>OU342741.1:222794501-223481928 GCA_910589775.1 Avena eriantha
GATCAATGATGTTTTGTCGCTCTGCATGGTTATGGCCATTATTGTTCTCTTAGTTTGTCACTCCCAGTCTTTTCCTAGCCTCCACAACTAAGTATGAGTTCCACTCATGCATCCAACTCCTTAAACCAAGTTAGTCCAAAGATTCCACCATACCTACCTATTAGCATATGCTATTCCAAGTATATTCATGTTTTTGTCTACCTTCCGAATTAAACTTGTTATGAGAAAACTAGTGATTAAAGCTCTCACGAACTTGATGGCACACTTTACTTTTTTTGCATTTAGTAAACTTGAACCATTGCGTCCATCTTTGTTGCGTATATGCTTGCGCTTTATAAGTTGAAGTTAGCAGAACCATGTATCATGGGAAACGCTTTCAACATTGCACCTGTACTTAGTACCCCGTTGATATCATGTTCTTTTGCTTATGGATCCCGACGGTGTGAAATAAAAGTGGAACTTGTAAGATCGTGGAGTTTGTATGTGTGTTACAGAAATGCCTGGGCCGCTAGCCTAAGCCATGCCTAATCATGCTGGAAACTTGCAGCATCACCATAATGATCACTCTATGAAGAATCCTCAAGAAAAACCTATGCAAATAGCAAATAAAAAGATCGCTGAGATGCTCATTGTCTACTTGCCTTGTCATTTTGATTATGGGATAGCTCCAGTATCATGTGCAAGGGGTACCCTGTTGGCGGTTCTTTATGGTACATATGTACTCACAATGACAAGAGCTTACTTATGACTAAAGTTGAGTAGCACGAGGTTCGGTCTTCGTAAGTAAGGGGCATGAGATTTTGGCTTATAACTTATCAAGCATATCCTCTTAGTTGTGTCACTTTAACCTTAATCACCCTCAAGATGCTTATGGTAGGGGCAATGAGATCTGAAAGTTATTAAGTACCATAATTTTTGGACGCTCTTTATGAGACTTGAATCCCTACTTCCTTCTATGAAGGCCTTTCTTCCACTTTTATATTGAGTCTCCAGCTTCTATCTTTATGCACCTACTTTGAGAGCACAGTGGCCATTCTTAGTTCTATGTGCATTGTCCCAAGACTTGTTGATTGATGCATAGGCTTGATATTGCTTGTTTTAAACTATTTGTATCTAGTCACTCTTATGAACTTGGAAGGTGTCCTATGCATTTATGTTTGCTACTCTATGAGGGACAAGCTGAAAACTACTATGCTATGTTTTCTTTATGTGAAACAAACAAATCTCTTGCAAAGTATTGTTATTCATGAATCTTTTGTTTGTGCCTTTTCATGTTGCAACATACTTTCTTTGTCTTATTGCTAGAACTTTGTCTTTCATGTTATGATTAAAGTACTATGATCCCAGCTTTGAATGTTTTACAAATACTTTGATCAAGTTTATGATGGTGCATGTCACCTCAAAAATTATTTTTTTCTTTTTATCACTTACCTACTCGAGGACGAGCAGGAGTTAAGCTTGGGGATGTTGATACATTGCAAATGTATCCATAATTTTTGATGTTCCATGCTTGGTTTTATCTACTTTCTTGTGTTTTGTCCACACTTCGGAGTACTTTTCATATGATTTCTTGGACTAACCTATTAATAAGAGCCACAATGCCAGCTTCCCGTTTTCTTCTGTTTTTGGTTCTAGGAAAGTCAGAAAACGAATATTATCGGAATTGGACGGGACAAAATCCAAAGTTAGTTTTTCACAGAGGGACACCTGGAGCCAGAATACGAGACGGAGAGGGCCTGGGACCCGGCCACACCACCTAGCCATGCGGCCAAACCTGGCCTACTCTAGGGGGTGGTCTGGCCGCTCTAGGCACCCCCTCGGCCTCTCCTTCCGCCTATATATTGCCTCTGATATGGAAACCCTAAGTACGCGATCAAAATTCCACGAAAGAGTCTGTAGCCGCCGTCATATCCTTCCCTAGATCGGGAGGGATCTGAAGCTCTTCCCGGCACCCTGCCGGAGAGGGGAATTCACTCTAGAGGCCTTCTTCATCATCATGCAAGCCTCCAGTGTGATGCATAAGTAGTTCATCTCTGGACTACGGGTCCATGTAGTAGCTAGATGGCTGGTTCTCCTTTGTGCTATCATGTTTATATCTTGTGAGCTCCGTTCATGATCAATATCATCTATTTGTAATTCTGCATGTTGTGTTTGCGGGGATCCGATGGATATTGAGATGCTATTTCAGATTGATTATTGATTCTATCATGTCTTTGTTATTTGTGATGTTGCATGCTTTCCGTTTTTAGTAGCTATCTTGGCGAAGTAGATGCTAGCAACTCTAAGAGTTAGTATTTATGCTCGATAGTGGGTTCATGCCTCTGGTAATCTGGGGAAGTGACAGAAATCTCTAAGATACTAGATGTGCTGTTGCTACTAGGGAGAAAACAACAATCCTTTGTTCATAGAACAATCGTATTGTTTACTTTACACGCAATTCGTAATGCAATTATCCGTTGCTTGCAACTTAATACTAGAGGGGGTTCGGATGATAACCTGAAGGTGGATTATTATTCATAGATGCAGTTGGATGGCAGTCTATGTATAATGTTGTAATGCCCAATCAAGTCTCAAAGGAGTCAAGATGAGTAGTATATGCTTGTATGCTTTCTCGATGTTTGTCAATTGCCCCGCTATAATTTGTTCACCCAACATGTTATCTATCCTAAGGAGAGCCACCTCTAGTGAACTATGGACCCTGGTCCTTTCTTTTACAATCAATCTACAATCAGCTGTTTACTGCTTTGTGTTTACTTTCTGCAAACTATTACTTCCTTCCATTCGATAGGTTTAATCCTTTGTTTTCAGCAAAACCGGTGAGATTGACAACCTCATCGCAAGTTGGGGACAGAGTTCTATGGTTGTGTTGTGCATGTCTCCACGTTGCTGCTGGCACCGGTAGTGCGCCCTGCCAAAGTTTAGCTAGCTACACCTTTGGGGTATTTCCTTGCTCCTACTGGATTGATAACCTTGGTTTCATAACTGAGGGAAACTTACTGCTGTGCTCATCATACCTTCCTCTTGTGGTTCCCTAACGAGCTCGTTAATACACGAGTCAACAGTTGGGTATGTCGTGGGGTAGATCGCGAGGTTGGTCGGCGGCAGGAGGATCTGGGGAGCTGGGATTGCTGAGGGTCGATGGGCGCCAGCCTTCACTTGAATTGTTATCCATCTAGCAATCTGTTATGATCATGAAATGATGAATCAAATAATTGCACTTAATTTTGTAGTGACATTGAGCTATGGAGGACAACACCTTCATCCGAGATGAGGAGCAAGAAGAAATGGTGCAGAAAATGATATATGAGAGTGCCCGTGGACCGGAACCCGATGGAGATGACGATGATTTCGGCTCACAATTTCTTAACGATGTCGGCTAGGGACTTGAGTCTGAAGAAAGAAGAGACAACGAAGTGTCCTTAACAAACTCCGGCGAGGTGTATATTTGTATATCAAGGCTATGTTCATCACTAGATGCATTGATTTATTTGTATTGCACTTATTAACGAATAATTTTTCTTTTAGCCTTCTGGATCATCGAGCAAATCTGTTAAAAAGCAACGAAGCCCGGCGCAACGTCTAAAGGGCGAGGGTAGGTTAGCCCTCACCGCATTTAAGGATAGTGGTGAACAGGTGGATCCCAAAGAGCACTCCCGTAAATTTGTAAATCAAGCTGGAGTTCTTGTTAAGGACCATGTACCGATCAGCATTGTAGAGTGGCATAAGCCGAAGAACGCGGGGGATGAAGCTCGTTATGTCAACGATACTCGAAAACTTTTTCTTTGGGACAGTCTACTGACACACTTCAGCCTACCAAAAGACATGACGGAAGGCAAGAAGAAGAAAGTCAAGGAAAGGACTCTTAAGAAGATGTCCACACAATTCCAGACCTGGAAGAAAAATTTATGGGCCAGATATGAAGATGAAGATCCAGTATTCATTAAAAGTCTAGTGAAGATAAAAGATCGCTGGCCCGCATTTAAGATGTATAAGAAATTGTCTACTGCTGTGTCCCGATCAGTCACAAATACTAAAAATGCTTCAAAGAAGAAACATTTCCATCATTTGGGGTCAGGTGGCTACAAGACTGCCATTCCTAAGTGGATAGCATTTGAAGCTAAACTGATGGTGGCAGGAATCACTCCACAGACATGGGACTGGCCCGACTAGTCCAAGTTCTGGTTGTTCGCGCGTGGGGCAGGGTTGGACCCAAAGACATGGCAGATCGTTGCAAAGGGAAAATGGAAGTGACGAGGGTTTAACTCATCAATGCCCATTGTTATGGACTTGGGTTTTGGAGAAGGAGGGAGCGCTGGAAGCATCAATCGACTAGCAAACAAGCACACCAGGGACTCGAAGATTTACCCAGGTTCAGGCCTCGTAGAGGTCCATACTCCTGCTTGTCTGCTCGTGGAATTAACAGAGGAATCAAAGATTACAATGGTGCGTAAATGCAATATGGCGAGGATTGTGGAAACTAGGGTTGCATGTGTCCTCCTCGCTACCCCTCCTAGCTTTTATATAGATAGGCTAGGTCTCAGGTAGCAGGTCGAGTCGGTTACAGGTTAGGGTTTTCCCTTAAAACTTTTTATCTTTAGCTTCTTCTTGTTCCGCAAACAATCGAGAGTCCGTAGGTTACTCGAGTTCTCCATTTGGGACTTCACGACGCCGTGGGCTTCCGCTGTATTCAGGCCGTATATACCAAAATCGAGTACCTGTAGGGTATACCCATGTCAGTAGCCCCCGAGTGTCTAGTGGAATCGCAGATTCGACTGGGGACTTTATGAAGCCTTTCGAGTGCATGAGTGAGTATTTTTTCGACTGCTCTATTTGTGTCATAGGGATTGTTCATGTGCGTGCCTGATTTAACCGATGTATCGGTATCAGTTAACTACCTTAGGGTAAAATAACGCAATCTACTCGAACTCGAGTCCCTAGACTCGAATTCGGAAAAGTGCGGGTGTAATTCGACTCAAGCGGCGGTCTTACAGGAGTCGAATTCCAGTATATGGGTGTGAGCACTCGACGCGTCCGTCAAGGCATGTTCCTCGTACCTGTAGGCACAGATATATTTCTGGAAGTGCGCAGCGAATGCGTTGCCAAGCCTTATTCATGTCTTATCTTCATGCTGCAAGCGTGGCATCCGAATTTTGTCATCGCGGAGATGATTCGGGTGACCCAGGAGACGCAGTCTCTTTGTAGGGAATGATCATGAGGCGCTGTCACGATAAACTTTGAGTGTGAATGTTATCGACACACAGTACAATGTACAAAGAATCATAGGGTGCGCGACCAGCGCTCCCTATGGGAGTAGCCCCCGAGTGCCTGGTTGATTTGAAGACTTAGGCAGGGACTAAAGAACTTTTGCGAATGCTGTCATCTTTTGTTTGCTTGTTTCAGTCGAATTTATTTCCGGTTCTCCCTATGGGAGTAACCCATGTCCATAGTCGAATCACGGATTTAAGTGATTGGGTATGCTTTGAATGTCCATGTTCCTGCAGAAGAGAAAAAGAAAAATTGTAGGGTGCACGTCCAGCGCTCCCTATGGGAGTAACCCCCGAGTGCTTGGTGGAGTCGAAGACTCGAGCAAGGACTAAAGTAGTCGAAATCTTCTGCTTCTCAATTTTGATGACATCAGTGCTGAGGATGTGATGATCTCAGTTGCCCGCGTGAGCGGTTTTGACGAGACGTGATGAGCGGTGGGTCCTATTTTCTGACCCTGACTTGACCGGTCGTGCGTAGTATTTGTTTTAACTATGCCTCCTCGATTTCCGCGCGTAATGGGGGTAGTGGGGGATGATTCGTGCTTCGGGTCCTCCACGTGTCGACCACGATGGACGCCACGCGTCTGATAGGGTTTTTGCTGGTCGTTGGATTACATCTTCCAGGGGATTAAGTAGCAGTGCTGCGACGGTAATTTTTCCCATCTGCTATTTTCTCTACCTTTTCCTCTGTCGCCATTGTTGCTGCTCCTCTGCTTCCTAGAGTTCATCTTTCTCACGACACTAGACCATCTCCGCGTATTCCCTAGTTACTTCCTCCGGTCGCATCGCCACCGCAGGATGGGGAAGAAGAAAGGAGGTGCCGCGGCTGAAATGGATCGTATGGGCACCTAGAGGGGGGGGGGGTGAATAGGTGCTACTTCACATTTTAATGTTTTTTCAATTTTAGGCTTAACACAAAGGGTAAATTCTCTAGATAAACTATTAGGTGGAATTTCCCTATATGCAAACCTATCTACTAGCGAGGTAAAGAGCGAGTGGAAGAGGAACGGGTGAACCGTAGTGAAGCACGCAGAGACACAAGATTTGTTTGACCACAGTTCCTTCCTTGTTAAGGGAAGTACGTCTGCGTTGGAGGCGTGGGCGGTACTAAGACCACCACGCCACAATAGTCCTCACCCTGTTCTCCGATGGATCCCGCCACCAAAGGCCTGATCCACCTTTCCACTATAGGGACCCTTCGAGGCAGGTACCGGTGCCTTTACACAACTAGTGGGGCACAACTCCACAATCAACTTGGAGGCTCCCGTAATGACAACAAGCTGCCACAAGAACAAGTTATCAATAACAAAGAACAAGATCTAGATATTGACAAGAATACTAGATCAGGGATTTCTCCAAATGAATGGAGAAGAGTTGATGCGCTTGATTCGTGATGACGATGATGATTCTCTCATCTTTCAATTCCCCCAAAGATCGAAGCCTTCGGGTGGTTGAAGTGGGAGATCTAGAATGGGAGCTCTTTCAAAGAGTCTGAACAATTTCGAATGAATCAAGAGTTCTGCTCGTTGGGGAAGAAGGGATATTTATACCCCTTCCAAAACCAAGCCATTGGAGCTTTCGGGGGCCAGATTATCCGGCCCAAGTGAGGGCCTGATTATCCAGCCTGAGGAAAACTCCGCCCTAGACTCGGATTATCCGGCAGAAAAACAGGCCACAAACAGAAGCTCACGCAGACTTGCCCTTCACACTTTCTTCTGGGGACCGGATTATCCGGCCTAGGGAGGGCCGGATTATCTGGCTGGGGGAAAATCCGCCCCAGCCACAGAATATCCGGGGGGAAATTCCGCCCCCAGGCAGAAGCTTGCGCAGGAGCTCACTTGGGTGATTTCCCTGGGGCCGGCTTAGCCGCCCCAATAAGAGGGCCAGATTATCCGGTCCAAGGAGAAAATCCACCCCAGAGCCGGAATTTTGCCGGGGGAAAATCCACCCCCAGACAGAGACTTGCGCAGAGCCATCCTTGCCCAAGGTGGTCTGGCCGGATTATCCGGCCCATGATGGGGGCGGATAATCCGGCCCCTAAAACTCTCAAAGCTTCCTGCAACACTTAGTGCACATTAGAATAATCAATGGTATTGTTATCTAACACACAAAACCTGGGAAATCATGAAATGTTCTTTCAGTCTCCCCCTTTTTGGTGTTAGATGAAAATACTAGGATTTGTAAGAAGGATTAAAAGACCACCAACAAAACATGGAAGAGACTCCCCCTCAATGTGTGCATATTAGAGATTTGCATTTGAATACAAATGCACACAAGTAGGTGAACGTCTATTCCATTGAAATATAAACAACATAATCATACCACCGAGATAATGAGAGAGGCGTCCTTGAAATATCTACAAGTATCAACGTGATACCAATATATGCGCCTTCCTTGAGATAGATTACCAGCATAATAAGATATGAGTAAATGAATCCATATGCATAATCCATGAGATAAATCCAGACGTCCACCGACACAAAGTCTCAAACACACCACAAACCACACAAAAGTTTAAAGCTAAACGGACACAAGCAAGAAAACGACGAATGAAAAAGGTGCAAATGCTTGTGCCCGACTCATGCAAATCCTCGAAGACCTAATAGAACTACTTCTCCCCCTTTGGCATCGAGACGCAAAAAAGGAAGAAGAGCGATGCTAGCACCCCAAGGTATCACTCGTAGTCCTCGTCCTCGTCCTCGTTCCCATCATAATCTTCATCCTCAAGCTCCTCAGTGTCATCGTCCTCATCTGTAACTACCTCGGTGAATTACGCTCTTAGTTACATGCCTGGATGAACGAAAGTGGTTAAAATAGTACGGTGGGGCCCAGGGCCACTCACGGTAGACCTTTCGGCCGTCCTAACCACTTTCAGACATCGGGACAAGAACGAGCGGCGTAATCGGCAGGCGAAGGGATCAACTACATACACAAATGAGTATGTATGCAAGCCACATACAACAGTCCTCAGAGCCATTCCATCTAAAAGAAATAGAAATATTGCAACGCCATACGGCAAGATTCAAATATCCTAGATAGAGATAATAATTTAGGATAGCTCCTCATACAACAAACTTCAGAGTATCAGGCGGAAGCGGAAAACAAGATCCGAGTACGGATAAGAAGCAAATCGGCATAAGATGCCCCATAAATAAACACATCCCGCCCACAGATCTCACGGATCCCCGTTTCCCGGAATCTCTACACCGAACGATCGTTGCCAACATCATCTGTCTCTTCCACCCAGTATCCATCTTGCGGGTACACCTGTTCATCTGAATCAAACAATTTATCGTGTGAGACCCTAAGTGTACTCAGCAAGTCTTTATGCCGCTAAAGGGGACACAACCTGGGGTGACGCAATTGCAGCAAAAGATAATACCTAACAATTATACAGATACTCGCTAACCATCCGCCTAACCAATGATAGACGGATGTCCGTGAAATCAAGAACAACAGTTATAACAGTATAATTAATAGATCCGTCCTCCTCCTCGCTTACCAACGAGGAAGCGGACGAACAACCCCCATCATCCGCTGGCAGTTTTATCAACCATTCCATGAGTATTGCACTATTTACTAGTCAAGTACTTAGTCAATTAAAAGCGGGTACTTTAGTTGTACTTGTCTATGATCAAGAAACTGTGCTCCAACTCGTCCATAACCGCGGACACGTCATTCAGAAAGATTTACCCTGCAGGGGTGCATGAATAGCAACACACACTCGATCAACCTCGGAAAAAACCTACTCAAAACCCAACGAGGCATTCACGACAAAGCAATCACAGGATTCAGAAATATTTCAGGGGGCCACCCCATTAAGCTACCCGCAACGAAGTTGGCCGGCTCCGAGACGGACCCAAGGTTTGTGTGGACGGCGATAAACGACTGGGAACCCGAAAATGTGACCGGGCTTGTCGATACAGCGGAAAACGTGTCACGATCCAAAACAGTACAGGTGCTCCTCGCACAATCTTAATAAAGCAGTAACAGGCATAAGTACAGGATAGTAATAAAGCCCCAAACTAATTGTGGCCCCAAGAAATAAGAATGAATCAAGCTCTGGCTCAGGGGGGGTCCATAAGGCCTCCCGGATGTGGATAGTGCGAATAGTCAAGGAGCAGGAATCAAGTACTCGGGGTCCTACGGGACACAAGTGAGCATGAAAAACCAAATAGCAGATATTGCTCACCGGTGCCTCTTTCATTAGTTATCCCATTACTACTCAGGTTAAGTTGTTTAGGTACCTCGTTATTCATCAGACGCTCACATACCCTACACATGTTTTGCTACGACTCGCATGGCTCAAACAACTCCTGTAGTAATGGCTCATTGGATGGAGGAACAAGCTTTGGTGGGGTTTAATAGTAAAGGCTATGCAGTACTTGAGATTCAATTTAATGCAATCGCGACTCAATGATACAAGAATAAGTGAGAGGCAATAGGTACTGTATGTATGCAAGCATGTGGTAGTGCTTGCCTGGCAGCTCAGTTGAGCGAGAGATGGATCTGGGTAGTACTCCTGTGAATGTCCTGGTTAATTCTCCTGCTGGGCGTCTATTCGAAGAAGAACCAAACAAACAAGGGCTAACATAAATAAAGTGCACAAGCATAGGAAATAAAATGCGACAAGCAAACAAGCATGCCATGATGAACGATGCCACAATTTACATGGCATTAAAGTAGCATGGCAAAGGTGAGGTGTGGATACAAGAAATTAAAGCATTTTGTCATTTATTATAACCAAGTTTTATTGTCATAAGCAGTTCAGATTTTGAATAATGACATGATGCATGCTTCAATTCAGAATAAGGACTGCATAAATAGAACGGGCTCGTCGCGCTGATCGATTTAGGACATATTATTTGCCAAATTTGGAAGTTTGTAGAATTAAAGCTATTAAATTAATTAGGAAAAGGGCATTTTATTGTAATTTTAATCATCTCGAAATTTTAAAGTGTTCAAACATTATTTTTGAATGGCATATTTGATTCCTCACATTTTTCTGATTCCAAAACATATGTTATATGTATTATTTGGATTTGTATTTTAAAATTATTTAAACCTGACTTGAAATTTGAATTTAAATCAATTTTGAAAAGATTAAACTAAAACAGTCAACAGGGCAGACTTTTGTTACTCAGCCCGACCCAGCCACATCCACTGACGGGTGGGCCAGCGGCTGGCGGGGCACACGCGCGCGGAAAACTCTTTTCCACCGCGGGCTTAGCTAGCCACTGAGGCTGACAGGCGGGGCCAGCGGCTTCGGCCCACGTGACAGCGAACGGAGTCACAGAGACTGCCGGGTGGCCGTTCGGGAGCGCGGGTGAGGATAAGAAAAGACCGAGGGGTTTTCTGGAAGAAGGTCACGGTGGCTGACAGGTGGGGCTAGCGAGGAGCGCAGGTTGAGCGAGCGTTAAAAAGAGGGGGCTAACTGTAAATCGACCACGGCCCGGTACTGTACTTCGTTCTCCTCGGTCTGACGGAAAATCAACGCGCGCGCGCAGAGCGGCGAGACGGGGACTCGATCCCGCGACGTGGAGCGCGCGCACAGAGAGGCGGATCCAGTGCGGTAGGCTAGGGGTGTTGTTAGGAAGGTAGGCCCGGCCTAGTTATGGCGCTATGCGGCGCGTACCACGTGCAGACAACGGCGAGCGACGGTGCACTGAGACCGTTCGGCGGAAAGAGCGGCGGCGCTAGAGCTTTACGGCGGAGAGGAGGTTGTCTAGGAGGTGGAGGAGCTTACCGCGGGGAGGTTACCGGTGTCAGAACGGGAAGGGGTGCAGCGGATCGTGGACGAGGCTGGCGCTCCGGCGATCTAGGGTTTCGGGGAGCGGCGAGGATCTGGCGGTCCTGGGGGCTTCCTCCTTCGTGACGGCGTGTACAGGGTGATGAAGTGGGCCGTCCTTGATCTCCTCGGCCTCTTCCACGACGAGTTCGCCGGCTAGAACGGAGGGGCGTCGCGGTAGACGGCGGAGACTGGCGGCAGGAGCTGGGCGCCGGAGAGGAAGAAGGGGAAGGCGCGGCAGAGCTTGGGGTGGATCTGGCGATGCAGAGGCGTGTGCGAGGTGGAGAAAAGGAGGGAGAGGAAGGAGGGTTGCCGTGTGGGAGCGGCTCAGGGTAAAGTGGCTTCGGCCCTTTCCCTTTTCTCCTCAGCACGTGGGCGAGCTGGGGCTCGTCCTGGGGCAGGGCAGCGGCAGAGGGGAGGCTGCAGGTGGGGACGGTGTGGGGTGCGCTAGGCCCGCACGGCAGAGAGAAAGAGAGGAAGAGGGAGGGGCTCGGGTGCACTTGGCTAGGTTAGATGGGGTAGCTCGGGTTAGGGTTTTGAGAGTTAGGGTAGGGTAGTGGTGGCTGGGGTGTGGGCCAGGGAGAGAGGGGCCAGGTGGGACCAGCATGTTAGAGAGATAGAGGGAGAGGAGGTTTAGGGTTTAGTGTTTTGTGTAGAATTAGGGTCAGAAGAAAATTAGAGAGAGGAAGATAGGTTAGGCTTTTATTAGAGTTTAGGTATTTTTGGATTTGTTTAAGAGACCAAACCAAGAGGAAGGGGAGCTTGATCTAGCATAAACTAAGGTGGAGAAGAAAACAAGAAGAAGAGAAAGAAAATGAGAGAGAGAGAATAAGCCTCATTTGATCATGCATGAAGAAATAGAATAAAAGAAAATGATGTGGATAGGAATATGGGGATCGTGGAATGGATGGAGATGGACCACATAGAAAAATATCCACTAAAGCAAAGTAAAAAACCAAGGAGAGCAAAGGTGGTGAAGAAGGTTGCATGGCCCATGCAAAATTATAATGCCATGATTTATTTTGTGAGAACAAACTAATGATATGGCATTATACTTATGCATTCCCAAGAAGTGGAAACAAGGCCAAGCAAGAGAATTTAAAGAACTAGATCCACCCTATTTCCCATGAGCTAGATAAAACCAAAATAAAGACAAACAAGCTGATGCACTAGTAGGATGGTGGAATTATAAAGTGGTGGAAACGAAAGGTGATGGGAATTGAAATAAAAGATATGCCCCCAACTCAACTGGGCATTTGAACAATATATCAATAACCAAATACAATATCAAGAGGCAAATACAATTAATAATGCATATGAGAGAAAAACCAAAGAAAGAGGGTTTTATATGATGCTCAAATGCAAGGTGGCATGATGACATGAGCATGATATAATTATGATGCAACAATTATATATAGGAAGTAGCCATTATCTTACTAGACCAAGTAGCATTACAATTGTTAGACAATTGGGATGCTACAACTGTCCCCCACTAAACAGGAATCTCGCCCCGAGATTCTAGGAAGAAGAAGACTCAAAGAGGGTAGGATACTTGGCACGGAGCTCATCTTCACGTTCCTAGGTGGCTTCATCAACGGAATGGTGCGACCACTGCACCTTGCAGAACTTGATGGACTTGTTGCGAGTCCTTCTTTCTACGACTTCCAGAATTTTTGTGGGGTGTTCTTGATAAGAAAGGTCTTCTTGTAGATTAATGAGTTCATGGTCCACGGTCCTGCCGGGATCCTTGAAGCACTTCTTGAGTTGAGAGATGTGGAAAACATCATGGACTTTGAGTTGTTCAGGGAGCTCAAGAGCATAAGCGACTTCTCCTCTTCTTCCACGAATTTTGAAAGGACCGATGTATCTAGGAGCAGCTTTCCTTATATACAAAGCGGTGCGTGCCTCTCATGGGAGTGACACGAAGGTAGACAAGATCACCAGGGACATACTCCATGTCCGTGTGCTTTCTGTCATAATTGCTCTTCTGGCGACTTTGAGCAATCTTCAGGTTTTCGAGAATGATGTGAACTTTCTCCTCCGCTTGAGTTACAATGTCGGGGCCAAACAATATTCTTTCACCTGC
Organism: Avena eriantha; assembly: GCA_910589775.1. NCBI lineage: Eukaryota > Viridiplantae > Streptophyta > Magnoliopsida > Poales > Poaceae > Avena > Avena eriantha. The sequence continues at coordinate 222,807,640 of OU342741.1, forward strand.
GCCTGACCAACCAATCGGTGTTCTGCACTTGCGACCATAGAGAGCCTCAAATGGTTCCATCATTAGACTTTTCTGGAAGCTGTTGTTGTAAGAGAATTCAGCATAAGGAAGACATTCTTCCCACTTCATGCCGAAAGAGATAACGCAAGCATGGAGCATATCTTCTAGAATCTGATTGATCCTTTCAACTTGTCCTTCCGACTGAGGGTGGTAAGCTGTGCTGAAGTTTAGTTTTGTTCCCAAAGCATTTTGGAAACTTCCCCAGAACTTGGAAGTGAAGATGCTTCCACGGTCTGAACTGATCTCAAGAGGGACTCCATTCAGAGAGACAATTCTGTTGATATAGAGCTCAGCCAACTGAATTGCAGAAATTGTTTCCTTGATTGGAAAGAAGTGAGCTACTTTGGAAAGCCTGTCAATGACAACGAAGATTGCATTGTTGCCCTTCTGCGCCCTTGGAAAACCAGTGACGAAGTCCATCTCTACTTTCTCCCATTTCCATTCCGGAGGCTTCAATGGCTGTAGAAGGCCGGAAGGGTTCTGATGGACAGCTTTAACTCTGCGACAAACATCGCACTGCGAGACATACTTGGCACAATATCGTTTCAATCCAGGCCACCAATATTGTGTTTTCAAGTCCATGTACATCTTAGTGCTGCCAGGGTGGATAGAAAGAACAGAATTGTGCGCCTCCTTGAGAACTTGTTCTCTTAACCCCGGGTAATTCGGAACAAACATCCGGTGTTCAAAGAAAAGAGTGCCTTGGTCGTCAACGTGGAAAGACTCATACTTCGGAAGCTGAATGTTGGAAATGATCTTTTTAGTGTAAGGATCACCAAGCTGAATGGAACGGACCTTTTCTTCTAAGAGAGGTGTTCCTAGAAGGTTCAGAAGATACCCTTGATCCACAATTTCAAGGTTGAGCTTGCGGAATTCTTCGCACAAGAGAGGCTGTTGTTCTTCCACCATGAGGTTGTTGACATAAGCTTTTCGGCTGAGAGCATCTGCCATGACATTGGCTTTGCCCGGGGTGTAGTTGATGGTCAAATCGAAATCATTAATTGTTTCAATCCACCTCCTCTGACGAAGGTTGAGATCAGGCTGTGTGAAGATATACTTCAGACTCTTGTGATCAGAAAAGATCTCACAACGGTTGCCAAGTAAGTAATGCCTCCATACTTTCAAAGCAAAGACAACTGCTGCGAGTTCGAGGTCATGTGTAGGATGTATGATCTCATGCGTCTTCAACTGCCGAGAGGCATAAGCAACAACTTGTTTTTCTTGCATAAGGACCGCACCCAATCCTTGCAATGAGGCATCACAAAATATTTGGAAAGGCTTTGATGTATCTGGAGGAACTAAGACTGGTGTGCAAGTGAGCTTCTCTTTGAGTGTTTCAAAGCTTGCTTGACATGCAGGAGTCCAAAGATATTTCTTGACTTTCTTGAGGAGATCGGTAAGAGGCTTCGCAATCTTCGAGAAGTTTTGAACGAATCGCCGGCAGTAACAGGCCAAACCAAGGAAACTTCGGACTTCTTTGACATTTATGGGTGGAAGCCAGTCCATAATTGTCTTAATAGTTTCTGGGTTGACGGCAATGCCCTTGGCAGAGATAACGTGACCAAGGTAGGTGACTTGAGGCAGCCAAAACTCACACTTGGAGAACTTTGCATACAGGCGGTTCTCACGAAGTTTGTTTAGGACACACCGAAGGTGTTCTTCGTGTTCTTCCTTAGACTTAGAATAGACTAGAATGTCATCCAGATAGACCACAATGAACTTATCAAGATACTCCATGAAAACCGAGTTCATAAGACTCGACAAGGTGGCAGGTGCATTGGTGAGACCGAAAGACATGACCGTGTACTCATACAGACCATAGCGGGTGGTGAAAGTTGTTTTAGGGACATCTTCCTTGTGGATCTTGATTTGATGATAACCACTTCTCAAATCAAGCTTAGAGAATACCACAGCTCCAACTAGCTGATCGAAGAGATCGTTAATCCGCGACAGGGGATATTTGTTCTTGATTGTTTTAGCATTGAGTGCCTGATAGTCAACACAAAGTCTATCAGTCTTGTCTCGCTTCTTCACAAAGATGGTTGGACTACCCCAAGAAGAAGTACTGTGCTGAATGAAACCCAACTTCTCTTGTTCATCCCACTGACGTTTGAGTTCAGCCAACTTAGCAGGACCCATTTTATAAGGCCGCTTGGAAATAGGAGTGGTACCAGGTTCAAGTTCAATGACAAACTCAACCTCACGATCCGGAGGCATACCTGGCAACTCTTCAGGAAAGACATCTGGAAATTCACAGACTACAGGAACACTCTAAATACCTTCCATAGCATCATCATTTAGAGCCGCCAAAGAATAAAGCTGAATTGCAGGAGTCAGACTTGGAGAATAGACTATATGGCCTTCAGGAATTTTCAGAGAAACCGAACGTTCAGCACAATCAATCACAGCTGCATTTGCTGTCAACCAATCCATGCCCAAGATAACATTAATATCACAATAGCCCAGAATAATTAAGGAAGCCGGAAACGAAGAGCCACCAATCTCAATTTGATTGCCATGGCTGATATGAGCAGCCCTCATGTTTGACCCAGGAGATTGTACCACAAGACGGTGTAACAAAGGAACCATAGCCAGATCTTGCTCATGTGCAAACTTGTGAGAAATGAAAGAATGCGAAGCACCAGAATCAAACAAAACTCGTGCAGGAACTGAGTTAACAGAAAGCATACCCATGACAACTCCAGAGGCATGCTCAGCTTGAGCGGCGTTGACACAGTTGGCACGAGCAACCGTAGACCCAGGCTTAGTGTTGATGTTGAGAACCCGAGGTGGAGGTGCACGAATCATAGGAGAACTTGCTGCAGGTCTTGGATGTGGTGGTGGAAGAGCTTTGTTGTTCATTGGACAATTCCAGTGCTGATGCCCAGTGTTTCCATAAGTATAGCAAGCACCAGGTGGACGTGGAGCAACGTAGCCAGGGACTCCGCCAGGCGCTCCAGGGTAGTTGTGGTTGTAGCCCCTGGGAGCCGCAGTGAAGGAGTTTGGTGGCCTTGGTGCGTAGCTTGACGGTCTTGGGGAGCAGGGAGCGACAGTGGGGTGTTAGGAACCCAGACACGACGCTTAGAAGGAGCTGTCATAGCAGAAGAGCTTGCTGTATCACGGCTGTGTTTCTTTGACTCCTCAAACACTTGCCTACTTGCTTCTTCCTGCAGAGCTGTGTGTTGAAGTTCCAGAAAAGATGCCGTCCTTGCATGAGTGATTGCATATTTGATGGAAGCATTGAGGCCTTGCCGAAACCTCTTTTGCTTCTTCTTGTCATCAGAGATCTCATCGCCACCATAACGAGAAAGGTTCATGAAGTTTCTGATGTAGGTGTTGACATTGTCAGTGCCCTGCTTGAGGTTGAGAAACACTTCCTTCATCCTTTCCATGACAATTTCTGACAGATATTGCTCTTTGAAAACAGCAGTGAACCGCTCCCAAGTAGGCTGAAAACCAGAAAGATCTGCCTTGAGGTAATTTTCCCACCAAAGAGCTGCATCTCCCTTCAGAAGGTGAGTAGCACATTTGACCCATTCTTGCTCGGGAACATCCGCAGTCATCAGCAACCTTGACACTTCACGCAGCCAATCATCCGCATCAAGTGGCTGATTAGACACCTCAAACTGGCGTGGGTTGAACTTGAGAAAACTCTTGATGTCTCCTCGCTTGGGAGGTGGAGGTAGCGGAGCAAACTCATTCCTCCTCATGCTTTCCTCGAAGCGTTGCTGGTTCTGCTGCATAGTGCCCAAAGCATTTGCAATACTTGCCAAAGCAGCCCCGACTTCAGGTGGTATGTCCTCCTCAGAACGGCGTGGTGGTGCCATCCTGTGATTGATATAAAACACAAGTCAGTACTATAATGGAGAATGATAATAATCCAAAATAGTACCAAAATGGAATTAATCAAGATTAAAGAATGCAATTCACTGAGATGATATTAAAATATCAACAAAGTTCAAGGCAACTAGAAGATATTAAGCATAACGCACACGACTGAACAAGGAGTGTGGTATACAAACTAACAAAGAAAAAAATTTCCGCAAATTTCGGGATTAAAATACCACTATATGCGCAAAACCACTTAACAAATCAATATTAGTAACTCTACTAGTTCAATATACAAAAGCAAATGATAAAAGTAGTGGTATGGTCGCGACTCCATCCCGCACTCAAATCATTACTCCGCACATGAATCAGTAAAACACCTATCCCAACACCTTCTTCTTAGATGAACCTAAAGATTGGTAACTACGGAAAAGAACACCCCAACAAGAATAACGTCGGATAACAAAGAGTAAGATAGATCGCATCGGTATACAACGAATCGGAATAGATCGCGTCGGTTTACAAAGGCCTGTCGGTATGGAATGTACCAATAGTTCATAACCAAAAGGCAGATAGTGGTAACATTTGGATGCAACAGATAGACAAGGAATTCACACACACACACAAACACAGACACAACCTATGGTACTACGGAACCCAGAACACGTGAATCCTAGTTTGAATTTTAGAAGAGGATTGAAAACGTTACACTTCCTTACCAGAAAAGGGTGGGTGGGTGGCTAAGAAGAAAAATGGAAGCAGTCCTACTCTCACGTTTTGTTTTTCCCTAGTATACATAGCTACCAAAATATTTACTAGACTGACAACGACCATTTTGGCTGAGACCCTAAAGGGCGGGATGGCTCTGATACCAATTGTAACTACCTCGATGAATTACGCTCTTAGTTACATGCCTGGATGAACGAAAGTGGTTAAAATAGTACGGTGGGGCCCAGGGCTACTCACGGTAGACCTTTCGGCCGTCCTAACCACTTTCAGACAATGGGACAAGAACGAGCGGCGTAATCGGCAGGCGAAGGGATCATCTACATACACAAATGAGTATGTATGCAAGCCACATACAACAGTCCTCAGAGCCATTCCATCTAAAAGAAATAGAAATATTGCAACGCCATACGACAAGATCCAAATGTCCTAGATAGATATAATAATTTAGGATAGCTCCTCATACATCACACATCAGAGTATCAGGCGGAAGCGGAAATCAACATCCGAGTACGGATAAGAAGCAAATTGGCATAAGATGCCCCATAAATAAACACATCCCGCCCACAGATCACACGGATCCCCGTTCCCGGAATCTCTACACCGAATGATCGTTGCCAACATCATATGTCTCTTCCACCCAGTATCCATCTTGTGGGTACACCTGTTCATCTGAATCAAACAATATATCGTGTGAGCCCTAGGGGTACTCAGCAAGTCTTTATGCCGCTAAAGTGGACACAACCTGGGGTGACGCAATTGCAGCAAAGGATAATACCTAACAATTCTACAGATACCCGCTAACCTTCCGCCTAACCAATGATAGACGGAAGTCCGTGAAATAAGAACAACAGTTATAACAGTATAATTAATAGATCCATCCTCCTCCTCACTTACCAACGAGGAAGCGGACGAACAACCCCCATCATCCGTTGGCAGTTTTATTAAACATTCCATGAGTATTGCACTATTTACTAGTCAAGTACTTAGTCAAATTAAAAGCGGTACTTTAGTTATACTTGTCTATGATCGAGAAACTGTGCTCCAAGTCGTCCATAACTACGGACACGGCTTTCAGAAAGATTTACCCTGCAGGGGTGCACGAATAGCAACACACATTCGATCAACCTCGGAAAAACCAAATCAAAACCCAACGAGGCGTTCACGACAAAGCAATCACAGGATTCGGAAATATTTCAGGGGGCCACCCCATTAAGCTACCCGCAACGAAGTTGGCCGGCTCCGAGACGGACCCAAGGTTTGTGTGGACGGCGGTAAACGACTGGGAACCCGAAAATGTGACTGGGCTTGTCGATACAGCAAAAACGTGTCACGATCCAAAACAGTACAGGTGCTCCACGCACAATCTTAATAAAACAGTAACATGGCATAAGTACAGGATAGTAATAAAGCCCCAAACTAATTGTGGCCCCAAGAAATAAGAATGAATCAAGCTCTGGCTCAGGGGGGTCCATAAGGCCTCCCGGATGTGGATAGTGTGAATAGTCGAGGAACAGGAATCAAGTACTCGGGGTCCTACGGGACACAAGTGAGCATGAAAAACCAAATAGCCGATATTGCTCACCGGTGCCTCTTTCATTAGTTATCCCATTACTACTCAGGTTATGTTGTTTAGGTACCTCATTATCCATCAGACACTCACATACCCTACACATGCCTTTCTACGACTCGCATGGCTCAAACAACTCTTGTAGTAATGGCTCATGGGATGGAGGAACAACTTCGGTGGGGTTTAAAAGTAAAGGCTATGCAGTACTTGGGATTCAATTTAATGCAATCGCGACTCCATGATGCAAGAATAAGATAGAGGCAATAGGTACTGTATGTATGCAAGCATGTGGTAGTGCTTGCCTGGCAGCTCAGTTGAAGCGAGAGATGGTTCTGGGTAGTACTCCTGTGATTCCTGGTAATTCTCCTACTGGGCGTCTATTCGAAGAAGAACCAAACAAACAAGGGCCAACATAAATACAGTGCACAAGCATAGGAAATAAAATGCGACAAGCAAACAAGCATGCCATGATGAATGATGCACAATTTACATGGCATTAAAGTAGCATGGCAAAGGTGAGGTGTGGATACAAGAAATAAAGCATTTTGTCATTTATTTAACCAAGTTTTATTGTCATAAACAGTTCAGATTTTTAATGGTGACATGATGCATGCTTCAATTCAGAACAAGGATTGCATAGATAGAACGGGATCGTCGCGCTGATCGATTTAGACATATTATTTGCCCAATTTGGAGTTATAGAATTAAAGTTATTAATTAATTAAGGAAAAAGGCATTTTATTGTAATTTGAATCATCTCGAAATTTTAAAGTGCTCAAACAATATTTTGAATGTCATATTTGAATTCCTCACATTTTTTTGATTCCAAAACATATATTATTTGTATTATTTGGATTTGTATTTTAAAAATTATTCAAATCTGATTGGAATTTGAATTTAAATCAATTTGGAAAAGGTTTAATTAAAAACAGACATAGGAGAATACTTTTCTTACTCAGCCCGTCCCAGCAATAGTCACAGACGGGTGGGACCAAGCGGACTGGGGCCACGCACGTGCAGAAAACCTTTTTCTACCGCGGCTCTAGCTAGCCCACGCGATTGACAAGCGGGCCCCGCGGCTACGGCCCACGTGCCAGGGTTGGGGGACTGCAGCGACTGACAGGTGGGGCTAGAGCCGGAGCGCGGTTTACAGCCGGAGAAATCTGGGGGGGTTTCGGCAAGATTGCCAGAGCGGCTGACTAGTGGGCCACGAGGTACCACGGGTTGAGAGCTAAAATAAAAAGAGGGGGCTTTTGTAAAACTACCACAGGCCCTGGTACTGTTCTTCTTTTCCTTGGTCTGACGGGAAAACGGCGCGCGGCGCGGGGCGGGGAATCAATCCCGGGTCGTGGGCGAGCACGCTGAGGGGCGGGACCAGTGCGGTAGGCGAGGGGAGCTGTTAGGAAGGGGTTTGGGGCCTAGGTAAGGCTTGCTATGGCGCGGGACACTTGCAGACTCCGACGAGCTCCGGCGCACGGAGGGTGTTTGGCGAAACGAGCGGCGGCACTAGACGGTGACGGCGAGGCAGAGCATGTCAGGGAGAGAGAGGCGCTCACCGCGGGTTGGCTGGTGTGGTCGGATCGGGCGGGGAGGCACCAGAGCGGCGAGGACGCTGGCGCATTGGCGGCTAGGGTTTGGCGTCGGGTGGCGGCGGTACTTGCGCTCCTGGGGCTTCTCTTCCTTGTCGACTCGTGCAGGGAGCGGCAGGGAGGTTCCCTTGGTCTCCCAGGCCACCTCCACGACATGCACGCCGACTGGAACGAAGAGGGACAGGGGGTGCTGGCGGCGAACGGCGGCAGGTGATGGCGACGGTGGGGAGAAAGGGAGGAGAGGAAGGCAGGCTCGGGCAGATCTAGGCGAGCCAGGAGGCGTGTGGGAGGAGGAAAAAGGAGGGAGAGGGAGGAGGAGCAGCCGTGGCAGGGGGTAGATAAAGGTGGCCTCGGGTACCACCTTTTGCTTCTCCCTCACGTGGTCGAGCTGGGGCTCGACCTGGGGGCTGCAGGTGGGGCTTGGCAGGGAGAGCGGGACAGGCAGGGAAGGGCTCGGCTGGAGGGGACCCTCGTGTCAGGAAGAGAGAAGAGAGGGAGAGAGAGAGGGTAGCTCGGGCTAGGGTAAATGGGGCTCGGGTTAGGGCTTAGCTAGGGTTAGGGTATGGGTAGCTGAGGTGTGGGCCAGGGAGAGGGTGGCCAGGTGGGACCAGCAGCTAGGGAAAGAGGGAGAGAGAAAGAGAGGTAAGGTAGAGTTAGGGTTTAGTGTAAATTAGGTTTAAAAGAAGTTAGAGAGAAAAAATAGCTAGGTTAAGCTTGTTTAGGGTTTTAGATTTTTGGATTTGTTTAAGAGACCAAACCAAGAGGAAGGGGAGCTTGATCTAGCATAAACTAAGGTGGAGAAGAAAACAAGAAGAAGAGAAAGAAAATGAGAGAGAAAGCATAAGCCTCATTTGATCATGCATGAAGAAATAGAAATAAAAGAAAATGATGTGGATAGGAATATGGGGATGGTGGAATGGATGGAGATGGACCACATAGAAAAATATCCACTAAAGCAAAGTAAAAACCAATGAGAGCAAAGGTGGTGAAGAAGGTTGCATGGCCCATGCAAAATTATAAATGCCATGATTTCTTATGTGAGAACAAACTAATGATATGGCATTATACTTATGCATTCCCAAGAAGTGGAAACAAGGCCAAGCAAGAGAATTTAAAGAACTAGATCCACCCTATTTCCCATGAGCTAGATAAAACCAAAATAAAGACAAACAAGCTCATGGACTAGTAGGATGCTGGAATTATAAAGTGGTGGAAAAGAAAGGTGATGGAATTGAAATAAAAGATATGCCCCCAACTCAACTTGGGCATTTGAACAATATATCAATAACCAAATACAATATCAAGAGGCAAATACAATTAATAATGGATATGAGAGAAAAACCAAAAGAAAGAGGGTTTTATATGATGCTCAAATGCAAGGTGGCATGATGAAATGAGCATGATATAATTATGATGCAACAATTATATATAGGAAGTAGCCATTATCTTACTAGACCAAGTAGCATTACAATTGTTAGCCAATTGGGATCCTACAGTGTGTTCTTTCCACAAACCACATATAGATCCACAAGTGTTCATTGCATGTGTGTTATTTTCACAAACCACATATGGATCAACCAATGGCATTACATGTTTGTTCTTTTCACAAATCACATATGGATCCACAAGTGTTTAGTGCATGTGTGTTCTTTCAACAAACCACTTATGGATCCACCAGTGTTCATTGCATGTGTGTTCTTTTCCACAATCCACATATGGATCCACTAGAGTCACTGCATGTGTGTTCTTTCCGCAAACAACATATGGACCCACTACAGTCATTGCATGTGTTTTCTTATAATAAAACCAGCACTAGACTCATTGCATGTGTGGTCTTTTCACAAACCGCATATGGATCAACCATGTCATTGCATGTGTGTTCTTTCCACAAACCACATATGGATCAACCAGTGTTCATTGCATGTGTGTTCTATCCACAAACCACACATGGATCCCCCTGAGTCATTGCATGTGTGTTCTTTTCACAAACCACATATGGACCCACTTAAGTCATTGCATGTGTGTTCTTTCCACAAACCACACATGGATTAACCAATGGTCATTGCATGTGTGTTATTGTCATACACCACATATGGATCAACCAGTGGTCATTGCATGTGTGTTCTTTCCACAAACCACACATGGATCCACTAGAGTCATTGCATGTGTGTTCTTTTCACAAACCACATATGGATCCACCAATGTTCATTACATGTGTGTTCTTTTCGACAAAACACATATGGACCCACTAGAGTCATTACATGTGTGTTCTTTTCACAAACCACATATGGACCCACTATAGTCATTGCATGTGTGTTATTTTCAAAAACCACATATGGATCCACCAGTATGATTGGATGTGTGTTCTTTCCACAAACCACATATGGATCCACCAATGGTCATTGCATGTGTGTTATTTCCACAAACCACACATGGATCCCCCTGAGTCATTGCATGTGTGTTCTTTTCACAAACCACATATGGACCCACTTGAGTCATTCCATGTGTGTTCTTTCCACACACCACACATGGATCAACCAATGTCATTGCATGTGTGTTCTTTCCACAAACCACATATGGATCAACCAGTGGTCATTGCATGTGTGATCTTTCCGCAAACCACATATGGATCCACTAGAGTCATTGCACGTGTGTTCTTTTCACAAACCACATATGGACCAACTAGAGTCATTGCATGTGTCTTCTTATACTAAAACAAGCACTAGAGTCATTGCATTCTCAAACCACATATGGATCCACCAGTGTCATTGCATGTGTGTTCTTTCCACAAACCACATACGGATCAACCTGTGGTTATTGCATGTGTGTTCTTTCCACAAACAACATATGGGTCCACTAGAGTCATTGCATGTGTGTTCTTTTCACAAACCACATATGGACCCACTAGAATCATTGCATGTGTGTTCTTTTCACAAACCACACATGGATTAACCAATGGCATTGCATGTGTGTAATTGTCACAAACTAGATATGGATCAACCAATGTCATTGCATGTGTGTTCCTGACATGAACCACATATGGACCCACTAGAGTCATTGCATGTGTGTTCTTTCCACAAACCACATATGGATCCACTAGATTCATTGCATGTGTGTTCTTTTCACAAACCACATATGGATACTCCAATGGCATTGCATGTGTGTTATTTTCACAAATCACATATGGATCCACTAGTGTTCACTGCATGTGTGTTCTTCCCACAAACCACTCATGGATCCTCCAGAGTTCATTGCATGTCTGTTCTTTTCCACAAACCACATATGGATCCACTAGAGTAATTGCATGTGTGTTCTTTTCACAAACCAGATATGGACCCACTACATTCATTGCATGTGTGTTCTTTCCACAAACCACTCATGGATCCACAAGTGTTCATTGCATGTGTGTTCTTTTGACAAACCACATATGCATCAACCAATGGCATTACATGTGTGTTCTTTACACAAATCACATATGGATCCACCAGTGTTCACTGCATGTGTATTCTTTCCACAAAACACTTATGGATCCACCAGTGTTCATTCCATGTGTTCTCTTTTCCACAAACCACATGTGGATCCACTAGAGTCATTGCATGCGTGTTATTTACACAAACAACATATGGACCCACTAGACTCATTGCATGTGTGTTCTTATACTGAATCTAGCACTAGAGTCATTGCATGTGTGTTCTCTTCACAAACCACATATGGATCCACCATTGTCATTGCATGTGTGTTCTTTCCACAAACCACACATGGATCCCCTTGAGTCATTGCATATGTGTTGTTTTCAAAAACCACATATGGACCCACTAAAGTCATTGCTTGTGTGTTCTTTCCACAAACTACACATGGATTAACGAATGGCATTGCATGTGTGTTCTTTCCGCAAACAACATATGGACCCGCTACCGTCATTGCATGTGTGTTCTTATAATAAAACCAGCACTAGACTCATTGCATGTGTGTTATTATCACAAACCACATATGGATCAACCAGTGTCATTGCATGTGTGTTCTTTCCACAAACCACGTATGGATCCACCAGTGCTCATTGCATGTGTGTTCTTTCCACAAACCACACATGGATCCCCCTGAGTCATTGCATGTGTGTTCTTTTCACAAACCACATATGGACCCACTTAAGTCATTGCATGTGTGTTCTTTTCACAAACCACATATGGATCGACATATGGCATTGCATGTGTGTTATTCTCACAAATCACATATGGATCCACTAGTGTTCACTGCATGTGTGTTCTTTCCACGAACCACTCATGGATCCACCAGTGTTCATTGCATGTGTGTACTTTTCCACATGCCACATATGGATCCGCTAGAGTCATTGCATGTGTGTTTTTTTCACAAACCACATATGGACCCACTAGAGTCATTGCATGTGTGTTCTTATACTAAAACCAGCACTAGAGTCATTGCATGTGTGTTTTTTTCACAAACCACATATGGATGCACTAGTGTCATTGCATGTGTGTTCTTTCCACAAACCACATATGGACCCACAAGTGTTCATTGCATGTGTGTTATTTTCACAAACCACATATGGATCAACCAATGGCATTACATGTGTGTTCTTTTCACAAATCACATATGGATCCACAAGTGTTCAGTGCATGTGTGTTCTTTCAACAAACCACTTATGGATCCACCAGTGTTCATTGCATGTGTGTTCTTTTCCACAAACCACATATGGATCCACTAGAGTCATTGCATGCGTGTTCTTTCCGCAAACAACATATGGACCCACTACAGTCACTGCATGTGTTTTCTTATAATAAAACCAGCACTAGACTCATTGCATGTGTGTTCTTTTCACAAACCACATATGGATCAACCAGTGTCATTGCATGTGTGTTCTTTCCACAAACCACATATGGATCCACCAGTGTTCATTGCATGTGTGTTCTTTCCACAAACCACACATGGATCCCCCTAAGTCATTGCATGTGTGTTCTTTTCACAAACCACATATGGACCCACTTAAGTCATTGCATGTGTGTTCTTTCCACAAACCACACATGGATTAACCAATGGTCATTGCATGTGTGTTATTGTCATAAACCACATATGGATCAACTAGTGGTAATTGCAGATGTGTTCTTTCCACAAACCACACATTGATCCACTAGAGTCATTGCATGTGTGTTCTTTTCACAAACCACATATGGATCCACCAATGTTCATTACATGTGTGTTCTTTTCCACAAACCACATATGGATCCACTAGAGTCATTACATGTGTGTTCTTATCACAAACCACATATGGACCGACTAGAGTCATTGCATGTGTGTTCTTTTCACAAACCACATATGGATCCACCAGTGTGATTGGATGTGTGTTCTTTCCACAAACCACATATGGATCCACCAGTGTTCATTGCATGTGTGTTCTTTCCACAAACCACACATGGATCCCCCTAGGTCATTGCATGTGTTTTCTTTTCACGTACCACATATGAACCCAATTGAGTCATTGCATGTGTGTTCTTTCCACAAATCACACATGGATTAACCAATGGCATTGCATGTGTTTTATTGTTACAAACCACATATGGATCAACAAATGTCATTGCATGTGTGTTACTGTCATGAACCACACATGGATCAACAAGTGGTCATTACATCTGTGTTCTTTCCACAAACCACACATGGATCCACTAGAGTCATTGCATGTGTGTTCTTTTCACAAACCACATCCAGTGTTCATTGCATGTGTTTTCTTTTCCACAAACCACATATGGATCCACTAGTGTTCACTGCATGTGTGTTCTTTCCACAAGCCACATATGGACCCACTAGAGTTATTGCATGTGTGTTCTTATACTAAAACCAGCACTAGAGTCATTGCATGTGTTTTCTTTTCACAAATCACATAAGGATCCACCAGTGTCATTGCATGTGTCTTGTTTCCACAAACCACATATGGATCCACCAATGTTCATTCCATTATTGTTCTTTCCACAAACCACACATGGACCCCCCTGAGTCATTGCATGTGTGTTCTATTCACAAACCACATATGGACCCACTTTAGTCATTGCATGTGTGTTCTTTCCACAAACCACACATGGATTAACTAATGACATTGCATGTGTGTTATTCTCACAAACCACATATGGATCAACCAATGTCATTGCATGTGTGTTCCTGTCATGAATCACAGATGGATCAACCAGTGGTCATTGCATTTGTGTTCTTTCCACAAACAACACGTGGCTCCACTAGAGTCATTGCATGTGTGTTCTTTTCACAAACCACATATGGAGCCACTAGAGTCATTGCATGTGTGTTCTTTTCACAAACCACATATGGACCCACTTGAGTCATTGCATGTGTGTTCTTTCCACACACCACACATGGATCAACCAGTGTCATTGCATGTGTGTTCTTTCCACAAACCACATATGGATCAACCAGTGGTCATTGCATGTGTGATCTTTCCGCAAACCACATATGGATCCACCCGTGTCATTGCATGTGTGTTCTTTCCACAAACCATATATGGATCAACCAGTGGTCATTGCATGTGTGATCTTTCCGCGAACCACATATGGATCCACTTGAGTCATTGCATGTGTGTTCTTTCCACGCACCACACATGGATCAACCAGTGTCATTGCATGTGTGTTCTTTCCACAAACCACATATGGATCAACCAATGGTCATTGCATGTGTGATCTTTCCGCAAACCACATATGGATCCACATATGGATCCACCAGTGTTCATTGCATGTGTGTTCTTTTCACAAACCACATATGGATCAACATATGGCATTGCATGTGTGTTATTCTCACAAATCACATATGGATCCACTAGTGTTCACTGCATGTGTGTTCTTTCCACGAACCACTCATGGATCCACCAGTGTTCATTGCATGTGTGTTCTTTTCCACATGCCACATATCGATCCGCTAGAGTCATTGCATGTGTTTTTTTTTCACAAACCACATATGGACCCACTAGAGTCATTGCATGTGTGTTCTTATACTAAAACCAGCACTAGAGTCATTGCATGTGTGTTTTTTTCACAAACCACATATGGATGCACTAGTGTCATTGCATGTGTGTTCTTTCCACAAACCACATATGGATCCACAAGTGTTCATTGCATGTGCGTTATTTTCACAAACCACATATGGATCAACCAATGGAATTACATGTGTGTTCTTTTCACAAATCACATATGGATCCACAAGTGTTCAGTGCATGTGTGTTCTTTCAACAAACCACTTATGGATCCACCAGTGTTCATTGCATGTGTGTTCTTTTCCAAAAACCACATATGGATCGACTAGAGTCATTGCATGTGTGTTCTTTCCGCAAACAACATATGGACCCACTACAGTCATTGCATGTATTTTCTTATAATAAAACCAGCACTAGACTCATTGCATGTGTGTTCTTTTCACAAACCACATATGGATTAACCATTGTCATTGCATGTGTGTTCTTTCCACAAACCACATATGGATCCACCAGTGTTCATTGCATGTGTGTTCTTTCCACAAACCACACATGGATCCCCCTGAGTCATTGCATGTGTGTTTCTTTTCACAAACCACATATGGACCCACTTAAGTCATTGCATGTGTGTTCTTTCCACAAACCACAAATGGATTAACCAATGGTCATTGCATGTGTGTTATTGTCATAAACCACATATGGATCAACCAATGGTCATTGCATGTGTGTTCTTTCCACAAACCACACATGGATCCACTAGAGTCATTGCATGTGTGTTCTTTTCACAAACCACATATGGATCCACCAATGTTCATTACATGTGTGTTCTTTTCCACAAACCACATATGGATCCACTAGAGTCATTACATGTGTGTTCTTATCACAAACCACATATGGACCGACTAGAGTCATTGCATGTGTGTTCTTTTCACAAACCACATATGGATCCACCAGTGTGATTGGATGTGTGTTCTTTCCACAAACCACATATGGATCCACCGGTGTTCATTGCATGTGTGTTCTTTCCACAAACCACACATGGATCCCCCTAGGTCATTGCATGTGTTTTCTTTTCACGTACCACATATGAACCCAAATGAGTCATTGCATGTGTGTTCTTTCCACAAATCACACATGGATTAACCAATGGCATTGCATGTGTTTTATTGTTACAAACCACATATGGATCAACAAATGTCATTGCATGTGTGTTACTGTCATGAACCACACATGGATCAACAAGTGGTCATTACATCTGTGTTCTTTCCACAAACCACACATGGATCCACTAGAGTCATTGCATGTGTGTTCTTTTCACAAACCACATCCAGTGTTCATTGCATGTGTTTTCTTTTCCACAAACCACATATGGATCCACTAGTGTTCACTGCATGTGTGTTCTTTCCACAAGCCACATATGGACCCACTAGAGTTATTGCATGTGTGTTCTTATACTAAAACCAGCACTAGAGTCATTGCATGTGTGTTCTTTTCACAAATCACATAAGGATCCACCAGTGTCATTGCATGTGTCTTGTTTCCACAAACCACATATGGATCCACCAATGTTCATTCCATTACTGTTCTTTCCACAAACCACACATGGATCCCCCTGAGTCATTGCATGTGTGTTCTATTCACAAACCACATATGGACCCACTTTAGTCATTGCATGTGTGTTCTTTCCACAAACCACACATGGATTAACTAATGACATTGCATGTGTGTTATTCTCACAAACCACATATGGATCAACCAATGTCATTGCATGTGTGTTCCTGTCATGAATCACAGATGGATCAACCAGTGGTCATTGCATTTGTGTTCTTTCCACAAACAACACGTGGCTCCACTAGAGTCATTGCATGTGTGTTCTTTTCACAAACCACATATGGATCCACTAGAGTCATTGCATGTGTGTTCTTTTCACAAACCACATATGGACCCACTTGAGTCATTGCATGTGTGTTCTTTCCACACACCACACATGGATCAACCAGTGTCATTGCATGTGTGTTCTTTCCACAAACCACATATGGATCAACCAGTGGTCATTGCATGTGTGATCTTTCCGCAAACCACATATGGATCCACCCGTGTCATTGCATGTGTGTTCTTTCCACAAACCATATATGGATCAACCAGTGGTCATTGCATGTGTGATCTTTCCGCAAACCACATATGGATCCACTTGAGTCATTGCATGTGTGTTCTTTCCACGCACCACACATGGATCAACCAGTGTCATTGCATGTGTGTTCTTTCCACAAACCACATATGGATCAACCAATGGTCATTGCATGTGTGATCTTTCCGCAAACCACATATGGATCCACATATGGATCCACCAGTGTTCATTGCATGTGTGTTCTTTTCACAAACCACATATGGATCAACATATGGCATTGCATGTGTGTTATTCTCACAAATCACATATGGATCCACTAGTGTTCACTGCATGTGTGTTCTTTCCACGAACCACTCATGGATCCACCAGTGTTCATTGCATGTGTGTTCTTTTCCACATGCCACATATCGATCCGCTAGAGTCATTGCATGTGTTTTTTTTCACAAACCACATATGGACCCACTAGAGTCATTGCATGTGTGTTCTTATACTAAAACCAGCACTAGAGTCATTGCATGTGTGTTTTTTTCACAAACCACATATGGATGCACTAGTGTCATTGCATGTGTGTTCTTTCCACAAACCACATATGGATCCACAAGTGTTCATTGCATGTGCGTTATTTTCACAAACCACATATGGATCAACCAATGGAATTACATGTGTGTTCTTTTCACAAATCACATATGGATCCACAAGTGTTCAGTGCATGTGTGTTCTTTCAACAAACCACTTATGGATCCACCAGTGTTCATTGCATGTGTGTTCTTTTCCAAAAACCACATATGGATCGACTAGAGTCATTGCATGTGTGTTCTTTCCGCAAACAACAAATGGACCCACTACAGTCATTGCATGTATTTTCTTATAATAAAACCAGCACTAGACTCATTGCATGTGTGTTCTTTGCACAAACCACATATGGATCAACCATTGTCATTGCATGTGTGTTCTTTCCACAAACCACATATGGATCCACCAGTGTTCATTGCATGTGTGTTCTTTCCACAAACCACACATGGATCCCCCTGAGTCATTGCATGTGTGTTCTTTTCACAAACCACATATGGACCCACTTAAGTCATTGCATGTGTGTTCTTTCCACAAACCACACATGGATTAACCAATGGTCATTGCATGTGTGTTATTGTCATAAACCACATATGGATCAACCAATGGTCATTGCATGTGTGTTCTTTCCACAAACCACACATGGATCCACTAGAGTCATTGCATGTGTGTTCTTTTCACAAACCACATATGGATCCACCAATGTTCATTACATGTGTGTTCTTTTCCACATACCACATATGGATCCACTAGAGTCATTACATGTGTGTTCTTTTCACAAACCACATATGGACCCACTAGAGTCATTGCATGTGTGTTCTTTTCACAAACCACATATGGATCCACCAGTGTGATTGGATGTGTGTTCTTTCCACAAACCACATATGGATCCACCAGTGTTCATTGCATGTGTGTTCTTTCCACAAACCACACATGGATCCCCCTAGGTCATTGCATGTGTGTTCTTTTCACGTACCACATATGAACCCAATTGAGTCATTGCATGTGTGCTCTTTCCACAAATCACACATGGAATAACCAATGGCATTGCATGTGTTTTATTGTCACAAACCACATATGGATCAACAAATGTGATTGCATGTGTGTTACTGTCATGAACCACACATGGATCAACAAGTGGTCATTGCATCTGTGTTCTTTCCACAAACCACACATGGATCCACTAGAGTCATTGCATGTGTGTTCTTTTCACCAACCACATCCAGTGTTCATTGCATGTGTTATCTTTTCCACAAACCACATATGGATCCACTAGTGTTCACTACATGTGTGTTCTTTCCACAAACCACATATGGACCCACTAGAGTCATTGCATGTGTGTTCTTATACTAAAAATAGCACTAGAGTCATTGCATGTGTGTTCTTTTCACAAACCACATAAGGATCCACCAGTGTCATTGCATGTGTCTTCTTTCCACAAACCACATATGGATCCACCAATGTTCATTGCATTATTGTTCGTTCCACAAACCACACATGGATCCCCCTGAGTCATTGCATGTGTGTTCTTTTCACAAACCACATATGGACCCACTAGAGTCATTGCATGTGTGTTCTTTTCAGAAACCTCACATGGATCAACCAGTGGTTATTGCATGTGTGTTCTTTCCACAAAACAGATTTGGACCCACTAGTGGTCATTGCATGTGTGTTCTTTCCAAAAACCACATATGGATCAACCAATGGCATTGCATGTGTGTTGTTTTCACAGACCACATATGGATCCACCAGTGTTCACTGCATGTGTGTCTTTCCACAAATCACATATGGACTAACCAGTGTTCACTACATGTGTGTTCTTTCCACAAACAACATATGGACCCACTAGAGTCATTGCATGTGTGTTCTTTCCACAAACCACACATGGATTAACACTTGGCATGCATGTGTGTTATTGTCACAAACCACATATGGATCAACCAATGTCATTGCATGTGTGTTCCTGTCATGAACCACATATGGACCCAATAGAGTCATTGCATGTCTGTCTTTTCCACAAACCACATATGGATCCACTATAGTCATCCACATGTGTGTTCTTTCCACAAACCATATATGGATCAACCAATGGCATTGCATATGTGTTATTTTCACAAATAACATATGGATCCACCAGTGTTCACTGCATGTGTGTACTTTCCACAAACCACTTATGGATCCACCAATGTCATTGCATGTGTGTCCCTGTCATGAACCACATATGCATCAACCAATGTAATTGCATGTGTGTTCTTTCCACAAAACACACATGGATCAACCAATGTAATTGCATGTGTGTTCCTGTCATGAACCACATATGGATCCACAAGTGTTCATTGCATGTGTGTTCCTGTCATGAACCACACATGGATCAACCAGTGGTTATTGCATGTGTGCTCTTTCCACAAACCATATATGGACCCACTAGTGGTTATTGCATGTGTGTTCTTTCCACAAACCACATATGGATCAACCAATGGCATTGCATGTGTGTTCTTTTCACAAACCACATATGGATCAACCAGTGTTCACTGCATGTGTGTTCTTTCCACAAACCACTTATGAATCCACCAGTGTTAATTGCATGTGTGTTCTTTTTCACAAACTACAAATGGATCCACCAGTGTTCACTGCATGTGTGTTCTTTTCACAAACGACTTATGGATCCACCAGTGTTCATTGCATGTGTGTTCTTTTCCACAAACCACATATGGATCCACTAGAGTCACTACATGTGTGTCCTTTTCACAAACCACATATGGACCCACTTGAATCATTGTATGTGTCTTCTTATACTAAAACCAGCACTAGAGTCATTGCATGTGTCTTCTTTTCACAAACCACATATGGATCCACCAGTGTCATTGCATGTTTGTTCTTATGATGAACCACATATGGACCCAATAGTGGTCATTGCACGTGTGTTCTTTCCACAAACCACATATGGATCCACTAGAGTCATTGCATGTGTGTTCTTTCCACAAACCACATATGGATCAAACCAATGGCATTGCATGTGTGTTCTTTTCACAAATCACATATGGATCCACCAGTGTTCACTCCATGTGTGTTCTTTCCACAAACCACTTATGGATCCACCAATGTCATTATATGTGTGTTCCTGCCATGAACCACATATGCATCAACCAATGGCATTGCATGTGTGTTCCTGTCATGAACCACACATGGATCAACCAATGTCATTGCATGTGTGTTCTTTCCACAAACCACATACGGATCAACCAATGGCATTGCATGTGTGTTCTTTTCACGAATCACATATGGATCCACCAGTGTTCACGGCATGTGTGTTCTTTCCACAAACCACTTATGGATCCACCAATGTCATTGCATGCGTGTTCCTGTCATGAACCACATATGCATCAACAAATAGAATTGCATGTGTGTTATTTCCACAAACCACACATGGATCAACCAATGGCATTGCATGTGTATTCTTTTCACAAACCACATATGGATCAACTAGGGTCATTGCGTGTGTGTTCTTTCCACAAACCACATATGGATCAACCACTATCATTGGATGTGTGTTCCTATCATGAACCACACATGGATCAACCAATGTCATTGCATGTGTGTTCTTTTCACAAACCACATATGGATCCACGAGTGTTCACTACATGTGTGTTCTTTCCACAAATCACATATGGATCAACCAGTGTCATTGCATGTGTCTTCTTTCCACAAACCACATATGCATCAGCCACTGTCATTATATGTGTGTTCCTGTCATGAACCACACATGGATCAACCAATGTCATGGCATCTGTGTTCCTATCATAAACCACATATGGATCCACCAGTGTTCACTTCATGTGTGTTCCTTTCATGAACCACACATGGATCAACTAGTGGTCATTGCATGTGTGTTTCTTCCACAAACCACATATGGACCCACTAGTGGTGATTGCATGTTTTTTCTTTCCACAAACCAGATATCGATCAACCAATGGAATTGCATGTGAGTTCTGTGCACAAACCACATATGGATCCACCAGTGTTCACTTCATGTGTGTTCTTTCCACAAACAATATATGGACCGAGTCATTGCATGTGTGTTCTTTCCACAAACCACACATGGATTAACCAATGGCATTGCATGTGTATTATTGTCACAAACCACATATGGATCAACCGATGTCATTTCATGTGTGTTCCTATCATGAACCATATATGGACCCACTAGTGCTCATTGCATGTGTGTTCTCTCCACAAACCACATACGGATCCACCAGAGTCATTGCATGTGTGTACTTTTCACAAAACACATATGGATCAACCAATGGCATTGCATGTGTGTTCTTTTCACAAATGACATATGGATCCACCAGGGTTCATTGCATTAGTGTTCCTGTCACGAACCACATATGGCTCAACCAATGTCATTGCAGGTGTGTTCCTACCATGAACCAGATATGCATCAACCAATGGCATTGCATGTGTGTTCTTTCTACAAACCACATATGGATCCACCAGTGTTCATTGCATGTGTGTTCTTTCCAGAAATCACATCTGGATCAACCAGTTATCACTTCATGTGTGTTCTTTCCACAAACAACATATGGACCCACTAGAGTCATTCATGTGTGTTATTCTCACAAACCACATATGGACCCACTAGAGTCATTGCATGTGGTATCTTTCCACAAACCACACATGGATTAACCAGTGGCATTGCATGTGTGTTATTGTCGCAAACCACACATGGATCCACCACTGTTCATTGCATGTGTGTTCTTTCCACAAACCACATATTGATCCACTAGAGTCATTGCATGTGTGTTCTTTTCACAAACCACATATGGATGAACAAGTGTCATTGCATGTGTTTTCCTGTCATGAACCACATATGGACCCACTAGAGTCATTGCATGTGTGTTCTTTCCACAAACCACATATGGACCCACTAGAGTCATTGCATGTGTGTTCTTTTCACAAACCACATATGGATCAACCAATGGCATTGCATGTGTGTTCTTCTCACAAACCACACATGGATCCACCATTGTCATTGCATTTATGCTCTTTCCATTAACCACAGTTAGAGTCATTGCATGTGTGTTCTTTTCACAAACCACATATCACCAGTGTCATTGCATGTGTGTCCTCTCATAAACAACATATGGATCCACCCAGTGTGATTGCATTTGTGTTCTTCTCACAAACCACATAAGGATCCAGTAGTGTCATTGGATGTGTGTTCTTTTCTTAAACCACATATGGATCCTAACATTAGGAGAGGCCTAACCTTAGACCCCCAATGGATCCACCGTTAGATCGAGTCTTCTAGAAGGCAAGCCCTAACACAGTTGTTCTGCTTGACGATTGTTACATACTGTTCGATCGGGGCACTTGGACGATTGGGATGGTCTTCGTGAGAGCGATCCGTGAGTAGGCTGTTCTGCGGCATGATTGTCCACGCTTGCTCTGGACAAACTGGCAACATCGGGCGCTCCCCAGTTGCGAGTGTCACAACTCACGAGTTGAGTGGGCCATATCCCAGTGTCACATCCCCATTACTTCTCTTCTTCCCCGTACTTCTCTTCCTTCCCCTCGAAGCTAGTTTCCCCACTTCACTACCATCCTGCCGTAGACGCAAGCCGACGACATCCGCCAATTCTCGGGTCGCTACCTTCATGCTAAGAAATCAGTTTACAAGATTTTGAACTTATCCTACATATTCCTGCTATTCGCTAATCTAACTGCTGATCTTTTTTCGATTTCTCGACGAACTTCATATGTGGCAGATGCTGCAGCCTAAGAATCGGGAGATCCTCGCATGCAACTCCGCTTGTGTGCTCCCACCAAGGATGCTTTCACCGTTACTCCTACCACGAGCTCCCGCTCCACAAGCGCGTGTGCTCCTGCATGGAGCCGGGCTACAACTAAACTGGCCCGCCGCCAGAGCTCGTCGTCCACCTTGCAGAGGAGCACTTGACCGAAGTGATTACGATCTCGTACGGGCAAGCCCAACTTCTCCAAGAGCAGGTGTCGTTCACTAACTCGGCATGCCGCCAGCTAATTTTCCAGGGAGGGGACGACTGTTTTTGTCCTGACCATCACCGCTGGTGTTCCGGGAACCAGACCTGGGCCCACCTTCGTGTGTGCGATATGCGTCAGGTCAGTCTCATGCACTTGTCCCGTATACACGGTACGCATGTGGGCGAACGCCCAACCGCCGTCGTTCGATAGCATTCTTGTGCTTGCCAAGGCGCCGAGTTGCCCGACGCCGCGGGAGGTGGAGTATGTGGACCTAAGGTTGATCCTATGTGTGCCATCTCAGTACCTTGTCAGTGCTAGACTGAACAGGCAGATGCATTTCTACATTTGTATCGAGAAGACCGACAGGGAAATGTAGTACTTATGCTGTCAGTACTATTAGACTTAAGCGATGCTTCTCAGGTGCGTAGAGCATACGTGTTGTGCGAATATACCGCAGTTGTAGTTTTTTAGTACTCCTTAATAATTTGACGAGTTATTGGTCCAATCAGCTTGTTGTTGTCACGTTGCAAAGTCCGCTTGCTCTGGACAGACTAGCAATACCGTGTGCTCCCGCCCCCACATGTCAGTGTCACGTGTTCCAAGGGCCCACCTGCTAGTGTCACGCCCCCCTTCTCTTCCTTCCCCTCGAAGCCACTGTCCCAACTTCTCTTCCATGCTGCCACTCCCGTCTGATGGTTGTAATCTGATTTTCGTTGGATTGTTTACATGTAATCTACGTTGATAATCCAACATGCAAATGGCACAGACACAATTTCTAAAGTGGAAGCACTCACACGCTGCTATTGCACATATTTCTCAATATAGCCCGATAAACCCATTACAATAATTGTACTGGCACTAAACACAACCGAAATTGCAACCATCCTAAACAACATCTAAACCCACATCACAGCACTATCGTCGGCGTCCACCTCAATTGGTCACACCGCCATGCCCTTCCCAGTGACATCCACTCCCGGTTGTGGCTTGCCCTCGCCAAGGAGGCAACAATGGCATTCTGTACTGCTTCGTCCCTGTTGTCCTCCACATCGGAATCGAGAATGACGAAGGTGACGGGGTTGGCGTGGACCGAGTGCCATCGCGCCTGGCGGCTCCTGCTCGAGCTCGATGCTGCATCAGTCCTTCTACAGGTAGGAGGGGCCGAGCTTGGATACATAGTGTCGTCGCTCCTCTCAAGAAACCATGGCCATTTGATACTGCGACAGTAGGATCTTGGGGTGGATCCGCCGCGGCGAGCCCTACCGGAAGGGTTGGAGCGGATGGATCTGCCGGCGCGAGCCATGACAAGTTCCCAAGAGGGAGTAAGATTGTGGGCCAGGCGTGTCTGGTTCTTGAGCAAGGCCTCCTAGTGAAATCTATGCGGGCAAGGTGCCAAAAAATTTCGTCCAATGCGCGTGAGAGAGCCTTTGAACCACGAAGGCACGAGGTTTGGTTGACAAGTCCACACGCTAGGTCCCCCACCTGTGAGACGAATGTGGACGGTAGGATTCTACCCGAGTTATTAAGTGGGGATAAATCACGCTTCACCACTACCCTGACATCCAAAGGATCCTCTTTCCTCCCTTTTCTCTACCCTCGCTCCCCTCGCTCATGGCTTGCAACTCATGCAGTTTGTTTTGGGCGGAATCAGTGTCGGCTCAATGCCGTCAGGCGGGTGCCCCCATGAGGTACCAGAGGGCGCCCTACGATTACTACCCCCCTATGCTATGTTTGTGCGGTGAGAAGATGCCGAGATGGATTTCATGGACCGACGAAAATACTGCAGGAAAATTCAGCAACTACAACATCAGAGCGGTAAGTTCGTACTGTAGGTACAATGGTAACCCGGATCTAGAAAGCGTAATATAATTATTTTTTTGTTTCCTTTGATCTACTTCGCATGAAGGGAGGGGACTAGCTGTGACAAGTTTGTGTGGATTGAAAAGCCACTGATAGGCTTTCATAAAGAGCTTGCTTAGGATCTGCGTGATGCTATGTGGGACAAGAAAGAGGTGATTCGTGTGATGGAGCGAGAGATCCGGGAGCTTTGCCAGGTGCAGGGGAGGCAAGTGCAGGGAGGTGGTGAGACAGATGGGCTCAAGATTAGGCCAGATAGTGGAAACAATTACCTCATTATCTAGGCATTATCTATTGCATTTGTAGTTTATGTTGCCATGTCGTTGTCCAGTAGCTGAAATAAGTTGCTGCTTGATGGAGTGTAGCAGCCAACTTAAGAAATTGTTTTCCAGTCCAGAAACTTATCATAAGTGTAATGGCAATAGCAGGGATTTATTAAGCGCCTATAAATAATTCATGTATGTGCCACTAACACCCATCGATTTTGGAGACCCCTTAACCGCTCAGCTATCGCGATTGTTCAGATAGTAGTGTCACTGTCACAATTTTGGATTCAACTAGTGGCCTCGGCCGTATCCAATCCTAAAGTCACGATACATTTTACTCCGAGTAAGGGAGGCAACTTCTTTTGCCCGACAAGTTCCACGCACATAGCTCAAGAGTTTAACCGAACTACATATATAGGTTCAAGTTCAATACATAATTAGGCTTCTACACTGCTAGCCTTCTTTCTCTGCTCGGGTGCCAACTTTCTTCCTCTTGCCTTCACGTCCACTGGCTTCTTCATCTCCTGCCTTCTTCCTCTTCTTTAGTGCCAATTTTCTTACCTTCACGTACCCTGCATCTCCTGGTCGAGGGAAGTCAGGACAATCAGCAACAGAATCTTGTCCGGCATCATCACTCCACTCGTTTTGGTTTTCTTCCCGCAGCAAAATCACTGAGTCGGTTGTCTTGTTTCTTACCTTGCGCTTCCTGTAAAAAAACAGTACATGGATTGCTACCTTATATCTACAGACTATAAACAATTTTTTGTGTGAATGTACCATCTCATACCTAGGTTAGGGAGCATTAAGGGGACAACCCGCTGCTCTATGGCCTATAAGATGGCAGGTCTTGCATCTGTTTTTGCCCTTCTTTGTAGCACAGAAGGCGAACCCTTCTTCTCGAGAAAATTCTTAAACCTATTCACCTCAGGTCTTCCTATGCCCCTTTTTGTAACTGGCTGGCAAATCTCGAAAGACAGTTGGACTTGAGGCCACTGAGATGGGTCTGTACATGGTTTGACAGATCCAACGTACGCAGCTCTGAACTTTTCCATAGAGTAGTAGTCTGACAAATACCGATCCAAATGTGGTAGAGTTCTTTTCTTCACCAAGAAGGCCAAGGCGTGGTTGCAAGGTTTCCCGGTATGCTGCCACTCTAAGCAGGTGCATTCTCACAGCTGGATGTTCACAACATCCCTTTTGCCACTCTTGGACATATCGACCACCTCACAGCTTCTGATGGTTGATAGGAAAACCTTAAGATGAGCAAGTCCTCGGCTTCTCTTGTGCAGTTGCTGTACAACTGGCGGTAGCATATGTCCTCTAAGTCTCCTACTGATCTCTATCCGTATATTTAACAGCTTCATGATCATACCACGTATGATGTCCATCAAGATATGAACATGACACACTTTTATGTCCTTCACCCAGTTATTCAAGCATTCTTCAAGGTTGTTGTTTATGTAATCAACTTTGATGTCAGGGTTGAATTGACTCCTCTTCCATAGCTATGAATGATGGATGGCTAAGTACTCTGGAAGTTCAGGGGCTTCCGCAAAAATCTTGCTCATGAAATATTTGCTGCTACTAGGTTTGTAAACTATAACAGCAGGAAACATGTAACAAAATACGTTTCCTGCGTAGTGTGAGTACAAGTTGAGGATGATATGGGCATGGCATTCTCGACCTTCAGCTCGCCGGAACACCTCCTTCACTGCATTCGTCAGCCCTTTGCATGCATCCATGGATATAGCCACTGGATCCATTGGCCTATTGATCTCCTGAGCTGCCTCATAAACCAGACCCAGTTTTCCTCCATTTCTATTTCAAACAGCCCGAATGCCACTGGGAACATCCAGTTTGTGACCATCAAGTGCTGTGGTAGATGGCAGACAGCCTTTCCATTTTCCAGTTAGGACAGTGATGTCTACACTCAGATACGGCCTACAGCCATCCTTGAATCCCTGGATGCAAGGTTTAAGCGCCATGAAAAATCTTTTGAAATATATTTTACCAGCTTCCGATTCGGTGTCAATCTCCACAACACTCCCCAGACACCTAGCTTGTACCTCTGCCTTGAAGTTATACAACATCCTGAAGCTATTGGTCCAATCCCGTGCAAGACCCCCAGAGCTTTCTCTTTACCTTTCCAAACCATGTAATACGGAAGGACAATGTTGTACTTAGAACCGAGGCTAGTCTGAATATTCTTCGCGTTCT
Organism: Avena eriantha; assembly: GCA_910589775.1. Classification (NCBI taxonomy): domain Eukaryota; kingdom Viridiplantae; phylum Streptophyta; class Magnoliopsida; order Poales; family Poaceae; genus Avena; species Avena eriantha. The sequence continues at coordinate 222,835,439 of OU342741.1, forward strand.
ACTTAGGGTTATCCTTTAGTATGGACATAAATTGCATAACCACCCACTCTGTATCAGCCATTGAGGATTTCAGTTTGCTGCCTGTCAGACACATGTGTGGAGGGCCCACTTTGTTCACCTGCAACATAGATTCATTTAAAAGATAAGTGGAGTCGACTAGTTGCCAGAAAGATATCGCACATCAATTGTAGTTATAGAGTGAAAAGAAAGAGAGTTCTAATAGTTTGCTGCATTCATTGCCCCAGTATCCAAATTGCATTCGATGCAGGTAAGGCTCTTTTGCTGTGATCCTCCATGGACAATGTACCTCGGCCCGTCCATTCATCCACGTTAACTTGCAAACGACCTCATACCTCTGGGCAGTGTTCTTCAGTCGATATACGTCGAACTCCCCCTTGATACAAAAATGCCAGAACGACATCCTGAACTCTTGCATGCTCCTGAACTCGGTGCCGACCGAAATTATAGGATACTCGTGGTCATGTTTCATTTATTCTACTTCAACACCCAAATCATCGACTGGAATACCAGCCTCATCGTGAAGTTCCTTGTCTATTTCATCATCACTAGATTCTTGATCCTCTATAGTGCCTTCTTCTTCATCTAATTCAGAATCCTCGCCATCGTCTCTAATGCCTAGTACTACACACATCATATTGACTCCCATGGGTGGGGCTGCACCGTCGTCTCCACCCGGATGGACTGGAACATTGCCCCAATCCACCTCAGCAGCAACTCTGTTTTCTCCAAGACACTCAGTTGGTTCTGCTTCAACCACATGGGGTGGTCTTACGTTCGCACGCATCCCAGGTACTTCAATGAACAAACATCAGTCAGAATCAATTTCATCTTGACTATATAGAACCCTCTTGCTCTTCTTGTGTACATCTTCCTGATGTAATCTTTCCTAATGGTATCAATAGGGCTTGACATCTGCGTTCCATTCCCCATCGAACTAGGCTTTTTCTGCCACTCTTGGGTGTGATCTCCTTACTACCTCCCCTGACGGGTGTTGGTTCCAGGGTGCTGGCATTATTGCCTGACCTCTACGGCATGTTCTTCTTCGAATTAGCCCTTTTGCTCCTACTATTGGGTGTGTTCTCCTTCGTGCTGGCATTATTGCCTGACCTCAGCAGCATGTTTCGCTCCAAATCAGCCCTTTTGTTGCTACTTTTGGGCGTGTTCTCCTTCGTGCTGCATTATTCCCTGACAGTTGCATGTTCCGCTCCAAATTAATATTTTTTTCTGCTCCCACTGGGTGTGGTAGCCTCCGTGCTGGCCATCTTCGCCTCTTTGCTACCACTCCTGGGAATGTGCACCACCGTGCTAGCCCACTTAGCGTTTTTGGTGCTACCGTTCGGTGTGTCATTTTGACTGGATCTCAGGGGTGTACTCTGCAGCATGGTGCCTTTTTTCATGCGACTCTTGGGCATCCTCTTCTCTGTCGTGGTCTCCTTGGTGACGTTCTACTTCAGGGTGCCCTTTCTAGGGATGCTCCTCCTGCTCCTCTTTATGACGCTCCTCTATAAGACTCTCCTCTGTTCGAAGCTACCCTTAGTTGCACCAGCCCAAGTGATGCCATGGATCAGGTCATGCATGCCTTCTAAAAGTTCATAATCTCTATTGTCGAGTTCCAATTCCTCTCCAACCATTTGCACTATCAAGTGGAAGTACAATTCACCCCTATAATGTTTCCTTGTAAACGGTACAACTAAATCCCTGGTATCTTTCACCTCGATAGCCTTTTTGCTCCTATAACCAAAATATAACAAATGTGCTTCCTGTGAGGACCCCCACAGCACCTTCACACGTAACGATGCCATCAGGTCAGATAACTCTACCACTTCAGGATCGTATCTGCCAAGGATTACATCAAACTCATCATAGAATTTTTCTGTGCCATCATCTAATTTTTCAGTATAATCTGCGACACCGATATGAACGATTACTTTGCCATCATCAGGTTCTTCAGGATAGAAACCTCCGAGAGGTTCGAGAGGTGGAGCGGCACCATCAGACCCAGCCCCAATGCCACTGCCGCCATCACCGAGAGATGAACCTTGGTGGATGTACCAGGACCAGAAGCAAGGCGAGGGCCCTTAGCAGCGAAGCTACATTACATGGTGGACACGCAGGGCCCCTTCTAACAGCAGCTAGAATAGGATCAGCTGCTGCCATGCCACATCGACGATCAGGAGCGGTTCCCACAACAATAGTGTTTCAAGTGCTAGCAGAGTCCAGACCATGAGCTAGCTCCAGACTAGCAGCTCGTTGAACCTGAGCACGGGCGCGAGGAGGACAAAAGGCATCAGTCTTTGCAACAACAGTGGGGCAGCCTCCGGAAGCCTTAGTTTACTCAACAGCGACATGGATTGGGTCAAGAACGGCCAGATCAACAACAACACAAGGACAACCAGTACCAGCAGATTCCAGAGCACGAGTTCGCACAACTTGAGGACGGTTTCGAGGAGGAGCAACACACAAGGCAGCGGTCTTGGCAACAACAACGGGGCAGCCTCCGGAAGCCTTAGTTTGCTCAACAGTGGCATGGATTGGGGCAGCAGCAGCCGAAGCAACAACAACACCACGAGGACGACCAATACCAGCAGATTCCAGAGAAGAATTTTCCACAACGGCAATACGGGGGCTCCTACGAGGAGGTTGCCTGACAGAAGCATGTCGCGGACGAGGAACCACATTTTGCTCAACAACAGCAGGGGTTCGAGTTAGACCTCCCTGCCCAATAATAGCTGGCAGACTCCCAGTAGCAGGAGCTTTCTCATCCATTATGTTACAAGTCAGCATAACCGTGTGAAGCCCAGCATACTGTTTCATCAACCCAATTAGCTGACTGTCACACGTTATAGGAACCGTGAAGCCACGTACATCAATGAAGCTGAATCGTGCAGTATGCTCCGGCCTCATTTCAGCAAGTTCACGCAAAGCAGCAACCAAACCAGGGATAGTGCATAACTGTACGGGCGCCACTTCCATCTTCAGATTGTGAGCTTGATTCCACATGCTCTTCCCATTTGCTAATTTAATGTGGTAGCCGCAGATGGTAATAAGAACGGTGTACCTGGGTTCAACGGAGATCCTACTTGACAGAAAATTGGAGACAAAAGATAAGAATTGTTTGTCAGCGTCGTGCTAGCAAACAATTATATGTTCGATATATCTCTGTAATGCCAATAACCAGCTAGAAGTTATAGGTTGTGCGAATAGCAAAGAGAAGAGTAGCTTACCCGGAATTAGCTAGACGTACTTCTTCCTCGGCAAATGGATCTGCCACCCTCGCGCTGCTCAGCTCGTCGGTGGTAGAGGCGGGCTAGATCGTCGCAACGGCTGGCACGACATTCAGCATTAGAGCTCGTTAGCAGCGAGTAGGCGTAGCAACTTGGCACCGGAAGTCAAATGCCCGAAGAGATCATTCTGGTTGGAGAACGGATTTTGACACCGCCGGTGCTAGGGTTCATGCGAAGGAGGGAGGGAGTGGATTTGTGAATTTGGTAAACGCACCATGATCCTTTAGTCTCTTGTTTCTCCTACGTGGTTGCCGCGTTGACGCTCGCGTCATGGAAATATTACTGACATGAGGGTCCCGACCGTCTACTTCACGGGGCAGTTTCACAGAATGTTTGGATTTGTTACGGGTGAGATGAGTTTGCATCGAAATGGTCCCTCTCGGTAGTTGGCAACCCAACATTTTGAAACGTGGCAATTTCAGGCAACTTAGGTACCGCGGTGCACTCACCCGGGAACTTTGGTACCGCATCCCGGTAACCCCCATTTTAATGACACTGGTGGATCCATATGTGCTATGTGAAAAGAATAGTCATGAAATGACTCCACTTGTTGTTAGTAAAAAGAACACACATGCAATGACACTGGTGGATCCATGTGTGGTCTCTGAAGAGAACACACATTCAATGACACTGGTGGATCCATATATGGTATGTGAAAAGAACACACATGCAATGACTCTAGTTGTTGTTAGTAAAAATAACACACACACAATGACACTGGTGGATCCATGTGTGGTCTCTAAAGAGAACACACATTTCAATGATACTGATGGATCCATGTGTGGTCTCTGAAGAGAACACACATTTCAATGACACTAGTGGATCCATATGTGGTATGTGATAAGAATAGTCATGAAATGACTCTAGTTGTTGTTAGTAAAAAGAACACACATGCAATGACACTGGTGGATTCATGTGTGGTCTCTGAAGAGAACACACATGCAATGACTCTAGCTATGGTTACTGAAGAGAACACACATTTCAATGACACTGGTGGATCCATACGTGGTATGTGAAAATAACACACATGAAATGACTCCAGTTGTTGTTAGTAAAAAGAACACACATGCAATGACACTGGTGGATCCATATGTGGTATGTGAAAAGAACACACATGTAATGACTCTGGTTGTTGTTAGTAAAAAGAACACACATGCAATGACACTGGTAGATCCATGTGTGGTCTCTGAAGAGAACACACATTTCAATGACACTGGTGGATCCATATGTGGTATGTGAAAAGAATAGTTATGAAATGAATCTAGGTGTGGTTAATGAAAGAATACACATTTCAATGACAATGGTGGTTCCATATGTGGTCTGTGAAAAGAACACACATGCAATGAATCTAGCTGTGGTTAATGAGAAGAACACACATGCAATGACAGTGGTGGATCCATAGGCGGATTGTGAAAAGAGATTTGCCCTCTCTCTCAGTCACAAATCTCACAAAAGCCCAAACGTGTGGGGATCCCAAACGTGTGCTCACTCTGGGTGCTACGCCCTAATTGGCTGACACAGATGTCACGGAGATCGTCTCCACCAACCGTTGATCCTATGTGATCCAACAGGCAGGATAACCCCTCCCTTCTCCACTTTTTTTATGCATGGTCAATGCGTGCCACCTCTATATCCGTGCCACCTATACTTTACCTCCATAAACAAGTGAAAATCCATCTATGTAACAAAAATAAATAAAATAAATGATCATATTTCGAAGAAGCCATCGTCTTCGTATTCTAGTTCGTCCTCGCCTTCGTCAACGCCATGGTCCCTGCCATCCCGCCATCGATGTCCTCCTCTGACGACTCAACACCGCCCCTTCCTCGAATAAGCACGCTATCTCCTCGTCGGAGTCCTCCTCCTCCCCCTCTTCGTAGTCCTACGGGTCCACGTCACTCTCCTCCGCTTCTTCCTCCAACTGATCGATGAACGCCTCCTTGTTGGCTGAGTCAGACTCGTCCAAATAGCTATCTCCTCTCTTTTTCATGGTCTTCTTCTCGTTTCTCTTCTCGTCCGTACTCGTCGGTGCAACACGCGCCCCCGTCTTGGCTGCTGCTTTGCGCTCGTCCGACGCTGCAGGTACCCCACGTTCCTCCTGCGCGGCCGGTACGAGCTTCGACCTCGCGGTGTCCTCGAGTGCGGATGTCGATGGATCCTGGCGCGATCGGACATGACGTGCTACCGCAGCAGGCGACTCGCGAGCACGAACGATGCAGCGAAGAGCCGGGGACACATTATGGTCAGTGGATGGCTTGGACTTGCCACTACCATGGCGAGGGGGCATCGTGCTCGAGGTAGTTGCTCCGAAAGGTCAATGGCGGGTACACAGAGTGGGGTGCCGATCTGATCAAGGATGAGCAGCGGTTTCATGCGTCGTGTCCACGCATGCATTTGTCAATTATCTAAAAAATAAAGAAGTAATATCTCGCGTACTGAACATAATTTGATCACAACAAAAGTGGCACATCATATTCTAGACTCCTAAATATCCCGTGTGTGCCTGTCGACGTGGAGTTCGACGGAGTTCGATGTGCCGACGTGATCGTGCAGCAGTTGCGTGCGTCATTGCCCCATTAACATGTGACACACGCACGCGGGACGTGCGCGCCAATGCCCGTGATGACCACCCGACTCGCACTCCCCTTATTATATACTAAATTTTGGGTGGCGCCGGAGACCATTGAAGTGTTCATCGCAATAAAGACAAGTCCCATCGATTCCCTATCCCTACCCCTAGCTTCTTTGAGAAGGTAGACCATACACGGTGGTCTTGTATAATAGTACTAGTACTACTGGACCACGGCATGTACTCTTGGACTCTTATCCCACAGTAAGCACTATCTTCTTCCTCCTGCCGCCGCCACCCTCACCCTGCAATCCATGGCTCCCCTGAGGACGGGGAGAGGCTAGTCGACGATCCTCGCGGAGAAAAGGGAGAGAAATCGCCGAGAGGCACTTCTTGCTCTACCAGCCGCTCAAGCCCCCCTCTCATCGAGGCCTAATCTCCCCCGAGAATGGCGCCGAATGTTCTAGTAGGCGAGGGCTCCTCCCGGTACGGTCTTCTTGTTCTACTTCTTCTCCATCTCCCTCTCCATCATGATCTTATTCAGCTTCTTCTTGTTTTTCTTCTTCTTGCTCTTTCTCTTCTACATATTATAGGCCGGCCATGGATCCAGAATCCACCATGATGGAGGCGTTAGAGGACCCATTCGGCCCCGTTCCACGTCTCAGCGAGGTAGCAAATGTCCACACTGTTATTTCTCCGAGTTGTGATGTGGAGTTCTTAGATCGTGTCCGCACCGCATTGGGGTTTCTTCTTCTTTTGCGAGTTGAATTAGTTTTCATGAATATGACTGGATCTCTTGGTCTTTCCTTAATACCTCTGTTCATAGATTTACTATGGATTTTTTGTGATTAGGATTAGTTTATCGTGGTCATGAATAGATCTCTAGGTCCATTTTTTAACACTTCGGTCAATAGATTCAACGGGGATTTTTTGATCTGTATCAGTATTCACCTGGAACCAGGGGTGTAACATGAACGATGCAGCGATCGGAGACCGAGTACCATGACAAGATGTCCGCGATCAGTGCCAAGATTGACAACCAACATGGGCTTGCACGCTCCCTCACCCAAGCTAATGAGAGCCTACGCAAGCAATTATCTGTGCAGAAGGAGATCTCGCAAGATTTTGCACATGATGTCGTGAGGCTGCATAAAGTGCTCGACCGTAACTTGAACAAGCAAGAATAGGCCATTAAGATAATCAATGAGCTCATGGAGGAGAAGAAGAATCTCGTGGAAAGGTGCACTCTCCTGCAGGACGAAGTCACCGAGGCACTCATACCATGACAGGAACTGTTGCCTAGATGAAGTGAAGGAGATGAAGCTGGACATGAGCAGAGGGATCACCATACTCGAGGGTGTTCGGAAAGAGAACGAGGAGCTAAGGGCTTGTTTAGAGGCATATCGGAGCAATGCCCAAGTCTGATTCTTGTTGGCGGGGACATGAATATAAGTTCGTCCTACACTCCTTTTGTAATGTTTAGGGTTCAGGGAGCAATGCCCAAGTCTGCTTCCCATTATAGGGTGCAATAAGAATCCTAGGGAAACTCCTGATCTATCTGGACATGTGTTGGTGTTCATGTTCATGAATGGACACCATGTGCTCTTTCCATTATGTATCTGGACATGTGTTTCTGCATTATGAGTTTGCCACTCCCACAACTATTTGGGGATATTGGAAAAAACCCACGACACACTAAACTGCAGATAAATCTTATTTGTCTTTGAAATTGAAATTAGGACAGTGCCACTTGTCGATTCATAAAATGTTTATTAGTCCAAGATTGCTCCTTCCTTGAAATTATGATAGTGCCACTAGTCGATTCAGTTAATTATGGAAACTAACCAGCTTATCCTAGTGAACTGAACAAACCATACTATGTGAACTGAACAAGCCATACAAAGATCGACCAGGGCCTGGCGACCTAGCTAAATGACAAGATAGCAATCCAAAGGGAGAAGCAGAATTCCCTGAAACTGGCCTTTGACTACTTGCGCGCTGAACTCGCTATCCTTTCTGACATTTGTCTGAAACTGAAGGAGTTAAATGCCGGTTGGGCGAAGGTACACAATGAAGGTCGCACCTCGGCTAGGAAGTAGCCGGAGATCATGAAAGAGATCTTGAAGGAAAATCATATGGCTATGGACCAACTTCTCCAATCCGTGACGAAGTGCTAGAACCTACAGCTGAAGCACGACATAGTACTGAAGGAGCTGGCCGATCTTAGGGAGGAAAATAGGCAGCTCCGGGCCAGGCTCGCTTGAACACAAGATATGTCTATTTAGTACTGAACTGCCTGGTTTATCCTCTGCAGTGGTGATTTTGTAAGCGTGAACTTAACTCTATGCACGATATGTGTGTTCGTATGAAATTAGTTTGCTCGAAGATTGAGTTTGGCTTAGTTAAGAAAGCGCAACTGCAAGTCTTACAGTTAACTAGTTTCAGGCATTGGCACAACATAAATTATTCATCTTGAATTTCCTTTATCCTCTATAGTCTGTCCTTGTTCACCATCGTGCGCCTGCTTCAGTTCCTTCAACAGATCCGCAATGCAGTACTCTAGCTTCTCCTTGTCTTCCCTGAGCTGATCGCTCTCCTTTTCTGCATTATGAATCAGCAGCCTATAACTATCCAAAAGATTCTTTGTAGTTCCAACAACCAAGCTCCCATCGATTCCGTCAGTTAGCATTGACTGTAAATTCTCGATTTCTTGTTCCAGCTCCTTATTTTGTACCGATAGCTTGTAATTTTTTTCAGCTACATCACTTACATCAGTAAATCTCCCCGACCTTTCCAACTCATACATCTCCCATAACTGTGCAAACATTTCTTAAGTGCATCTGGCCACTCAAGATCCACCCACTCTACTGCTTTACACATCGGGCCAACCTAAAAACACACACACTATAGTGATATGAACATGCACGATACATTTTACTTCATGTCACAGTTGCACATAATGTAAACAAACCTAATTTGTACAACCCAAAAACCTTCTCCCAGTGTTACTGCCTTCGAATGCAACATATCTCCTCAGTTTTGGGCCATGGTCACATGGCACTCCTCCATCGAGATCTAGGCCCTCCCATTCGGAGTCGTAGATCGTCCGTGCTACCTATAGGTAAACGCAAAGCTGAAATCGAACATGATTGCATGCACATATGGACCTCAAATCGAGATATTTACCATTGCTTAACCGTAGCCCGAGAAAACAGAGGAACTCACATCATGGAAGGAATACTCGATGTCGGAGAGAAGGCTGTCGCTGCTCGACTAATCGTCCTCGCCGTTCAAGGACAACATGGTGAATGCGTCGCCGCAGGCGTCGGCGTTAGAGAGAGAGAGAGAGAGAGAGAGAGAGAGAGAGAGAGAGTGAGAAAACAGTGGAACTCACATCATGGAAGGAATACTCGATGTCGAAGAGAAGGCTGTCGCTGCTCGACTGGTTGTCCTCATCATTCCAGGACAATATGGTGAATGTGTCGTCATCAGCGATGATGTCGACGTTGGTGAGGAGAGAGAGAGAGTTTGAGAGAGAGAGCGAAAGAGTGGCAAAAGTGAAGTGTGTCACCGCTGCAACAATGACTAAATTGGCATGTTACAATAGTTTAATGGATACCATGCCCTTTCCCCGGATTACTGTCTCCTGCCTAATATGGATTCTCTTCATATAGTCTCATTTCAAATATTAAACATGTACTCCCTCCATCCCAATTTCATTGCCTAACAAAAACATACCAGTATATTACATCATCTAAAGAAACAAAATCATGTCAACTACAAGGTACTTATGCATCACTTCTTTAGTCATGGTTTCACAAAACATTACATTACAATCTCTCAACAAACATAATCACATCATGGTTTCACAAAACATCACATTACAATCTCTCAAAAAACATAATCACAGAAACAAGTATATTACATCAACTCAAGAAACAAAATCATGTCGACTACAAGGTACTTACACATCACTTATCATTTCATGGTTTCGCAAAACATTACATTACAATCTCTCAACAAACAAAATAACAGAAACAAGTACAATACATCATCTCAAGAAACATAATCATGTCAACTACAATGTATTTATGCATCACTTGTCCAGTCATGGTTTCACAAAAAATTACATTACAATGTCCCAACAAACATAATAACAGAAACAAGTACGGTACGTCATCTTAAGAAACATAATCATGTCAACTACAATGTACTTATGTCTTATTACACCAACGATGGTTTCAGTGAGTGACATGTCCAAAAATCTCAATAGCTCGCACAACATTATATCGCAATCTGTCAACAAACATAATCATAGAAATACACTCTAAATGCAACAGCAGTCAATATTACAAATACAGGCAGGGGAACCCTGCGGTCCATATGACAAGCCTAGGGTAGCAGCTCTCATTATATCTCATCAACGTCAACCACCTCATTCTGTTCAGCCACTACAGGGGCATCTACATCCACTATAACCTGTTCAACAACATCAGAAATGGTACCAAGGAAGAACACCTTCCTGGTTCGCTTCTTTCGTCGCATAATCTGCATAAGATCTTTAGTATCCAAAACATCTATGAATTGCTGCTTCTTATAATGCCACCACCGGATTTTTGCCATCTGCTTAGGGCCAATACTAATTTCTTTACCGATCATCTCTCTCATTTCATCAAGAGTTATGTTTTTGGAATCGATAGTGATATCCACAGTACATGACGAAACTGGCTTATTAACTCCCTCATCAAGTTTTTCCATGTATGAATCCACCTCTATGCTTATACTAAACTTATCTAGATCAGAATCTCTTGGTCCGTATTCTATAGGAGTAGAAGCTCTGGTAGCAAGATCTCCAGCATCTGCATACATGTCATCAATCATCGCTTCAACTTTCACCCTACGATCAGCTGCACAAGACTCCCAAACCATCTGAAGTTCATGGGAGTGCTCAATTTGCTCATAGGTATCATCCATGTTGTGCCACACCAATTTTGTTCTCTGTCTAGAACCCTAGGGAATTCTAGCGGCAAGCATATCTACTAGCTGCGAAACAGACACAACCTCCTTTGCAATTCACAAGTAGATGCACATCTTGCCCGAACACAACCCTCTCGCAACCAAAATCAAGTTTGTAGTGTACTGGCGAACATGAACTATGAACTCATATAGGTCCCTTGTATCAAAGTTGTGCCTAATTTGATTAAAAAGGGGAACTTTTTAGTTCATTCGATTCGATTATGCCGTAACTAATCTACTTGCAAGATAAGGCACAGATAAGAAAAATTCACCTCTCGCTGTTCTCCTGAGTTTTTTCTTCGAGATCTGGGTGCCACATCCGTCCACCGGAGCCGAGCAATCCACTGCCGGCCTTGCTTTTCTCTTCAACCCGCTGCTCGTAGGTACCTTGGGAGCAGAATTCTTGTTGGCCTCCTCGCTAACCGGGTCTGAAGACCTCGCCGCTGCTTCGCGTTGAGCCCCATATTTGCGCCCCGATGGACCCGAATCAGTCGGCGACGTAGCTACAACCTTTGCCTTGCAAGACATGCTGGGCCACCTCCGTCGGATTCAGTGTTGGGGGAGGGAGAAAAAAAGGTCCTCCGCCGTCGGCAGATTTCGGGTTGGGGAAGGCAAGAAAAGGAACCGCCGCCGCCGCAGCAAGATTCCGTGTCAAGAGTTAGGAAAGTACAATAATGGATTTTCCCCTACGACACGTGCAGGGTGGCTAAGAAGAGTGACCGGTGAAGAAGGGGCATAGCAGGAACTAGTGTAACGGAATATCCTGACTTAACGGGCGTGATTTGAAAATATTGGGTTTGGCCATCATTCACTCGAAACACCCCTCTCAACAATTCGCGCCCCAACTTTTCGAATCGTGGTGATTAAAATCAACTTGGGTACCGCGTTGCCTGGGCGACCCAACTTTCGGGCTGCAAAATGATATTCTCGTGCTATAGGGCATTCACACCTCTGTCAATCGATCGACATGGTTCACCCCTTCTTCATGGTGTACGGCACCAAAGCCGTCATGCCGACCGACCTAGAACACGACTCGCCTTGAGTCGTCAACTACGCGGAAGAAGACAATGAGATTGCCTGCCAAGATAGGGTCGACCAGCTCGACGAAGCCCACGACCTAGCTCCCTCCCGCACTGGCATCTACCAGTAAGGACTCCACCGCTACCACAGACCCGGGTCTAGACCCGCACCTTCCAAGAAGGCTGTGAGGACCAGAACTTTACTTCCAGACCCCCTGTGTTTATTCGTCAATCCCAAGATCAAAGATGACGACACAGCGAGATGTATATCATTCCAGATGTACACAAATAATTTATTACAAAGTCTAGATAACAACATAGTAAAATGTCTAGGGCCATTTATTACATCCAGAAAAGCACATCGGAAATATAAAACGCGTAGTAACTCCATCTCAGCCACATGCCGTCGATGTAGTCCACGAGGCCTCACTCATCAGCGTCATCATAGTAGTCATAGTCCTGCCCTTCATAGTATTCTGAATTCAACAAAAGTATTTCCATGAGTACATAAAGTACTCAACATACCCCTTATGCAAAACCTGATATATCTAAATGTGGCTTTATGTGGAGGTCATAGGGTTCTTTTGCATAAAATCCAATTTTATTTGCAATTGATAGTAGTTTTGATAAAAGCGGTTTTCAGACGAAAACATGTTTACCATCAATGTGGTATTTCTCAATAGTGAGTTCATAGAATCCAGGATAAGGATAGGGGCAAAGAGGGAAGTAACAAGATAGGTTCCCGTATGTTAAAAAAGATTCATGTGTCGTCCATGACCGTGGACACGGCTATTCGAATAGTTTAAACTCTGCAGAGGTCATCCACTTTTCCCACACGACACAATCTGGCTTGCCGCCCACTAGCCGTCGCTGGTTTAATACACACCAATTGGTGTACCGACAGAGGGATTGTGACAAGGTCTTTTAGCTAGATCCCCCAAAGATGTGACATGCCCACCGGGTATGGCGCACGAAACTGAGAGTACGTCCCCAAACCGGTCTCCCCATCTGTGCCGAAGGCTCCCCCTCAGGCAGACACCTCATCAGCGGTACGGCAACATCGACACCTAAGGCTGACTAACTTACTTGACCAAGCCAATGCCCATTATAGCGTGTGGTTGTACATTGGTCACAATCTTCAAATCCAAGACTTATTAGGCCCTCATGCTGCACAGACAATGGATTTCCCCCTTCAACTAGTTAAGGGCGTCCAATCGCTCCTTCCTTTGATCCAGTTGTTGCCCGCGCCAGTGTTTAGATGGTAAGTTTGACCAAGAAGAGTAGAGGAAGCAACAACAGCTAACTCAGCGAGCTTAACAAATTTCAAAAGTATATATGTGACCTGAGGGTCATCTAATTCCTCCAAAGAAAGGAGATCAAGGATCCTAAATATTATTTAGCATGGCTAAGCAATTCTACTGTACATGATTAATATATAATCTCTACTCAGGGTTGTGTATGGCGATAGGTGTATCAAGGTAGGTGTGTAACAAAATAGCAGTAATATTTGTAAAACAATAACAACATGCACTTGTAAAACATGGGATAATTAAGAAAGGGGCATGCCTTCATTGTTGTGGTACTTTTCTTCTTCGTGGTCTTGGGTGAGCTCGTACCCGTCACTCCCTACTCGTCATAAGGATGAGACACACATAAATATATATTTCGAGTAACCACAAATAAGATCCAATTAGAAAGATCCAAATAAAATCCAAAGAGGGCTAGGAAGGGCTAAATGGTTCGAGGTGTAGTGGCCGGGTCTGCACGTTGCACCTAATAATAACATAGTAAGAAAATAATATTTATTTTATATAATCCTTAACTATATGCAATGCACACATACTACATGCTAGTAAGCCATGCATGAACGTGCTAATGACTCACTTTAAGATTGAAAGGCATGAACTAACATAGCATGACATGAACCATGTTACAACAACAATGTAGATCAGCAATACTACTATTCACCAAGGAAAAATAATCTCATTAAGCATCTAGTATAATTAGGATGAACCGTACAATAAAAAAACTAGTCTCATAATCACCCTAGTATACAAGCATGGCAGTATTATATGGAGCACAAACTTAGCATGTAATGATGCACTAATAGCAAACAACTAATGGTAAATAGCTGTCAGCTTTCTTAGAGAATGCATGGCTTAAATCTACTAAACAAAGATCTATTTGATCATGACATCTGCATAAAAATAGTAATAATAATCATACTATGATAACTGGACATCTACAAACGTGACAAGAAAATAACACTAAATTAGATTTGTAATTAACCTGTCGTGCTCTAGTGCTAGTAACCAAACTAAATAACATCTATCGAAAATATGTATGTATGGCTGTAATTAGATCTAGCATTTACCAACTAGCTAAGCACGTGCAAGTAAATAAAGTATGCCACGATTGAACTATATGCAGTATGAATATATAAAGCTAGAAAGCTAGCAGTAGTATACTTAGACGCACATGTATGATGCAACAACAGAACTATAAGCTAGATGTAATGCACCAGATGTAATTCAGTTTTCAAAAATAGTTGATAAACTATATATGATATCCAAGATCCAACGTTACTGACAGGTTACTAAGGCTATTTGGTGGCCTTTCTATTTTGGGCTCAAGATAAACCGATGTGTGCAAGGTACTGCAATAGGTCAATGCCACAGATGGCATTCGGTTCACCGGTGACGTGACAAACTTCTGACAAACTTCTAACTAAGTCTGAAAACCATGTCTAGGAGGTAGGCCTTGATATGGGAAACGCGTTCTATCAAAAAGAAAACACTAGTTCTCACTGAGTTCGTCGCAGTCTATGGTTGAAATCGGTAGCCAATTGTCGTTAGCGTTCTCGATGATGAACAACTTGACCTTCTGATTCTGTGGATAAGTCCCCTTGATCCTTGTGGTCTTCCTGGCGCAGCAGTCCCTCCCCTCGTGGCCCGAGTCATCGGAAATGAAGATGGCATTCCGCGGTGGCCTTGCGGAGCTGTGCGAGGTTGGATCAGTCTAAGCCTCTAGGACTCGCGGTGGTGACATGGAATCAAAAGAGGAGAGACTGGAGCATCAATTTGTGGCTATATAGAAGGAAAGAGTCCTCTAATTGATAGGAATAAAGGGAGGATGAATGATAGGTAAATGGCGAGCAGTTTCTGATCCAGGCTATGATGTTTATGTCTAGCTGTTGGTGCGTGCGGGAAGATGAAGAGGAAGAGAAGCGCGACTCTTGGCATGCTGGAGTGGTGGGTGTGGATGTTTCACTCGGTGCAACCCAGGTGCGGGTGTGTAGCCTCGGTGACCCGAGCTAGAGCTGAACTGATTGATCCCGTGGTTGACAGAAAAACAAAAGGAGAGAGAGAATACTAGTACGTGGACATACTCGAAAATATTGAGAGAAAGTAGCAACGAATATAACCAAGAAAAGAATAGGAGTAGGACGCACTAGTGCTGCATGCATGCATCGACTTGTATATATATACATATGCTGGGTCTAGAGAGAGAGCTAGAGAGAAGTCTCACATATATGTATATGGTACGACAAACAAAGAGGGAGAAACAAATGGGTTGCTAACCTAAGCATATATATATACACTAATTGGTCATATTGCATGCATCTGCTTAGACCAGAGGGTTTCTTTGAAAAGAATCAAATAAGAAGCAAATTGGTCATTTAAAAGCACATCAAATTAACAATACTAAAAGAAATTATTTCCTCCCTTCAAACATCAAATTAGTTCTAACAAGTTATATTTATAAATTCCTAATAAAATATTTTTATTTAATTGCGTTGCAGCATCTCTTGCTTAAAAAAATCAACCCGTAAAAATCAAGATGTTACAAAGGCGACATAGTCCTGCAACTAATCTAGGACAAGAAGGGCATGCACAATCTCTCTCTCCTATGGGAAGGGCCATTCGCCATAGGGCGAGTCCATAGTAACGACGCCTACTACCTCATCGATATACGAGGTGACAGCCATCTCGATGTCGGGCGGCCATGGAATGTAAATCTCCTCCGAAAGTTCTTTACATAGAACTAAAACTTGTACTTAGCTACTATATGATGAATAAATTCGGATCGCACAAATTGCGTCTACTTACCATTTTCTAGTGCCAATCACACTCGTACACCTAACAACATGCTAAGCCACATAAGTCAAATATCGGTCGAGCGACCGTCACGGCTAAGTAGTGCGGCCCAAGGGCACCGAAAATATTCAGGTCTTGCGCCGTCCACGAAAACGCTACCCTGGAGCCACCATCGGAGTTGCCCTGCCCGACTGGACCGCCGGGCCAAAACAACCGAACACGCTTCTCACAGCGACCTGTCCTCCCCATACTCACGTATAGCGACTCGAATGGTCATGTACCACGCTTGCGGACTCGTAAAAAAATGACCCTTACGCGGCTCGCGAACACACCAAGTATGAGAGCTTGCCTTGGACTCTCCACACGACTTCCATTCCAAGTCAGGAGGAGTGACACATTACAAACAATGTACTATGGCCTCACCTACCTTGGGTATGCGCCTCGAACGGTTAAGTACCACACTCGGGGACTCGCCTAACCGACCCTGTTCGTGATCGGGAAAACACCAAGTATAGAGCAAACCTTGGGGTCACCAAGCGACTGGCTCCACGAGCCACGACGAGTTGACTTCAGTTAATCCAACAACCTAACACACACAAACATTCATATATGCGAGGTCAACCCCACATAAGGGCGAACGCGCTCCGGG
Source organism: Avena eriantha (assembly GCA_910589775.1). Taxonomy (NCBI): domain Eukaryota; kingdom Viridiplantae; phylum Streptophyta; class Magnoliopsida; order Poales; family Poaceae; genus Avena; species Avena eriantha. Next base: position 222,852,094 of record OU342741.1, read on the forward strand.
ACTCGCACAACCCACAAATCAGACACAACAAAATCACTCAATTACGCGCGAGTCGACTGCATCCTTCATATAGTGACAAAATACATTGTTCACATAGAAAATATGCTACAAAAGGCTGCTCGCCATACTAACCCACACTACGGTGCAATTCTTCATTCTGCAGCCTTTGACAACGAGGCACCGTCAGCGCCCTTGGCCCGAATAAAAGGCTTCCAGGGGTTCGCAGGGTAGGTTGTCAACTGCCCCACAAGCAACGACTTGAAGGGCTGCTCTGACTTCAAGTCACGATGGACCGGCTCTGTGTCGTTTGGCACAAACCGCGTCTCCTAGTACGGTAGTAGATCACCCATCGCTAGCATGCACTCCGCGTATGGAGCGTCCCTAGCGGTTAGCTTGAGGACATCCGCAATCGCGACATCGCCAGTAGACGAAGGGTACCGGCTGGTGACATCGTTAAGGTTGAAGTCCTCAGGGAAGTGTGCAAGCCCAAGGCTCAGCGCTGTCATGGCACCACGGAGGAACGCCCACCGCACCATCCACTCCACAACTGCGAGCGCCTCTTCGCGGAATCGCCATACCTCAGTCAGCCCCCCTGGAATCACTTTATTAGGGAAAATCCCTTGAAGGACGGCCTGGACACACATCGCTCATGCAGTCGCAACATTCACCACCACCGTCATGCATTTCTCGGCGTTGAAGGTCTGCACGACTAGGTCCCCCTGACCTACAACAGCTGCATAAGCATCGGAAAACCCAAAGGGGACCCAACACCATGGGGGACTTTACGCTCCTCCTCGGTCGCCGCAACCGCGGCCTTCGTTCTCTTTTCAGAAGAAGTCGCAGTAGCCTTCACCGCCTCCAACTCCTTGAACGCCAAGTCGGCAGGCTGCTCCACTGCGGTTGCCGGCGGTTTCGCGGCCTCTAGGTCATTCGCCAACGAACTGGCCTGTTCTTCCGCCGCGAACGCTAAAGACCTTGGCCTCTAGGTCGGCAATTGGAACATTCCCCTCGTGGGCCTTGGCGATTGCGGTGACATGTCCATCTTCAACAAGCAGATATTAATTAGCAATCCATAGTTTCAAGTAATTCAAATTCAGTGGAAGGAAACAAGCCAACACATAGCTTCTTGGAGTCATCGATTGGCTTCCTGCGCAATTCGTAGGTTGCGTTCCAGCTGCTCTTCCGTTGATAACCACCCGTTCAACTTGACTTGTAAACCCTGTACAACAAATTCAAGTCAGAACAAGGACGATAAAAAACCATAAGTGTCTAGCCGCTGAAATTCAGTGACTAGACCCTCAGGGACTGGATGATTAAAAAATCCTAAGTGTCTAGCCGCTGAAATTCAGCGACTAGACCCTCAGGGACAGGATGGTCAAAACTCATAAGTGTCTAGCCGCTGAAATTCAGCGACTAGACCCTTGGAGACTGGACATACCTGGATTGCGGCCCCTAGCATGCGGTGATGTTTGCCAGCATCCACCGAAGGCATTAGGAATGGTGTACATCCGCGACGATGCGCCACATCACTGTCAATAATTTCAGGAACTTGCGGTGACTGAGTTCCAGCCGCCATGGCAAACACCTTCGCCATGAAGCGAGGGAATATTGCGGTCGTCGCTGCCGCCGTGCTGGTCGCAGGTGCTGGCATCTTTGAAGGGAGGCCTTCCCTGCTCGGTTCCATACCAGCGGTTGCTTCTTCTCCAAGAGGGACCATGGAGATGTCCTTCCCCGTGCCTTCCTCGGCTATGGCGATGGGGTCGCCCTCCTCCTTCTTATTCTTTGCACCATCACCTGGTGCCTCGTCAGTAACCGCCTTCCTCTTCGTAGAGGGATTGTCGGCCTCCTCGGCATTGGTTGGTGGCACCTTGGCCACTGACGGGCGGTGTATCTTCTTAACACCACCCCTGTGAATTCGCCATGATTAGCGACTCGAAACAACATGAAGACAACAAACTACAACGAAATAGAATGCAACGAGCTTACCGGGCGACTGGGAGGACGCGCAGACCAGTGCTGGTATGCGCGTGCTTCTCCATCTCGGGGCCTAGCTTGCGAGTGAGACCCTTCTCCAACAAGTTTGCCTGCCATGATGCCATGGGCTTCCTTACTGACGAAGCCATCGATGCGGGGCGCTTTAGCTGTGACGACACGGGCGCCTCCATTGGCGATACGGTCACTGACCCTGCGGCTTCTTCAACCATTAGCTCCGTTGTGCCGAGGCTTTCGCCGCGATTGCGGCCAGCGACACCTCCGTCCCCATGACTATGTTCATGATCTCCGATTCCATCACCGGAGTTGGGTCCTCTAGACTCTTCGCTACATCAACAACCCATCATCGTCGGACTCGTCGTCCGACTCAAACATCGCCAAAGAGTTGGCTGGCGACTTGGCCGATGCCTTCGCCCTCACCGACAACTTGGGTTTTTCCACCGGCTTGGCCTTCACTGACGACTTCAGTTTCGGCTTCGGCGTGGTCTTGGCCGGTGTCTCTGTAATCCGTGAGCTTTGCTCTTCGATGATATCAACATCGTAGTCGCGCTCCTTGAGGCTATAACTCGCCTCTACCTCGCACGGCTTTTGTTCGCGGGTCTTTCGAGCCACGGATGAAGGCGCTTGCACCTCAACGACTCCTTCATTCTCGGAGGATTCCTCCTCCTCCTGGGGTTGCTCGGAAAACTCTTCGTCAAGCGGAGGAAGCTAGTTTTCGATCTTCTGGAATAGCTGGCAAATCCAGAAGAAAACAATAATTTGGATCAGAATAAATGCAAGACTGTGACTACAAAATTACGACTAGGATTGAGATAAGCAAGAAAACTTACTAGAGGGGCCGGTTGCTTCACGGAATTATACTGTTCCATCCCAACCGTGGAGTCGACGTACTCCGCCTCCGTGATTTTCTTCAGTGCGGTGGCATAGTTGTCTGGCTCCCAAGATTCGGCACATGACTCCGTGGAGTCCCTCTTCCTCGTATACTGGTACATCTAGTGGGCTCGGGTAGCCAGCGGAACCAGCCACCGCTCGAGCCAGCAGTTGTATAAATTTATGGTCACAAGGCCCTCATCTGTCAGTTCCTGGATCCGGCTTAGCATTTCATCTACGACCATCCTTTGATTGGACGGAAGCTTGGCCACCAACAGCCATCGCGGCTCGCTCCTCTCTGTGGTGTACATGGGGAGCGGCACTTCGCTGGAAGGAGTTGATTCTTTCACATAGAACCAACTTTTCTTCCACTCGCTCCCGGACTTCTTCGGCAACTACAGATTTAGGAACTTGGCCTTGGGCTTAAGCTGGAAAGTGACGCTGCCTGCCGCCAAGATAGGGCCGCTTGCCTCGCAGCTGATGCGGCCATGGAATAGTTCCATCCAAAGAGGAAAGTAGGGGCGACACCCCAAGTAGCATTCACAGAAGGCGATGGAGATCGTGAGTTGCCCGATGCTATGCGGCCCCAGATCACATGGCTTGATCGCGTAATACGCGTAGAACCACCGGAAGAAAATTGACGTGGGGAACCCTAGACCCCAATCCAGGTTGCTCTATTAGCAGATAAACTCATTGGAGCGCGACTTCAGCTCAGCCTCGCCGGATGTAGGGCGGCAATGGTGCACTTCGACTTGCCCCACAAGTACTTTGGGTGCGCCATCAAGAGAACAGGGAGGCCGCTCTGTTCGGAGATTTCAGATCAGGAGTAGATCTAGAGACTGAGAGTGCACGGTGATGGAGAAATGCGAAGATTTGTCTCTCCCTCTGCCATTCTCCTTATAAAGGGACGCTATCCACCAATCTCGGGGTAGCCGTTACCTCACGCTCAAACTTCATCCAACGGCTAGCTCGACCAAGATGATGGTCCAACTTCATCCACTCGACTTGCTTGCTTGCCCCTTCGAATCAATTGGGCGTGGCGGCTCGAACATATTTCCACTCGGCCATGCTGTGGCTGAAGACACTTTGAGGAGATTCTCCCTTCATTGGAGGATCCCACCACCAATTCGACTGCGCATCTACCCGGACTCGCCTACTCCAACTGCCAAGCGAACACCTGTGCCAAATCACCGTTGGCCTTGACGACTATTGATGGGGATATGCCGAATGGGTATGTCTAGCATGACATTTCGACTAGACTAGGCCTGTCACTAGTGGGACTATAGGATGGCGACTAGAATGCGACTGACAAAGAAGCCCGGCGATTCGAAGGCCTAGAAGCGTAGATAGGCCCAGTCGGATTAGGTCAAAACCTCCGAGTTCCTAATTGACTTGGTTGTAATCCTATTAACCCTAGCGAGGTACCCTTATATAAACCTCCCTAGGGTACTCTCTATAACTTACGATCCATCATACACCACATCCAATCGACTCGCTGCCTAGCTGCTGTAACATCCCAGAATTAGAGCTTAGAAATAAGCTGAGGTCAGGTGTGTGCATTGCATTCATGCATAGAAAATCCGGATAATTTTCGCGCTTGTATATAAAACGTGTCAAAGTGATTGAAGCTTCTCTTAACTTGGTGGAAATGACGTAGATCATCAAGTTGACTACGATAAGTTTCAATATGACCTTTGCTAAAACCATACCTTTGGGTAATATAATTTGATCTAAGGGTAGATTAAATGTAATAAAACTAAGTCACAACACACTACTTAACAAGGAGTACTAGATCTTCTAGAGATAATTACATGGTATTCCATACAACAACTCAAGGATGAATACTTAATATTCTAAAGATTATATCAAGGTGTTATCTACAACAAAACCTAAATACCCAACCAAGTATATAACTCCAAGTAAAGAAACCCCATAACTAAACCTTGATATACTTTCTTGCCATAGTTATTCCTACCATGAGAATCATGGTAGTTTCTAAACACTCACTCTTATCACCAATAGAGAAGAAAAGGAAATTGACCCAAGACTATCCATCTCATATCTTTGTTGTCATATTAACATATGACATTCCTAAACAGCTAAGTCCTAGTGTCAATTGATCATGATATTGAGTGATCAATTTCTGACCTAGAACTTATTGACTCTTAGCCTTTGACCTATTATAATAACCCTCCAAAGACCTTAAGTAAATTAATAAGAAGAAGGAACTAGATATGGCAGGGTGTGCCATCATCAATGGAATGAGATCTTTAGTGGTGATCAAACCATTTGATGTTGGAGGAGTTAACTCACTCATGAGTTAACTAGAAGAGGTATCTAAACCTAAGAGTTAAAGTAGTAGTTGAGGAGCCATGAGGAAGCTAGTAGTGTTAGAGTATCATGTAATAACCTTGTTAAGCCAAGTAGGTATAAACCTAAAGTAAGTTTCCTTAACAAGATAAATCCTATAGAGAGGCTAGTACAAGCCTACTACTTAGTTGAATATAGATGTTGATCAGACAATTAGAAGCATAAGCTTTGTATGATCAAAGGTTGGTTGTCATTATTCTCAAGTCACTTGAGAATAGATGACCAATTGATGAAGAAGAGTTGTGAGTATACCAAATTAGGCAAAACCCTTGTAAGTTGAATCATCTAGCTTGATCATGACTAGTCAAGCTAGAGTTTGATGAAGTACATAATATGAGTTGTATGGAGTAGTTGAAGGTATAGTAGTTTAACCAAGTTAATACAAGAACAACTTGTATTATGGAGAGTAGTACCATATCCATTCCAAAGGATTGGTATCACATGTGATATATAGAGAGAACTATAATCTCGCAAGCCTTGAAAGTAGAGGCAAGGTTATTATAAAGCCGTTACATTGATGGATTCATCAAGGGTAGTAAGAAGTGCAAGTTATGCAGTAAAGGAAGAATGTCAGAAGAGTGGATTAATGAAGTTAGAAATTATTAGTTGAATGACTTCCTTAAGGGTAGTTTAAAAATGGAAGTCGTATATACTAGGAGAAGAATGGAGGAGTAATGTTGAAGTGGCATGACCATGTCATCATATGATGGTGGATATGGTGGAGTTAGATGATTGGCTTATTCAGGAAGATGTGATCTTTATGAATAAGATAAGAGAGAGATATAGAGCATATTTAGGAAATGAATTCCTTATATAAAGATAAGCTTAGTGAGGTATTAAGGTAGGAGTGCTTCAGAAACCTTTAACCAACAGTATATCAAGCCATGATAGAACCATGCCTATCTCTTTGTCCAAAACCCCTGAATTAAGTTAGTAGTAAACAAATTCCTATTTTTAGGCAGCCAATGGATAATATCTCTTAGTCAAATGAAATGTCTAAGAGATTAGTAGAATACCAATTGAGAGTTCATGGATGAAGGCCTTGTGTACTTTATTATCTTAGACCTTAATAGAAACCTAGACCAATGAACCATCCAGACCACATTTATGAGTAATCTTTATAGTTCACTCTAAGTTGAGATATCATTCAAGATTATAAATTCAGGATCAATCCTTAAACCTTGATCCCAAGCAACATTCATTAATAAACTTGTGGGTAGTGTATCCTCTAGGTACCATAGTGAGTGTGGTATTAGAAACCCTAAATAAATGTTGTTGGGCATTAAGATCACTTGTGCCACCTGAATGATAATGGTTTTTCACCATTATACAATAAACTTCTATCAAAACATTAACCACACTGAAGAAAGTAGTGAATAACTAGTTCAAGAAGTGATCCATGCTTACTTTGAAAATAAGTAGAATGGTTATAAAGAAATTGTAATGGAATTGGAATAAAATAAATTCCAAACTTTAAAGAACCATGAAATTTAAACCATAAGATTTAATGCATATACATTAATCCCTAGATGATGCAAAATATGAATAGCATTCTTATAGATATCATTTTAAATCATTACCATTACCATTGTCTAGTGAAAAAATAAAAATCATCTTTAAAGGATCTTTAAATAAAAAGTAATTCCTAAAACCCTAATGCATATTAATATTTCATTAATGAAAAGGACTATTCATATAGTTATGATATTTTTATACTTGCTTTATACACTAATATTCATAACTTACAAATTTTCTAGATATTTAAATCCTTCATGAAATTAAAATTGAGAAGGATATACTAAAATAGGAAAGAGAAACCAAAATAGAAAAGGAAAAAACAACTGTCAGCAGAATCGTCCCATGGCCCGTTTATTCCTCGCATAACCATCGGTCGTGAGCGGTAGAAGAAATAACCCGCTCACTCTGCAACAACCCAGCACTAGCCCAGGCCCAGATACCGATTCACGTCGTCTTCCTAGACGTCACAAGCTGCTCGCTGGAGCGAGCGTCGCCGCCCGATGCCAATCGCCGCCGTTAGCAAGAACCGACCGCCGCGATGGATCACCGTTGCTAGGGACACTACTAGGAAACAACTTATCTATGGCACATGAAAATGGTACTTCCGTGGCACATATTCCAGTCACCACTGTTACCTCGCCGCTGATAACTACTTCCTATGGCACATATAGATATGCGCCACAGAAGTCTCAGACTTCTGTGGCGCATTTCCTCATATGCGCCACAGGAAGAACTTTAGTACCGCATTTACAGATATGCGCCATAGAAATCCTATGTGCCATAGATTATATAATTATATGCGCCACTGATTGTGTAACACGTATTCGAAGTAAAATACGTTCCTGGTGTATAATCAGGTATTTATACAGGATTTATACAGTATTTATCTAGATGAGTATAAAGTACAATGCACAAGTAGTAGATGCATTGAAACTGACATATATATAATTCAAACACTTAGAGCCTAATCGAGATACATATATAGTGTCAAGTGCCGAATTTTTACACAAGTGCCAAATACAAAGTTCATATCTCTCACATTACAAATATGAAGTGGTCACTGCCGCCTATACTAGGATCAAATAGAATACAACTGTGATGATGATGAGCAAGAGCATGAGCCTGACCAATATCTTCATCCAATTCTTCTTCCACAGGTGGTTCCTCCACTTGGCTACCGCCTCCTCTCTAGTCGCCTATCCTTTGTAGATGTTGCCGCTAAACTTGTTCACTTGTTTGTGACAATCCTCCCACTCCTCGTAGACTCCTGGAACCCTACCCATGTACACCACATACCACCTCTTTGCCATCTTTATAGATGACAAGGCATATTAGTAAAAATACAACAAAAAGAATTAATAAAGGGTTCACATCCATATATATATATATGTTCACAAAATATAAAGAAAGGATCCATAAACCTAAAAGATAGCATCTCACGATCATCATAGAAGCAATAAGTTCAATGAAAACACGACCACACAAGGTAGTTTAAGTCTAACAACAATGACCATTTCGACCACAAGATAGTAAAGTTTATGACACACACACTATAGCAGGCGTCCATCAAGAATATACACACACTAGATCATGCTAGAGCCACATATCGATCATGAAGCCTTCTTCTTCTGCCTCGGCTTCGGGAACGGTAGATAGCCCTCTTTTTTCATCCACGTCCTTGTGTCACCCTGCTTATTGAGGCATTCTTTGATCTCCCTCTTACTCAACCCTATGGCTTGCTGTAGGCCCCCCTTGTGTTGACATCTTCAATGATGATTTGCGACAACTTCTGCTGAATGCGATGGAAGTATTCTCTAAGATCATCATCGTCACTTCGCGCCAAAGTTTCGGCCCATCCTCGGAGACTAGATGGCAGTGTTAGGTTCTGGGAATCCCGAACATAGCCTTTAAGGTGATGGAGGATGTAGAAGGCCTCCTTGGCACCACCACTAGCCGGTTGCTTGACGCAGGGGAACTCGAGCACGTGCTTGAACACGTGCTTGATACATTCCCCCTTATCTATGAAGGTGCATCCCTTCTTGGCATAGCCCTCGAGAGCCTCAATGAGAACACCCCTTATTTTGGTGTAGTCTTTCTTGTTCGCCAAACTCCCCGAGTCAAAATACGTGGCTAGCGAATACCTCGGGGCAAGGATAATGAGTGTGATGTATTTGTCTCTGTGCAACACAATTGGAACGGAATGTTGGAAAAAGAGCAAAGGAAGAAATCTATAAGAAATGCATAAGTTACGGTGGCGATGAGCGAGTGTGTGTACTTACTCGGGAAAGAAAAGCAAAAGAAGTATGTCCTTCCTCTTGTTGTCCAGCATGAACTTCCTGAGGTACGCCATCTTCTTGGTCCGTATCTCTGATCCTTCGACCAACTGGCTGTCTTGCATGTAGTAGGGATCCACTATCGCGATTTCTGGGGTACTCTCTCTCTTGATCTTGATCGCCAGATTGGGCGCATATAGGCGGACCAAGTTATAGTCTAGCTGTTGTGGAAATGGCCACGGCAGTCGCTGCTACTGGCAGCGATTGATTGAAATGGGGGCGAGAGCTAGCGGCCATCTGCAGTGCGAGATGGGGCAGATGCACATGGTTTACCCAGGTTCGGCCCCTGGGAGGGTAAATACCTACTCCTGCTAGATTGGATTGATGGAGAGCGAGTTATAGGGGTGGAGAGCTTGGTGTCTAAGGAGCGAGTCGCTTGAAGGGGTGTATGATGGAACGTAAGTCCTCATGATACCCTAGGAAGGTTTATATATGAGGCTCCTCGCTAGGGTTTACAGTTTACAACCGAACAAGATATGGATTCGGAGGCTTTCACCTAATCTGACTGGGCTTCAGGTACGCTTCTAGGCCCCCAGTCTCCAGTTGCTAGGCATTCTCCTTAGTCGCATTCCAGTCGCCGTGCTGCAGGCCCACTCGCAAGACCATTTGGCCCAATCGGAACGTCCTGCTGGGCATACCCCATTCGGCATATCCCCATCACTAGCCGTTTCGTGAGAAACAACTTGAATATTTCCTCGTACGCTATGAAAAATATATCCGCGGTGGTTCATCGATGAAGCCCATGTCCAATGGCACCTTGGCCATGAAAATCGGGTAATTTGGATCTTTGTCTTTAGGAAGGAGGCCCTCTAGTGTCTTGACACCCTCGTGCAAAGTTAACATGGCTCCAACCGCGATGTGGAGCATATCCAGAGTCAATATCAGATCTCCAACTACATGCACTCGGGGCAAGCCATATTGTGTGGTTAGTACGACGACGGCGTCCTAAGCCCAGATCCTCTTCGGAAGAGGCTGGCTCGCACCCTTCTTATTATTGTTACCTCTCTTCATGTAGTGCTTCATCTTCACAACGGTGTCAGCCACTACCATCTTCTCACCAGCCTCCATTCGGAGAGTGGTGGGGCAGAAAACCAATCCCGGTTTCTCCTGTGGTGGATCGGAGGCCGGAGGCGTCTCTTGAGAAAGACCATGGAAGACCTAGCGCTGCCTGCATGTATTGGGCCGACCAGCTTGATGGTTGCGAGCTGTGAAGGGTTCTTCATCCACATAAGTCATATACAATCCTTTGTCGGCACCGGTGTTGATGAAGTCTTCAACATTGACCAATTCATCATCATCTTCATGGGTGCCATCATGTGGTGGTGGTAGCGGGGGCGACGGCGGTTGCGGCATAATGTCTTTGCCATGTGGCGTTACACACAATGCCAAGAGTTGCTGGTGACGGCTGGTGATGGCGACGACGGCGGCTGCTGGCTTCCGAGGTGGTGGTCGGGCGATCGATCAAGAGGTGGCGCCAGTGCTCCCCCCGCAAGACGAATCTGGGTCTTCGGCCATGTCAAGGGCCAGTTGTAACATTCTCCAAGGGTCTTGTGTTCGTCGGCTCCCTGAGGTTGAAAGGGGGGTCCATGTCGTCGCACCCTGGCAACACCCGAGCAAACCAGACCCTCATCAGGTCATCATCCATTGGATTGTTGTGCATCGTATGGCTCGTCGGTTGTATGAGAGTGCCCTTGTCAACATCCTTCAACTCACCGTCGACATCTTTAAGCAGGAGTACACAAGAAGTGTCCTGAGGCAAAACATGTTGTTGGTCATCATGAGATGGCAGCAGTCATGCATCAAAGGCATAAAGGAGATGATGTGCACTAACTAATTAGTTACCTGGGTGATGGCATGGAGCTCGACTAATGTAGAGACATGGCCGATGCCGACGTCCGGCCTATCATCATCTGCATTATGCCGCTCGGGTGCCTCACGAAGCACCACCGTAGTCGGCTGCGCCTTATTAGTATCTATGGCGGGAGGGGGCGTCGGTGTGAGCAAAACGAGCGGCTCCATCCCGACGTTCATGACCGGCGGGATCACCAGGTCCGGCGACATGTTCACATTGATGCCCGAGTTGCTGCCGCTTAAGCTAGGCAGATGTATCGGCCCCTGTCAACCTCCCGCATTCCAAGTAGTAAGCCCCTCGAAAAATCTAGGGGGGATCATCACGTGGAGCTTCTCTTCCACTAAACTTTCCACCGTTTTCACGTCCACCGCCTTCTCCTCTAGTGTCCGCACCTTCATCTTCAGCTCTTCAACAACGGCTTTATCCTTAGCCGCCGACTGGTTCTTCCTCGCCTTTCTTTTCTTGGCGTCCTCTTTGTACTACTTCTTGAACTTCATGCTCATACCAAAACCGGACACACGGCCAGATGAGGACGGCGGCAACCCCTTGTCCCACTTCTGGTAAGCATTCGTCGCCCTGTTCAAAACTGTGTCCCACGGCTACGCCGAATCCTGGGACGACTCTATGGCAGGAGCGTTTAGTTCGTCCTCCTGCAGAGACATGGAAAGGTGAACCCATTTAGATTCTTGGCTTCATTATTTTAATTAGAACACAATAGACTTGAGATCAGCGATAGATTCCTCACCAGCTTCTTCTCGAATTCCTTCACCTCCGGATTGTCGGTGATGAACTCCCATGTTTCCTTGTCCAGGTAGTAGCGGGCCCGAACAAATTGCCTAAGTTGCAAGTCCGTGATTTTAAGCCAAGGGTTGTCTTTACCAAGGCGTTCAAGCTCGGCGTCCTCCTTGTCCCAAATGACATGTTTCCCCCTGTAACCGCCGCTTCCAAGGCGGTGGTTACCCATGTTCTGTTCCCACATAGTCTTGCCCCAGTTAGTCCAATGTATAGCGTCAGCAGTAGCTATATCCGCCTTGAATATCTTAAACAACTCTTCGTCGAGCATCAGATTTTTCTTACTAATAACCTCCCAGCTTTCACCTTTGTCAATGCTATTCTTCACCCGGGTTTTCCAGCTGCTCAAGGCGTTGCTCATCTTCGTGAGGGATAGTTTGTTCACCGGGTTCTTTCTCTCGAGGTTTCTAAAATGCTCTAAGAATCTATATCACTTGTGAAGCTTCTTAAGGAGGTTATCACCAAAGCTGCATTATCAGCATGTCTGATGTACTTCGTGTTGATCGACATGCTTTCCTGGACAATGCACCCGAGTTGCAGGTCGTACCCTTGAGCAATCGCCTCGGGCGCAATGGGTTGGCCACTTTCTATGACCTCAGTGAACTAATCGTAGACGGTGGCGAGCACTGGCACCTTATGATCCTTCTTTTCCTTCTTCTTCTGAGAAGCGGCCGGGTTGCTGCTACCTCCTTCCGTGCGCTCGCCGCCTTCACTAGTTCCATCGTAGTCCGTCCCCCTCGTAATCACGATCTCCTCCCTCATTGTCCCCAGCAGCTCTGGCGACGGTCGCCTCCTCCTCCGGTGGTGGTGTCATCCTCATAGCCTCCTCCTCCTCCTATTGGGACCCCCGCCAGAATGACTCGTTGGCCTGTCTAGCTTGTTCTTCGACGCTGATCATGTGCTTAGAAGGACTGGCCTCGTTGTTGCCCGACATGTTTACACTACTCTATTAAAAAGAGGCAAATAGTTAGCACAAGTCTCGGCCGAAAAATTCGACATGACCTTATCTAATTTGTTGACCTAGGAGTGCGCATTTCTCAACCGAAACGGAAGTGAATCGACACTTCGGGTGAAATGGGCACCTCAAATGTAATCCCTGCAGCATTCACACACAAGAAAACAGCCCCATTCACAGCCCCCATCCAGCCCCATTCATAACCCCCTTCACAGCCCCATTCACAGAACCAGAAACATACCTCAACCTGTAATGAAAGCAGATCTAGTCCGGATCATGGATCTATAATATTTATACCACAAGATGCCTTCTCTAGCCAAACACACAAAGTAAAAAAATTGCACTATATAGGGTATCATCAACATCCAAACAAAGAGAAAAGGCCATTTCAGGTATACATCCAGAGGCAAAACAGATTTACATGTAAATAAAAAAATACCTGGGACATATTCAGAGGCAAAATAGATTTACATGTAAAACATTTTCAGGTATACAAGTTCCAATAACTTGTATACATCCAGAGGCAAAACAGATTTACATGTAAATAAAAAAGCTAAACTATGAAACAATTATGAGAGCATTCAGTTAAAACCTAGGACATGTTCTACTGTGACATATTTAGTTAAAACCTGGGACAAGCATTCAATAAGAAAAAAGTTTCACATCCTAATCAGCTACTAGTTTACTTGTACACCTCACATATGCACCTCACATATTCAAACAAGTTCCCATATTAGAAAGTAGTAGAAGGACTATAGTTAATCTACTATATAAAGAAACATCAACTATAGCTCACACACTCATCAAAAGATCAATAATACTCTACTATGCAAACATCTGAAAAGATGCAGCATTAGCTATTCATATTCAGACTGAGGGATGTTGCATGATTGCAATTTGGTGCCATTAAGTTACACAGAGGCGGAATTCACGTTTTACTACATACAACCATGATATCTACGCTAGTAGCAAAGTTAACAATCATATAATCATTGATGTCATAGCAACAAGCATATTCTGCAGCACATGACGACTACTAGGCAAACGTTATCCAGTAGCACAAGCTGAAATACAGTGTTGCATACACTTACACATCAATCATACGATCAAGTGCAAAAAATATTGAAGCTAGCAAGGCCAAAAATGAACAGATTTCTTTGGTTGTTCCCTCCACAAGGAATTGGACAGATTCCTAGATAGTATCAAACATTTCTATCCTAGGTCATGATGTGTATCTACAACTACAGGCATCTACATCTAGAATTGAAAACAAGGGCGCATGATTCAACATGACAGGACTTCTTGCAAACAAGTCCCCAAAAGCAATATTGCTTGCCACTCTCAATTCATTTGTAACCCATCAACATACTTGCACCATCAAAGAAACAGATTGCCTACTTATTACCAATACTACCATCATCGGTCTCGCTATCATCTATGACTGAGCGAGTTCGCAAGCAGCAAAGCAATATTACACACGTACCATCTGCTCAGCCGCAAGGGCACCCATGTTCTACTCACATGCTTTTCTCCATGTCAAAGTAGGTTTACAAGTAAACTAGTAGCTGCTATTACCAGGTAGAATTCAAATGAGGGCCAATATCTCAAAGCCTGGGACATAAACACCCACGATTGGTGTATTTCGAGCCGAAGAAAATATAGTGTATGTCACTGAGAACTAGAAGTCTGAGATTAAGCAACTTGGAGTCCAATTCTAGCTTCTGTACTAGTGTTTGTGGGAGACGTTGAGAGGGATCTTTCCCAGGAGGCAAGGTAGCTTGATCTCAGAAGGGTGCATGGTAGTTCTTTATATTGGACCAAGAAAATAAGCAACTAGGGTCTAGAGGGGGGGGGGTGGGGGGATGAACCTTGTGCGCTGCTGCTGTGGTTGTTGACAACGAAGAGGGTGGCAGGCTCCGGAGCGGCGGCTCCTCCTCCATGGGCTGTAGGGCTATAGGGCGGCTCCTCCTCCGGTGGCTCCTCCTTCACGGGTTTGTCGGGCGGCTCCTCCTCCTCGGGCTGTTAGGGCTCAGGCATGGCGGTGGCTAGGGCTCCGGCGACGAGGGCAGTGCTAGGGTTTGCACGCGAGCAACGACAGAGAGGTCGGGTGACAGAATTTTGGCTAAGTGTGAATTGAGAGTGAAAGGGAGGATTAGGGGGAGAGGCTGAACCGTCTATTTGGCTAAGTGTGAAAGTTCTGTGGCGCATTCCCACAGAATGCGCCACAAAAGTTGGAACTTCTGTGGTGCATTCAGTGGGAATGCACCATAGAACTTTTGGACATAGTACAAAAAAGTGTGGCATCGTAGTATGACATGATCCAATACTTGTCCTAGTGGTCTTGCTTGCTCGCTCTCACCTGGAGCAGCCAGGTTTGAATCCTGGCTATCTCACACTTTTTTTCTTTCTTTTTTTAAATTACACACATATGCAAAGGATAACATAGTTACTCCTCAGTTTTGATATTCGCTATTCCTGTCCTTTTCCTCGGTGTAGAATCTATAACCGTTTATGTCGTATGACTGATAGGTCCTTAGGTTGTTCCCTGGGCCCTACGACAAGGAGAATATGAGTTTTTGATCTTCCGTAGAAGGCGTCTGTGGAGGATTGTCTAGTTGCCTTTTCTTGAACCAACCCGTGAAGCTGGAGTTGTGCTCTCTCGTTACGTCTCCCTTCTTCCTCAGCTGGCCCTGGTCAACGTACTCCTGCTCGATTAAGCTTATGTGCTCTTCCACCCAAGGGCCGACCACTTCAATGTGTTGTAGGGCGAATCGGTGTGCCCTGTCAAAATCGGTGCGTCGACCATCAATGCCGACATGCAGTGAGCAGAAGCCCTAGCGGTGACCATATCCATCGAGCCTGCCGAGGTGCTTCTTGGTGGGTATTCCAAAATCCTCATTCTCAGTGGTTAGATAATTTTGGCAGAAGGAGATGCACTCGTAGATCAGAAATCCCTTGGCTATGCTTCCATCTAGATGGGACCTGTTGCGAATAAATCCTTTGATGACACCGTTTAGCCTTTCAAATGGCATCATGTTGTGCAGGAATGTCGGCCCGAGCTGGATGATGTCGTCCACGACATGTACAAGCAGATGCACCATGATGTCGAAGAATGCAGGCATGAGGTAAATCTCAAGCTCGCATAGTATCATCACAATCTCTTCATGTAGCCTGTCGAGCTGCTTCACATCGATCGACTTCCTAGAAATGACGTCGAAAAAGTTACAGAGGCCAAACAGCGTCTCACGGACATACTCGTCCATTATCCCGCGGATCGCAACGGGGAGTATCTGCATCATCAGTACGTGACAGTCGTGAGACTTCATACCGCTGAACCTCTTCTTCGCCACGTCCAGATATCTGTTTATCTTCCCCGAGTAACCATGAGGAACTTTCACTCCTAGGAGGCACCTGAAAAACAGCTCGAGCTCCTCCAGACTCAAAGTGAAGCAGGTAGCGCGAAGCACCACCTCATTATTCTTAAATCTTTTGCGGTGACCTTGAGTCCCTTCTGTATGATCATCATCATCATCATCATCATCACTAACAGGGTACTGAAGATCTTTCTTGATGCCAAGCAATTTAAGGTCCTTTCTTGCTTTCGGCCCATCCTTGGTCCTCTCCGGCATGTTCAGTAGAGTGCCAAGCAGACTCTCGGTAACGTTCTTTGTGATGTGCATTACATCAAGGCTATGGGGAGTGTGAAGGACCTTCCAATACGGCAGGTCCCAAAAAACAGACCTTGCTTTCCATACACCCAGTACCGGCTTTGTCCTTGGTCGTTTTTCCCGGTGCAGGGCAATCTACCCAATTATTCAAAGGCTCCTCGATTTCTTTGCCTCTCCTCGGACGCGGGGCTCTTTCGAGCTCGTCCTTACCATTGAACAGGTCACCGCGTCTTCTCCACAGGTGATCCATGCGGAGCCACTTTCGAGTACCTTGGAACACGGTTTTCGAAGACCCGACATCCCTTGGTAGCTGGAGATGCGGTGTCTCATCCCTGCACTTGATGCATGCATTGTGTCCATGGTTCACCTAGGCCGATACATATGCATAACTAGGATAGTCCCGCACCGTCGTGAGGAACACGGCTCTCAGATGGAAATATTCTTTAGTGTAGGCATCCCACGTATGGGCCAACGTCTCCCACAAGCTGGCTAACTCCTCTCTCAATAGCCCGACATATAGATGCATATCGATACCTGGTTGTTTCGTCCCCTGAATAAGAATGCTCATGTGTACATACCTTTGCTTCGTGCATAGCCATGGGGGAGGTTGTACGGCCATACAAACACGGGTCAGGTGGTATGCGTGATACTCTGGTTTCCAAAAGGATTGAGTCCATCAGTTCTCATACCCAGCCTGGCGTTCCTTGCATCGCCCCCGAACTCTTCAAACTCGATGTCTAATGCATTACACTGGCTAGCGTTTGAAGGGTGTGTCAAGATCTTTCCCTTCTCTAGGTAATCTTAGGGTTTCTCTCTTTCCGCGTGCCATTGCATGAGCTTTGCTTCCTTAGGATCTACAAAATATCGCTGCAGATGGGGGTGATAGGAAAGTACCATACCACTTTCCGAGGAACTTTCTTGTTCCCTCTCTTGTACCGTTCTTTGCCGCACATCGTACATGTGGTTCTATCTGCATACTCGTTCTGATAAAGTGCGCAATCATTGATGCATGCGTGGTATTTAATGTGTGGTAGGTCGAGAGGGCACACAATTTTCTTGGCCTCCTCGATATTTTTTGGCAATGTGTTCCCCTTAGGAAGTTGGTCGTGCCAGTATTCCATGTTCGTGTTGAAGCTCACATCGGTCCATTTGTGTTCGACCTTCATCTCCAAAGCCTTGAGCGTTACACTCAAACGTGTATCCTCGGGGCGACACCCAGGATACAATGGAGTCATCACGTCTACCTCCATTTGGGCCAGCTTGGCTTTCTCTCTGGCTGCAGCTTTGTCTTTGCTCATCTCCTTGAGGAGCAATTCTTGAACATGAGGGTCCTACAAGACCGAAGTTAGCAACGTCTGTGTGTTCGCGTCTTCTCCTTCTTCATGATGATCATGCCCGTCGCCATCTCCTTCTCCATGCTGATCATGCCTGCCAGCATCTGCTTCATCATGATGATCATGCCCTCCGGCATCTCCGTCATCATGATGATCATGCCCGGTAGACTCTTCGTCTTCTCGCCCGCCCACGTCTTCGTGACCACCATGTCCTGCCGACGCCTTGTTGAGGTCGCGCTTGAAACCGCGCCTGAGCAGGTGACACTCCAATTGTCCAGAACCAGGGTCGATCCAGCGCTGGAGTTTGCATGTTCGACATGGACATCTTATCATGGTCTTGTTGTTCAGAATGATGTCCTCCTTCGCGTCTTTCTTGTACCTAGCAATTCGACCTTCGCTCATTGTGAGGACCATGGTTGCCTGAGCGGTCAAAAATAGAGAGTATAGGTGAGAACCACACCATATGCACACACACATTCATGAATGCTAGCCGGAAAAATCCGGCATGACCTTTCCTAAAATTAGGGCGTATGGGTAGTGCAAAAATTTTCCGAAATGGAAATGAATCAACATTTTGGCAAACATCCATGCACCACACCAGCCAGGACAACAACAAGCAAGCAACAAAAAACTTCCTCCCAATGCAAACATTCATGCACCACACAAGGATCGTCTCGCCATGCATCGCACACACACCGCCCGCGCGACAAGCTTCACCTACATGTTCATGGCCAAGTACTCACCTAGTAGACACAATAATAGCGAGACGAGACCGCGTGATGAGAGAGTGTGGACAAATAGATCTACAAGTTGGTAGAGAGGAAATTAGTAAACAAATAGAGACGTGAGAGAGAAAAGTAAGGAACTTTTAGATCTACAAGTTGGAGGGAAGCTTCAACTTACCAATCTATGGACTAAAGTAGGTTTAGTTACAAGAAAATGGAGAAACTATTGGCAAAATGGGGTGTGAAGGAGGAGGAAGACGAGCTGGGAGGAGGTAGAAAGGAAGAAGAGATGTGAAATGGTTGGTGGTGGATATATAGGGTGGGAGATTGTCACCTTTTTCACATGGATCTGGACGCCCTCATCTGTGGCGCATATGGCAGAAATGCGCCACAAATGCTCAAACTTCAGTGGCGCATATGGCCATATGCGCCACATAACATATGGTACAGGTTAAAGTGGTGGGACCCAGGGTTAGGTTTTTTTGGCGCATGTGTGGATATGCGCCACAGAAGTGAAACATATTTGTGGCACATATCCACACATGTGTCACAGATCGTGGGTGAAAAAGTATCCGTGGTGGGGCCCGCCTCCAAGTTCTGTGGCTCATAGTGAAATATGCGCCACAGAAGAGGCAACATCGTTGGCGCATATCTCGTTATGTGCCACAGAACTGGGATCGCCCCACCCCGGCTGGTGGGTCCCACCAAACATCTGTGGCGCATGTCGTACGAAATGCGCGCCACAAAACTTCTTAGTTTCTGTGGCGCATGTTTCCTAATATGCCACTGACAAGTGTCTATGGCGCATGTATTTACATATGCGCCACACAGTAACTTGTCTACCTATAAGCCATTTCCTAGTAGTGGGAGGAGGATAAGAATGCCACCGCAATGCCTCGCGCATCCTCATCCCCATTTCCCCCCTCCTCTTGTTCCTATCCTCTCCACAATGGAGGTCACTGAAACCCTGGCCCCAGGTCTCCCCGGTGTCCGTCAATTTAGAGATCACCTCTGCCAACTGAGACCACCATGGTGACTGTCGTGATCTTCTCTTCCGACTACCCCATCTCACGTAAGCCGTAGATGCCCATGACGCCTAGAATAAGATCTCCTTCCCGAAGTCCGGCCACCTCCATGACCATCAATCCCTTCATCACCTGACCTCACCTCGCCTCCCAAGCATCACATCATGATCATGGTGAGCTTCTCTATCTTCCAGTAATCTCGGATTCAACTCTAGCCCTCCGTAGCACCACCTCCACGAGCACCCGACATCGTAGCTGCTGTCCACCATCGTTAACCATCCTCCGACAACCATTTGCTAGCGACTCAGCCACTACTAGAATCGCCTTAGTCTCCTCTTTCTAGTGCACCAAACTGCGTGTGCTGGGGCACCGTAGATCGTCGTCGGTGACCACCATCTGGTGGTGGAAGCTACGCTCGCATCATCATGACGCCATGCTGGCGTCATCACCGGCCACCTCTGCTGGTTTACTAGTCCTCGCCAACTTGGTGTGCCGACGTGGCCGTGACCCCACTTGTTTGTGACATGGGCTAGAACTAGTCATAGTATAAAAAGTATTGTATGTTTAGAAAAATGAATAAAAAATTATAAATCCAAATATAATTTTTTTCTAGGAATTAAATAAAGTAATCTTATTAATTTGATAACTTTTGTTTTATAATTCAGAAAAATAAATATTATATATAAATGTTCAGAAAAATAAAATCTATAACCTAAACTTATTGTCATGTTTTATTTTCTAACGTAAATAAAATAATTAATATTAATTAGTAAATAAACTATTAGGGATAAATCTTAAATAAATATATTCTATTATTTAAAATTCATAAAAATAAGTATAATATAATGAAATTCTTAGAAAAACAAAATATTCATTTATAAACTTATTTTGTACATTTTTGTAACACTTAACTAAGTATATAATATTTATTTAGTATTTATAGTGTGATAAACCTTATAAAAATCATATCTTAATATTTAAAAATCACAAAAATACTCATATACCGAAATGATCACAAATATAAAATCTGCACATTAAAAATATAAGTTTTCATATTTGAAGTAAAATAAATGAAAATATTTATTAAGTCTTTATTAAAACTCTTTCCTAATATCTTAATGGATTAAAATTACAAAAAAATCTTTACTTTACCTTTAACATTGATTATTTAAAGCCTAAAAGTGAATAACAAGTTCCATTAATGTTTAATTGAAGTCAAGGTAGGTCTAACATATTTAAGTTTGACTAAAACCACCATTTAAAATTAAGTAAGTCTTACTCTCTAGAAATATTTTATCAATTATAAAATCATCACGATTTGAGTACTAATTCTTTTACAGGTTTGGGAATCCACTTTAAAAGCTAAACAAAGTTTTTAAGTATTTAACATGATGCCATTCCCATGTTTATAGAAATGAGTATTAATTCTATAATAAGTAAGTGATTCAATTCACTTATAAAATCAAGAGAACACCACTTCCATAAAGGCATAATATTTTTGTTTCACCTTCATGAAGTGTTAAATGTCTCCACTTGCTAGTGCAATAGCTATTCAAAAATACAGATTGTTTTCTACTTTAATACTTGGAGTTAATAAGAAAACCTTAAACTGTTAGCTTTAACTTTAAATAATTTTTACTTTGTAAAGTAATATTTTCCTCAAAAGTTATTCTTCTAAGCAGTATTAAAAGTAATCCTTAATCATTTCTATGAAGACTCTAATGAATTGACAATCCTATTCAAGTAGTTCTTTTGTGCCATTCCACATTTGAGTAGTTTAGTATTGCATGCTACTTGTTGTATTTACATATAGTTTCACATACACTCTCACAAGCCTTAATAAGAAGCACAAGAGTGAAATTGGTATAAAAGTGCAACACATTCCAAAGAACTCATCACATGCATCAAACCCTAGATTGGATACGATTATTCTGGGGATTCGTGTTTATCAAATTGCATTATATTACTTATGCATAATTGCATCTTGCTTCTTTAAACATTCGTCCTTACATAACCAGTGATGCTATTACAGAATTTGGGTTTTCTAGTGACTCGAAGAACGTGAGTGCACAATCTTGCAATCACAATAGGCAAGTTCACACTTGCTCATGTCCTTTGATTATTTTCTATGCTCTTAACTCAAATGTTGTCATCACCCGCATTTCAAAAAGTTAGAAAACATTATTTTCATAATAATATGATTATAGATTATTTACCAAATGCTAATAATGTATTGATACAGTTCCATTGGTAAAGGAACATAATATCTAGGAATTAATCAATAAATGTCGCAAGTGATTCTAGCGCCGTATATTACGCGTTAACCATGGGATTTGGAATGGGACGGAGAAGTCAGCTGGATCTTCTTCCTTTCACATGGACGGATGAACTGATCATGAGGCTGAGGATTTCTCGTGGAGAAACCTAGCACATGGGTGGATCTCCTTAGTTTCCCGTGATTTTGGTGGCTAGATTATCTTAAGAGGCTATCAGTGGTTTAGCTGGTCCTTTAAGGGAGTTTGCTAGGGCATAACTGTCTCATAGAATCTTCAGGTGCCTACCAGAGTTATAGCCGGTCCTATAAGGGGCTTAACAGAGGTGGAGCATGTCCTAGAGGATCGTGTCTTTATGCAGGGTCGCGGAGAGGGGTAGTGATTGGCTTGGATCTTAGACTGGGCCCCATAACAACGAAGTGTGGACAAGATCATGACTTGGATGTGCAACAAGGCTAAGGTCTCTCATGGGTAAAGAAACACACCTCTGCAGAGTGTAAGAACTGTGACATGTTACTCCCTGTTCGGAGAAGGAGGTACGAACGCGGCAGGAAAGGAACCCCACGAAGGTTCTGGTCAACCTATGAAGGCTGTCAGACATAGTTTTGAGAATAAAAGCAACCTTTAAAGAAATGTTTATGAAAACCTGCATTGCCTACGACCTTTGGTCTGTGGCTATAGAGATAGTGCATCATACACTCCTTTTTCGTGAACTTGCTGAGTACGCTCGTACTCAACCGTACCTTCTTAACCCTTGCTAGGTTATAAGACGTTGAAGACGATCTCAACATCAATTTCTACTCAAGAAACCATCATCGACAACTCAAGTTCTTCAATAAAGTCAATGAAGTCAATATATTCATCAAGCGAAGCAAAGGTGAAGATCTTGATTGGATAGGAGTAGATATGCTAGCCATAAAACCTACTTCTATAGAGCATTGCACGAACAACAATTGCAAGCCAGATAGTTCAGATGCTAGCCTTTTATCTAGTTAGTTCTGAGTTATAATTTCTGGTTCTTCTCTGTAAGAAGTTTCTTTCTCTCTCTTTAACCTAGGGTGTTCTTCGGATCTTTTGTAAAGAGTCGAGTTGTAATCTATAGTCATGTGTTGGCTCTGCTGTGTTTCTATTGTACCACTCTGCGGGATGTAATACTAGTGAATAGTGTTTCATTGGTGTTATGTCAACGACTATAGTGTACTACATCATGTAGTGGTATGTGGGGTCCCCGCAGCTGGTATTAGAGCGCTTTGACCTTAGGATTAAAAACCTTTTATGAGATATGTAGGTTGGGTAGTGACTATAGGAGTCATCTTATCTAAACCAAGACTTGTGATTGATATCCACTAGAGGATAAACCTTATCACACTTAAGTTGGATGTTTTTATCATCTTTCTTAAGGAATATGTATTTATCTTCTCTAGGAAAATGTCATTTAAGTGTAGCTCTAAATAGGTATAACACCACTATGATATCTTAAGTTAGTAGGAGATTAGGACTAAGAATAGGATATCAGGTGGAGTAGTTTAAATGGTGTAGGCTATCCATAGGATTCATCTAAAGTAGCAAAATCTATTCATTAGATGGTAATGATAGGATACAAGATGAAGACCATTGGAACATGTGTAGATGTAATGGGAAGCAATCATGTGGGATTCACTTGAGAATTCTACGTGATGAAGTTGAATTTTGTTCTAGATCAATAATAGTAAGCTAATAAGAAGAGTCATCATGGTTAGATTAGCTCTTCAATCCTGATGACTCGGTAAATCTTAACAAGTTCATTGTGAGAATATCTCCGAGACCATGATAAAATTGTAATTAGGACAAGTCCTCAGTAACAAATCTTGTAATAACAGCAAGTAAAGAACAATGTAGGTCATGATAGAAGCCATAGGTGTCATAACATTATGATAATTTTTTGATTAGGGTAGTACTACAATTCTGTTAGTAGTCTGAGAGATCATGTGAGGATAATTTATGATAAAATGGTAAATTAGTAGTCTTTAGTAGTCCCAAAAGAAAGGTAAGAGGTTAGTCAGTATAAAAGTGAGACCACTTTGCTCAAAATTATCCTGTTGCAACTAAGCAATTTGGGTAGATATTGAGACAAAGAAAAGTTTAACCCTAAGTGCTAAGTAACACAAAGTAACCCTATACTAGGAGCTGTCATATACTACACAGCTAAGCCTAAATTCTAGAGGTATTATACTCAACTACTATATTACAGGCTTATAATGATGTGAGTTATATGTACCACATTTGGGTTAGTTCGTTTTTATTGGATCTTCTTAATTGACTAGATCTGTGCATGAAGTTTGACTTGGTGTGCAGATGCATGTTGCATCATCAAGTTATTACTTGATGTTATAGACCTAGATAGTAAGGGACTGACGAGATCCGAAGATCAAGATGAAGGCTTATATGAAGAGTGCAGCCAAATATAAGGAGTATCAACACTATTTTGAAGGAATGGATCAATCCCAACTAACTATGAGCTGGCAATAAGAAGCAATATTAGTGTTGAAAAGGGTGTGGAGCAACATGAAGGAATGAATTTAAGTTCACTCAAGATAGGTGATGTTGCTCAAAAGCTAATGAAGTAGTTGTCCCAAGTTCATGGAAGTAAAATGAGAAGGGTGTAAAGAATAAGTATTCGAACAAAAGTGGTATTCGTGCTCTGACAACTCAGAGAGAATGCTAGTAAGAAGTACAATATCCGTAGGGTAATCCATACACCTAGGAGGATCCGCAGCTGGTATCCATAGTTGGTATCCTTGCGGTTTAGTTAATTATGTCATCTTTGTATATTTTAAAGAACATAAAACTTGGCCTAAGTTAAGTAAGACATAAAGGAGTATGAAATTACGCGAACGACTTTCGAGACATTTTCACGACATTGGATTTGCCAGTGAAAAGTACTGTGCAGAAGGTTAAGAGTAAGACAAATAATGTTGGAAGATACATTTCGGAGATCCACAATTGTGTGGATATACTGCAGATTCTTTCGTGACACCTTATAGAGATAAAGTATAAGCTGGACAGAGACCGATGTCCTAATTATTCAGTTAATGCGTATTATACATGAAGTTTTGAGACCATTAGGAAACCCCAAGGGGGAGAGTAAACAATAAACACTGAAGTGTTGTTGTCTAACTTTCTGACTAAAGGTTGGAGAAGAAGTATTAAGCGATGATAAGATTAAGACTTATTTTCATAAGGTTATAAGAAGTCATCATTATAAAGTATTCCCAACAATATGTTTGGATGAATGATCGAAGTAGACATAACTGCTTAACCCTAGTGGACTCGTTATAAAGGGGAAACAACTAGTAAGTTGTCCTAAAGAAGGAGGAGAGCCTACTAAAATAGTCTAGTGTAAAGTAGTAGGAAAGCCTGATCGGAATGGACAAAATGTGTCCAAAACAAGTCTCAAGTAGGACTAAGAAGACACAACTCAAGAGATTGTAGTAGAAGGAGGTATACCATATATAGGAAACAAAAGTTGGAAGTTTCCAATTATGAAGAGAATTCAAGGAAAAAGATGTGGATACGGGATACTATAATTACCCCAATTATGATCACAATGGAGTTAAGAAATGCCATGATCAATACAAGTTAGCACCTTATTCCGAAACGTAAGAGAGTACGAACTTCGGGGACGAAGTTTATTTTAAGGTGGAGAGTCTGTAACATCCCAGCATTAGAGCTTAGAAATAAGCTGAGATCAGGTGTGTGCATTGCATTCTCGCATAGAAAATTTGGATAATTTTCGCGCTTTTAAATAAACGGTGTCAAAGTGATTGAAGATTCTCTTAACTTGGTGGAACTGAAGTAGATCATCAAGTTGACTGCGATAAGTTTCAATATGACCTTTGCTAAAACCTTACCTTTGGGTAATATAATTTGATCTAAGGGTAGATCAAATGTAATAAAATTAAGTGACAACATAGTCCTTAACAAGGAGTACTAGATCTTCGAGAGATCATTACATGGTATTCCATACAACAACTCAAGTATGAATACTTAATATTCTAAAGATTATATCATGGTGTTATCTACAACAAAACCTGAATACCCAACCAAGTATATAACTCCAAGTAAAGAAACCCCATAACTAAACCTTGATATACTTTCTTACCATAGTTATTCCTACCATGAGAATCATGGTAGTTTCTAAACACTCACTCTTATCACCAATAAAGTAGAAAAGGAAATTGAGCCAAAACCATTCATCTCATATCTTTGTTGTCATATTAACATATGACATTCCTAAATATCTAAGTCCTAGTGTCAATTGATCATCAATATCGATCGATCAATTTCTGACGTAGAACGTATTGACTCTTAGCCTTTGACCTATTATAATAACCCTCCAAAGACCTGAAGTAAATTAACAAGAAGAAGGAACTAGATATGGTAGGGTGTGCCATCATAAATGGAATGATATCCTTAGTGGTGACCAAACCATTTGATGTTGGAGGAGTTAACTCACTCATGAGTTAACTAGAAGAGGTATCTAAACCTAAGTGTTAAACTAGTACTTGAGGATCCATGAGGAATATAGTAGTGTTAGAGTATCAAGTAATAACCTTGTTAGGCCAAGTAGGTATAAACCTAAAGTAAGTTTCCTTAACAAGATAAATCCTATAGAGAGGCTAGTACAAGCCTACTACTTAGTTGAATATAGATCTTGATCAGACAATTAGAAGCCTAAGCTTTGTATGATCAAAGGTTGGTGGTCATTATTATCAAGTCACTTAAGAATAGATGACCAGTTGATCAAAACGAGTTGTGAGTATGCCAAATTAGAAAAAAACCTTGTAAGCTGAAACATCTAGCTTGATCATGAGAAGTCAAGCTAGAGTTTGATGAAGTACATAATATGAGTTGTATGGAGTAGTTGAAGTTATAGTAGTTTAACCAAGTTAATACAAGAACAATTTGTATTACGGAGAGTAGTACCACATCCATTACAAAGGATTGGTATCAGATGTGATATATAGAGAGAACTATAATCTAGCAAGATTTGAAAGTAGAGGCAAGGTTATTATAAAGAAGTTACATTGATGGATTCATCAAGGGTAGTAAGAAGTGCAAGTGATGTAGTAAAGGAAGAATGTCAGTAGAGTGGATTAATGAAGTTAGAACTAATTAGATGAATGAATTCCTTAAGGGTAGTTTAAAAATGGAAGTCATATATGCTAGGAGAAGAAAGAAGGAGTAATGTTGAAGTGCCATGAGCATGACATGATATGATGATGGATATGGGGGAGTTAGATGATTGACTTATTCAGGAAAATGTGATCTTTATGAATAATATAAGAGATAGATATAGATCATATTTAGGAAAGGAATTCCTTATATAAAGATAATCTTAGTGAGGTATTAAGGTAGGAGTGCTTCAGAAACCTTTAACCAATAGTATATCAAGCCAAGCCAGAACCATGTCAACCTCTTTGTCCAAAACCCTAGAATTAAGTTAGTAGTAAACCAATTTATATTTTTAGGCAGCCAATGGATAGTATCTCTTAGTCAAATGAAATGTCTAAGAGATCGTAGAATACCAGTTGAGAGTTTATGGATGAAAGCCTTGTCTATTTTATTATCTTTGACCTTAATAGAAACCTAGACCCATGAACCATCAAGACCACATTAATGAGTAATCTTTATAGTTCAATCTAAGATGAGGGTAGTGTAGACCGTAGTGAGAGTGGTATTAGAAACCCTAAATAAATTTTGCTGGGCATTAAGATCACTTGTGCCACCTGAATGATAATGGTTGTTCACCATTATGTAATAAACTTCTATCAAAACATTAACCACACTTAACAAAGTAGTGAACAACTAGTTCAATAAGTGATACATGCTTACTTTGAAAATAAGTAGAATGGTTATAAAGATCTTGTAATGGAATTGGAATAAAAGAAATTCCAAAATTTAAAGAACCATGAAATTTGAACCATCATATTATAAACCATAAGTTTTAATGCATATACATTAATCCCTAGATGATGCTAAGTATGAATAGCATTCTTATAGATATCATTAATCATATTAAATCATTACAATTACCATTATCTAGTGAAAAAAACAAAAATCATCTTTAATTGATCTTTAAATAAAAAGTAATTCCTAAAACCCTAATGCATATTAATATTTCAATAATGAAAAGGACTATTCATATACTTATGAATATTTTGATACACAATAAGAATTGAGGAGAAGAGGGTACTACTTTCTTTAAACACTAATATTCATAACTTACAAATTTTCTGGATATGTAAATCCTTGAAGAAATTCAAATTGAAAAGGATATACTAAAACAAGAAATAGAAACCGAAATAGAAAAGGAAAAACAACTGTCAGCAGAATCGTCCCATGACCGATTTATTCCTCGCTTAACCGTCGCTCACGAGCGGTAGAAGAAATAACCTGCTCACTCTGCAACAACCAAGCACTGGTCCAGGCCCAAGCTTCTCTCTAGATCGAGAACCGCCGCTCGATGCTAATCGCCGCCGTTATCCAGAACCGACCGCCGTGATGGATCGCCGTTGCGAGGGAGGATGATAAGAACGCCACTGCGACGCCTCGATCATCCTCATCACCATTTTCCCATTACTCTCGTTCTTATCCTCTCCACAGAGGAGGTCACCAAAACCCTAGCCCTAGGTCTCGCCGGTTCCCATCGATTCTGAGCTCACCTTGGCCAACTGAGACCACCACGGTGACCGCCGTGATCTTCTCTTCTAATTACCCCATCTCACGGAAGCTGTAGAAGCCCCTGCTGCCTGAATTAATATATCCTTCCCGAAGTCCGGCCACTGCCATGATCATCGATTCCGTCATCACCTGACCTCGCCTCGCCTCCCCAAGCATCGCACCGTGGTCATGGTGAGCTTCTCTATCTTCCTGTACTATCCGATTTGTCTCTAGCCCTCTATAGCACCGCCTCCATGGGCACCCGACATTGCTGCTGTTCTCCGCCTTTGTTAACCATCCTCCGGCAACATTTGCTAGCAACTCAGCCACTACTAGAATCGCCTTACTCTCCTCTTTCTAGTGCACAAAACTACGTGTGCTGGGGCACCGTAGATTACCGCCGGTGACCACCATCTCGTGGTGGAAGCCGCGCTCACGTCACCATGACGCCATGCTGGCGTCATCACCGGCCACCTCCACTAGTTGACTGGTCCTCGTCAACGTGGTGTGCCGACGTGGCCCTGACCCCACTTGTCTGTGACATGGGCTAGAACCAGTCCTACTATAAAAAGTATTGTCTGTTTAAAAAAATGAGTAAAACATTATAAATCCAAATATAAATATTTTCCAGAAATTAAATAAAGTAATTAAATCAAATTAATTCAATAACATTTGTTTTATAATTCATAAAAATATATAATATATATAAAAATGTTCAGAAAAATAAAATCTATAACCTAAACTTATTGTCATGTTTTTTTATCCAACTTAAATAAATAATTAATATTAATTGGTAAATAACCTATTAGGGATAAATCTTAAATAAATATATTCTATTATTAAAATTCATAAAAATAAGTATAATATATCAAAATTCTTAGAAAAACAAAATATTCATTTATAAACATATTTTGTACATTTTTTGTAAGACTTAACAAAGTATTTAATATTTATTTAGTATTTATAATGTGATAGAACTTAAAAAATTCATATCTTAATATTAAAAAATCACAAAATACTTATAATATACCAAAATGATCACAAAAATAAAATCTACACATTAAAAATATAACTTGTCACCTTTGAAGTAATATAAATGAAAATATTTATTAATTCTTGATTAAAACTATTTCCTAATATCTTAATGGATTTAAATTACAAAAAAAATCTTTACTTTACCTTTAAAATTGATTACTTAAAGTCTAAAAGTGAATAACAAGTTCCATTAATGTTTAAGTGAAGTCAAGGTAGGTCTAACCAATTTAAGTTGTACTAAAACTAACATTTAAAATTAGGTAAGTCTTACTCTCTAGAAATATTTTATCAATTATAAAATCATCAAGATTTGAGTACTAATTCTTTTACAAGTTTGGGAATCAACTTTAAAAGCGAAACACATTTTTAAGTATTTAACATGATGCCATTCCCATGTTTATAGAAATGAGTATTAATTCTATAATAAGTAAGTGATTCTAATCACTTATAAAATCAAGAGAACACCACTTCCATAAAGGCATGATACTTTTGTTTCACCTTCATGATGTGTTAAAAGTCTCCACTTGCTAGTGGAATAGTTATTCAAAAATACTAATTGATTTCTACTTTAATACTTATAGTTAATAAGAAAACCTTAAAGTGTTAGCTTTAAATTTAAATACTTTTTACTTTGTAAAGTAATATTTTCCTCAAAATTTATTCTTCTAAGAAGTATTAAAAGTAATCCTTAAGCATTTCTATGAAGACTCTAATGAATTGATAATCCTATTCAAGTAGTTCTTATGTGCCATTCCACATTTGAGTAGTTCAGTATTGCATCCTACTTGTTGTATTTACATATTGTTTCACACACACTCTCACAAGCCTTAATAAGAAGCACAAGAGTGAAATTGGTATAAAAGTGCGACACATTCCAAAGAACTCATCACAAGCCTCAAACCCTAGATCGGATACAATTATTCTGGGGATTCGTGTTTATCAAATTGCATTATATTACTTATGCATAATTGCATCTTGCTTCTTTAAACATTTGTCCTTACTAGACCAATGATGCTATTTACACAATTTGTATCTTCTAGTGACCCGAAGACCGTGAGTGCATAATCTTGCAATCACAAAAGGCAAGTTCGCACTTGCTCATGTCCTTTGATTATTTTCTAGGCTTGTAACTCAAATGTTGTCATCACGTGCATTTCAAAAAGTCAGAAAACACTATTTTCATAATAATATTATTATGGATTATTTACCAGATGGTAATAATATATTGATATAGTTCTAGTGGTAAAGGAACATAATATCTAGGACTTAATCAATCTATGTCTCTAGTTATTCTAGCACCGTATATTACGTGTTAACCATGAGATCTGGAATGGGACGGAGAAGTCAGCTGGACATTCTTCCTTTAGCATGGACGGATGAACTGATCATGAGGCTGAGGATTTCTCGTGGAGAAACCTAGCACATGGGTGGATCTCCTTAGTTTCCCGTGATTTTGGTGTCTAGATTATCTTAAGAGGCTATCAGTGGTTTAGCTGGTCCTTTAAGGTGGAGTTTGCTAGGGCATAACTGTCTCATAGAATCTTCAGGTGCCTACCAGAGTTATAGCCGGTCCTATAAGGGGCTTAACAGAGGTGGAGCATGTCCTAGAGGATCGTGTCTTCATGCGGGGTCGCGGAGAGGGGCAGTGATTGGCTTGGATCTTAGACTGGGCCCCATAACAACGAAGTGTGGACAAGCTCATGACTTGGATGTGCAACAAGGATAAGGTCTCTCATGGGTAAATCAACGCACCTCTGAAGAGTGTAAGAATTGTGAAATGTTACTCCCTGTTCCGGGAAGGAGCTACAAAAAAATCTTTACTTTACCTTTAACATTGATTATTTAAAGCCTAAAAGTGAATAACAAGTTCCATTAATGTTTAATTGAAGTCAAGGTAGGTCTAACATATTTAAGTTTGACTAAAACCACCATTTAAAATTAAGTAAGTCTTACTCTCTAGAAATATTTTATCAATTATAAAATCATCACGATTTGAGTACTAATTCTTTTACAGGTTTGGGAATCCACTTTAAAAGCTAAACAAAGTTTTTAAGTATTTAACATGATGCCATTCCCATGTTTATAGAAATGAGTATTAATTCTATAATAAGTAAGTGATTCAATTCACTTATAAAATCAAGAGAACACCACTTCCATAAAGGCATAATATTTTTGTTTCACCTTCATGAAGTGTTAAATGTCTCCACTTGCTAGTGCAATAGCTATTCAAAAATACAGATTGTTTTCTACTTTAATACTTGGAGTTAATAAGAAAACCTTAAACTGTTAGCTTTAACTTTAAATAATTTTTACTTTGTAAAGTAATATTTTCCTCAAAAGTTATTCTTCTAAGCAGTATTAAAAGTAATCCTTAATCATTTCTATGAAGACTCTAATGAATTGACAATCCTATTCAAGTAGTTCTTTTGTGCCATTCCACATTTGAGTAGTTCAGTATTGCATGCTACTTGTTGTATTTACATATTGTTTCACACACACTCTCACAAGCCTTAATAAGAAGCACAAGAGTGAAATTGGTATAAAAGTGCAACACATTCCAAAGAACTCATCACATGCATCAAACCCTAGATTGGATACGATTATTCCGGGGATTCACGTTTATCAAATTGCATAACATTACTTATTCATAACTACATCTTGCTTCTTTAAACATTCGTCCTTACATAACCAGTGATGCTATTACAGAATTTGGGTTTTCTAGTGACTCGAAGAACGTGAGTGCACAATCTTGCAATCACAATAGGCAAGTTCACACTTGCTCATGTCCTTTGATTATTTTCTATGCTTTTAACTCAAATGTTGTCATCACCCGCATTTCAAAAAGTTAGAAAACATTATTTTCATAATAATATGATTATAGATTATTTACCAAATGCTAATAATGTATTGATACAGTTCCATTGGTAAAGGAACATAATATCTAGGAATTAATCAATAAATGTCGCAAGTGATTCTAGCGCCGTATATTACGCGTTAACCATGGGATTTGGAATGGGACGGAGAAGTCAGCTGGATCTTCTTCCTTTCACATGGACGGATGAACTGATCATGAGGCTGAGGATTTCTCGTGGAGAAACCTAGCACATGGGTGGATCTCCTTAGTTTCCCGTGATTTTGGTGGCTAGATTATCTTAAGAGGCTATTAGTGGTTTAGCTGGTCCTTTAAGGGAGTTTGCTAGGGCATAACTGTCTCATAGAATCTTCAGGTGCCTACCAGAGTTATAGTCGGTCCTATAAGGGGCTTAACAGAGGTGGAGCATGTCCTAGAGGATCGTGTCTTTATGCAGGGTCGCGGAGAGGGGTAGTGATTGGCTTGGATCTTAGACTGGGCCCCATAACAACGAAGTGTGGACAAGCTCATGACTTGGATGTGCAACAAGGCTAAGGTCTCTCATGGGTAAAGAAACACACCTCTGCAGAGTGTAAGAACTGTGACATGTTACTCCCTGTTCGGAGAAGGAGGTACGAACGCGGCAGGAAAGGAACCCCACGAAGGTTCTGGTCAACCTATGAAGGCTGTCAGACATAGTTTTGAGAATAAAAGCAACCTTTAAAGAAATGTTTATGAAAACCTGCATTGCCTACGACCTTTGGTCTGTGGCTATAGAGATAGTGCATCATACACTCCTTTTTCGTGAACTTGCTGAGTACGCTCGTACTCAACCGTACCTTCTTAACCCTTGCTAGGTTATAAGACGTTGAAGACGATCTCAACATCAATTTCTACTCAAGAAACCATCATCGACAACTCAAGTTCTTCAATAAAGTCAATGAAGTCAATATATTCATCAAGCGAAGCAAAGGTGAAGATCTTGATTAGATAGGAGTAGATACTCTAGCCATAAAACCTACATCTGTAGAGCAATGCACTAGCACCAATTGCAAGCCAGATAGTTTAGATGCTAGTCTTTTATCTAGATAGTTCTGAGTTATAATTTCTGGTTCTTCTTTGTAAGAAGTTTATTTCTCTCTCTTTAAGCTAGGGTGTTCTACGAATATTTTGTAAAGAGTCGAGTTGTAATCTATAGTCATGTCTTGGACCTCCTGTGTTTCTGTTGTACCACTTCGAGGGATGTAATACTAGTGAACAGGGTTTCATTGTTGTTATGTCAACGACTAGTGTACAACATCATGTAGTGGTATGCTGGGTCACCGCAGCCGTCGAGCTCGCCACCCTTGTAATCCACTAAAAAGAATACAATCTAGCAGGAGTAGGACTTTACCTAATGAGGGGCCGAACCTGGGTATATCCTTGTGTCTTTGTCCCAATCTTGCACCACAGATGGCGACTCGTTATTGCCCCACAACCTTCCAATCACTACCCCTGGTGGCGACTGTAACATCCCAATTTTAGAAACCATGATTAGTTGTCCAAAATCCAAAAATAAAGGGGAACAAAAACTTTTTCTTGTTTATTAATGTAGTGTTTTCTTGCTTGCTTGTTAGTGTTTATGCATTTTATTGTGTATTAGATAATATACTTCCTACCTCTCCATAGTTGACAACAGCTATTTCACAAAAACAGCATTGCCTTATTTTTCATTTTCTCAAATATTCTGACATTTCAAAAATCATGATCCAAGATGCATTTGCAAACGAAGCTATTTTAGTAGCCTCTATTGAAAAAACTATGGAGATCTACAAGATATAATCTCCTTATATTTTCAAGGCAGAATCTTCAAGTACTCTTACCTCTAGTTTTTTCCAAAACCTTTTATAAAGCTTTTGAATTCTACTCTTGGTAGAGATACCAAGGACTGTTACCTGATTTAAACTCCAACCTTTCAAAATTCCCAGCCTTACCTCAAGCTAAGCTTGATGGTAACCCTGGTAGTAGTTGAATTCCTTGTAAGATTAGTTGCCTTGAAATGTTAAGATGAATTGCCTTGATCTGATGTCTAAATTGTTTGCTTAGGAACTAAAGTGAGCTACCGTAGGAGATCATCCTCTAGGAGCAAACTAAAGTAAGTTTATAAACCCTAAGAAAAATCCCTAAGCTAACTCTTTCACCTAATCACTAAAGTGACTATCTAATCCGTTATCTAGATCACCTGTGAATTCATTCCTTGTAGAAGCTTCCAAGTCTATGATGACCATTATCAAGCATGGATCCTTCCTAATCCACCTAAAATTCAACATCATCCATTTGATGATGATTTGGAACCTTGCATCCTCTCAATATCACCCCCTCTTATATTCTAGTCAAAATCTCCAATTCTACCAAAAATGATTAAGTGGAAATTTGACATCAATATCACATATTTGAGTCTCCATCATTTCCACTCCTTATGCATTTTTGGTAATGAACTTGAACCATAATGTAGGCCATATTAAGGAATAACAAGTACTACTCTTTCCCTTGGCAAGATCATCTTTTACCCCACATGTTCTTGATGGTTTTGTAGGCAAGAAAATAATATTTCCTGCAAATCTTATCAACTAGCCTACTTGGTCACAATCTCACACCTCCATCCTACCTTCTTTGAACCAAATATTTGCACGATTTTGTTGTACTCATAAAGTTATAGCAACGCCTACTTCACTTGTTCTAAATAGATCCTTGTGCCTCAAAAACCCACAAGATTTTGAAGGCTATTTGATAATCTGCTTTGGCACCCTTATTTTATTCGAGGTTTGAAATAAATTCCTAGAGCACTCAAGCATGATCAAGCTCAAACTATTGTACCATGGTGATATACTCAACTTGGTATATCCATCCATATATCCCATGTTCCAAGGGGATCTTTGAGCTCCAAGATCCAACAAGGTCTTGATGGTATGAAAATAACATCACCGTAGATCATTTATCCCTTGTTTCCTACCAAAGTCAAGTTGGAATCGAAACACCCAAGGTTTCAAATGCTAGATACACCTTGTGTACATCACATACCTTGATTATAAATATTTATAAAATATTATCCATAATTATTGGTTCCCAAAAAAATTAATTTCCTTTAATTGACAAAAACCTAAAAACTCCTATTAAGGAAGGTCTGGTTTTATCCAAAACACTTGTCCATCTTTAGTAATCCCTAAGGCCTATATATCATACCCTATATTTTTGAAGAGTTCTAATAATTCTTTTTCCCTTTTTTTTAAATGGTAGAAACAAGAAATAATGGCTTTAAAATACTTTCCCTTCAAAATAAATTCAAATAAAATTCCCCACTGTCTGATATGGTAATTGGGACCATCCCACATCAAAAACCAAGCTTGAACAATGTAAAAATATCAAAATAGCTTCCAGAAACCATTTTAGCACTTTTTGGATAAATAGTCTTAAGTGGGCTTTAAATCCTAAGAAAAATCTAAAAGAATTCCTGGAGGTGTACCTTTATCATATTTACCTACCAACATCATTGAATCAACTTGCCAAGTTGAACTTTTGGGAAATCTCCTCATGAACATCATCTATGGCAAATGGAGTATGAACAAAACATGAACTAAATCCTATTCAAAATCCCTCCAAACTTAAAAAAGCAATGCACCATAACACTCAACACTCTCTCTGGTCGCGCTACACTGTAGCCAAACTATAGCACTGCCCCTCCTCCTTGTCCTTATGCTTGTATGAGAGTAGGGAGAGAGGGAACAACCACATAATGCCATAGATATTAAAAACTTGCTGAAACAACCACCTCTCTGCCCTCCTTACTCTCTAAGTGACCCACACGACCACCCCACCGCCCACCTCTACCAACCACGACCCTGGCCATCCCCCAGCTCCTCCCATGGACCATGCCCATGGTGCACCATCACCCTTCCAGTTAAATTGGCGAGAGGCCACCCTAGCACCCACTCTTCGGCTCATTTGCCTCCTTTCCCTCCCACCTAACCACACCTAGCACTGCTACCTCTCCCTTGCCCTTCTCTAGCCAGGGGAAGCAAGTGAAGCCACCTCAGTCATTTTCGAGCTCAGCCTGTACCTCCCTCTCACCCACTCCCCTCCTCCTGCATGTTACCCTCCTGAGTTCCCGTTCCTTTCTGAAGCTGACCATCCCCTCCTCCTTGCTCAGGAACCTCTCAACTGGCGTCAGCGTCGAGCTCCGACGAGCATGTTTCGGGCATCACCATGCGAAATCCTTTTATGTGTAGAACTTGACCCTGCCACCCATGGATCTTCTCACGAGGCTGCACCACGATGCCTCCAACCCTTCCTGACCATCGACGAGCCCCTAGTTATCCTCCCTGCCACATCCCTGTTCTCTACTAGGGTTACTCCCCACCACTACTGGCACGAGAATGATGACATCAGACAGCCGTCGATCGCGGTCTAGTCCTATGGCCCTCAATACCCCATATCGGTTCACACTCCCTCGCTCGCTGACGGGCGGTCGCTGCCCTCAGGGGTTCGAACGCTGCATCTCGCCCGGGGTGATGCCTAGTTAGGCCGGTCCGGTGCGGTCGGCCCATGCCACCCCAGATCTAGCCCATTGGCCCCCTATTTCCTTTTTCTTTTGCATTTCTTTTCTAGATCCAAAAAATATGCATCCTAGTTTAACTCTATAATAAAATGGAAATCTCACCACAATGGTCAGGAAATATTTTTAACATATACCTACATGTTTTAGCTAACATGCAGTAGCCTTGATTGGCCAAATTGTATTTAGAATAAATGTGTTAAATCCATTTCCTAGTGTATCCTTCACACCAATAAATCCCTCCACGGATTTTTATAACCCCAAATTGACCAAAACCACCTTCTACTAAAAGGTATGAGTGATACCTTGCATGTCACACTGCCCCTATATTAAATTTCTTCCGAGATTACCTGTATCAAAAATAACAAAAACAACCCATTTATACAACTAGGAAATTACCTAGGTCACATAAAAATAGGTACTGACCTAATTCCAACTCTCATAGTTCCTAAGACATATCATATACAAAAACATAGGAGCTCAGTATGTATTGACCTTCTTTGATTTACGGTGAATTAAACATTTCTATGGATAGTTAATTCATAAATAAATTGACTATAGTAATTTTGTAATTCCACAAATAGTGATTCCAATTTCTACAGAAAGGTATTTCAAATACCTAACATCTATCTTTGGAATCATATCCAAAGCTCCTATTAAATCTAGTGAAAAATACAAATACCATCCACATCTAACTTTGGGAATTTCCTGAGGGCGTTATGTTAATTATTTTGAGATGATTCCAGCACTCAGTGAATCATTCCACCAAACTCTCCTTACCCATCCAAGGAAACAATTTTTAGAAATACAGAACTTTTCTGGTGAATTATTCCCTAAAACTAGAGTTTTATTCACTATAAAATACATAGTAAATCAATGCAAATTGATAAAATAGTGAAACCACTTTTGTTGGTTTCATTTTGTCAATACATATCCGATGGTATCATTTTTGTATATTGATATCATACAGAACGTGACCTTGGATTAAAATCCCTTAAGTAGGTAGTTTTGGCCACCAAAACCATTAAAGAGAAACAATAAATGCCTCTCAAGTATTTTCTATTGAGGGCAAACCTCTAGGGTGGCCCGATCTTTCACGAATCCCTTTCAAATCGAGGATGGAATGCGGGGAGAGGATGGGAGGATGAACAAGACGAACTCACGCACGAAGAACGCGATGAACACACACACGCAAAACAATGATACACACCAATAGCTCACGCCGGCGGTGACCGGTACGGCGTAATCCCTAGGATCAGCGCCGGGCGGAGGACTCTCTCTCAAACGGGCACAGTGAGTAGGG
This sequence comes from Avena eriantha, assembly GCA_910589775.1. Classification (NCBI taxonomy): domain Eukaryota; kingdom Viridiplantae; phylum Streptophyta; class Magnoliopsida; order Poales; family Poaceae; genus Avena; species Avena eriantha. The sequence goes on from OU342741.1 coordinate 222,890,283, forward strand.
AGACTCGGTGAGATCTTGACATCTTGGCAAAGGGACTCCGATGCCTAGGCCTTGTACAACGCGGAGGCACGATGCAAACTCCAATGAGGTTTGGGATATTTGGTGCTCCTTGGTCAAGGAGCATGAGGCAAGAACTAGATAGATCCACAACTGGTTTCCACTAATTCCAAATATCATTCCTAGGGTTTACAATAGAGGTGGTGGACTATATATAGGCCAGCCACTTAAACATGGGTACTTTAGGAATAATAGATAAGTTCTGGATGGAGTAAGGGGTTCATGGGCCCAAGGCCCAAAGGCCTTTTACATGACTGGCGACGCTCGGTCCGGAGACTCCGGTGTGGTGGACCGGAGACTCCGGTCTTGGCCGGAGATTCTGGTTGGTCTCCGGAGGGGCCATCTGGCTGTCCTCGAGCTCGATTCAGGGGTGAGACTAGAGGTGGGACGGAGTCTCCGAGTTCTTCCGGATGGAGACTTTGGTGGACCACAGACTCCGGTGTGCGTAGAACGGAGACTCCGGTCTGAGCAGCTCCAGTAGCTTCTACTTCACGCCCTACTCCTTGTTCTCCATCCTTGGGTGCTTGGTGCTGTGTTGGAGCTTCGTACCTGATGATGCATATAGTAGTTGCATGAAGTAGCACACCATCCAATGATGTATCAAATTGGCACGAGGAGAGGAGCGAGTTCACCTTAGCTTTTAGGATTTTGCCTCGGGCATGACTCATGGGTCCACTTGGGGGACTTGTTGGTGTAGATGTAGGAACGTCCGTAGGACGGGCTGCATCATCTCCCCCCTTGGGTAACAGTCGTCCTTGACTCTTCATGGATATCATCTTGAACATCTCCATGGTAGGGTGAAAGGTCCTTGATATTGAACATATTCCTTGCAAGGTACTTGGAGGTCGGTATGTAGGTGATGTAGGCGTTGTTGTTGATTCTCTTGAGGACCTTGAAGGGACCATCTCCTCTTGGATTTATCTTGGAGTCGCGTTCCTTGGGGAAGAGGTCTTTGCTTAGGTGTATCCACACAAGATCACAATCTTCAAATATCATCTCCTTCTTGTCCTTGTTTAACCTTGAAGCTTGGCGAAGGACTTGTTGTTCAATAGTAGCTCTAGTTTCTTCATGAAGCTTCTTCATAGCTTGTGCACACTTCTCAACATCCATATTGGTGTGCTCATGGAGAGGTAGTGGTAGGATGTGGAGCGCAGTGAGGGGCTCGAAACCATGGATGATCATGAAGGGACTCATCTTTGTTGTTGAGTTCTTGGCATGGTTGTAGGCGAACTCAGCGTGTGGAATACATTCCTCCCAATCCATCAGGTTTTTCTTGATCAACACACAAAGGAGAGTCCCGAGGCTTCGGTTGACAACTTCGGTTTGGCCATTGGTTTGAGGATGCGACGCAGATGAAAATAGGAGCTTGACACCGAGCTTGGCCATGAGGGTCTTCCATAGGTAGCTCATGAATTTGACGTCTTAGTCGGAGACGATTGTTCTTGGCACACCATGAAGATGGACGATTTCCCTGAAAAACAGATTTGCAACATGTGAAGCATCGTCGGTCTTATGGCACGCTATGAAATGTGCCATTTTGGAAAAGCGATCCACGACAACAAATATAGAATAATGACCATGCTTAGACCTAGGTAATCCTAACACAAAATCCATGCTAATATCGGACCAAGGTGTATGAGGAATGGGAAATGGCATATAGAGACCATAGGGTTTAGCTTGCGACTTAGCTTGAACACATGTCGTGCACCGCTGAATGTAGCGCTCCATGTTGTGCTTCATATTGGGCCAAAAGTAGTGAGTGGAGAGCATGTTCAATGTCTTGTCATGGCCAAAGTGACCCATAAGGCCTCCACCATGAGATTCTTGGAGAAGCAAAAGTTGGAACAACGATTTCGGAATGCAAAGCTTATTTTGTTTAAATAGAAATCCCTTATGCAAATAGAAATCATCCACCCCTTTGTCAATGGAGCACTTTGGGAAAATTGGTTCAAAGAACGGGTCGGAAGCATCCAAAGATTTTATTTCCTCAAGACCCAACACGTTGATTTCAAGTCTTGTAAGAAGGTTTGTGTGCTTGCAAGACAAAGCGTACGCAACTACATTATCTTTGCCCTTCTTATACTTGACAATGTACGGAAAAGACTCCATAAAATCAACCCAATTAGCCTGTCTCTTACTCTAGTTGGCTTGGCCTTTAATATATTTCAAAGACTCATGGTCGGAATGTATGATAAATTCTTTGGGCCATAGGTAGTGTTGCCAAACTTGAAGAGCACGAACTAAGGCAAAAATATCATTGTCATAAATAAGATAATTAAGGCGAGCACCATCAAGTTTCCCTTTATGGTAGGCTATAGGACGTCCATTTTGCATAAGGAATCCTCCAATGCCAATACCACTAGCATCACACTCTATCTCAAAAGTTTTTGTGAAATCCGATAACGCAAGGAGAGGTGCTTCGCTGAGCCTATTTTTGAGTTCATCAAAAGCTTTTTGTTGAGCTTTGCCCCACATGAAGGTGACATTCTTGTTCATCAACTCGTTGAGAGGACACACAATGGTTGAAAAGTCTTTCACAAAGCAACAATAGAAGCCGGCCAACCCATGAAAACTTCAGAGTTCACTCACATTTGTTGGGATGGGCCAATCCCGTATGTCCTTTACCTTGGACACATTAACTTCAATGCCCTTTGACGAAATGACAAATCCAAGAAAAATCAACTTGACTTTAACACAAGTGCACTTGGGAAGATTAGCATAAAGCTTTTCATGTCAAAGGATTTGCAAGAGTTCCTTGACATGTTTAATATGGTCCTCAAGTGACTTGTTATAAACAAGTATATCATCGAAATACACAACAACACTCTTGCCAATGAGAGAACACAGAATATGATTGATGAGGCGCATGAAGGTGGATGGGGCATTAGATAAAGAAAAGGGCATAACCAACCATTCATAGAGTCCAAGTTTGGTCTTGAAGGTGCTTTTCCACTCATCACCTTCAGACATGCGTATTTGATGGTAACCACTACGAAGATCAATTTTCCAAAGAATAGTGGCTCCACACAACTCATCAAGCATGTCATCTAGACGTGGTATGGGATGTCGATAACGCACGGTGATAACATTGATTTGATGGCAGTCCATGCATAACCGTAATGTATTATCCGTTTTTGGAACAAGAATCATGGGTAAGACACTTGGACTAGTGCTAACTTGGATCAAACCTTTGGATACGATTTTGTTGATTTGACGTTCAATATGCTTTGTCTCCTCCAGGTTTGTGTGGCAAGCGACGTGATTTGGCAGGGTTGTGCCGGGGATGAGATCAATGCGATGCTCAATTCCGTGAAGAGGAGGTAGTCCATGTGGAAGTTATCTAGGTAACACATCCTTGAATTCCTACAAAACAATCATCAAAGATGGACGAACATTGGTTAAGCCATTAGTTCCTTGCACTAGTCCCTTGCAAAGGAGGACATAGTGCAAGATGGATGGCTTGTTCCGAACATCTCTCATCTCAATTTTGGTGGCTAGGAGAACAATCTTCGTTTTTCCACTCGAGTTTGGCTTGTGGCTCTCACTCACTATGAGGTGGTTCTCTCTCTCACCGCTCTTCTCACAAGTAGGTGTTATGGTTTGCACCCTTGCTAAATCCTTTGCATTGTCCGCAATTATTTGGCTAGGAGTCATTGGTTGCAAGACTCATGTTTTGTTGAGGCATTTGAAGGTGTACACATTGGTCCGACCATCATGTAGAGTAGCCTTGTCAAATTGCCATGGTCGAACAAGCAACATGTGGAAAACTGTCATTGGAACCACATCACACTACACCGTGTCTTTGTAAGGACCAATGGCGAAGGTGACCTATACGGTATGCTTGATCTTCACGGACCCTTGGTCACTTAGCCATTGCATGTGGTTGGGTGCTTATGCGGATGGAGGGCGAGGTTGAGCTTCTCACACAACTCGGTGTTAGCAAGGTTGTGGCAACTCCCTCCATCGATGATCACTTTGATAGATTTGCCATTGATGCATGCTCGTGTTTGGAAGATATTTGAGCATTGGTATTCATGCTCTTGTGCTTGAGTGGTCAAGATCCTTGTGATGACAAGCGATGGACTTGCGTCATGTTCACACATGAGGAGTTCTTGGTCATCTTCCACTTGTTGCCTTGCCATTGCTTCCTTGACTCAGGCATCAAATTCATCTTCACTCAAGTACTCTTCGTTGCCATTGTCATGAATGAACAAAAATTTCTTGTTTCCACACTCGGCCGACTCGTGTTCTTTGCCTCCACACTTGTAGCATTCACCATTGAAAGGTGTATCACTCTTTGCTTGTTTGCCACTTGGGGTAGTTTTCCTTGAGGAAGTGTGGGCTTGAACGAAGGCTTGGACATACTTGAGGAGCTTCCATTGAACGTTGTTTGCATAGCGGTTAAAGCTTGCTTGTAGGTGAAATACATCTTGGGCTTGTTGTAGTTGATGTCCTATTGCACTTGACGTTCTGCCTTTATTGCGACGTGGACAAGATCAACCATGTTGTTGTATTTTTGGAACTCGACGATGCGCTTGATTATGTGATTCAAGCCAATAAGGAAACATGCGATAGTTTGCTATGTGCGCTCTTCAATGTTGGCGAGGATCAAGTTGAGTTCCATTTCCTTGAAGTACTCTTCCACGGTCTTTGTCCCTTGACGAAGTGATTGAAGGTTGTTGAAGAGGTCACGCGTGTAGTGCGCGGGGACGAAACAGGATCTCATGTGAGCCTTCATGTCATGCCAAGTTGTGATTGGCGGTTGTTGTCTTGCATCACGAGCAACTTGAACTTGTTCCCACCAAAGGTTGGCGTAATCATCAAACTCAAGCAAAGCCATGGCAACCTTCTTCTCGTCGATATATTTGTGCATGCGGAAGAACTTGTCGACTTTGAGTGCCCATGAGAGGTATTCTTCTAGGTCATTGGTTTTGGTAAACTTGGGCATTGTGAACTTTAGCTTGCCGAAAGTTTCTTCATTGTTGCGGTCATTGGGAAGAGCTTGGTGACCTTGTTGATGATCTTGTGGCTGAGGAGGTGGAACTTGATTGTCGCGACCTTGTTGAGGTGCTTTCTCTTGCTCTTGGTGCGGTTGGTGACGATGTTGAGGAGCTTTGGCCTCATGAGGGTGTTGAGGATGTGGAGCCTCATAACACGGTTCATGATGAAGAGGAGGCTCGTTCCTCGGTTGGCGATGTTGACTAGGCACATGGGCCTCATGGAGAAGATCATGGTCTTGAGACTCATGACGTGGTGGGCGTCGCTCAACTTTTACCACTTGACGCTCCAAATTTTGTTGTGACCATGGTGTCGGTGCGGACGTTCATGATGACGATGACGAAGATGAGGATCTGGGAGAGCTTCATGATGATGGCGAGCTTGATCCTCCAAATTGGAGTCATCACTTGCAGTTGCAAGAATGTCACGGTGATGATGGCGATGAAGTTGAGGTTGGGCTCGAGGTTCCACTCGCGGTTGTTCTTGTGGTTGTCCTTGCTGGATCATGAGTGCCCTTGCATGCTGGTGGTGTGCACCACGTCGTGCTTGAGGCCTTGAAGAGAAATCAACATCATAGCTTCACGTTGTGGCATGCCGTGGGGAAGGTACATAGTTCGAAGATCTTCCATCGTCAACCATGGGGGGGTCATTGCGTCTTGGAGCACTTGGATGTAGATCTTGGTGAAGAGGTGCATGACGATGCGAAGAACATGAAGAGCTTGATGCACGTGAACACGGTCTTTCCATTCAATCGATGAGGACACGAAGCTTGTCATTTTTTTCAGCGACAGAGCATTGGAGCGCTTCATTTTGGTGGCCAAAGTTGTGATGCATTGCATGCATTTGTTGTTCGAGGCCATCGAAGCAGTTGTCGATGTTCTTGAACTCGTCTTGCGTCTCACAAATTGTTCATCTTGTCGCATTTCAAGGGCTTGGCAACGTTCACAGAACTCTTGTCGGACAATGAAGTGACTTGCGCGCGTCATATATGGTCCATGTTCTTCTTCTTGGGGAGGTGGTTGGCTCGACTCACCGTGCCTATCCATCATGCAAAACAGACAAGTATTGTATATGGAATTGGAATATGGTGGTGTTAGCCTTGTACCTCACCTTGGGGATTGCACCAAACTAGAAACCACAAGTGAGAGCTATAAGCATGCGAAGTGTAATTGCAAAGAAAACTCACACTAAAGAAAGAACTAACTCTCGAAAGCTTGTTGGTGGCAGGTTAGGGTTGTGGAATGCCAAAGAACCAACCAAAATAAAAGGGTTAGTCAAAAGTGGGTAAAATCCAACAAAACTCAAGTCAAAGGCGAAGGTCAACAACTCAAAAGGGTGACGAGAACCTACGACTATATACACACACGTGGAGATTGCTGGGATTAACACGACTATGAAAATGAGCAAACAAAATGTCCTAATGGAGACTAAGCTCGTTGTCATGCCAATGCAAGGAGAGACCGTGGCTCGTTTGCAAAGAAGAAAAATGAGCAACGAACTTGTGCACTTGCCTTGGGCGCTCTTATTTCTCTCTTGCTTACAAGATTTGAGACTCTCTTTTGCTATGGGAGACTATTTTTCTTTTTCTTTTGCTTTGTATCTTTTTCTTTCTTTTTTTCTCTCCATTGATGATACCTAGTCACAATTGATATTGCTCTTGCACTCTCACTATCCAAGAACAAATGCACAATGCTCAAGCAAACACAAGATGAGCCACTCTCGTGGGATAGGTACACACAAAGGAACATAGGTGTTAACGAGGTGATGCAAGTTATACCTTCGTTGGTGATGATGAACTTTCCGTTGGTTGTGCAGGATGATGTTCGTGGGCCGTGGTGTCGATGATCACGGGATTTGGCGATGTGGAAGCTTGTTGTTAGTTGACGAAATGCACACGGGCACAAACAAACAAGAGGAAATTAGCCAATGCAAGATTAGAGGCAAATTTGTCAAAATCAGGCGTCAGGGCCGAAGACTCCGGGGTCTCAGGCCGGAAACTCCAGTCCATGCCGGAGACTACGGTGTGGACAGGCCAGAAACTCCGGTGTAGGCCGGAGACTACGGTCTGTAGGTCCGGAAACTGCGGTCTGGAGTCATATCGGGAACTGCTCGTGTTCTTAAGCGGAAATGCACGCCTTGGGTCCTCAAATCTATAAAAAATGGACAAATTGGGCTGGGAAAGCACAGGAGAAAGCTAGACCAACACCTTAGACAAGATTTGGTCGGATCAAAACCGCAAATAACACCCCAAATCAAGAGATCGATCCAAAGGCAAATTTGGGGCTCCTTTTTGGGGATTTTCGAAATTTTGGTGGATAGAAGAAAATTTTCTGGGGGTGAGCAACGAAGCTCTTGATACTAATATGTTGAGGGAAAACCTCTAGGGTGACCCGATCTTTCACGAATCCCTTTCAAAACGAGGATGGAGTGCGGGGAGAGGAGGGGAGCATGAACACGACGAACTCACGCACGAAGAACATGATGAACACACACAAACACAAAACCACGTAACACACCAATATATCACACTGGTGGTGACCGGTCAGGCGAATTCCCTAGGATCAACGTCGAGCGGAGGACTCTCTCTCGAACCAGCACAGCGAGTAAGGAGACTCGGTGAGATCTTGACGTCTAGGCAAAGGGACTCCGATGCCTAGGCCTTTTACAACACGGAGGCAAGATGCAAACTCCAACGAGGTTTGGGATATTTGGTTCTCCTAGGTCAAGGAGCATGAGGAAAGAACTAGATAGATCCACAAGGGGTTTCCACTAATTCCAAATATCATGCCTAGGGTTTACAATAGAGGTGGGGAACTATATATAGGCCAGCCACTTAAATAGGGGTACTTCGGGAATAATAAGTAAGTTTTGGACGGACTAAGGGGTACATGGGCGGAAGGCCCAAAGGCATTTTACATGCCTGGTGACGCTCGGTACGGAGACTCCGGTGTGGTGGACCAGAGATTCCGGTCGGTCTCAGGTCCATCTCTGGAGTGGCCATCTGGCTGTCCTCGAGATCGATTCGGGGGTCAGATCGGAGGTGGGCCGGAGTCTCTGGGGTCTTTAGGCTGGAAACTTTGGTGGAACGGAGGCTCCGGTGTGCGCAGACCGGAGACTCTGGTCTGAGCAGCTCCAGCGGCTTCTGCTTCACACACTGCTCCTTCTTCTCCATCCTTGGGTGCTTGGTGCTGTGTTGGAGCTTCGTACCTAATGATGCATAGAGTAGTTGCACGAAGTAGCACACCATCCAAGGATGTATCAAATTGGCACCAGGAGAGTTCACCTTAGCTTGTAGGAGTTTGGCTCGGGCACGAGTCATGGGTCCACTTGGGGGACTTGTTGGTGTAGATGTAGGAGCATCCATAGGAATGGCTGCATCATTTTCACTTGCCTATATCCAACTTTTCAAAACCTATTGAATTGAACAAGGTGTTGTATGTTACTTTGCTGTATTTTCTTGATGCTTATATGCCTTGTGTTGATTGTGCCCTTTGTTTGCTTGCATGTGATCCATACCGACGATAGATGCGATTAAATCAGAGACAAGAAGATGGTTGTTATTATTATTGTTATTATTGGGTATTCTAAGAAGAAGTACAGGGACATATATTTCCAGTTGTCTGATCTCAGGCAAGCCACCTTCTTGCTCATAAGCCTTGTGTTACTATTTTACTTATGCATGTTTTATCTACTGTTTATGTAAACTGCATTGTTTTATATTATGAAGATCTATATCGGGTAGTGGCTTGACTCCTCCAAACCATTACACATGTGTACTACTAAGTACAACCCCCTTGAAGACACATACTTGTCCCTAGAAAGGTAGATGGTGTATTACACCATACCCCTTTGGAGACCCTAATTTAGCCGAAGCAAAGCTTTAGGATGGGATGACCCTGGAAAAGTTTTATAGAGTTTTATGATAATACCTTGGTGAGGTTTGACCTACCAAGAGAAGTTTGAGAAAGAAAAAGGTTTTTGTTTTACAAAATATGCTGAAAGAAAGATGCAGGAATTTTTTTTATGAAAACGCACCTGGTTCTTTGCAGCTTTAGCTATAATAACTTAACCTGTGCAACCACACTACTCTGGAATGGGACAGGTCTAGACTTGAAGTTTTCTACTCTATTGTGGGAATTATCATAACTTCTTATAAGGGATCATCTCCCTCAAATCCCGGGCTTCCTTTACAAAAAGGTTCAACTATTAGACAGTCACCTAGAGGAAGCAGGATCACCCATGCGAGTTATTGGGCGATACTATGAGCCTCTCATTGAAAGTGCCCATTCTGGAGGAGTCGGAATGCGCTCCGGTTGGTCTGTGGCCCCGAGATCCCGATGTTGAGAGGAACAACTCATAGGGTAGGGCATATACTAGAGTGGCATCCGGAGAGTCTTTATCACTTACTCGGCCCACCATCAGTGAGGATCAGGGCAGGGTACCTGGATGGTGTGGGTAAAGTGTACAACCTCTAAAGAGTGCAAATCTATTCAAATAGCCATGTCCGTGGTTATGGATGGGTTGGACAAACTACTGTAGAGTGGTGCTGGTTTTGTTTTCAAAAAGGATTTTGGAAAAAGCAATGGCTTTGGAAATGTTTTGACCATGGGATGGTCGGAAAGGATACATGTTTTGACCATGGGATGGTCAGAAAGGAAGGAAAGGAGTTTGGTAATGGGATGACCAGAAGGACAAAACAAATAGGTGTCCCAATCCTAGTGATTTCTAAAACTTTTCAAAATGGTTTTACAAAAGTTTTAAACAAGGTTATGTAGATGCTAAATCTACAAGAGAAACTATGTGAGAAAAGAACCTCTCTTGGATCCCTCCTACTACCACATTGATAGTTATTATTATTCTCTTAAGGTGATTTGCGAGTACATTCAAAGTACTCACTAGCATTGTCCCTGGCTATTAACTTGGTCAGATTCGAGAAGTAATGCAGAGAATAAGTTGATGTAGACGACTATGCGAGCTAGGACATTCTCCCAGTCAATTGCCTGTAGGTTAAGGCATGGCTCGGTCTCTACGCTTGATCCAGTTCCGCTGATGTTTATTGATGTAGCCATAATGGCATGTAACGTATGACATTTATCCACTTAAGTAATGGATGTTTACTTTGATACTCATTGGTTATGTGCCACAACTAACTGATCATGGGATCATGGTATATGCATAAAAGGGATTCTTGGAGGATTAATCCGAGGGCCCCACATACTTGGTATCAGAGCCAGCCTGGTTATAGGAGAACCTTAGTTAGCATGGTCGTTAGACAAGAAAACTAATTTTGGAAACAACGACTTTCGAAGACTACTTCCTCAAAATATTTTTGAAAAGTTCTACTTCTTATCCTCTCCTAATTTGAAGGATTTCGAAACATGGTTTCCTCTATCCCTCGTCCAAATTTCAAACCAATGAATTTCAAATAACTACGACCTAGAACCCGATGAAGATGTTGAGGACGAGATGAGGAGAAGCAACTACTAGCAAACACAGGGAGACTACAAGATTGCCCTATCAGTGGAAACCTCTTAACCAGAAGAAATCAAGTACTAAAGTATCGAGAAGCGTCCAATGACTCGACGAACGCTTCATACGCAAGATAGTGACTCAGACCCTAGGGGTGATGTCTAGGATTAATAGTCCTAATATAGGACTCCCCTATATCGCGAGTAGTTAACTCCTTGGTATCTATAGTACGCCATGTTTGCTTACCTAACTGCATGATGTGTTCCTTGATGAGTGTTGTTTGCCGTGCTAGGTTAGGAAGAACCTTGCGACCCCTTCGCGTTGTTCACTTCGAATGTGTGTTCTGACTTGTTGGACCTAAGTCAAGAGTGTTGTGAGGATTGGTACACCTAAGAAATCTGGCCACCACAGTTTGTTGTCAGTAACAACAAAGCTACTAACCTCGGGAGTTATGAGGGTTAAAGTGCCCCAAGAACCAGGATTTTGACATCGTCAAATTAGATCAACTAGAAGATCTCTCCTCATCAAGCTGGACTATTACGTCAATATCAACTTTCAAGACTTGTCGCTCCCACTGGATGCCAAGTAGTCGATTGCCAACAATAGAAAAAGTCCACTCGAAGCATGATGTCAACCACCGAAGGACCCTCCTCGCCCACAAGAAACCACAAGACCTGCTAACCAAAACAAGAAGTGAAGACATTGCTCCACTAACCTTTGGTATATTAGGACTTCCAGCAGCCCCTAAAAGACTAACTATTCTAGTCGACCCTTCCCAAACAATAGGAAGTTCCTCACCAGATGGTCAGAATACTCCAAAATCCCAGAGACAAGGACCCATGAAGACAACAAATCTACTTCACCATCAAGCATAAGAATCCCAAAGAGTTTAAGTGAATATGTTTCCTCTGACGTTAGCCACCATACCTCGACTGAAGACTAGCAAGAAGAGTCGTTAACCGCTAACTTTTCTTGAGCTAACTCCTTAAAACCTCGCTGGGAAACACCCATGACAAGGTTTATGAAATAGGACGTGACTCGAAGACCTCAACTCATGACCCAGGGGAAACACATCCTAACTTTAGTATCACGCAAGCACCCTAAGATAGAGACCAACACCAGTCTCGAAGGACCTTAGTAAAGCTCTAAGGTGGAAAGACTACGTCTTTCCCGCTCAAATCCGGAAGACTGTCTTTGGGAAGATACTCCTAGAAGATCCCAAATCCGACGTCTTATTACCAAGCATCAACTCGCGAGTTATTAGAGGAGAAGCTAACTAAAGATTTTACGAAGACTCTCGGCTACTTCTGCTGAAGACCGCCGGAAGGACCACAGAAGCACTAACTCCATCAGCTCTAACCTTCCTAGAAGATCTGCTAATTTCACTACTCCGATAGGCTAGGAATGAATAAGAGTAGTATATGAACCTCATAGGACCTAGTTGTAGACATGCTCTGAAGACTTCAACTCCAAGATAGAAAGTTGGCGATAGTTTTCAAAAACATCATTCTACTACTTCAAGAAGGAAGGATTGTGTTACCTCGGAGGTACCATAGTGTAACCCTAAGGGGGAAAGACTGCGTCTTTCCCACAACAATAGAGTAATCATCCGGCAAACGCAACCCCAAAATCCCACCTAAAACTATTAAATAGAATACGATAATACCAAAGGAAACATCGTGGACTCTTACATAGAAAGACAACAAGCTATAGACTCCACCCTCATAAGAGTATGTCGTGGAGTTCGAATTAGAGGTAGTTTGTCTAATTTAATCCCCCGAGATATCGACTCTTAAAGGAAAATAAGATCATCCATCAACATTAGGACTGAAGCCTGCTTTACTCTCCATCCATCGAAGAAGATGGAAGTTCAGCTCCATGACATAGTAAGCATGTTCAAAGATGAAGTTTGCAAGTTAGTACGTGGGAAAGACATAGCACTAACCCCAGCACAAAATCCCCTAACCTTACTCTCCCGAATCTCGGGATGGGATTCTTTTATGGGGGAAAGGTCTGTAACATCCGAATTTCAGCAACCCTGATTAGTTGTCCAGAATGCAAAAATTAGGGGAAAAACTTTTTCTTTTTTATTAATGCAGTGTTTGCCTGCTTGCTTGTTAGTATTTATGCATCTAACTTTGTATTAGAAGATATAATTCCTACCTCACAATAGTTCAGAAAAGCTATTTCACAAAACAGCCTTGGCTTATTTTTCATATTCTCAAATGTTCTGGTATTTCAAAAACCTGAGCGAAGATGCATTTGCAAACCAAGCTATTTTAGTAGCCTCTATTGACAAAACTATGGAGATATACAAGATATAATTTCCTTATGTTTTCAAGACAGAATCTTCAACTACTCTTACCTCTAGGTTTTTCCAAAACCTTTTATAAAGCTTTTGAATTCTATGCTTGGTAGAGATACCAAGGACTCTTACCTTATTCAAATTCCAACCTTTAAAAATTCCCATCCTTACCACACGCTATGCTTGACGGTACCCCTATAGTAGTTGAATTGCTTGTAAGATGAGTTACATTGATCTGTTAAGATTAATTGCCTTGATCTGCTGTCTAACTTGTTTGCTTGGGAACTAATGTGAGCTACCCTAGGAGCTCATCCGATAGGATCAAACTAAAGTAATTTTATAAGGCCTATTAAAATTCCTTAAGCTTAGTCTTTCATCTGGTCACTAAAGTGACTGTCTAATCCCTTAACTAGATCACCTATGAATTCATTCCTTCTAGAAGCTTCCAAGTCTATGAATACCAGTATCAAGCATGGATCCTTCCTACTCCACCTACACTTCAATATCATCCATTTTATGATTATTTGGAAACTTGAATCCTCTGAAAATTATCCCCTCTTATATTCTAGTCCAAATCTCCAATTCTTACGAAAATGACAAAGTCTAGAAATCTGATGTCAATATCACATCTTTGAGTCTCCCTCATTTCCACTCCTTCTGCATTTTTGTAATGAACTTGAACCATCATGTAGACCATATTAAGGACTACCAACGCCCACTCTTTCCCTTGGCTAGATCATCTTTTACCCCATTTGTTCTTGGTGGTTTTGCAGGCAAGAAAATAATACTTCCTGCAAATCTTATCAACTAGCCTACTTGGTCAGAAGCTCACACCTGTATCCTACCATATTTGACCAAATCTTTGCATGATTTTGTTGTAATCATAATGGTCTAGAAATACCTACTTCACTTGTTCCAAATGAATCCTTGTGCCTCAAAAACCCACAAGATTTTGAAGGCTACTTGATAATTTGCTTTGGCACCCTTGTTTTATTCAAAGTTTGAAATCAATTCCTATCGCACTCAAGCATGATCAATCGCAACCTCTTGTACCATGGTGATCTAACCAACTTGGTATATCCATCCATATATCCCATGTTCCAAGGGGATCTCTGAGATCCAAGATCCAACAAGGTCTTGATGGTATGAAAATAACATCATCCTAGATCGTTTATCCCTTGTTTCTTACAAAAATCAAGTTGGATTCCCAACACCTAAGGTTTGAAATGCTAGATACACCTTGTGTACATCATATACCTTTAGTATAAAGATTTATAAAATAATATCCATAATTATTGGGCCCAAAAATAATTAATTTCCTTTAATTGACAAAGACATAAAAACTCCTTCTATTAAGGAAGGTTAGTTTTATCCAAAACACATGTCCATATTTAGGCATCCCTGACGCCTATATTGTTGAGGATATACTTTCCGGGTATCCTCACTGTACCTCACTGACCAGGGTGGCCCACTTTGGTTATGAGCTTTTCTTCACGGGCGGCCTAGTCAGGGAGAAGAGATGGAGTCCAGTCCGGCTACGGGAAGGCCCAGAAGACTTACCGACATAGGACCATAGTGTTACTTGTAGTTTAAGATGTACTCTATAACCGACCCTTAGTCGTAGCTGGATAGATCTCTCATGTAAGTCCTAGGCCGGATATCTATATAAGACGTCCTAGGGAGAGACTTTAGGGCACCTTCACAATAGTATACAATCTCAACTCGCACAGGAGAAACCCTTGTAACCCATATTCCGGCTCTGCCGTATTATTGGATTGCTAGCAGGAGTAGGATCCGTCCAAAGTTGGCGGATTCGAACCTGGGTAAACTTGTGTGCTCACCATCATGGAACACCGTACGTCTCACACCCCTCTCATCCACATGCCTCGAGGACCCCCTCATGGCGTACTTGTCATAAATCCAACGACAGTTGGCGCCCACCGTGGGGCAAGTGAGCTTCAGATCTATGTTCTGAGTGGAATCTGCAAGAATCGGAATCAGCGAGACAATTTCCATCGATCGCATCCTCTACGCCGGTGATGTCCCTCTCATTGTTCTCAACGAGACCTGGATTCCGTCTAGGGAAGCCGTGACCACCTACACCATCATGTCCTTCGGTGAGATTGATGTTTACATCGGTTTTGCTGAACCTGTCCCACCCACCCTAGCGGTGATGATAGAGGCAGAAGAAAATTCTGGGTCCCCTCTATCCGTGGAGGCGGCAGAGTTCGGGATCTCAGAAATCACTAATCCCACCCAGCCCACACCCATTGCGGAGATAGTGGAGAAAGATGAACCTGAAGCAGATCTTGTAGTACAAGTCGAATCTGGAGTGTATCTCCCTAGCGAGGTCGAATCCTAGATCAATCCACCTGCAAGCGTGGATGAAATTCTCAAGATCATCATGTGTTTCGAGGAAGCCGACCGCGAGAGCCGCAACTATCTCAGGAGGCACGCATCGCACTTTGTTGGATATGTTGGATCCGGATCCGGCTCTACCGATGTTGGGGACAACAAAGACTCGGTGCTGGAGGCAATCGGAACAAGCATCGACTTACCGGCATCTTTGGATGATTACATGACGTCAGAGGATTTCCGACAGTTCTCCACAGAATACGAAGAGGAGCTTAACTCCACAGCTACAGAAGAAGGAGAAGCCATGGATGAAGCTTAAGGTTCTGGATAAAACTCTTCTAAAGCACAGGACAACATGGATCTCGGAGATAATCTTGAGGACCAAATGGCCGAAAGTACTGATCAGAGTTTGACTCCAGGAAACGGGCCAACAGGCATCTTTGGTACCGGCGCTGCCAAGAAGGCAAAGAAGAAGAACAATACCCCGGCAAAAGACCTTCCGGCAGAGGATGTGATTGCCGAGGAATATGAGGAAGACTCAGATGGAGCACTTATTCAAGACAAGCCCAAAGAAGAATCGGTGGATGGACATGTGGTCACCGTAGGTGTGTGTAAACTCATCGATGCTGCATTAACTACACCTATCCCTACAACTGCAGAACTTACTGCTGAAGAACTGGATGAAAGGGCCCAGGCCCTGGAAGCGCGTCACCAAGTACTCCTAGATGAAGCCAAAAACACCGAGAAAGAAAAGAAACGCATGGCAACTGCAGAGAAGTACATCTCTCGGCAGCATCAAAAGACCTGGAAACATCACACTCGTGATGATCAATTTATGGAAGTTCACAAGGTCCTCTTTGAAGGAGACCCGGGAATGCCTCGACTCGACAGCAAGGGAGATCTGGTGTACCCAACAACGGTGCAAAACACTGTTGCAGCTCGACATATCCTGCCAAATAATCCAGGCCTAGAACAGGTTCGATTGGGCATTAAGCTAATCACCAAGGGTCTAGAACAGCAGAAGGCTGCATAATCCGGAAGCGGAAATATGGTGTCCCAATCTGACCAATGTCGCACGGATCCGGCCTGGAATGACGTAAGACCCCAATGTGCTCCGGAACAGCATCACCGTTCCGACCGTTAGGAAGACAAATACTCAAGAACTGGATCTTCAAGGCAACATCACATAACTGCACGTGCCTGGCATGATGTTGCTCCAGTTGCTGAGCAAGAGGAAATTGCTGCACTGTATCTGAGAAATCCTCCCCGACGAGAGTAGAAATATCGCAGGGAAGAAGACAAAGAGAAATGTCGGGAGGAGGACCGTCAAAGAACGCCAGCTCCTAGACATACAAGCCGTCCGGCTGAGCCCCACCATGGTGGGAGTGACGGACGAAGGAACGACGGACACGTGCCGAGACAAACCGGTAGGGGGCTCGTCGCAATGAAGATCCTCCCCGGAACCAGAATAATGAAGCTCCGGACGGAGGCAGGCGTTTAGCCGGAAACAATCCAGCTGCTCTGTTGCGACCTCGGATCGTTAAGGATCCTAAGTCCCTGTGAATAACATGCTAGTCCTTGGATCAATAGCTAGCACTTCACAGTCGATGAATATCATGTAGAACACAAGTCATTATTACACGAATAATCCAGAGTATATTATTACAACTTGCATAGCTTATAGCTAGCTCAAATAAAACAGTGGAAACTAAGTAAAACTTGAGTCCATCAACGCCTCAGGCTAGTTGTGTGAAGACCCGTGATCCCTACGCACCTTTCAGTCTTCGGATTCTGCACATAACACGTGCAGCCAACAAGTTGGTCAATACTTTGAATGTATTGGAAAATTACACCAAGGAAAGAGTAAGTCTATCTCTACATGCAAGGCTAAGAGTAGGCTTTGGGGTTCATTTGCATAAAGCCAATTTTCTCAATGTAATAAGAAAAGAGAAAGAGATTACCCTACATTGTAAACTTTGATAAGTAGTATAGGGTCGAATGGAACACGTGGATATTACTCACCAAGTGCCCAATCAACCTAGCACTTGGATATTACGCACCAAGTTCCCAAAATCCGACCCAATGGTGATATTACTCACGCCTTGGGGTTTATAAAACTTTAAGTTTGGAAAAGAGAGAGGAAGATCTTTCAGAGGCTCCATCCTTCAGATGCTCAATGTTGTTCTACTTCTGTGAGCATGGTTGATCGATCAGATTGCAATACTCTCGAGAGGTTGTGCACTTTCCCCACAATACACGATCAAGTCCTTTTATAGACAAGACCATGGAGAAGCCTTCCCTTAGTAGCCCCTCTACCAGTTGGATCCAACCGTGCCAAGAACCTCCAAATTTTGTTACCCCGGTGAGGTTTCCCACTAAGTACTAAGCCAAGACAGAGCCCATATGTACTGTGGTTGCACTGGAAGCTTCTGAATTCTGAAACATGGCAGACTTCTATGATTCCTAGGCGGCCGTCCTCCACCAAAATTCCACTCGCTGTCTCGACAACCATTCTGCCCAGAAGAAAACTTAATTTTATTTTGAAGGGGGTTTTGAGAAGAAAGTTCGCTCGCGAGAGCTCTCATACTTAGAAATTTTTTTGAGTCTTTCGAACCCCCCAACGGTACTTAGTATATATATAGCGTAGCAAGCAATACTTAGCAAAAACAGGGAACCTAATAGGACGGAGAAATCCTATGTATAGAACTATCATGGCATACTATAAAATCATCGCACTTGCAAAATATTCTCAAGTAGATCTACGAAAACAATTTTACACATGCATACTACTATTTTGAAGAGCAAAACATGCATAGTATTCAAAACTGGGACATAAACATGAACAAGTGGTGTAACTTGCCTTGATCTGATCAGCACTCTACACAACAGCACTCCTCAGCGCACTCCGAGCAATCTAACGAAACACAAACATAGATCCAATCACAATTTGCACAAAACAATGTCACGAAGGTGAATATGTATGCATGCAAAATGGTAATATGCAAGGATGGATTCAATTTCGACCAAGGGTTTTATTCGGGGGTGTTGTTGAGTTGGGGATGTCTTTAGAATCGATTCCCCACAGATTTTAAGTATTTTGGGTTAAACCCTAAATAATCAAGCTCAGAAATAGATCTACACCTCCAATCTATCTCTAAACATATCTGATCACTCTAAGCAAGTTATAACAAATTTCCACAGAAGGTCTGGTAGATACAAAGCCAACGCAACAAGAATCAACTAAAACGGACCTACGGATAATTTTCTAGAATTAAAATACTCTAATCTAAACCTTAAATCCTACTGCAAGATTTCTGTAGTAAAACACCAATATTATTGTCGATCTGTGTTCTACTGAAATTTATGAATCCAACGGTATATTATACGCAATTTTTGGATAAAAAATCAATTTACTATGAATTTTACAAGATTAGAGTTTTTTTCCTATTTAAAAGGAAAACAGGAAGGCGGCCAGCTGCGCAGCGCCATGTGGCGGCTTGGGACTGGTCCGGGGGGGGGGCGCTGATGCGGGTGCTCACGCGGGTGCGCCACGCGGCGACACGCGGTTGGGTGGTACCCCTTCGCTGGGACAGACCGATCTACACCGCCGGATCAAGATCTGACGGATGGGGACGGAGGAACTCACTGTGGCAGTGATTGCTTGACGACGACGACGGGCAGCGGCGCGCCGGTGGTGATGCTCGGTGGTGTTCCGGCGAGCTCCCGGCTGTGTGAAGTGGATGACGACGTGGCCCTCCTCCTCGCGGTCCCTCTGGTATAGACGGCATCTGCCCTCCCTTCCTCTGTTTGCGGTGGCGCTCCGCCGACGTCCTCCATCTCCGACAGAGCTCCGGCGTGCAATCGCCGGCGATTTACTGTGCTGTAGAGAGGGAAAAGACGGGTGGAATATGTAGGGGTTATAGGCGGTTCCGATTTTGGAAGAAAAGGAGGGAGAGGAGCTCGGTATCGACGAGGAGGCAACCTCCCGAGGCAGAGCTCCAACGGCGCGTTGGTCTTGACGTCGGCGGTGCTAGGGTTGGCGATTTGTTTTGGGAAAAGGGCCGGGGCTCGATGGGAAGGCTTATAAGAGGGTTTTTTACATGCGGAAGGGGTCAGATTAGTCTCTGAATCAATGGATTCCGTTAGGATCGCGTCGGCCAGAGGAGTTTGGGACGAACACGGCCAGGACGGGGATGACAGGTGGGGCCGCATCATCAGTGATAGGCGGGGGGGAGCTGGCTGGCGGCTGGTGCGGCTTGATGGGCCGGCTTGCACAGCTGCTGCTACTGCACTGCGCCTGGCGTGCGGTAGATAGGATCGGGCCGGATCGGCTGGCCCGGTTAGGCTAGGTTTCCTTTTTTTGTTTAATCTTTTATTTTCTGTTTTTCCTATTTGTCTTATTACTTTTGCGGACAGACTCCAAATTACGTGAGACCGGTCTCTAAAATTTTGTAAAAAGGAGAAGATTAGTATGGGTTATCACATAACACTTTTGCAAGGATTAGGAAAGTTAGGTTTTGTATAACGCTCTTTTTGTCATTATATGACTATAGGGTTTAGGGAAAAGTAACTGATGCACTTTTTAATGTGTGATGCCAAGATGCAAAGATATGATGCATCCTTCTAATAACATCTGCAATTGTAAAATTTGGGATGTTACATCCACCCTCACCACCAAGTAGCCATCACAACGGCTCCCATGGAGGCCAAGGAGGGCATCATGGCGGAGGAGGTGGTAGCAGAAGCTGAAGTCCAGCTCCAAGGCACCATAGCCATAACCGTCAATCAGGACGATCTCTGTCCCCAAGTGGCGTGAGGCACAGGATTAACTCCAACATAGAGGCGCGGCGCTATGAAAACGATGATATATACGTGGGCCCAAAATGCTTCGTACCATGCATAAGAACAACAAAATGCCCGGAAGGATTCACTATCTCAAGACACATCCAATCCTACGACGACATAGCTCGGAAAGATACTTGGCTCCAGGACTTTTTCCAAGCTTGCTGCATCGCCAAAGGCGGAAACAGCCTGGTCGGAACCCGATATCTTCCACTCATGTTGCGGAAGACGAAATTATCATGGCTCAATGAACTTCCGGAGAACACGATCCACAACTGGTATGACATGCAAAGTGCATTCTTTCGGAATTTCGAAGGCACATATCGAAGGCCCTGTACGGTAGGAGACCTAGATCGTTGCACCTAGAAAGCCAGAGAAACTTGCCGAGATTATCTCGGATGATGGATCGATACAAAGAACTCCTGTTAGGGAGTAAACGACCAAACTGTGATTGAAACCTTCATTGCAGGACTCCCAATTGGTTTACTACGTCATCGCTTTGAGTGTGACAAGGTCATTGATTTGGGAGAGATGATAGAAAAACCGAGCAAGTATGCAGATGCTGACGACGACGCAGAGGGATTATTGAATGCCCTAGTTGTGCCATAGTCGGCAAAACAACCAAAGCAGCAAGCTCAGAAGCGCAAGAACACCTCACAAGAAAATCCCAATGCTGAAACGGTAGTGGTTACTGCTACTTTCGGGTCTAGAGGACAAGGAGGATGCGGCGGACGCCGTGGACGCGGTCGTGGGACATCAAGAGTCCAGGGTAGAGGAGACTAGCAACCTGGCAAAACCTACTATTGGGCCGACATTGCCAATAACCCATGTGTGCACCACTTAGATGCCAATGGGGGCTCGTCTCACACAACCGCCGAGTGTCGTTTTAATGACGACATCAAGAAAGACGATACCGCTGGCTACAGGGCTAAGCGGAAAAAGGGAAAGAAGAATCCCGTAAAAGATAAGGAGACCAAGGAAGATTCCGACATGGAGGAAGTCGATGATTCAAATCCCAAGCCGGAGGGAAATAAAAACTTCCCAACAAAGAAGGAAACTTACGTCACCTTCCTCGGATCTCAACCAGCGAAGGTCAAGAAAGTAGTTCTACATGAGCTCAACGCGACAGTTCCAGCTATCCCTCAATTCTTGGATTGGTCAGAAGTGACAATCACCTTTGACCGTGCTGATCATCCGCCTAAGTTGCAGAGGCGAGGAAAATACACCTTAGTCGTCAACCGACTTATTGCTGGTTATGGTTTCTCTAAGACTCTCATGGACAGTGATAGTAGCATCAATATTGTGCATGTAAAAACGCTACGACAGATGCGAATCCGGACACCTAGCTGAATCACAGCTCTGTGATCTTTCACATAGTTGTCCCAGGAAGACAAGAAAATTCCCTGGGGAGATCACTTTGGATGTGACCTTTGGAACTCCAAAGAACTATCGGACGAAAGTACTTTCCTGAAGTCGTGCTGCATGCCCAGGAGTTCCAGGAGATCAAGAAAACCATTGATCCGTCCGAGATGCCCGCGACGAAGGGTTTGGTGACAAAGCCGAATCTGGAGTTCAAGGCATCGGAAGAGACGAAGAAGATGCCGTGGAAGTATGGTAACACCTCCAAGGTGACCCAGATAGGTGTAGGCCTAGATAGCACATAGGAAAGTACGCTCGTCAAGTTCCTCCAAGAAAATCAAGATATCTTCGCATGGCAGCCATCTGACACGACCGGAGTACCCAGGGAACTTGCCGAGCACTCTCTAAATGTACACCCGAACACTAAACCCGTCAAACAGCCCCTACGATGTTTTGGCAACGTAAAGCGTAAGGCGATACCTAAGGAACTTGCCCGGCTCGAGTTAGCCAGATTCATAGAAGAGGTCATCCATACTGATTTGTCAACCAACCTTGTAATGGCCCCTAAAAAGGACACCACTAATTTAAGGATGTGTGTTGATTATACTGCCTTGAACAACGCTTGTCCCAAAGATCCATTCGCTCTGCCTAGAATTGATCAAGTTATTGATTCTATGGCAGTCTCGGAACTCCTATGTTTCCTCGACGCATATTCCGGTTATCACCAAATTTGGATGAAGGAATCATATAAAATCAAAACTTCATTCATAACCCTTCGGAACCTTCTGTTTTTTACGATTCCCTTTGGGCTCAAGAACGCAGGAGCTACGTACCAGCGCACTATGCAGTGTTGCCTCCACGACCAAATCGGACGGAACGTACATGCATATGTGGACAATATTGCGGTGATGTCCAAAAACAAGGAAACACTAATTTCCAACTTGGAGGAAACGTTCGCCAATCTACGAAAATACAACATAATGCTTAATTTGAAGAAATGTTTCTTTGGAATCCCAGACGATTTTTTTTAGGTTTCATCGTGTCTCAAAGAGGCATAGAGGTGAACCGAGATAAGATCAAGGCTATACTCAATATTTCCAAGCCGACTCACATGAATGACATTTAAAGACTAACTGGTAGCATTGCTGTAGTCAGTCGGTTTGTAAGCCGGCTCGGAGAAAGAGCCGCACCACTTTACAAGCTCCTGAAAAAGATCAAAAAAATCGTTTGGACTGATGAAGCTGAAGCTGCACTACAAGACTTGAAAGAAGTACTCTCATCTGCTCCTATCCTTGCAGCACCGGAACCAAGAGAATCGATGTTGCTCTATCTCGCTGCGACAAACAGGGTCGTCAGTATCGTCATGGTAGTGGAGAGACCAGAGGAAAATTAGGAACACCTGGTGCAGTGTCCGACTTACTACCTCAGCGAGGTTCTAACTGAATCGAAGCAACGGTATCCGCATAATCAAAAGTCGGCTTATGGTGTGTTTTTTCGCACCCCATAAGTTACGGCATTATATTCAAGAACACCCAATTACCGCGGTGAGCACAGCTCCCATGGGAGATATACTCAATAACAGCAAGGCTACAAGATGCGTCGCAAAATGGGGCATAGATCTTTCAGCTTTCGATATTGAGTATAAACCTCGAACAACAATCTGTTGGAATTTTGCCTAATAAAGGCCCAGCCCATTTATATTATTCAACAATTCCTGAAATCCTAGAGGCCCACTTGCCCCATTCATGCAAGGCAAAGAGGTTGGACAAGACTTTAGTCCCACATTGCTAGTTCAGTGGAAGTTGAACCAGCTTATAAGGAGAGCTCTTCCACCACTTGTACGAGCTTGAGAAGAGAAGACATATACACGCGCGCTCCTCCTCCTCCGCCCACCTCATCTCGTCTCGTCGCGCCGAGAGCTTCTCTTTCTTTTTGCCACGCATAAATGGATAATAATTTGAACAGTCTGCGTGAGTGTATTTTTAATACGTACGAACTCAGTGGAGATTTAATTCTAGATTAGTTGAGGCTGTTCGGCTTCGGTTGATGCCTGTTCGCCTACCCGTGCCTATAAGAGTGAGAGGTCGCTCCTCTCCTCAGACACACCAACGCACACACACACCCTGCGCCTCCAGTTTTAGAGCATTGCACTGCTTAGATCTTCCTCGTCCCGTCTTGCGGTGTACACCGCGAGCTGGGACAGTAGGCGTTCGAGACCCCGCTGCTTCGAGTCCTGTACATGAGAAGGGCGATAAGGTTTTTGGGGAGCGCTACCAGTGCGACTACTGGCTTCATCATGGACTACTTCATGCATACCGACTGCAGCGACGTCTTCCCCAACGACGACTTCTTCCCCGACATCAACAACCTTTTCCTCGACAACATGGCTGACGACAGTGCTAACGCTAATGGGAACACCGGCGTTTCCTCTACCGTGATGTATATCATATTTTGGTATTTTTCTATTATTCTGCCGATGCTTTATCTGCCTTTTATTTTAGTTAAATCTCTTGGAAAATTGCTCTATTTCTCAACAATCCATAAACCTTATTATAGGCAATTTGCTCCAAGTGGTTTTGTTGCTTCTGCGAAGCCACCTGTTTTTGAGGGTACGCATTATAAGAGGTGGCGCGTGAGAGCAGTTCTCTGGTTTCCGAACATGAACTGCTATGACGCCACTCTTGGCAAGCCTAAGGGAGAGCTTACTCCTGCTCAGGAACAAGTTTTTCGGAAAACTGATACCTTGTTCAAGGCTGCTTTGCTGTCTATTCTAGGGGATAACATTGTTGAACCCTAAATGTCATTTGATAATGGCAAGGACATGTGAGCTGCGCTTGAGGCCAAGTTTGGGGTCTCGGACGCTGGTAGTGAACTGTATGTCATGGAACAAGTCTATGACTACAAGATGACTGATGACCGCTCCGTGGTTGAGCAGGCTCATGAAATACAGTCACTGGCCAAAGAGCTTGAGCACTTCCCTTGTGTTTTACCGGACAAATTCATTGCCGGGGGCATTATTGCCAAACTTCCCCCTTGGTGGAGGAACTTTGCTACTTCCCTGAAACACAAGAGACAAGAACTTTCCGTTTCGGATCTCATTGGTACTCTTGATGTGGAAGAGAAGGCGAGAGCAAAAGACACACGTGCTCGAGGTGCTGAGGGAGGTTCAAGTTCCAATCTGGTACAGAAAAAGAACTTCCAGTCACACAAGTCCAAGAACAAGGGAAAGTTTGATGGAAAAGGAAAGTTCGATGGAAAGAACAAAGCCTCACAATCTACTAGCTTCA
The DNA here is from genome assembly GCA_910589775.1 of Avena eriantha. Taxonomy (NCBI): domain Eukaryota; kingdom Viridiplantae; phylum Streptophyta; class Magnoliopsida; order Poales; family Poaceae; genus Avena; species Avena eriantha. The sequence continues at coordinate 222,914,955 of OU342741.1, forward strand.
AGAAGAAGACTGATAAGAATAAGGTGCTTGTCATGTGTGCGGTGATCCTGATCATTAGGCTCCTGCTTTCCCTAACCGCTTTGTCAAGCGCCAGCATGGAAAAGGCAGCAAGACTGCTACTGTTCTTTCATTATGTCATTCTCCTGATTGGTGGATTGACACGGGCGCTAATGTACACATTTGTTCTGATGTTTCCATGTTTTCTTCATATCAGGTCAGAAGGGCTCAGTCCGTGCCGATGGGGAACGGCTCGCATGCTTCTGTTCATGGTGTTGGTACGGTCGATCTGAAGTTCACTTCGGGAAAGACCGTGCGCCTAAAGAACGTGCATCATGTTCCCTCAATAAATAAGAATCTTGTTAGTGGATCACTTCTATGTCGTGATGGCTAAAAGGTTGTGTTTGAGTCCAATAAATTTGTACTGTCTAAGTTTGGAACATTTATTGGTAAAGTCTATGAGTGTGGAGGCTTGTTCCGCCTGTCACTGTCAGATGTGTGTAATAAAGTCGTGAATCATGTTTCATCTGATCTTGTGTCAAATGTCTGGCATTCACATCTTTCTCATGTTAAATTTGGTTGCATGAAGCGGTTAGCTAAAATGAATATAATCCCAAAATTCACTACTGTGAAGGGGTCTAAATGCCCAACTGTGTGCAAGCAAAGCAACCTCGCAAGTCACACACGACTGCAGAGCTGAGAGATTTGGCGCCACTAGAGCTCATACATTCAGATCTTTGTGAGATGAATGGTGTGTTAACAAAAGGTGGAAAGAAATATTTTATGACATTGATCGATGACTCTATGAGATATTGTCATGTGTATCTTCTGAAATCAAAAGATGAGGCTTTAAGTTACTTCAAAATCTATAAAGCTGAAGCGGAAAACCAACTTGATCGAAAGATTAAGAGGCTTAGGTCTGATCGTGGTGGAGAGTACTTTTCCAACGAGTTTGATTCTTTTTGTGCAGAACATGGTATAATACATGAGAGGATGCCTCCCTACTCGCCCAGTCAAACAGGTTAGCCGAAAGAAACAACCGTACTCTAACAGATTTGGTTAACGCCATGTTAGACACATGGGGTCTCTCCAAGGAATGGTGGGGGGAGGCAGTACTGACTGCATGTCATGTCCTAAACCGAGTTCCTACTAAGAACAAAGAGATTACTCCATTTGAAGAATGGGAAAAGAAAAGATTAAATCTTTCTTACTTGCGAACTTGGGGCTGTCTGGCAAAGGTTCATGTGCCAATCCCAAAGAAGCGCAAACTTGGACCAAAAACCATGGACTGTGTTTTTCTAGGATATGCTTTTCATAGCATTGGCTATAGATTCTTGATAGTAAAATCTGGAGTACCAGACATGCATGTTGGTACAATCATGGAGTCAAATGATGTGACTTTCTTTGAGGATATCTTTCCCATGAAGGATATACCTAGCTCATCAAATCAGGATATACCTGACTCATTGAATCGGGAAATACCCACAATTCCTGAACATACCATTCCTATTGAACACTCGGAAAAACCTGAGGAGGATGATAATGAAATTCCTAAGAGCAGTAAGAGACAGAGGACTGTAAAATCCTTTGGTAATGATTTCATTGTGTACCTTGTGGATGATACTCCTACTTCTATTTCAGAAGCCTATGCATCTCCTGATGCTGGCTACTAGAAGGAAGCCGTTCGTAGTGAGATGGATATCATCTTAGCGAATGGAACATGGGAGATCATTGATCGTCTTTATGGGTGCAAACCTGTAGGATGCAAATGGGTGTTTAAGAAGAAACTTAGGCCTTATGGTACTATTGAGAAGTACAAGGCAAGACTTGTAGCCAAGGGTTATACCCAAAAAGAAGTAGAGGACTTCTTTGATACTTACTCACCCATAGCCAGATTGACCACCATTCGCGTACTATTATCTTTGGCTGCCTCACATGGTCTTCTCGTTCATCAAATGGACATTAAGACGGCTTTCCTAAATGGAGAGTTGGATGAGGAAATTTATATGGATCAGCCAGATGGATTTGTAGTGAGTGGTCAAGAAGGAAAACTGTGTAAGTTGTTGAAGTCTTTATATGGCCTTAAACAAGCACCTAAGCAGTGGAACGAGAAGTTTGAGAGAACCCTAACCACTGCAGGTTTTGCTGTAAACAAAGCTGACAAATGTGTATACTATCGCTATGGTGGGGGTGAGGGAGTAATTCTTTGTTTGTATGTTGATGACATACTCATTTTTGGGACCAATCTTAATGTGATTAAGGAAGTCAAGGATTTCTTATCTCGGTCTTTTGAGATGAAGGATCTAGGAGTAGCTGATGTTATTTTGAACATCAAGCTATTGAGAGATAATAATGGTGGGATCACACTGCTTCAATCTCACTATGTGGAAAACATCTTGAGTCGCTTTGGGTATAGCAACTACAAGTCTTCTCCAACACCGTATGATCCTAGTGTGTTACTTCGAAAGAATAGAGGCACTACTAGAGATCAATTGACATATTCTCAGATTGTTGGGTCGCTTATGTATTTAGCTAGCACTACGAGGCCTGACATCACTTTTGTTGTAAGCAAACTCAGTCGGTTTGTTTCAAATCCTGTAGATGATCATTGGCAAGCTCTTGAGAGAGTCATGCGCTATCTAAATGGCACTGCGAGCTACAATATTCACTATACTAGGTACCCAAGGGTGCTGGAGGGATATAGTGATTCAAATTGGATATCTGATGCTGATGAGATAAAGGCCACGAGTGGATATATATTTACACTTGGTGGTGGTGCTGTTTCATGGAAGTCTTGCAAGCAGACCATCTTAACGAGGTCAACTATGGAAGCAGAACTTGCAGCATTAGACACAACCACTGTTGAAGCAGAGTGGCTTCGAGAACTCTTGATGGACTTACCTATGGTTGAGAAACCTATACCCCAATCCCAATGAACGGTGATAATAAAACTATGATTGTTAAGGTTAACAGTTCTAAGGATAATATGAAGTCCTCAAGACATGTGAAGAGGAGATTGAAATCTGTCAGGAAAATGAGAAATTCTAGAGTTATTGCATTGGATTATATCCAAACATCAAAGAATCTGGCAGATCCCTTCACAAAGGGTCTATCACGTAATGTGATAGAAAATGCATCAAAGGAGATGGGTATGAGACCCACAATATAAGTTTCCAAAGTGGTAAACCACTCTATGTGATCGGAGATCCCGTGAATTAGAATTGGGAGACAAGCTGTTGGTTAACTGAGAGGAAAGTATCCCTACTTTAAAACACCACTCCGTGAAGATGCAATACTTTCCTATTATGCATGGCAGGTTGATTTATCTTAATGTGTTCTAAGTGGCTTAGTTTAAGTCGAGATGTTGTCCTGCAGAACATCTTTTGAAGAACACACCTATATGATTCTGATTGTTAAACGTCGATGTCTATCAGAGTTGGGTGCTCTCTAATAAACTCATGAAAGGCTATGGAGTATGACGCATAAGCTCCACCCGAGGGGAAGTCCCATGGAGCCCAGTATTGGTCAAGGCTTTGTGTAAAGCTAGAATGCAGCAAACTTGCAGTTCAAGGCATAGTCCACTGTACAAGTTGCAAACTTGTGTAGCATAGAGTTCTAGGTGGAAGTTCCACTTAACAGTCTCCACTAGTACCAGTATATAAACAATGTTTTGGAACCATAGGCAAATTTATGTGTGCCTCTGGGATCTGGTGGGGGATTGTTGGAATTTTTCCTAATAAAGGCCCAGCCCATTTATATTATTCAACAATTCCTAAAATCCTAGAGGCCCACTTGGACCATTCATGCAAGGTAAAGAGGTAGGACAAGAGTTTAGTCCCACATTGCTAGTTGAGTGGAAGTTGGACCAGCTTATAAGGAGAGCTCTTCCACCACTTGTACGAGCTTGAGAAGATAAGACCTATACATGCGCGCTCCTCCTCCTCCGCCGCCCGCCTCGTCAGGATGCGCGCGCGCACCGAGGGTTGTGGGAATGCCGAGAGCCGAGAACTTCTATTTCTTTTTGCCACGCATAAATGGATAATACTTTGAACAGTCTACGTGAGTGTATTTTTAATTTATACAAACTCAGTGGAGATTGAAGTCAAGCTTAGTGGAGGTTGTTCGGCTTCGGTCGATGCCTGTTCGTTTCCTCTCCCGATGCCGACTGTTCGCCACACACCAATGCACACAACCTGCGCCTCCAGTTTTAGAGCATTGCGCTTCTTAGATCTTCCCCATCCCGTCTTGCGGCGTACACCACGAGCTGGGACAGTAGGCCTCCGAGACCCCACTGCTTCGAGTCCTGTACGGGAGAAGGGCAATAAGGTTTTTCGGGAGCGCTACCAGCGCTACTACTGGCTTCATCACGGACTCCTTCACGGATAGCAACTGCAGCGACGTCTTCCCCAACGACGACTTCTTCCCCGACATCAACAACCTTTTCCTCGACAACATGGCTGACGACAGTGCCGACGCTAACCGGAACACCTGCATTTCCTCTACCGTGATGTATATCATCTTTTGGTCTTTTTCTATTATTCTGCCTATGCTTTATCTGCCTTTTATTTTGGTTAAATCTCTTGGAAAATTGCTCTATTTCGCATCACAATCAAATCCCAAATCCTTGTTGACTTTGTTGCTGATTGGACAGAGATAAAGGATAATATGACCCTCCTAGAGTCAGAATATTGGACCTTATATTTTTACAGTTCTAAGGCTCGCGGGGGCTCGGGGGCTGGCGTGGTGCTCAAATCACCCCAAGGACATAAACTTCTATATGTGTTGAGATCCATTTCACAACGACAAATAACATTGCCGAGTATGAAGCACTGCTTCATGGAATCTGGATTGCTAAGGATATCGGCATCCGACGATTGATGTTTTGCGGAGATTCGGATCTTGTTTCTCAACAACTGTCGGATATCTGTAATGCAAATAAACACATGGCAGCATATAAAGCATTCATGGATGAATTATGTAGAACGTTCAAGGGAGTCGAGGTTCAACACATCCCTGGAGCAGAAAATGAGGAAGCATATGCATTATCTCGAATAGGCTCTGCACAGAAACAGGTCCCAGATGGCGCTTTTTTATAGCACCTCAAAGTTCCCTCTATAAAAGGAGTAGACAAGGAATATCTGACCAAATCCGACTCACCTTTAGTAGCAGTTCTGGCTGTAATTCCGAGCTAGACTCAACCCTACCTTGATTACTTCGTAGATGGCATATTACCCGAAGACGAGGTTCTGAGCCAGCAGATCGTCCGACCAGCAAGATCCTATACTATAGTTAGTGGTGAGCTCTATAAGCGGAGTGCGTCTGGGGTCTTCCAGCGCTGTGTATCTCTAGAAGAAGGAGTGGAAAGCTTACTAGAAATCCACGAGGGAGAGTGTGGTCACAATGCTGCAGCCAAATCTTTAGTAGCAAAGGCTTTCCGACACGGTTTTTCTGGCTTACAGCCAAGGCAGATGCCGAATGGCCGGTCAAGACGTGCAAAGGTTGCCAATAATACGACAAAAAAGCTCATATTCCGACTGATCAGCTGCGAACAATACCTATAACATGGCCTTTTGTGGTATGCGGGCTTGACATGGTAGGACCGTTTAAATGGGCTCCAAGTGGATTTACTCACCTCTTAGTGATGGTGGATAAATTCACCAAATGGATTGAGGCTAAACCCATCACTAGTTGTGATGGAGCAACAACCAGAAGATTTGTCGAGGATGTTATAATCTGATATGGTTATCCGCATAGCATTATCACGGACAACGGGAGTAACTTCTCTATGGGAGAGCTTGCCGAATTTTGCAATGAACAAAATATAGGGCTTGACATTGCGTCAGTCGCACATCCGCAGGCTAATGGACAAGTTTAAAGGGAAAATGATTTAATCTTACAAGGCCTAAAGCCAAGACTCGAAGCACCACTGAGACGTGCTACGGGGGCTTGGGCAGAGGAAATACCCTCCGTAATATGGAGCTTGCGAACAACTCCGAACAGGTCAACATGATACACACCTTTCTTCTTGGTCTATGGTGCTGAAGCAGTTCTTCCTAGTGATTTGATTCACAATTCTCCTAGAGTTTCCACTTATATCGAAGAGGATGCTGAGATTTTTCGAAAAAATGATATCGACTTAGTCAAAGCAGTTTGTGTCATGCTGAAATGAGATCAACAGCCTATCATTAGAAGTTACGCAAGTAGCATAGCCAGAGAGTCAGAAACCGGTCTTTCAATAAGGGCGATTTGTTTCTCTGGCTTGTGCAGCAAAGAAAGCACAAACTTTCCCCAGTATGGGAAGGGCCTTTTTTGGTTAGTCGAGTATTGCACAATGGTTCATACTACCTAACTGATATGCGGCAAGTCAAAGAAAGACCTGCTACTAAGAAGAGATAGAGAGCTGGAGGCAGTACAAACCCGGAAGAATTAGACAGACCATGGAATATTACTCAGCTACGTCGCTTTTATTCCTAGTTTATCCTTCTTTGTAATCATATATGTGTACATGCTCAAAAATAAATAAAGTATTGGTTGCCTCAAATTTTTTCTGAGAAGTTTTTTACCATCTTATTTCCGAATGATCATGTCATAGTCGAAAATCCCAGAATACTTGAAAGTACTTTATGCTGATGTTTGTTCTGGTTTAGATTTCCGATTCTAAAAATTGCTACCTTCGGGTATAAATTTAAATTTTTGTAGTCTGTGCTTTGGTTATTTGTTTGATTGCCGGATGCAGGCATTTTCCGAGTAGTGAATCGTTGGTACTGGAAGCCGACTTTGTTTCTGAGTTTAAATTGGTTTAGCAATTGAGATCCGTTGCTTGGCAAAGTTTCCGTGCTAAAGGTTGGCTGGCTCATGAAAGGGACGAGGCGGAAAGCCAGATAAATGGTAAGTGCAGACAAAAAATACATGTGCTTATGCAAACATTTCAGGCACATAACATTAAAGCCAAAAGTGCTGAATAGATAAAATAAAACTTGGCACTAGCAAAAGTATCATACTACTTATTTACAGGCCCAAATTGTTTTTAGAATAACACATTGTTCTTTCTGATACTCTGTGATGCAGGGGGAGAGATAGGAGTTACCTGCTCGCTGGATACATCAACCTCACCTTGATAACGTTCCGAGATGTTCAAATCTGATGCGGTTTGTTCATCATCGGAAACTTCTGTTGTGTCCATGCGGGTGAAGAAAGGAGTATCGTAGCTGGTTAAGTTAGCTATGTGACACCCATATCTAGCACATGAGTCCATGATATCCTTGATGTCTTGCTCCTATCTGTCTTCATCCACTTTGAAGTACCCTCTAGTTACTTGCCAGATTTCCATGTTTCCATGGTTGCTCATAACCACGGTGAGAGCATTCCGTGCTGCGGTTCATGCGTAGGACATGTTCCAGTCCTGGACAAGCTGCGACATCTCCTTGGCCTTGTCTCGCACCTCAAAGACGGACATGTTATGCATGTCCAGAACCTTGATAACTTCGCCAATATCCTTGATGGATTGGCGGAAGTCATGCAGCAAATCACTGACTTATGTAAGCCGCTGGTGCGAGATTCGGCAAAGGCTGAGTCCAGTAAGTTCAGAGGACTTGTGCATATAATGCAAAGGGGTTAATCAAATAAATCCGGACTCCAAAGAGTCGGAATATGTGGACAAGTCAGAAAGAAGGAAACGTACCAAAAATGACATCGTCGACTTTGGTCTTTTCCTCCAGAAGACTCTGGAGTTCAGCCAGAGTGCCTCGGCAATATCCCTCTCTCTGAACAAGTCATTGCTGACATCCGAGATTTTCTTAATTGTGTAGCACAATCTTACGATCATGCTCCTCCGTGGCCATGGAGGAGGAATCGAGAATTTGAGAAATGCTCTTCTCATGATCGGCCTTAAGCTTATCCAGCTCTTAGCGGAGATCCTTGTTTTCTACCACCAGGGTATTAAGATTCTCGACCTCTTCAATCATTCTATAGGACTGCTTCACCAGTGCTGTAGTCAAAAGAACAACAGTTAAACAAAAATTCAACGATGAAATAAAAGACAAGGTTAGATTACTGAATTGTTTACCTTCTGCCTCATCCCTAGATAGCTTCAATTGAGCATTTTCAAGCCGAAGAGCTTTGATCTCTCTCGTCTTGTTACAGTTATTCTTCAATAATTCCTAGTTATATGAATTAACTTTCTGTAAGTCAGAATACCCAGAGTCAGAATTCTACTAAAGACTCGGGCTAATATTGTAACTAATATCGGCACGAGCCTTGGGGGCTACACTAGTTCATTCTTTGGCATCCTAAGAAAGCATAAACCCGGATTGTCTATCCAACTTCATTCTTGGGGGCTAGAGGATATGATATATGATATGATATAAAGTAAAACGTGAGTTGGAATTCTGACTTACATGCTGTTCATGAGTGAGTTTGCTCAAACTCATGTTTAATTCTGAGGTAACCTTCTCGACGAGAGTGAGCGGGATCACTGGCGGAGTCAAAAGCTCACCGATTCTCAACCTCTCGTCTCGAAGGCGGACTTGTTCAAGAAGTTCGGAGTACTTGATGTCCTCCGTTTCTTGTGCTTCTTCTTCGGCAGTAATGGCCCGGCTTTCGAAGTTTGGCAAGTCCCGAATTGCTTAGGAGATTGTCAGTGGAGATTTCTGCCAAGGGATCATTACCCGAAGAGGGTTCACCCTTATCAAAACCCGAGTCCCCCATGGTGACGTCAGTCTGTGATCTGAGGATCACTGGCTTTGATGATTCAGCTGGATCTTCTACAACTGTCAGAGATGGAGTAATATCTGGCGCTATAGAAGGCTGAGGGGCAGGAGTCGGAGGAGCGACGGCAGGAGAAGCCAAGTTTAGCTTCGACTGACGCAGGGGATTTGAAGTAACTCCCTTCCCTTTGCCCTTGGTGAGCTGTTTAGCTTTGAGAAGGTAATTGAATAGAAAGCATTACATCTCGGAAAGAATAGAAGACACATAGTACAAGGACCTTGTGAGGAAAGATTACCTCTTCACAATGGGCACCTCCTTCGTGCCGATGGCCATTGTCAGAGCTTTACGCTTCTGAGGAACAATGTCCGCCAGTGGAACCAATTCTCCCTCCTCCTGAGAAAACTCAGGAGGATATCCCTCGATAGGAGCAAGCTCTGACTCGGGGAGGTTGGCAAGCTGAAAAGAAGAAAGTATCTAAGTATTGCAAAATAATATAAAGATGAACACATAAAACGAGTTGCTGTTGAATCTTGCCAGCACCACGGGGTTTTCTGCCATGTGCATGTCCAGAGACAGCTCCAGAATTTTCTTCTCAATCCGCTCCCTTATCAGCCATTTGATTTGGCACACTTAATCTTTTGTCGTGTAGGTTTTGAGGATGATGCGGAGGGAATCTTTCTTGGACGACGTGATGGAGTGCATCAGTCGATCTCCATGATGTTGGAGAGGCTAGATCCGGCGTGCCACCCAGCATTGGACTAAGTCAGACCCTCTCAGGCCCTTGTGTTTCATCAAATACTCGAAGCAGATTGTCACTGAGAGCCAGAGCGACCTCATCCCAGCATTCTTGAGGCGTGGCGGCTCCGTCGACTAAAGCCAGCAAAGTAGTAGCTTTGCGTGGAGCGGGATTATCCTTGTGATAGAAAAAAGTGGACGACCATTGCTTGACCGACTCACCTGCCATAATGTGAGGATAGACGCGCTCTCGCCTAACCGAAAAACTAATAGTACCGGTAATATAAGTATTACCGGCAGTAATGTAATTTCTCCGAACATTGAAGTAGTATCGGAAGAGAGTAAGCCTTGGCCTAATGACGGGATACCCCTTGCACAAAAATGCGTACGCGCTCATAACTAAGAGAGCGTTTGGGGGGAGATGATGGAGATAAACTCTGTAATGATCTATGACCTCGGAAAAGAAATATGAGGGAGGAAAGCTCAGACCTCTGTCAAGGTGAGTGCCGAAGTGCACTCGCTCGCCGTCGCGAGGGTTGGGGATGGTTTCTCCAAGGCCGCTCCGCTAGTCGCCGGCGCGGAGGATCCCTTCTTCTTCCATGCCATGGAGCTTGGTGTCGTCGAGGACACATGGGATCCAAACCCCACGATTGCTCTCCTTCTCCACCGCTGCTGCCATCGCCGCTGTGCAGGAAGATGATGCAGAAGCCATTTTTCCGGTGTGCCAGTGACTTTGGATGGGCGGCGCTGGAGATTTCTGGGGAGCAGAGGAGATTTGGGTTCGTGGGAGGTGTAGGAGAGAAGGAAACGGCGCAAACTGCTGGTCAAAGGAGACGAGGAAAAGGATTCTCAACACTAATATCCATCGGCTGCGTCAAGATTCGTGTAAACGCTACAGTAAACATGCCACGTGTCGTGGAAAGAAGTAGGAAACCCCCCGCGCGATGATTATGTTGCCTCGATCTCCACGCACGCAATGAAACGACACCTCGGTTCCGCGAAAGGTGGACCCACCAACGGTCGTGGTAACAGGAAATGTATGTCAGTGACATGACTTGACCATGACTTGTGCAGATGACGTCAGAGACCAAGTTCTGGCTTAGTTTGAATTTCGAGCTGGAAATCCGAATAAACATATTCCTAGGTCCGACTCAGTTTTGAGACCTGAATCATATCTTTCCATTTTAAGTTTCAGGAACCCTTCAAGATTCTGCAAGCCGAAGATCAAGCTAGATGATGATGAATCCGACTTTGGATCTTGGAGGCCTCCGGGGCCTGCTGTTGGGGATATACTTTCCGGGTATCCTCACTGTACCTCACTGACCAGGGTGGCCCAGTTCGGGTTAGAGCTTTGCTTCACGGGCGGCCCAGTCAGGGAGAAGAGACGGAGTCCAGTACGACATAGGCCATAGTGTTACTTGTAGTTCAAGATGTACTCTGTAACCGACTCTTAGTTGTAGCCGGATATATCTCTCCTGTAAGTCCTAGGACGGATATCTATATAAACCGTCCTAGGGAGAGCCTTTAGGGCACCTTCACAATAGTCTACAATCTCAACTCGTACAGGCGAAACCCTTGTAACCCATATTCCTGCTCTGCCATATTATTGGATTGCTAGCAGGAGTAGGATCCGTCCAAAGCCGGCGGATTCGAACCTGGGTAAACTTGTGTGCTCACCGTCCCGGAACACTGTATGTATCACACCCCTCTCATCCACACGCCTCGAGGACCCCCTCATGGCGTACTTGTCATCAATCCAATGACATATATATCATACCCTATTGTCCCACTTAAATTTTTTTTTGAAGAGTTCTAATAATTATTTTTCCCTTTTTCTTAAATGGGAAAAACAAGAAATAATAGGTTAAAAATAATTTCGCTTCAAAATAAATTCAAATAAAATTCCCCACTGTCTGATATGGTAATTGGGACCATCCCACATCAAAAACCATTTCAACACATTTTGGATAAATAGTCTTAGGTGGACTTTGAATTCTCAAAAAATCTAAATGAATTCCTAGAGGTGTACCTTGATCATATTTACTGGGCAGCATCATTGAATCAACTTGCCAAGATCAACTTTTGGGAAATCTCTTCATGAACATCATCTATGGAAAATGGAGTATGAACAAAACATGAAATAAATCCTTTTCAAAATCCCTCCAAACTTGCAAAGCAATGCACCATAGCATCCAGCACTCTCTCTGGTCGAGCTACACTGTAGCCACACTATAGCACTACCCCTCCTCCTTGCCCTTTATGCTTGTATGAGAGTAGGGAGAGAGGGAACAACCAAATAATATCATAGATGTTAAAAACTTGCTGCAGCAGCCACCTCTCTTCCCTCCTCACTATCTGAGTGACCCACACGACCACCCAACTGCCCACCTCGCCCAACCACCGCCCTGTCCATCCCCCAACTCCTCACATGGACCCTTCCCATGGTGCACCATCACCCTTAGGGTTAAATAGGCCAGAGGCCACTCCAGCACCCACTATTTGGCTCATTTGCCCTTTCCCTCCCAGCTAACCTCCCCTAGCACCACTACCTCTCCCTTGCCCCTCTCTAGCCAGGTGTAGCAAGTGAAGCCACCTCGGGCATTTTCGAGCTCAGGCTGTAGCTCCCTCTCCCCCACTCCACTCCTCCTACATGTTACCCTCCCAAGTGTTCCATTACTTTCTAAAGATGACTATCCCCTCCTCCTTGCTCAGGAACCTCTTGGCTGGCGTCACTTTCGAGCTCCGATGAGCATGTTTCGGTTGTCACCACGCGAAAAACTTTTTGGCACAGAACCTGACCCTGCCGCCCATGGATCTACTCACAAGGCTGCACCGCGATGCCTTCGACCCTCCCCGACCGCCAATGCGTCCCTAGGTATCCTCCCCGCCACTTCCTTCTTCTCTGCTATGGTTACTCCCCACCGCCACTGGCACGAGAAAGACGACATCAGACAGCTGACGATCACGGTCTAATCCTACGACCCTCAATAGCCAATACCGATTCGCACTCCCTCGCTCGCTGACGGGCGGGCCCTGCTGTTAGTGGTTTGAACGCTGCGTCTCACCCGTGAGGCTGCCTATCTAGGTTGGTCCGACATAGTCGGCCCACGCCACCCCAGATCTGGCCCATTGGCCCCTATTCCTTTTATTTTTATTTTTTTCCAGATCCAGAAAATATGCATCCCAGTTTAAATTTGTAATAAAATGGAAATCACACCACAATGGCTAGGAAATATTTTTAACATATACCTACATGTTTAACTAATATGCAGTAGCCTTGATTGTCCAAATTAGTATTTAGAATAAATGTATTAAATCCATTTCCTAGTGTATCCTTCTCACCAATAAATTCCTACATGGAGTTTTATAAACCCAAATTGACCAAAACCACCTTCTACTGAAAGGTATCAGTGATACCTTACATGTCATACTGGCCCTGTATTCAATTGCTTCATAGATTACCTATATCAAAAATAACAAAAACAGCCCATTCCTGCAACTAGGAAATTATCTAGGCCACATATAAAATGTACTGACCTAATTCCAACTCTCATAGTTCCTAAAAAATATCATCTACCACACCATAGGAGCCCAATATTTATTTAGCTCTCATTGATTTATGGTGAACTAAACATTGCTATATATGTTCATCATGTAGAGTAGCTATTGAGGTAATGAATTAAGCAATCAAACAACATGTGCACGATAGACTTCAGATCATATTAACATGGACATAGTACATATATATAGTAAATGGGGATCATATTAGATGATAATAGCTATGACAATCTCACTATGAGTAGTCTAGATAGAACTCCCTCCGTTTCAAAATATGTCATAGGTTTTGTGAAACGAATGCATCTAGATACACTTTAGTGTTGGTAGAGTAACTTGGACTAGTATTGTATGCATTTTTCCTAGTCCAAGTTAATCCCCACCAAGACCAAGTAATTTATACTAGTCTCATACATATAACACTAGACTATGTTACTACCTCTAGAGTGCATATAAGCTCAATCATGGTGGCAATCTCTAATATTATAATAGAATATAGATTAGTATAAAAGTGAATATACTTTAATCACCACCACCTAATCATGGTCTAGTTACCGTATATATATATAGAAGATCATCAGTCAAATATAGCAAAAAGAGATCTCCACCATGATTGAGTGAGCAAATTGAATTACAAGTCAAGGGATTTAAGTTCGGTCTTTGTGGAGTACCGTTAAAGGTCATCTTGTTCTAATCATTGGACAACTCATCTGGTGCCAACACTACACAATGTGGCTACCTCCAGAGTGAATTCAAACTCTTAATTATAGCAGAAAATACAATAATAGACTATAAATTAGCATAAAAGTGGATATACTTAAATTACCACCACATAATAGATAGATAAATAGATAGATGAACACAAGTCACATATAGAAAGAATAGATCATCACCAAAATCAAGTGAGCACAATGAATTATAAATCGAGGGATTTACGTCTGGTTTTTGTCTAGTCTTGGTTAAGGTCAACCTTGTTCTAATAATTAGCCGAATCATGTGGTACGTCGTACAAACAAGCAACTGACACTGTGCACATCTCAGTAAAAACAAGAGACATACTATTTCTTTTTGTGCAGTCCCGTTGGAGGACATCCTATTATTAGTTCATTCTTTGAAGACATCTACCGCATCGAGTACTTGGATAGATGATCCATCTACTTTATTGTTGCTCCCCTACATATATGTTCAGGCCACTCATTCACATAAAACAGGTTTGCATTAAGCAATACAATGCAACATGTACTTACAAGATTGTAGGGGCGGTTCACTCTACGATTCTCCATGTTCCCTATGAGAGGAACTAATATTAGATACTGGTTGTTGCTATTTACAAAGAACTAGATAGACATTATAGTATAATCACTTGTGAACACGTAGAGCAGGGAATGGTGGAATATAAACAAACATTTAAATGACATAAATATTTCCATGGCGACAAAATAGAATGCAGCTACAGGCACTCCTTAGCACGAGCAAGAGAGAAATTACAATGATTTAACTTGTGAAATAGGATTGCAAACAAATATGAGAAGTGCCATAAAAAGTGTCACCTTCTACAGAGCAGGCAGTTACTGTACTAACATTTGGACGAAGAAGATAGACATTACAATGGTATATCTCATGAACTTATAGAGCAGGGAATGCTAACCTATATGTGAAGTGACTTAAAATGCCATGAACTACATAATAGAAGTTAGATACTGCTGCTACAGAAATTATAATTGAGAAATTTGAATTTATAGAGCAGGGGATGCAGATAACCATGCTAAGTTCCTTAAAATATGCCATGCAATACTACATCCAATCCAAAGTAAATAAGGCGTATAATTTTTTTGCAAGTCAATCGACGGAAAATTGGACCAAGTTTGTAGAACATACCAGGAACATCTACCATACCAAACCAACACCATTCGATACATCAGAGCATATATATATTTTCATAGACACAAATGCCACAGATTAACCCTTAATATATTTTTCTATGAGCTCGGTAAATGTCATCATTGTTTGACTTTAAAGTTGTATAGGCCTTCTTTTATGGAATTTATGTACTCCATCCATTTAAAAAAGTATAAGTCATTATCTAGACCACTTTTAGTGTGTAGATTCATGTACGTTTGGAGTAAACCTACTCACTAAATGGTGTCTAGATACACTCCTATCACAAAGATAAAACATCTTATATTTTGAAACGGAGGGAGTATTACACAATAGGCGGCAGCTACTGTCGCAAATTAATTGAAACAAAAAATAATGGCATAACTTGCAGAGAGAATGCAAAACCAACAAGTTCAATGACATAAAATTTGCGATGAATTACATAAGAGCAGGCAGTTACTTTGTTTGCTTAGAACAACCAGATTGAAATTAAAATATCATAAATTCTGAACTTGTAGAGCAGGGAATGTTAACCTACATGTTCAATGGCTTAAAACTACTAATGAACTCAAAAATTACATGCAATCAGTATGGTAGAAACAGACAAAGCAAGTGTACATTATGATGACATAACTTGTGAACTTGTTGAATAGGTAGGCAACATCAGTTGTTCAGTGAATTAACATTTTCCATGAACTTCATAATACCAATGAACTCTAATGATGTCTATTTTGTACTACCAAAATTGTTTATGTATATTAAGAGTAATTGTTAGTCAAAGAAAAACGCGCATAACAAGGATGCCTTATACCTCGAAACAGAACGAGTAGTTTAACGCCTGGATTTAACATAGACTACACCGAATTTATCTAGGGAGAGTGGGATATCAATTAAGCCAGTATTGAGGCAGGAATTTACCACCAATACAGAAATGTAGTTCACTATCGCAGGCTCATACCTACTATATTGAAATGAACGAACAAGGAGATCTGGTTTACCTAGGCCACGACGTCGTTTACGCATACACAACATCTTTGCGGGTGACGTCAAGGACGACGAGGGTGCCCGGTAGTGGTGAGTCGGGCTGAAGCAGATAGATCTCGAAGGCTTCTGTGAAGAAGATCTATGGAGGTTGTTGATGGGTCTTGCTTGCTTCACAAGATGGCCGGTGAAGGAGATCTGGTGCAGTGCATGGCATCGTCAGTGAAGTAGATCTGTTACGACCGATTATGGATTCGAGGCGCTGCACAAGCGTGTCAGTGAAACAGATCCGGTGTAGTGGACTATTGAGTCCATGAAGCAGATCTAATGCAGCGCATACCAGCGTAGATGAAGCAGGTCAGGTGCTGTGGCCTAAGGAGTCGGCAAAACTAACACGATTGTATGAAAGAGGGTGTCAGGCGAACTAGGGTTCGTTAAGGTGGACGTTTGCTAATCCTGTAGACTGGTCAAGAGTATATGATATAGAGGTATGGCATGTAGGCCGGCGAAGTGCGGTGGTGCAGGAGGTGATACATGGAAAATGTATCTATAATTTTTGATGTTCCATGCTTGGTTTTATCCACTTTCTTGTGTTTTGTCCACACTTTGGAGTAACTTTCATATGATTTCTTAGACTAACCTATTAACAAGAGCCACAGTGCTAGTTGCCTGTTTTCTGCTGTTTTTGGTTCTAGGAAAGTCAGAAAATGAATATTCTCGGAATTGGACGGGACAAAAGCCAAAGTGCCTATTTTTCCGGAAGTCATGAAGTGCTAGAATTCCAGACGGAGAGGGGGCAGAGGCCAGCCACACCACCTGGCCGCGCGGCCAAGCTTGGCCCTCGCCAGGGGGTGGTGTGGTGGCCCCTGGCACCCCCTCGTCCTCCCCTTCCGCCTACAAGATGCCCTCGGGACGAAAACCCTAAGTACCCGATAAAAAATCCACGAAAGAGTTTGTAGCCGCCGTCATCTCCATCCCTAGATCGGGAGGGATGTGAAGCTCTTCCCGTCACCCTACCGGAGAGGGGAATTCACCCTGGAGGCCTTCTTCATCACCATGCAAGCCTCCGGTGTGATGCGTGAGTAGTTCATCCTTGGACTACGGATCCATGTATTAGCTAGATGGCTGGTTCTCCTCCTTTGTGCTTTCATGTCTAGATCTTGTGAGCTCCGTTCATGATCAAGATCATCTATTTGTAATTCTGCATGTTGTGTTTGCGGGGATCCGATGGATATTGAGATGCTATTTCAGATTGATTATTGATTCTATCATGTCTTTGTTATTTGTGATCTTGCATGCTTTCCGTTGTTAGTAGCTATCTTGGCCAAGTAGATGCTAGCAACTCCAAGAGTTAGTATTTATGCTCGATAGTGGGTTCATGCCTCTGGTAATCTGGGGAAGTGATAGAAATCTCTAAGGTACTAGATGTGTTGTTGCTACTAGGGAGAAACAACAATCCTTTGTTCATAGAACAATCGTATTGTTTACTTTACACGTAGTTCGTAAAGCAATAATCTGTCGCTTGCAACTTAATACTGGAGGGGGTTCGGATGATAACCTGAAGATGGATTATTAGTCATAGATGAAGTGGGATGGCGGTCTATGTATAATGTTGTAATGCCCAATCAAGTTCCAAAGAAGTCAAGATGATTATTATATCCATGTATTTCTTTCTCGATGTTTGTCAATTGCCCCGCTGTAATTTGTTCACCCAACATGTTATCTATCTTAAGGAGATCCACCTCTAGGGAACTATGGATCCCGGTCCTTTTTCTTTACATACAATCTATAAACTGTTTACTGCTTTGTGTTTACTTTTTGCAAACTATTACTTCTTTCCATTCGATACGTTTAATCCTTTTTTCCGCAAAACACGATGAGATTGACAACCTCATCGCAAGTTGGGGACAAAGTTTTGTGGTTGTGTTGTGCAGGTCTCCACGTTGGTACTAGCACCGGTAGTGCGCCCTGCCATGGCTCAGCTAGTAACACCTTTGGGGTGTTTCCTTGCTCCTACTGGTTCGATTAAACCTTGGTTTTATAACTGAGGGAAACTTGCTGCTGTACATCAACCACGCACCAGCAGTTTTCTAGGCGCTGTGCATTGAGCCATCAAGCATTTTTCTGGCGCCGTTGCCGGCGAGTCAAGGACATCTTCACAAGGGGAGTCCCTCATAACCAATCTCTTTACTTTGTTATTTTTGTTTTTCTTAGTTTCTTTTTGCTTTGTTTGCTTGTTTTATTATCAAAAACACGAAAAAATTAGTTTTACTCGTTTGCTTTTTATTCAAAAATACAAAAAAATTAGTTTTACTTGTTGCTTTCTTATTTGAAAACCCAAAAAAATGACTACTCTTGAAAACACTAAGTTGTGTGATATCACGAGCACCAACAACAATGATTTTATGAGCACACCTATTGCTCCACTTATGGCTGAAGATACTTTCTTTGAGATAAAACCTACTTTGCTCAATCTTGTTATGAGAGAACAATTTTCTGGTATTGGTAATGAAGATGCTGCTTCCCATCGAGATAAATTTGTTGAACTTTGTGAGATTCAAAAGCATAGGGATATAGATGGTGATATTATTAAACTGAAATTGTTTCCTTTCTCTTTGAGAGGAAAAGCTAAAGAATGGTTGAATTCCTTAACTAGGAATAGTATTGATTATTGGACTAAGCGCAAAGATGCTTTTAATGGAAAATACTATCCTCCTGCTAAGATTATATCTATGAGAAGTGAAATAATGAAGTATAAACAACTTGATAATGTGCATGTTGCTCAAGCTTGGGAAAGAATGAAATCTTTGGTAAAGAATTGTCCCACTCATGGACTGACTACTTGGATGATCATCCAAACTTTTTATGCAGGAATGAACTTTTCTTCAGGGAACCTATTGGATTCTTCTGTTGGAGGTACCTTTATGACCATCACTTTGGGTGCTACAACAAAACTTCTGGACAATATGATGGTTAATTATTCTGAATGGCATACCGAGAAAGCTCCACAAGGTAGGAAGGTAAATTCTGTTGAGGAAACTTCCTCCTTGAGTGATGAAATTGATATTATTATGTCTATGCTTGTTAATGGGAAAGCCCATATTGATCCAAATAATGTTCCTTTGGCTTCTTTGGTTGCTCAATAAGAGCAAGTTGATGTGATCTTCATAAGAAATAATAATTTTGGTAATAATGCTTATAGGAACAATTTTGGTAACAACAATTACAAGCCATATCCTCCCAATAATGGTAATGCTTATGGAAATTCTTACAACAATAATAGGAGTTCTCCCTCTGAAGTTGATGTTATGCTTAAAGACTTTATTAGTAAGCAAACTTCTTTCAATAAAACTATTGAGGAAAAACTCTCTAATGCTGAAAGAAATATAGCATCTTTAGCTGAAGCTCCATCTTCTTTGAATAAAATGGCTGCTAAACCTGAAACTAATGAGAATCCCTTTGTAGCTACCAATGCTATACAAGTAAGAATTGATGAAAATGTTAGACTATTAGCTGAATTACATGCTAAGTGGGAAAGAGAAGATGAAATTGCTAGAAACATTAGTGTTTCTACTATCACCACCACTAGTGTCGAGGCTAGTAATAGTTCTACTACTTTAGATGATAATTTTGACTTTGATCTTTATGGTTGCAACATCTCTGAAGTTGTTAAGTTCCTACAAAATCTTGCTAAAAGTCCTAATGCTAGTGCTATGAACATGGCCTTTACAAAACACATTACTGATGCTCTCATAAAGATTAAAGAAGAAAAGATGAAACATAAAGCTTCCATTCCTATAAAACAAGAAGATGGTTGTGAACCCATCATTAATATGAAAGTGAATGACTTTGATTTCAAAGTTTTATGTGATCTTGATTGTAGTGTTTCTATTATGCCTAGAAGGATTTATGATATGCTTGATTTGCCTCCACTTGAAGATTGTTATTTGAATGTCCCACTTGATGATAATGCTAAAAAAGAAAGTCATGGGGAGTCTTAATGATGTTCTTATTATGGTTAACAATGCCTATGTCCCCGTTGATTTCTATGTTTTGGATGTTAATGCAATGCTTCTTGTCCTATTACTTTGGAAAGACCTTTTCTTAGAACTGTTGGTGCCATCATTGATATGAAAGAAGGCACCATTAAATATCAACTCCCAATCAAGAAAGGTATAGAACAATTCCCTAAAAAGAGAAAAAAAATTTCTTTTGCTTCTCCAATGAAAACAAAATTTGGTCTTAATGCTTCTTCATTTGAGAACACTTGATTCTTTCTTGCTTCTTATGCCTAACTTAAAGGCGTTAAAGAAAAGTACTTATTGGGAGATAACCCAAAAGTTTTAGATGAGGCTTGGAAGTTATTACCTCGGTAATAACTGCTCCTTATCCTTTTTATTTGCTTTTTGTGCCAAGAGTAACCTCTAATGAGAGAAAAGTAATGATTGGGAAACTTGTTGTCCCGAAAGAGATTTTTGTGCTTCACCATAAACATTCGTGCAAAAATCTCTTAACGTCTTTTTGAGGAGTGAATTTTTTGATTCTACCCCAGGTTGTTATCTAACTTTCGTTAGTTCAACACTTTTTGATTTGAGCAACATAAGGTCTTCTAAAAAATTCGTCTTTACTTGCTGGTCTATTTTGACAGATTTCTGCCATTTTCTGCATTTGCTTCTTATTGGTTCCTTCTTGAGTTCTTTTGGGGAATTGAGCTTTTTGAGGGAAGTGCTACAGTATATAGTGTTCTAATGGAAGTTTATTTGGTGTTAGAACTGAACCTTAAGACTTATTTATCTTGAGTGCACTAATGTTGCTAATAAAGATTGTGTGAAGTTTTGTATGAAGGAAAAATTTCAGGTGTATGGAAGGAATGAGTAATGAGATGAAGGATGGACTAAAGCTCAAGCTTGGGGATGCCACGCGTGTCACCCCAAGAAATATCCAAGAAGTACAAGCGTCAAAGCTTGGGGATGTCCAAGGCATCCCCTTCTTCATCAATAAAAATCCTAGGTTTCTTCCAAACACTTCATTTTTATTGTTTCATGCACAGTTGTGTTGTTCTTGGAGCGTCTTCTTTTTCTTTTTTGTTTTGGTTTTTAGTTTGCTTGGTTTTCTTAGTTTTCTGAATAAATTGGTTGGACCCTCTCTTTCATACATTGGTTTGCAAATAGTTTGGATTGGTTTGGAAAAGAGTAGGAAAGTTCATAATTATGTGGTAAAAAGAGCTTGTTTTTGACTGTGGTCTATGCTTTGTCATGACATGCTTGATATTGTTTTGGATTTATGCTTAGTATTCTTTGCTGTAGCATGACTTGTTATAAACAATTGAGATTGCTTAATGTGCCTTGGATGAATCATGCGTTGTTTTAGCATATTAAAGCATAGTATAGTGGTATTCTCCTTTGATGCTTTATTTGGGTTGACTTGGCACATGCTCACACCATGTTATGACTATATCAAGTCACCATAGCCTTTATGATCCTTTATTTTTCAACTTGTAGTATCACTTTATGCTTTGATCAATGATGTTTTGTCGCTCTGCATGATTATGGCCATTATTGCTCTCTTAGTTTGTTGCTCCCAGTCTTTTGCTAGCCTCCACAACAAAGTATGAGTTCCACTCATGCATCCAACGCCCTAAACCAAGTTATTCCAAAGAATCCACCATACCTACCTACTAGCTTATGCTATTCCAAGTATATTCATGCTTTTGTTTACCTTCCAAATTAAACTTGTTATGAGAAAACTAGTGATTAAATCTCACACGAACTTGATGGCACACTTTACTTTTTTGCATCTAATAAACTTGAACCATTGGGACCTTCTTTGTTTCGTATATGCTTGCGCTTTATAAGTTGAAATTAGCAGAAAAATGTTTCATGGGGAATGCTTTCAACATTGCACTTGTACTTTGTACCCCGTTGATATCATGTTCTTTTGCTTACGGATCCCGGCGGTGTGAAATAAAAGTGGAACTTGTAAGATCATGGAGTTTGTATGTGTGTTGGAGAAACGCCTGGGCCGCTAGCCTAAGCCATGCCTAATCATGGTGGAAACTTGCAGCATCACCATAATGAGCACTCTATGAAGCATCCTCAATAAAAACCTATGCAAATAGCAAATAAAAAGATCGCTGTGATGCTCATTGCCTGCTTGCCTTGTCATTTTGACTATGGGAAAGCTCCCGTATCATGTGCAAGCGGTACCCCGTTGGCGGTTCTTAATGATACACATGTACTTACAATGACAAGCGCTTACTCGTGACTGAAGTTGAGTAGCATGAGGATCGTTCTTCGTAAGTAAGGGGCATGAGATTTCGGTTTATAACTTGTCAAGCATATCCTCTTAGTTGTGTCACTTTAACCTTAATCACCTTAAAGATGCTTATGATAGGGGCATTGAGAGCTGAAAGCTATAAGTACCATAATTTTTGGAAGCTCTTTATGAGACTTGAATCCCTACTTCCTTTTATAAAAAGGCATTTCTTCCACCATTATATTGAGTCTCCACCTTCTACCTTTATGCACCTATTTTGAGAGCATAGTGGCCATTCTTAGTTCTATGTGCATTGTCCCAAGACTAGTTGACTGATGCATACTTTGATATTGCTTGTTTTAAACTATTTGTATCTAGTCACTCTTATGAACTTTGAAGGTGTCCTATGCATTTATATTTGCTACTCTATTGAGGGACAAGCTGAATACTATTATGCTATGTTTTCTTTATGTGAAACAAACAAACGTCTTGCAAAGCATTGTTATTCATGAATCTTTTGTTTGTGCCTTTTCATGTTGCATCATAGTTTCTTTGTCTTATTGCTAGAACTTTGTCTTTCATGTTATGATTGAAGTACTATAATCCCAGCTTTGAATGTTTTACAAATACTTTGATCAAGTCTTTGATGGTGCATGTCACCTCAAAAATTATTCTTTCTTTTTATCACTTACCTACTCGAGGACGAGAAGGAGTTAAGCTTGGGGATGTTGATACATTGCAAATGTATCTATAATTTTTTATGTTCCATGCTTGGTTTTATCCACTTTCTTGTGTTTTGTCGACACTTTGGAGTACTTTTCATATGATTTCTTGGACTAACCTATTAACAAGAGCCATAGTGCCAGCTGCCTGTTTTCTGCTGTTTTTGGTTCTAGGAAAGTCAGAAAATGAATATTCTCGGAATTGGATGGGACAAAAGCCAAAGTGCCTATTTTTCCGGAAGTCATCAAGTGCGAGAATACGAGACGGAGAGGGGCCAGAGGTCGGCCACACCACCAGGGCGTGCGGCCAGGCTTGGCCCGCGCCAGGGGGTGGTGTGGTGGCCCCTGGCACCCCCTCGGCCTCCCCTTCCTCCTATAAGATGCCCTCGGGACGAAAACCCTAAGTACCCGATCAAAAATCCATGAAAGAGACTATAGCCACCATCATCTCCATCCCAATATCGGGAGGGATCTGAAGCTCTTCCTGGCACCCTGCCGGAGAGGGGAATTCACCCTAGAGGCCTTCTTCATCACCATGCAAGCCTCCGGTGTGATGCGTGAGTAGTTCATCCTTGGTCTACGGATCCATGTCTAGATCTTGTGAGCTCCGTTAATGATCAAGATCATCTATTTGTAATTCTGCATGTTGTGTTTGCGGGGATCCGATGGATATTGAGATGCTATTTCAGATTGATTATTGATTCTATCATGTCTTTGTTATTTGTGATCTTGCATTGTTTCCGTTGTTAGTAGCTATCTTGGCCAAGTAGATGCTAGCAACTCCAAGAGTTAGTATTTATGCTCGATAGTGGGTTCATGCCTCTGGTATTCTGGGGAAGTGACAGAAATCTCTAAGGTACTAGATGTGTTGTTGCTACTAGGGAGAAAACAACAATCCTTTGTTCATAGAACAATGATATTGTTGACTTTACACATAGTTCGTAAAGCAATAATCTGTTGCTTGCAACTTAATACTGGAGGGGGTTCGGATGATAACCTGAAGGTGGATTATTAGTCATAGATGCAGTGGGATGGCGGTCTATGTATAATGTTGTAATGCCCAATCAAGTTCCAAAGAAGTCAAGATGATTATTATATCCATGTATTGCTTTCTCGATGTTTGTCAATTGCCCCACTGTAATTTGTTCACCCAGCATGTTATCTATCTTAAGGAGATCCACCTCTAGGGAACTATGGATCCCGGTCCTTTTTCTTTACATACAATCTATAAACTGTTTACTGCTTTGTGTTTATTTTTTGCAAACTATTACTTCTTTCCATTCGATACGTTTAATCCTTTTTTTCCGCAAAACACGGTGAGATTGACAACCTCATCGCAAGTTGGGGACAAAGTTCTATGGTTGTGTTGTGCAGGTCTCCACGTTGATACTAGCACCGGTAGTGCGCCCTGCCAAGGCTCAGCTAGTAACTCCTTTGGGGTGTTTCCTTGCTCCTACTGGTTCGATTAAACCTTGGTTTCATAACTGAGGGAAACTTGGTGCTGTGCTCATCATACCTTCCTCTTGGGGTTCCCAACGAGCTCTACATCAACCATGCACCAGCACTTTTCTGGGTGCCGTGAATTGAGCCATCAGAGCCGGAGGTGGGATAGGGGGTTTGGGGTGGCGTGTTGGTTGGCAAAGTGCGGCAGTGATGTTCTGGTGTGGTGGTGCAGGAGCTAGAGGTGAGATAGGGGGTTGGGTGGCATGTAGGTGGGTGAAGTGCGGCGGAGATGATAACGGTGCGGTGGTGCAGGTGCTGGAGGTGAGAGGGGGTTGGGTGGCGTGTAGGCCGACGAAGTGCTGCAGGGATGGGCCAATGCGGTGGTGCAGGATCCGGAGGTGATAAAGGGGTTAGGGGTTTTCGGAGTGCTTTGGGGTAAATGGCGTTGGTGGAAGGTGGACTACCCAGCTTCAGAGCAGTGGGGACCCCCACCCCCTGGGGGAGGGGGATTAAGAACCATACCCACGCCCCGACATTAGTAGATAGGCCATTCTCAGGGGTAGAAAAGGAATTTCGTACGGCTATAACTTGGCGCGTGTGACCACTCGAAATATTCTGGTGGAGGTGAGGCGGGAGAATTTGCCGCTCTGGGAATTTGAATTTGGCCATACAGTTCAAAAGATATAGAATAATAATATCCCATCCTATCCTAGGAGTATCTATAGTCCAATGACTAGAAAAAATTGTTTATTGTAATGTCCTAGTCTTTCTAGGTATGGAATATTTCCGGAGCCATTTTTGCAAAAATAAGGTCTCTACCGTCGGCTCAATTACGTACACACATGAAGGTATGTAGTAAGATGAACTAGAGTAGTGTGTTTCCCACTATGACCAGCCTCAGAGGATCTCTAGTAGCTAGTGTATCTGGTAGTCTAAGCCAAATATAGACACGATCACTTAAGTTTAACAATCAAATTTGCATTGTATGTTTGCTTACTCGACACATTCATCATATGTTATCTTACTCCACACCCACCAACAAAAATAACGCCCTATACTTGAAATAGAGCTAACGCTATGATGTTTTAGCGCGATATAGCATGCTATTTAAAAAATAGCGCCATACCGAGTATAATATTTAAAAAATATTGTACACTCTCCAAATACGCTATATCACGCTACATAGCATGAAATAGCGCACTATTTTTTCGATGCTAGAGATGCTCTAAGACTGGTCTGAGTGGTAAGTAACTTGGAGTAGTAATATGCATACATTGTGCTAAAGACTATCAAAAGTACTCCTTCATCCAGAAATAACTGAGTTGGTTTTGTCTAGATTTGAATATATTTATACGCATTTCAGTGTATAGATACATTCGAATCTAGACAAACCTAAGTAAGTTATTTATGGGCGGAGGGAGTAGTATTTTTTAGATGCTAAAATGGAAAAGAAGATCCAACTACTAGCAATGTTGTTTTCGAGAGTCTTGATCCAATGCTGGAAATGTGTACGAATAACTTTGAATATTAACTATTGGATCAAGATTCAACACATCACAATGAATGGTATGCACAAAACTCAAAACACACTTCTCCATCATTCTAGAATCTTCTCCCTTGTTTCTCTAGACTATTTTTACCAGAAGTTTCAAGTTTTAGATAGCTAGTAATCATTGACTTCTAAATGATATAAAAGTACAAAAACCAAATATACACACATACTTTATAGATGTTGATCAAATTTATATTTTTTATGCTTTACCTATTAAAATTTTATAGAGTGGCGATATGCCGGACTTCTAGGTTGTATTCAACACGAATCTAGCTCCTCTGAACCATTGGATCGAATAGCCCAACGGTCAGGATTGGTGCTATGGATACAATTCAAACCTGCTCCGTTGCAGTAGTAGAGAGAATACAACCTACTATGCTATGAAATTTTGGGGGGTGGTGACATGATGTTTCTCGAAAATGGTGGAGTTTTCTCTAGGTACTATTCAACACGAATCCATGTGCTATGAACCATCTAATCTAATAGTCCAACGATAAGGATTGGTGCTAAGGATCCAATTCAAATTTGCTCCATTATAATGGTAGAGGTATAGTGGTAAGATGAGATAAGATAAGAAATAACTAGTGAGGTTCAAGTGCCTTGCACGTGAGAATCAGGTAATATAAGTATGACATATCATTTTTATATAAAATTATAGTAGTAGGTGAAACTAAAAAAATATTTATACTTTCGAGCTTCGTTCATAAAGTATGTTGTGTGTTTGGTTCTTGTACTTTTTGTATAATCTAGAAATCAACCTCTAGACGTAAATAATCGCATCCATAAAACTGATCCGTAAATAAATTATATTCTATAGGAGTACGTGGGCGGGGCCAGGGGAAACTGCATGCCCTTTCGTCTCTAGAACCGCTCATGCATGCATATCCCGATCTTCCTGGTGGTTCATTTCTTCTCTATCCCATTCCTTTTCTGTCACCCGGCTGGACCTCTGCAAAAAAAAGAAGGCGCCAATCACAGTCCAGGGCGGCGCCGTTGGACAAGATGTACTACTTCATGGACCTTGGCAACACCACACTACAGGTGGCGTATACCAACATAGCGTCGGTGGTGAACGATTACATGGAGAAAATCCGAAACCTCCTAGAGGAAACGGATGACAAGATTGTTGGCGTTGATGTCGAGTACACTAACGAGGAATCATCGATGCAGAAGGCTGCTATTATCTAGCTATATGTGGGCATGGATTATCTGGTCTACCAGATCTGCCAGGCCGACCAGCCATGCTCAAAGCTAGCAGAGTTCCTCGCCAACCCTAACATTTCCTTTGTAGGCGTCGACATCGGCAACGACCGTATCAGGCTTAGGCGTTCTCTAGTACCAGTGACAAACTTTGTGGATATCTAGAAGAGGTGGAAGCCTGCCGACTCCACAAATGAGAAGGATTCTTTGGCTGACTACACGGTGGCCCTCATAGGCATCCGTTACAAAGTCATGAAGAAGAAGAAGGAGGATGTGGACCACAAGCAGTGGGGTAACATGCCCCTGACCGAAGAGAAGACCAAGTATGCAAGCCTCGACGGCTACGCGACCTACGAGGTATAAATGCGGATAGTGAACTTTGAGAGGGGTCAACAAACTCTCAAAATGTTCAACCAAGAAAAGAACTAAGGAAGAAGGGCAAGGGCAAGGGAAAGGGCAAGGGCAAGTAGAAAAGAAGAAGACGAAGACTCAGAATGGTACACCATGTGACCTACGAGTATATCTTTCCATGTCGGTATATCCTTGCTTGGAACTACTCGTACTTGTACTACTACACTACTCGCAGAAGTGAATGCATGTATATACTGAAGGCATGCAAGGGGCGGAGGCAAGAATCAATGCAAGGAATCACATATGTTCCTTTTATTTTGACTGCAGAGTGATAGTAGGACTAGGCATCATAGCACAGGCCAACAACCCACCCCACCTCAATGAATTGTATTGTCAATCAATAACCATGGCAGATTATAATTTTATAGTGGTAGAGCCTTTTTGAGTAATTCCATTTATACTGCTTAGGCAGAGTACTGTTGAAAGACAGAGGGTGAATGGGCACCTAAAAAACTGCTAGTAGCACTGTAGCAGCAGAACCGCAAGATGAACATTTGTCGATTGCTCGAATGTATACTACTACCTGTTACTCTAGTACTACTACTAGCAAAAAACCACCTTCCTTACTGCGCAAAAAATATAATTTCTTCCAACCAAACTAGTACTATTCCAAAAATGGCTATATTTACTTGTCGCAAAAATGGATGTATCTAGACATGTTTTAGTGCTAGATACGAGTACATCCATTCTAGTGACAATTAATATGAATCATAGGGGAGTACTACTATTACCGTACTCCACTATTGTAGTAGTAGTAGTAGTACATACTAGTACTCCCAAATGTATGTTGACCAGTACTCCTACCTTTGTTTGGGATTATTGGGCCAGAGAGCTTTTTAAAATTGTTAGAAATTATAATAAGACCTATCCTCTTTATTGTCTTAATTCCCGTGACTCATTAATTTAGATATCTCTATTTTCTCTCAATCTCCCAATGCATGTTGTTTCATCTCTCATCATGTTCCCCTTTTTTATCTAGCATCTCATGCATGTAATACTAGTCATGTATGCATAAATTAATTAGAGTTCATCTACTTGGTAGTATTGCGAATTAGCCCTCTGGCCTTCCTAAATAGAGAGCCTTAATCCTATCCAACTTACTACTCAGCAGAATACATCCACTGATCCACCCAACCCAACGGAAGTTAAGACTTCATGAAAAATACTTAGGAGAGTACATCCACGAACTCATCTAGTACCTCCGTTGCACGCGCGCTCCTAAGTAAAGTTTGACCGAATATATGGACCAAAGTAAATTTACTTATATGTGTAAAATTTGTTTCGTTGAATTCGTATTGAAACAACTTTCCAATGATGCTAAATTTGTACAGTACCAACATTCTTTATATATATTTAGAGTAAATCTTGGTCAAACAAAAAACAAAAATAAGGGAGCCTTATTTCTTGGGATGGAGATAGAATACTAGTACTACAAAATCCACCATTCCTGGTATGCAAACGATCATTCTGCAATTAAACCAACTAACAACAGCTTACATCACCACTAAAACTCGACGCGAAAGAAGAAACACAACTCATTCAAGGTAGCAGGACCGACCAGGTAATGAGGCGGCACCACCAGGTAAGTCATAAGGTCCTCAAACGCGACCTCGCTCGGCTTAGCAGAGCTCGGCCCGTCGAGCTCCACCCTGACGCTGCCGGTCCTCCTCCTACCATCCGTCCAGGAGAGCAGCGGCGGGCATTCCGCCCACATCCTTACCATGTACACCAGCAAGTCGCCCATCGTAGCCCTAACACAGACCGCAGACACGAGGGGGCCATGCTTACTTAGCCAATCGTCAGAACCAACACGGCGCCGTCCTGCTCCCCAACAACGATGAGCCGACGGGATGGCTCGCCTGGTAGCGGCACCAGCTCTTGGAAAGCTTTGGTGGTGGCATACTGGATCTTGTGCACTTGGATCGAGTGGACTATTTTGAGGTGGGCGACAAGCGCTGGCGGCGGGGCGGCAAAGTCGCAGTCGGTCTCCGTGCAAGTGCAGGGAGCGTACCGGAACATGATTTCATACTCGTGGAGTTCGTAGTAGGGCAGCAAACTACAACAGCCTTTGTGGGCGCACTCGACCCTAGCCACTGATAGGACGGCGTCCATGGTGGGCTCGTGGGTGAATCCGCTGCTAGGGTGTTGCACTTCTAGCAATGGGTGATCTTGCGGACGTAGCGGTGGCAGACTGGATGAATATCCACGCACTGTAGAAACGGAAGTTCAAAAAATAAAATAGTTGCACGGACGAACCGACAAAAGAAAAATCAATGGATTGTGAGGGAGAAATGGAGAGACCTTGTAGACCAGCCGGGGCTTGAGGGGCTGGGAGAAGGAGGAACAGTTGAGAACGGTGGCTTCCATGTTCAAAGTGACTGTCCCAAGCATTGCGATTTGGGTGGGGGGGAAATGAGGACTCTCTGATCCGGCCTCGAGCCGTGCCCTTCTTTTATATACCACAGCTGATAATCAATGCAGCTCTACCTGATTGCGCTTTTCCTTTCTATACTAGGGTCCTTTTTGTATATTTTGAGGCCTTATTATTTACAAATTCCTGGTTTAGTTGGACAAGATTAGTGGCCTCTTTGTATTTGTGCACCAACCTTTTATTAGTAAGTTGGCATGTGAGACCCACATAATAATAAAGTATGACATATCATCACTATATAAAATTACGCTATGTAATAGGTAAAGCTCAAAAAAATATGAAAGAGCCACATCTATAAAAAGTAACGGTGTATATTTGTTTTCACCCAGTACACTTTGAAGGTACTGTAGTAACACGTGAAAGTTTTACTAGCCTAAGTTATTTAGCACTATGAAGAGCAGCCTAGTATGGAAGAGAAAGAAAACTTTCAGCCAGAGCTCATTTTTGGGCAGAAGCACAAGGCAAATATAAGGAAAGTTGGCCTAGACCACCACGGGCCCGAACCTTCTCTGCACTGATGCGCCTGCACAGTTGTACTCCATTGCGCGAAAGATTACATGGGAAGGAAGATGTGAGTGCTATGATGCTTCCCACCTGAACAAGTGCCAGGCATAGATGCAAGAGTGGACATAGAAGATCAACGGCTTAAATTACCCAATCTTGGGAAGGTTCTAGAACTGAAGGGA
The DNA here is from genome assembly GCA_910589775.1 of Avena eriantha. Lineage (NCBI taxonomy): Eukaryota > Viridiplantae > Streptophyta > Magnoliopsida > Poales > Poaceae > Avena > Avena eriantha. The sequence goes on from OU342741.1 coordinate 222,945,507, forward strand.
AAAACAAAATTCAAAAACTGTTGTACTATATAGCGGTCTAGATATTATAGATATAGAAAATCTTGGACCAGAGGAAGTAGGAAAGAGCTCACTTTATCAATTTGTTTTCACCCACCAACTCAATCGTCTACGTATGGCCCACAGATGGAGGAGCTCGCAGTCACCTTAGACGCACCACAAAATTATGACTGGGCCATCGAGTGTGGGAAGAAGAGTCAGCGTTCCATCCAATCGCTTACCCTAGTCATCGTCATTGACATTTGCCACAAGCATCGGCTTCATCAGCGACATTGATTGTCCCCAAGCTTCGGTAATCTGCCACATTAATATCGGATCATCTCCTTCCTATTTATCCTCTCCCCTTCCCCGCACCACCAATTCATCTCTAATCCCCCGCTTCCAGCAACCATCTCCGTCTTCATCTATCATCCATGGCCACCTTCCGGATGCCGCCCGCCCTACCGGAGCACAAATACCCCGACATCGCTCCACAAGAGGACAATTCCCTATGCATTTGGGCCTTCTCCCCGCGGAGAACAAAGTGGCAGCTGGCGTGCGCCTTCCTCGATGCTAGGTACGGTCACCGCAAGTACCGTATGTATCGCCTCCATGACAATCCCAAGGGACGTTGAAGGTCAAGTTCGTCAACATCAGGGACGCCCTTCTCCTCTATGGTCAGGCCTTCCACTGCGGCTGCGAGATGGTTGTGTTCACCGGCGCCAACATTTTCACCAACTACTAGGACCGGTTCCTAACAACGGCAACTTCATCCAAGTGTCCTCCCAGAGCTGCCAATGGCTACGGAGGTACCGCCGCCATATCCGCAGGTGCCGCTGATGGCTCATGAGGTACCGCCGCCTTATCTAGAGGTGCCGCCGCGTTATCTGGAGGTGCCACTGATGGCTCAGGAGGTTCCGCCGATGGCTCAGGAGGTGCCGCCACGTTATCCAGAGGTGTCGATGAGTTAGGAGCCGGCTGTGTCGTTGGATCTTGTAACATCCCAATTTCAGCAACCCTGATTAATTGTCCAAAATGAAAAAATTAGGGGGAACAAAAACTTTTTCTTGTTAAGTGTTGCAATGTTTGCTTGCTGTTTTTTTGTGCTTATGGATCTATATGTATAATATATGATATACTCCCTACCTCACCATTAATTGACAAAAGCTAGTTAACAAAACTGTCTTGGCTCATTCTACATATTCTCAAATGTTCTAGCATTTCAAAAAACTGAGCCAACGTGCCTTTGCAACCCTAACTATTTTAGTAACTGCTACTGACAAAATTATGGAGATCTATATGATATAATGTCCGTATGCTTTCTAGACAGAGCTTTTAACTACTCTTACCTCTAGGTTTTTCTAAAAGCTTTTTATAAAGCTTTTCAATTCTACTCTTGGTAGAAATACCAAGGACTTTCACCTTATTCAAACTCCACCATTTCAAAATAACCATCCTTACCTCAAGCTAGGCTTGGAGGTACCTGTGGTAGTAGATTTGTTTTGTTTGTAAGATGAGTTGCCTTGATCTGCTAAAATGAATTGCCTTGATCTGTTGCTTGACTTGATTTCTTAGAAGTAGTATGAGCTACCCTAGGAGCTCATCATATAACACTTAGTTAATCCAATTATATCAACCCTAAGCAAGTTAACTAAGATGTATCTGATCTATAGCCACTAGGTGATCATCTAAAACACTTAACCAGACCAATTCTAAAGTGATCCATTCTAGAAGTTTCCAAGTCATTGAAGACAAATATCAAGCATGGATCTATTCTACTCAATATATACTTCAACATCATCCATTTGATGAAGCTTTGATACCTTGCAACCCTAAGTATAGAAACTATTTCAACATCACTTCTTTGAGTGCCTCTCTTTCACAACCCTTGTGCCTTTTTGGTGATGCACTTGAACCGCCTTGTAGAACATCATAAGGACTACCAAGTACCACTCTTGCCCTTGGATAGATCATCTTTTAACCCACTTGTTCTTGATGGTTTTGCAGACAAGAAAGTAACATTTTCTGCAAATCTTATCAACTAGCCTACTTGGTCAGAAGGTCACACCTTCATCCTACCTTGTTTGGACCAACTCCTTGCATGATTGTGTTATACTCTTAAATTTATAGCAATACCTACTTCACTTGTTCCAATTGGATCCTTGTGCTTCTAAAACCCACATGGTTTAGAAGGCTATTTGATAATCTGCCTTGGCAGGCTTATTTTATTCAAAGTTTAGAATCAATCCTTGGTAAGCTAAAGCATGATCAAGCACAAACTTCTATACCATGGTTGTTATATCTATCCATATAGCCCTTGAACCAAGGGGAGCCTTGAGCTCCAAGATACAACCATGTTTTGATGGTATGAAAATAACATGACCCTAGATCCTTTAATTCTTGTTCCTCACCAAAATCAAGTTGGATTCTAAACCCCCAAGGTTGCAAATGCTATATACACCTTGTGTACTTCATATACCTTGATTATAAAGATTTATAAAATATTATCCATAATTACTATGGCTCAAAAACTATTTAATTCATTTAATGGGCAAAATCTCAAAAACTCAATCTACAAAGGAAGGTTTGGTTTATGACAAAGAAATTCCCCAACATTAAGAAATTTTGAGTCCTATATATCATACCCTATCCTCCCACTTCGAAAATAAATATTTTTGAAGTGTTTTAATAATTCTTTTTGCCTATTTTCTTAAATGGCAGAAATGGAATAATAATTTTATTAAATAACTTTACTCCTCAATAAATCCTGGGAAAATTCCCCAAAGTGCTACTTCATCTTTGGGATCATCTCAACCCAAAAAACATACTTTCCCAATTCAAAAATATCAAAGGACCTTCTGAAAACCACTTCAACACATTTTCACTAAATGATGATAAGTGGACTATTAAACCCTCGAAAATTCTCAAACAATTCCTAGGGTTATGTCTTGACCTCATATACCTACCAGTAACTTCGGCCCACCTCATCAAGACTAAATTCCTTGACTTGCTTCATAAACATCTATCTAGCCAAACATTGTCAATATTCAAACTTATGTTTCAAACCACCACCAACTCCGCTCCTGTAACCAACACAGCAATAAACCTCATCTATGGTCGAGACCACTGTATCAGGGCACGTTTCCCTTGGTTCCTACTGTTGGAAAAAGAGTGAGAGTTATGACCTCCTACACACAAACAAAGATATAAACAAGGCAACAACTGCTCTAGTCCCTCTCCCATCTCTGCACGAACCAGATCCCCCTAGCTCACCTCTCCATCGCCCCTTCTGCCCTATCCACGAGCATCTCCCTCCCCAATAGTCGAAATGGACTAGGTCCTCCATAGACCCAAACCCTCTCGGTTAAGCTCCCAAGCCACCACAGCTTCCCCACCAACTCTCATTCTACTCCTATTCTCCCACTGGACCACCCTAGTGCTCCATATCTCCCTCCCTAACTCTCCATCGCCATGGAGAAGGTGAAGCTCTCCTCTCGGTCTCCCTCGCAAGATCGAGCTTACCCTTAACAAGGTCGCTCTCCGCTCTCCATACTCGCCTTGTCGAGATCTGCGTAGCCCTGGCCCTTCTTTTCCCTAGGAAAGCCCTTGGGCAACTCCCCCATGCCGCGTCTGATGGTTTGCCACCAGCGTCCTCGCATGTGTGGTTTACCCCAAGCCCAACAACCGCGCAGGAACGTCACCCGGACATCGGTGGATATTAGGAACACCCCTCACGCCCCATCGTTCGCAGGCAGCAGCCCAGGAGGCCCCAGGCGAGCCGCCGTCCGAACCCTACTGGCGCAGAGGCGCGGGTCCTTGTTCCAGCACCAAATCGTGCACTGCCACCCATTGTTGGGACCACCGTCGTACACCGCCTCCTCTCCATGCTCTCTCGAGCTTCGGGAGCCCTTCGGTGAGCCTCCCTGTCCCCCTACTTGCCCGACTAGGGTTTCCTCCCTAGCAACCCAACGAGAGGAGGAAGAAAGGCTCACAGTTGCTGATCTCTGTCTAATCCGACGATCGGCGTTCGTGTTTACCCCTTAGGCCACCCTCTCCCACTGACCGCTGGGCCCCACCCGTCAGCTCGAATCACACTCCTACGCACAGCCCACCGGTGGCGAGGCCCATTTTCCTCCCAGATCTGGCCCATGACCTATTTTCCCTTTATTCTTTTGTCGAGATCCAGAAATTTGGCCTTCAGTTTAAATCGAAATGAAAATGGAAAACGACTCAAAATTACTAGATCTAAAATTCTCTAGATACCTCCATGTTTTCCTAAACATTCTGTACCCTTGGTTATCTCAGAATATCTATAGATTAATTATATTAAATCAATTTCCAAAAAGTATCAAAACACTCATTAAATCCTACCTGTAGTTTTACAACCCCAAATGACATGAAACCTTTGTGTACAACAAAGTAATGTTCATGCCTTGCATGACACCATGGCCCCATAGTCATGTGCTTCCAAGTTGGCCCTTAGTAAAAATAACAAAAACAAGACCTTTCTGCCTTCAGAAACTTCTCCTAGGCATACCATGAGTGATTTCAACCTAATTCCAACTCTGAGATCTCACCAACCCCCATATTTATCAAACCCTAGAAGCTCAAATTTTATTGAGCTCTGGTTGATTTATATTATATAAAACTATTCTGTGTATGGATATTTTACTAGAAAAATCACTACCGGAGTTATACGACTCCAAAAATAGTACAACCAATTTCTACAGAAAGGTATTAAACATACCTAGCATGTGTCCCTGGAATCATATGAAAATCTTATGTAGATTTAATCTGGTGAAAAAGACAAAACAGGTACAAAACTTACTTAGGAAATTTTTAAGGGAATTATGGTAAATATTTCTAAGTGAATTCAATTCTCACTACACCAATCTATCAAACCCTACTTAACCATCAAAGGAAATAATTTTTGGACTCACAGAACTTTTCTTATGAATTATTTCCTAAAACTAGAGTTTTATTCACTTGGAAATGCATAGTAAACCAATGGATTTTGGTAAAGTAGTGAAACCACTTTTATTGGTTTCATCTTATCAATACCTATTTGTCGGTATCATTTTTATACAATGGTATCATACAGAATATGGCCTTGGTCTAAATTCCCTCTCCTAAATATTTTTTTCTAGCCTATAAACCCTATAGGATTTCCTTCAAATGCTTCAAAGACAATTTCAATCTTCTAAATACACTCTTCTCCAAAACCTACTTAATCGTAAACTTGTATTCTTCACTTGCTTGTTGTATGTATGTCCACTTGTATGCCTCGTTTTGATTGTGGCCTTGCTTGTTTGCATGTATACTCGATGACGGCGATAGTTGCGCTTGTATTAACACCGAGAAGAAGAGATCTTATTGGTATTGGTATTCTTGGTTATCTAAAGAAGTCCAGGGACATTTATGACATATTGCTGATCACAGGCAAGCCACCTTCTTGCTCATTATCATTGTCCTATTGGTTTACTTATGTATGTTTTATCTACTATTTATGAAACTGCATTGTTTTATTATATGATGATGTATATCTGGTAGTGGCTTGGCTCCTCCAAACCATTACACAATGGTACTAATAAGTACAACCCCCTCGATGACACCTATCTGTCCCTAGTATGGTAGATGGTGTAACACACCATACCCCTTTGGAGACCCCGATTTAGCCGAAGCAAAGCTATAGGATGGGAAGACCCCAAAAAAGTTTACAAAACATTTTATGATAATATCTTGGTGAGGTTTGACCTAGCAAGAGATGTTTGAGGAAATAAAAAGGGCTTTGTTTTACAAAATGCTAAAGGACATATGGAGGAAAAAGGTTTACAAAAACGCACCTGGTTCTTTGTAGTTTTGCTGGAACAATTAACCAGTGCAACCACATTACTCTGGAATGGGACAAAGCCAGATTTTGTGTTGTCTATTCTGGTATAAGCTGCCTCACAACAACTACACGGGGATATAACAATCCCTGGAGGGTGGGCCTTCTCTAGCAGGGTCCATGTAAAAAATTGACCAGGAGAAGGAACGAAGGGTCTATGGGCCTCCATGCGTTACTATGATCCCCTCATTGAAAGCGCACACTTAGGAAGTGGAAAAAGCGCTTCGGTTGGCTTGGGAACTATATAGGGCATCCCGGTGTTGAGGGGAACAACACTCATAGGGTAAGCACTTATATTGGAGTGGGCATCCGGAGAGTCTTGATCGGTTACTCAACCCACGATCGGTGTAGATCAGGGTAGGGTACCCAGATGGTGTGGGTAAAGTATACAACCTCTGCAGAGTATAAATATATTCGTAGCCGTGTCCACGGTCATGGACGGTTGGGAAGGTTGCTGTAGAGCAGTGCTGGTTTTGTTTTCAAAAAGGTTTTCGGAAAAGCAATGGCTTTGGAAATGTTTTGACCATGCGATGGTCAGAAAGGATACATGTTTTGACCATGGGATGGTCAGAAAGGAAGGGAAGGAGTTTGGTCATGGGATGACCAGAAGGAAGAAACAAATGGGTGACCCAATCCTAGTGGTTTCCAAAACTTTTCAATTGTTCTACTAAAGATTTCAACAAAGTTATGTAGATGCTATATCTACAGGAGAAACTATTTTTAGAAAAGAACCTCTCTTGGAACCCTCCTACTACCACAACTATCTTGCATATCCTCTTATTGTTATTATTTTAAGGTGGTTTGTGAGTATATTCAAAGTACTCATTGGCATTGTCCCTGGCTATTAACTTGGTCAGATCTCGAGAAGAAGGTGACGATGACGACTATGCGAGCTAGGACGTTCTCCCAGTCAGTTGCCTGTAGGTTAAGGCATGGGTCGGGCTCTGCGCTTGATGAAGCTCCGCTGATGATTACTTATGTAGCCATAATGGCATGTAAGGTATGACATGTATCCGCTTAAGTAATGGATGTTTACTTTGATACTTGTCGGTTATGTGCCATGACTAACTGATCATGGGATCATGGTGTATGCATAACATGGATTCTCGGAGGATTAATCCGGGGGCCCCACAGACTTGGTATCACAGCCATCCTGACTGTAGGAGAACTTTAGTTACCATGGTCATTAGACAGGAAAACTATTTTGGAAACACCGGCTTTTGAAAACTAATTCCTCAAAACATTTCGAAAGATTCTACTTCTTATCTCAATCGAGTTTAGATGATTTTGAAAATGACTTCCTCTAGCTCTCATCCAAAATTCAAACATACGGATTTCAAACTAATAGGACCTTGAACTAGGTGAAGACGATGAGAACAAGATAAAGAGAAGAAACTATCAACAAACACAAGGAGACTACAAGATCACCCTATAAGCGGAATCCCCATAACTAGAAGAAATCAAGTGCTTCACTATGGAGAAGCGTCCGACAACACGACAAAGGCTTCATTCGCAAGATAGCGACCCAAACCTCAATAACGTAATCTCTAGGATCAATAATCCTAAGATAGGATTTCCCTACATCACGAGTAGTTAACTCCTTGGTTCCTATAGTTGGTTGTGTTTGCTTGCCTAAGTGCATATTGTGTTGCTTGATGTGTGATGTTGGCGAAGGACAGTGTGACCCTCTCGCTCTGTTCACCTTGTATGTATGCTCTGGCTCGATTTCCCCATGCCAAACGTGTTTCGAGGACCGATAGCCCACCTAGTACCCTATGCACCATTGTTAATTGTCGCTAACGAGAACCCTACTAACCTCGGGAGTGATGAGAAGAAAGCATCGCGAGCACTAAGAGTTCGACATAGTCATGATAGGACAAGTTGAAGACTTCTCCCCAGCAGGATAGCGTACCTCGTCCAACTCACCTCTAGAGACTCATAGATGGCATAGAACTCCATTATTCATCGGGCAATTACAGCAAGAATCGTGAAGCCGGAAGTCTGCCACCAGAAGACCCTCACGACCCACAAGAAACCACAAGACCTACTAACTAATACAACAAGTAAAGAGCTAACTCCACCAACCTTCGGTATATTAGAGCTTTTGACCCCCTCAAGAGACTAACTATTCTAGTTGACCCTGCCCAAACAACGAGAAGTACCTCCCTAGAAGGTCAGAAATACCCCTGAATCTGGATGATAAGGAAGTGTGAAGACAACGAGTCTACTCCGTGATCGAGCAGAAACAACACAATGAGTTCAAGTGAAGACGTTTCTCCGAAGTTAGCTTGCCTACCTTGACTGAAGACTATCAAGATGAGTCATAAACTGCTAACTTTTCTAAGCTAACTCCTTAAGGCTTCATTAGGAACCCACCCCGACAAGGTTATGCAACAGAATGTCGCTCGAGGACCTCAACTCAAGACCCAAGAAGATACAACCTTCTTTAGCATCACGTCGACACCTCAAGATAGAAGATCTACACCCTTCTTGAAAGACCTCAGTGAATCTCTAAGGTGGAAAGACTGCTTCTTTCCAACTCAAATCCTGAACACTGTCTACCAAATGATACTCTAGAAAAAGTACCAGATCTGACGTCTTCTGCCAAGCATCAATTCCCGAGTTATCAGATGAGAAAATCACTGAAGATATATGAAGCCCCTCTGCTACTTCAGCTCAAGATCATCGTAAAGGACCGTAGATTCACTAACCCCATTAGTTCTAAACCGTTTGGACAATCCGCTAATTTAACTACTCTGATAGGCTAAGTACGAATAAAAGTAGTATATAAGCCTCATAACACCTAGTTTGTGGACGTCACCGGAAGGTTTCAACTATGGGCAGAAGATTGCGATATCCACCTAACATCATCTGATTACTCCAAGAAGGAAGGACCGACACATCCTTGACCTACCCTAGTTTAACCGTAAGGGGGAAAGACTGTGTCTTTCCCACCACAATAGCGTAACCCTCTGCCGGAAGCAACCTCAGGAGTTAGACCCAAAATCATGAACTAGGATACGATAATCCCTTAAGAGAAATGCTATAAATCCTTATAGAAGGAAGATCACCCCTCACAATCCCGATTGAAGCATACTCAACACTCGTGCATCCAAGACGATTGAAGTTCAACCTCACCATCATAGTGACCCTCTTCAAAGGCAAAGCCAACAAGTTAGTACGCGAGAAACATATAGCACTAACTCCATGACAAAATCCCATAACCTTATTTTCCCGAATCTCGGGAAAAGATTATTTTAAGGGAAAGGTCTGTAACATCCCAATTTCAGAAGCCCTGATTAATTGTCCAGAATGCAAAAATCAGGGGGAACAAAACCTTTTTCTTGTTAAGTGTTGCAGTGTTTTCTTGCTATTTGTTTTTGCTTATGCATCTAATTGTATAACATATGATATACTCCCTACCTCACCATTAATTGACAAAAGCTAGTTAACAAAACTTTCTTGGTTCATTCTACATATTCTCAAATGTTCTTGCATTTCAAAAACCTGAGCCAAGGTGCCTTTGTAACCCTAACTATTTTAGTAACTTCTATTGACAAAATTATAGAGATCTATATGATATAATCTCCTTATGCTTTTCCAGACAGAGCTTTCAACTACTCTTACCTCTATGTTTTTCTAAAAACTTTTTATAAAACTTTTGAATTCGACTCTTGGTAGCAATACCAAGTACTCTCACCTTATTCAAACTCCAGCATTTCAAAATACCCATCCTTACCTCAAGCTAGGCTTGGAGGTACCCGTGGTAGTAGATTTGTTTTGTTTGTAAGATGAGTTGCCTTGATCTGCTAAGATGAATTGTCTTGTTCTGTTGCTTGAATTGATTGCTTAGAAGTAGTATGAGATACCCTAGTATCTCATCATATAACACTTAGCTAATCCAATTGTATCAACCCTAAGCAAGTTAACCAAGCTGTATCTGATCTATAGCCACTAGGTGATCATCTAAAACCCTTAACCAGACCAATTCCAAAGTGATCCATTCTAGAAGTTTCCAATTCAATGAAGACCAATATCAAGCATGGATCTATTCTACTCAATATATACTTCAAAATCATCCATTTGATGATTCTTTGATACCTTGCAACCCATCAAAAACATTCCCTCTCATATTCTAGTCAAAAACCCTAAATCTGCCAAATTTGACTAAGTCTAGAAATTGTTTCAACATCACTTCTTTTAATGCCTCCCTTTATCAACCCTTGTGCATTTTTGGAAATGCACTTAAACCATCTTGTAAACCATCCTAAGTACTACCAAGGCCCACTCTTTCCCTTGGCTAGATCATCTTTTAACCCACTTGTTCTTGATGGTTTTGCAGGCAAGAAAGTAACATTTGCTGCAAATCTTATCAACTAGCCTTCTTGGTCAGAAACTCACACCTTCATCCTACCTTGTTTGGAACAAATCTTTGCATTATTGTTTTATACTCTTGAATGTCTAGCAATACCTACTTCACTTGTTCCAATTGGATCCTTGTGCTTCTAAAGCCCACATGGTTTAGAAGGCTATTTGATAATCTGCCTTAGTAGGCTTATTGTATTCAAAGGTTGGAATCAATCCTTGGTAAGATCAAGAATGATCAAGCCCAAACTTATGTACCATGGTGATCTATATAACTTGTTCTATCTATCCATATAGCCCTTGAACCAAGGGGAGCCTTGAGCTCCAAGATATAACCATGTCGTGATGGTATGAAAATAACATCACCCTAGATCCTTTAATTCTTGTTCGTCACCGAAATCAAGTTGTATTATCAACCCCCAAGGTTGAAAATGTTATATACACCTTGTGTACATCATATTATAAGGATTTATAAAATATTATCGATAATTACTATCGCTCAAAAACTATTTAATTCATTTAATGGGCAAAATCTCAAAAACTCAATCTACAAACGAAGGTTTGGTTTATGACAAGAAATTCCCCAAATTTAAGCACTTTTGAGTCTTATATATCATACCCTATCATCCCACTTCAAAAATAAATATTTTTGAAGTGTTTTAATAATTATTTTGCCTATTTTCTTAAATGGCATAAATGGAATAATAATTGTATTAAATACCTTTACTCCTCAATAAATCATGGGAAAATTCCCCAAAGTGCTACTTCATGTTTGAGATCATATCAACCCAAAAACCATACTTTCCCAATTCAAAAAGATCAAAGGAGCTTCTGAAAACCACTTCAGCAGATTTTGACTAAATGATGATAAGTGGACTTTTAAACCTTGGAAAATTCTCAAACAATCCCTAGGGTTACGTCTTGACCTCATCTACCTACCAGTACCTTTGGCCCACCTCATAAAGACTAAATTCCTTCACTTGCTTCATAAACATGTTTCTAGACAAACTTTGTCAATATTCAAACTTATGTTTCAAACCACCACCAATTCCCCTCATGTAACCAAGGCAGCAATAAACCACATCTATGGTAGAGATCACTTTATTACGGCACGTTTCCCCTGGTTCCTAGTGTTGGAAAAAGAGAGGGATTTATGACCTCCAACACAAAAACCAAGATATAAACAAAGGCAACAGATGCTCTAGTCCCTCTACCCTCTCTGCACGAACCAGATCCCCCTAGCTCACCTCTCCATCGCCCCTCCTGCCCTAACCACGAGCATCTCCCTCCCCCATACTCTAAATGGACTAGGTCCTCCATAGACCCAACCCTCTCGGTTTTATGCTCCCAAGCCACCACAGCTTCCATGCCAACTCTCATTCTACTCCTATTCTCCCACTGGACCACACCAGACCTCCAGATCTCCCTCCCTAAATCTCCATCGCCATGGAGAAGGTGAAGCTCTCCTCTCGGTCTCCCTCGAACGATCGAGCTTGCCCTTAACAAGGTCCCTCTCGGCTCTCCCTCTTAGTACTACCCTACTTGCCTCGTCGAGATCTGCGTAACCCTGCCCCTTCTTTTCCCCAGGAAAGCCCTCGGGAAACTCCCCCATGCCTCGTCCGATGGTTTGCCACTAGCGGCCTCGCATGTGTGGTCTACCCCAAGCCCAACATCCACGCATACACGTCACCCGGACACTGGTGGACATCAAGAACACCCCTCATGCCCCATCATCCGCAGGTAGCAGCCTAGGAGTCCCAAGGTGAGCCGCCATCCTAACCCTGCTGGCACAGAGGCGCGGGTCCCCATCTTAGCACCAAATCGTGTGTTGCCGCCCGTCGTTGGGACCAACATCGTACACCGCCTCCTCTCCATGCTCTCTCGAGCTCCAGGAGCCCTTCGATGAGCCTCCCTGTCCCCCTACTTGCCCGGCTAGTGTTTCCTCCTGAGGAACCCAACGAGTGTTGGGGATATACTTTCCGGGCATCCTCACAGTTCCTCACTTACCAGGGTGGCCCACTTCGGGTTAGAGCTTTGCTTCACGGGCGGCCCAGTTAGGGAGAGAAGACGGAGTCCAATCCGACTACGGGAAGGCCCAAAAGACTTACCGACTTAGGTCCATAATGTTACTTGTAGTTCAAGATGTACTCTGTTACCAACTCTTAGTCGTAGCTGGATTGATCTCTCCTGTAAACCCTAGGCCGGATATCTATATAAGCCGTCCTAGGGAGAGCCTTTAGGGCGACACCTTACAACCCAATACTTTAGACCCTCAACTCGCACAGGCGAAACCATTGTAATCCATATTCCGGCTCTGTCGTATTACTGGATTGCTAGCAGGAGTAGGGTCCGTCCAAATCCGACGGATTCGAACCTGGATAAACTTGTGTGCTCACCGTCCTGGAACACCGTACGCCTCAAACCCCTCTCTCGCGAACGCCTCGAGGACCCCCTCATGGCGTACTTATCCTCAATCCGATGACAGTTGGCGCCCACCGTGGTGCAAGTGGGCCCAAAGTGCTTCGGACCACGCATCAGAGCTACAAAATTCCCGGAAGGATTTGCTATCTCAAGATATATTCAAGCCTACAACAGCATTGCTTGGCTAGACACCTGGTTACAGGACTTCTTCCAAGCTTGCTGCATCGCTAAAGGTGGAAACAGCCTGGTCGCAACCCGATATCTCCCACTTATGTTACGGAAGATGGCGCGATCATGGCTCAATGAACTTCTGGCGAACACCATCCACAACTGGTATGACTTACAAAGTGCGTTCTTTTGGAATTCCGAAGGCACATATCGGAGGCCCTTTACGGTTGGAGACCTATAGCGTTGCACCCAGAAAGCCGGAGTAACTTGCCGAGATTATCTCGGACGATGTATTGAGACCAAGAACTCCTGCGAAGGAGTAAATGATCAAACTACGATTGAAGCTTTCATTGCAGGTCTCCCAATTGGTTTACTGTGCCATCGCTTGAAGTGTGACAAGGTTACTGATCTGGGAGAGATGATAGAAATAGCGAGCAAGTATGCAGATGCTGACGACGACGCAGAGGGATTACTCAATGTCCTAGCTGTGCCTTAGTCGGCAAAACAACCTAAGCAATAGGCTCAGAAGCGCAAAAACACCTCGGAAGAAAAACCCAACACGGAGACGGGAGTAGTCACTACTGTTTCCGGGTCTGGAGGACGAGGAGGACGTGGCGGAGGCCGCGGGCGTGGCCGTGGGACATCAAGGGTCCAAGGTAGAGGAGAGCAACAACCAGGCAAAACCTACACTTGGGCCGACATCGCCAATAACCCATGTGTGCATCACTTGGACGCCAATGGGGGCTCGTCCCACACCAACGCTGAATGTCGTTTTAACGATGACATCAAGAGAGATGATACCGCGGGCTACAAGGCTAAGCGGAAGAAGGGAAAGAAAAATCCTGAAAAAGACAAAGAGACCAAGGAAGATTCTGACATGGAGGAAGCGAATGCTTCAAATCCCAAGTTGGAAGGGAAGAAAACTTTTTCTACCAAGAAGGACACTTACGTCACCTTCCTCGGATCTCAACCAGCAAAGGTCAAGAAAGCAGTTCTCCACGAGCTCAACGCAACAGTTCCGGCTGTCCCTCAGTATCTGGACTGGTCGGAAGTGGCAATAACATTTGACCGCCCTGATCATCCGCCTAAGTTACACAGGCGAGGAAAATACGCCTTAATCGTCAATCCACTTATTGACGGTTATGGGTTCTCCAAGACCCTGATGGACGGCGATAGCAGCATCAATATTCTCTATGTAGAAACGCTACACCGGATGAAGATCTCGGAAACACAGCTTAACCATAGCTCTGTGATTTTTCACGGACTTGTCCCAGGGAGACAAGCTAATTCCCTAGGAGAGATCACTTTGGACGTTACTTTTGGAACACCAAAGAATTATTGAACGGAGGCACTTTCCTTCGAAGTGGTCCCGTTCAAGAGCGCATACCACGCTATATTCGGACGTCCGGCTTACTCAGCTTTTATGGCTCGTCCGTGTTACATTTACAATATGATGAAAATTCCAGGTCCGAACGGCGTGATCACCATCAGGGGAGACCCGAAGAAAGCGCGAGAGTGCGAGGATGGAAATGCCGCCTTTGCTGAAGCCGTGCTGCAGGCCCAGGAGTACTAGGAGATCAAGAAGAGCATAGATCCGTCCGAGATGCCTGCAACAAAGAAAGAGGTGACAAAACCAAATACGGAGTTCAAGGCATCAAAAGAGACGAAGACGACGCCCTTGAAGGATGATGACCCCTCCAAGGTGACCTAGATAGGCGTAGGCCTAAGTAGCGCATAGGAAGGCGCGCTCGTCAAGTTCCTCCGAGCAAATCAAGATATCTTCGCATGGCAGCCATCTGACATGACCGGAGTACCTAGGGAACTTTCCGAGCACTCTATAAATGTAAACCCGAACGCTAAACCCGTCAAACAATCCTTACGATGGTTTGGTGATGAAAAGCATAAGGCAATAGCTAAGGAACTAGCGCGGCTCGAGTTAGCCGGATCCATAGAAGAGGTCAGCCATACTGATTGGTCGGCCAACCCAGTAATGGTCCCTAAAAAGGACACCACTGATTTAAGGATGTGTGTTGATTATACTGCCTTAAACAAGGCTTGTCCAAAAGATCCGTTCGCTCTGCCTAGAATTGATCAGGTTATCGATTCTACGGCAGGCTCGGAACTCCTCTGTTTTCTCGACGCATATTCCGGTTATCACCAAATCCGGATGAAGGAATCTGACAAAATCAAAACTTCATTTATAACCCCTTTCGGAACCTTCTGTTATGTTACGATGCCCTTTGGGCTGAAGAACGCAGGAGCTACGTACCAGCGCACGATGCAGCGTTGCCTCCATGACCAAATCGGATGCAATGTACATGCATACGTGGATGATCTCGTGGTCATGTCCAAAAAGAAGGAAACATTTACTTCCGACTTAGAGGAGACGTTCATCAATTTACGAAAATACAACATCATGCTTAACCTGAAGAAATGCTTCTTTGGAATACCAGCCGGAAAATTGTTAGGTTTTATCGTGTCTCAACGAGGCATAGAGGTGAACCGTGACAAGATCAAGGCTATTCTCAATATTTCTAGGCCAACTCGCCTGAAGGACGTACAAAGATTAACTGGTTGCATTGCTGCGGTTAGTCGATTTGTAAGCTAGCTTGGTGAAAGAGCCGCACCATTATACAAACTCCTGAAGAAGACTAAGGATTTTGTCTGGACTGACGAAGCTGAAGCTGCATTACAAGACCTGAAGAAAGTACTCTCATCTGCTCTTATCCTGGCAGCGCCGGAACCTCGGGAACGTTGCTCTACATTGTTGTGACAAATAGGGTTTTCAGTATAGTTATGGTGGCGGAGAGATCAGAAGAAAATCAGGAGCACCTGGTGCAGCGTCCGACATACTTTGTCAGCGAGGTCCTGACAGAATCAAAACAGCGATATCCGCACAATCAAAAGTTGGCTTACGGTGTTTTTCTAGCATCTCGTAAGTTACGACACTATTTTCAGGAGCATCCAATTACCGTGGTGAGCAAAGCTCCCATGAGAGATATAATCAATAATAGCGATGCCACAGGACGCATCGCCAAATGGGGTATAGAGCTTGCAGCTTTCGATATTGAGTACAAACCCCGGACAGCAATCAAATCCCAGATCCTTGCCGACTTTGTCGCTGATTGGACAAAGACCAAGGAGAACATGGTCTTCCCTGAGTCAGAATATTGGACCCTCTTTTTCGACGGGTCCAAGGCTCGAGGGGGCTCGAGGGCTGGCGTGGTGCTCAAATCACCCCACGGAGATAAACTTTTATACGTGTTGCAGATCCACTTCACAGCGACAAACAACATTGCCGAGTATGAAGCACTGCTGCATGGAATCTGGATTGCTAAGGATATTAGCATCCGACGTTTGATGTGTTATGGAGATTCAGATCTTGTTTCTCAGCAAGTCTCGGATATTTGTAATGCAAATAAGCACATGGCAGCATATAAAGCTGTCGTGGATGATCTATCTAAATCGTTCGAGGGGTTTGAAGTTCAACACATCCCTCGAGCAGAAAACGAGGAAGCAGATGCACTATCTCGAATAGGCTCTGCGCGGAAAGAGGTTCCGGATGGCGCATTTTTAGAGCACCTCAAAGTTCCCTCGATAAAGGGAGTAGATGAGGAGTATCCGACCAAATCCGACTCACCTTTAATTGCAGTTCTGACTGTAATTCCCAGCTGGACTCAACCCTACCTTGATTACTTGGTAGATGGCAAGTTACCCGAAGACGAGGTGCTGAGCCGGCAGATTATCCGACGAGCAAAAGCCTATACTATTGTTAAAGGTGAGCTCCATAAACGGAGTGTTTCTGGGGGTTTTCAGCACTGTGTATCAACAGAAGAGGGAGTGGAAATCTTAAGAGAAATCCACGAAGGCGAGTGTGGTCACCACGCTGCAGCCAAATCTTTAGTGGCAAAAGATTTTTGACATGGTTTTTTCTGGCTTACAGCTCAGGCAGATGCCGCACGATTAGTCAAGACATGCAAAGGCTCCCAAAAGTACGCCAAGCAAGCTCATGTTTCGGCGGATCGGCTGCGAACAATACCTATAACATGGCATTTTGCGGTCTGGGGGATTGATATGGTAGGACCTTTTAAACGAGCTCCAAGTGGATTTACTCACCTCTTAGTGATGGTGGATAAATTCACGAAATGGATCGAGGCTAAACCTGTCACTACTTGTGATGGAGCAATAACCAAAAGATTTGTCGAGGATGTTATAATCCGGTATGGTTATCCGCATAGCATTATCACGGACAATGGGAGTAATTTTTCCATGGGAGAGTTGGCTGAATTCTGCGACGAGCAAAAATATCCGGCTTGACATTGCGTCAGTCGCACGTCCACAGGCTAATGGACAAGTCGAAAGAGCAAATGGTTTAACTCTACAAGGCTTGAAACCAAGACTCGAAGCACCACTGAGACGTGCTGCGGGGGCTTGGTCAGAGGAACTACCCTCTATAATTTGGAGTTTGCGAACAACTCCGAACAGGTCAACATGATATACACGTTTCTTCTTGGTCTATAGCGTAGAAGCAGTTCTTCCTAGTGATTTAATTCATACTTCTCCTAGAGTGGCCGCGTATATCGCAGAGGATGCCGAGATTTCTCGACAAAATGATCTCGACTTAGTCGAAGAAGTTCGCGTCGTTGCTGAAATGAGATCTACAACCTATCAGCAGAAGTTGCGCAAGTATCATAGCCAGAGAGTCCGAACTAGATCTTTCAGTAAAGGTGATTTGGTTCTCCGGCTTGTGCAACAAAGAAAGCACAAACTTTCCCCAATATGGCAAGGGCCCTTTTTAGTTAGTCGAGTATTACACAATGGGTCGTACTACTTAACTGACATGAGGCCAGCCAAAGAAAGACCTGCTACTAAGAAGAGAAAGAGAGCTGGAGGCAGTACAAATACGGATGAATTAGACAGACCGTGGAATATTGCTCAGCTACGTCGCTTTTATTCTTAGTTTATCTTTCTTTGTAATCATACATATGTACATGTTCTGTGAGAAATAAAAGTTTTGGTTACCTCAAAGTTTTCCTGAGAAGTTTTTACCATCTTATTTCCTAATGATCATGTCATAGTCAAAAATCCCAGAATGCTTGAAAGTACTTTATGCTCATGTTCGTTCTGGTTTAGATTTCCGATTCTAAAACTACTACCTTCGGGTATAACTCTAAAAAATTATAGTCTTTACTTGGGTTATTTGTCTGATTGCTGGATGCGGGTATCTTCTGAGTAGTGAATTGTTGGTACTCGAAGCCGGCTTTGTTTCCGAGTTTAAACTGGTTTAGCAATTGAGCTCCGTTGCTCGGCAAAGTTTCCGGCTGAAGGTTTAGCCGGCTCACGAAAGGGACGAGGCGGAAAGCCAGATAAATGATAAGTAGAGGCGGAAAATTCTAAGTGCTTTTGAAAACATTTTAGGCACGCAAATAATCTAAGACAAAAGTGCTGAATAGATAAAAAACTTGGCACGCAAATAATCTAAAAGACTTAGTCCACTTTCCTCTCGATCCGCTCCTTGTTCAGCCACTTGATTTGGCTTATGTAACCTTGGACGGTGTAGGCTTTGGGGCTGATGCCGAGAGAGTCTTTTTGGAAGACGTGATGGAGTGCATCAGTCTATCCCCATGGTACTGAAGTGGCTAGATCCGATGTGAGACCCAGCACTGGACTAAGTCGGATCCTTTCAGACGCTTGTGCTTGATAAGATATTCGATCCGCCTCTTAGCGAGGATCAGATCATCGGTCAGAGCCGGAGCGGCTTCATCCCAGGAAGGCTAGGCTGTGGTGGCTCCGTCGACATAAGCCGGCAAAGCAGTAGGTTTGCTGGGAGCCGGAATATCCCTATGGTTGAAAAAAGTGGCTGGCCATTTTTTGACCGAGTCACTGGCAGAAATCTTGGGATATACCCGGTCTCGTCTAACAGAAAAACTAATGGTACCGGTGATATAAGGAACACCGGCAGTAATGGAATTCTCCGGACATGAAAATAGTACCGGAATAGAAGCAAACTCGGCCTAATGCCGAGAAAGCCCTCGCAAAGCGCAGCATACGCGCTCATCTCTAGAAGAGAATTGGGAGGAAAATTATGGAGTTGAACTCCATAGTGGTCAATCACCTCGGAGAAGAACTCCGAGGGAGGAAAGGACAAACCTCCGTCCAGATGGGTGCCGAAGTGGACACGCTCTCCCTCGCGTGGATTGGGGACGGTTTCGCCGAAACCGCTCCGCCAGTTGCTGGCGGCGAGAAGACCCTCCTTCTCCACGTTTTTGAGGTCGTCGTCGTCGAGGGCGTAGGGGATCTAGATTCCCGGGAAGCTCTCTTTCTCCGTAGCTGCTTTCGCCGACGCCGCCGCCGCCAGAGAGGAAGAAGAAGATGAAGCCATTTTCTCTCCGGTGGAAAAGGTGACCTTAAAGTGGCGGCGCTAGGAGCTCTGTGGGAGGAGGACGAAAAGGCTCTAGGCGCGCTGGAAGATTGGGAAGAAAGGAACGGCGAAGGACTGGTGGAGAGGAGAAGAAGGAATCTAAACCCCTTATATCCACCTACCAACGCCAAGATTCGTGCAAACGCTACAGTGTAATCGCCACGCGTCGTGGAAAGAACTGGAAAATCCGAGTAACTAATTGAAAGGTCCGACTTACTTTTAAGACCCGGATCATATTTTTTGTTGTGAAGTTTCAAGAACCCTTCAAGATTTTGCAAGCCGAAGATCAAGCTCGACGATGATAAAATTCGACTTTCCGGGTATCCTCACAGTTCCTCAGTGACCAGGGTGGCCCACTTCGGGTTAGAGATTTGCTTCACGGGCGGCCCAGTTAGGGAGAGAAGACGAAGTCCAATCCGACTACGGGAAGGCCCAAAAGACTTACCGACTTAGGTCCATAATGTTACTTGTAGTTCAAGATGTACTCTGTAACCAACTCTTAGTCGTAGCCGGATTGATCTCTCTTGTAAACCCTAGGCCGGATATCTATATAAGCCGTCCTAGGGAGAGCCTTTAGGGCGACACTTTACAACCCAATACTTTAGACCCTCAACTCGCACAGGCAAAACCTTTGTAACCCATATTCCGGCTCTGCCGTATTACTGGATTGCTAGCAGGAGTAGGGTCCGTCCAAAGCCGATGGATTCAAACCTGGGTAAACTTGTGTACTCACCGTCCCGGAACACCGTACGCCTCACACCCCTCTCTCCCGCACGCCTCGAGGACCCCCTCATGGCGTACTTGTCCTCAATCCGACGACAACGAGAGGAAGAAGAAAGGCTCACAGCCGCTGATCTCTGTCTAACCCGACGATCGGCATTCGTGCTTACCCCTTAGGCCACCCTCTCCCACTGACCGCTAGGCCCTGCCCGTCAGCTCTAATCACACTCCCGCGCGCAGCCCACCTGGCTGGGCTGGAATCTGGTGGGGAGGCCCATTTTCCTCCCAGATCTGGCCCATGACTAATTTTCCCTTTACTCTTTTGTCCAGATCCATAAATTTGGCCTTGAGTTCAAATCGAAATGAAAATGGAAAAAGACTCAAAATTAGCAGATCTAAAATTCTCTAGATACCTCCATGTTTTCCTTTTGGTTATCTCAGAATATCTATAAATCAATTTCTAGAAAGTATCTCAAACACACATTAAATCCTACCTGTAGTTTTACAACCCCAAATGACATGAAACCTTTGTGTACAGCAAAGTAATGGTCATTCATTTCATAAAACCATGGCCTCTTAGTATGCTTCCTAGTTGGCCCTTAGTAAAAATAACAAAAACATGACCTTTCTTCCTTTAGAAAATTCTCCTAGTCATACCAGGAGTGATTTCAACCTAATTTCAACTCTGATATCTCACCAACCCTCATATTTATCAAAGCCTAGCAGCTCAAATTTAATTGGACACTAGTTGATTTATAATGCATAAAACTATTGTGTGTATGGATATTTTACTAGAAAAATCACTACCGGAGTTATACGACTCCACAAATAGTAAACACAATTTCTATAGAAATGTATTAAAAGTACCTAGCATGTGTCTTTGGAATCGTATCAAAAGCTTCTGTAGATTTAATCTGGTGAAAAAGACAAAACAACTACAAAACTGATTAGGAAATTTCCTGAGGGTATTTTGGTAATATTTCTAAGTGAATTCAATTCTCACTACACCAATCCATCAAACCCAACTTAACAATCCAAGGAAATAATTTTTGGACTCACAGAACTTTTCTGATGAATTATTTCCTCAAACTATAGTTTTATTCACTAGGAAATGCATAGTAAGTCAATGGATTTTGGTAAAATAGTGAAACCACTTTTGTTGGTTTCATTTTATCAACACCTATCTTTCGGTATCATTTTTATACAATGGTATCATACAGAATATGGCCTTGGTCTAAATGCCCTCTCCTAAATATTTTTTTCTAGCCTATAAACCATATAGGATTTCCTTCAAATGCTTCAAACACAATTTCAATCTTCTAAATACACTGTTCTCCAAAACCTACTTAATCGTAAACTTGTATTGTTCACTTGCTTGCTGTATGTATGTCCACTTGTATGCCTCGTTTTGATTGTGGCCTTTCTTGTTTGCATGTATACTCGATGACAGCGATAGTTGCGCTTGTGTTAACGTCGAGAAGAAGAGATGTTATTGGTATTGGTATTCTTGGTTATCTAAAGAAGTCCCGGGAACTTTATGCCATATTGCTGATCGCAGGCAAGTCACCTTCTTGCTCATTATCCTTGTCATATTGTTTTACTTATGCATGTTTTATCTACTATTTATGAAATTGCATTGTTTTATTATATGATGATGTATACCTGGTAGTGGCTTGGCTCCTCCAAAACATTACACAATGGTACTAATAAGTACAACCCCCTCGATGACACCTACGTGTCCCTAGTATGATAGATGGTGTAACACACCATACCCCTTTGGAGACCCTGATTTAGCCGAAGCAAAGCTATAGGATGGGAAGACCCCGAAATAGTTTACAAAACATTTTATGATAAAATCTTGGTGATGGTTAACCTACCAAGAGATGTTTGAGGAAATAAAAAGGGCTTTGTTTTACAAAATGGTAAAGGAAAGATGGAGGAAAAAGGTTTACAAAAATGCACTCGGTTCTTTGCAGTTTTGCTAGAACAATTAACCCGTGCAACCTCGTTACTCTGGAATGGGACAGGTCTAGATTTGATGTTTGTCTATTCTGGTATAAGCTGCCTCGCAACTACAACAGGTGGATATAAAAATCCCTAAGGGTGGGCCTTCTCTGGCATGGTCCATGTAAAACATCGACCGAGATAAGGAACGAAGGGTCTATGGGCCTCCACGCGTTACAAAGAGCCCCTCATTGAAAGCGCACACTTGGGAAGTGGAAAAAGCGCTCCGGTTGGCTTGGGAACTATATAGGGCGTCCAGGAGTTGAGGGGAACAACACTCCTAGGGTAGGCAATTATATTGGAGTGGGCATCCGGAGAGTCTTGATCGGTTACTTGACCCACGATCGGTGTAGATCAGGGTAGGGTACCCGGATGGTGTGGGTAAAGTGTACAACCTCTACAGAGTGTAAATCTATTCGAATAGTCGTGTCCACGGTCATGGATGGTTGGGAAGGTTGCTGTAGAGCAGTGCTGGTTTTGTTTTCAAAAAGGTTTTCGGAAAAGCAATGGCTTTGGAAATGTTTTAACCATGGGATGGTCGGAAAGGATACATGTTTTGACCATGGGATGGTCGGAAAGGAAGGAAAGGAGTTTGGTTATGGGATGACCGGATGGAAGAAACAAATGGGTGACCCAATCCTAGTGGTTTCAAAAACATTTAAATTGTTTTTCAAAAGTTTTCAACAAAGTTATGTAGATACTATATCTACAAGGGAAACTATTTTTAGAAAAGAACCTCTCTTGGAGCCCTCCTTCTACCACAACTATGTTGCATATCCTCTTATTTTTATTATTTGAAGGTGGTTTGTGAGTACATTTAAAGTACTAATTGGCATTGTCCCTGGCTATTAACTTGGTCCGATCTCGAGAAGAAGGTGAACATGACGAGTATGCGAGCTAGGACGTTCTCCCAGTCAGTTGCCTGTAGGTTAAGGCATGGGTCGGGCTCTACGCTTGATGAAGCTCCACTGATGATTATTGATGTAGCCATAATGGCAAGTAAGGTATGACATGTATCCGCTTAAGTAATCGATGTTTACTTTGATACTTGTCGGTTATGTGCCATGACTAACTGATCATGGGATCATGGTGTATGCATAATAGGGATTCTCGAAGGATTAATCCGAGGGCCCCATAGAGCTAGTGTTGGTACCGATGTCACGAGCTACCGCTGGCGGCACAGACTAGTGCTAGGAGGCACCGAACCTGCACTAGTTCAGCAGCGAGTCCTTTACATGTAAACTCATGTTGTTATGTTACGGGTTGTTTAGTTTAGATGATGTCATTTAGGGATGAGGATATCCCCAACCAGCTGGTTAGGGCTAGTATTTTTTGTTTGGTAAAGTGGGATAAAAAGTGGTTTGGCATAGCCCGTCATAATCTATTGGCCCAACTATTTTTTTCATTTTCCTCTTTCACCTTGTCTTCTTCATCCACCTCACCAGTTCCCTAGCAGTGGCCACAACCGCCGGCAGCTCGCCACAGTTTTGCCCCTGTCGACCCCGTGTCAACCTGCCTGCCTGCGCCCCTTCTACCTGCCCACTCTGCCAAGCGGCCTATGCCCGCATGCATATTCGAACACCCGCTCTGCCCGACGGCCTACGCTATGGCCGCCCTCGTGTCGAGCCCATAGGCAAGAAAAGATGGTTATTTTCTCTCGAGAGGAAGGGTGAACGAACAAGAAAACCCTTCGGAGGAGTTATCCAAAAGTGGTTGAGCTCATCCATCTCTTTTTGTAGGATATGCTCAACCACCATTTTGAGCCAAAAGTGGTTATCCATATCCCCTCCACCCTCTAAACCAAACACTGGATAACCAAAAAAAAGTGGATATCCCGTGTTATCCACTGAACCAAACAACACCTTAATGGTTGAATGAAGTTTCTTTTTGGACGTCCTTTCTTTTGGTACTATCGTCAAAAAAAAGTTTATTTTGTTTCTACTCACTGTACTGTGTAGTACTAGTAGTACTGCGAATGACGATCTATTGAATATCCTTCCCCCCGATGTTTGTGGAGGAAGTGAAAATTTTGAAACCCGAAAAGTTGGAATTGCTACTCTATTGTACTCCCTCAAATTACTTCCTCGAATTTGTCTAGATTTGTATGTATATAAACATGTTCTAGTGCTAGATGCATACGAATCTGATAAACACAAGTCAGTTAATTTGGGCCGGAGGGAGTAGTAGTCGGGTTCAGTTCCTTCATGAGAGAGCAGCTGATCGAGCCATACGTTTCATACTACTTCCTATTCGCTTGTTTTACAAATATGACCAAATCTGTCGCCATTCAAATTCTTGGATATGGGATCATAAAGTTGGATGTAGAGATATGGCCTTGACCTTGTGGTCATTCGGCTTAAAATCCAAGAAAGTTCATACTCATTGAAAAATCAGCTTAAATTTGTTTAAATTTCACCACTTACTTTTAGGTTAGCATTTTGCACGATCGGTGGGAGCATATTCTTACATCAAAGACCAAAAAAGTGAAATTTACATGGAGGTCCATACATTTAGCCGAAAGGACCATAAAAGGAAAACTTTCTGGTTTGGCTCCTTCTCGAGAGATTAGCTTATCTGAGCCAAACTCTTCATACTACTTCCTCCTTGATTGTTTTAATAATATGGCAAAGTCTGTTGCCATGCAAATTCTATCATATGGGGCCATCAACATAAAGTATGATATTGATATGGCCTTGACCTTGGTCGTTCGGCTTGAAATCCAATAATGGTCATACTCATTGACCAGTAAGCTAGAAAATCGTCGAAATTTCACCACTTAAACTTTTAGGTTAGAATTTTACACGGGCATGGAAGTACATTTTACATCAAGGACCTAAAAAAGGGAAAATTACATCGAGGTCCATACATTTAGCACAAAAGACCCTAAAATTAAGCAAGGAAAACATTTGGGTTCGACTCCTTCTCGAGAGAGTAGTGGATCGAGCCATACTCTTCATACTACTTCATCTTCGATTGTTTTCAAAATTGTAACTACCTCGGTGAATTACGCTCTTAGTTACATTCCTGGATGAACGAAAGTGGTTAAAATAGTACGGTGGGGCCCAGGGCGACTCACGGTAGACCTTTCGGCCGTCCTAACCACTTTCAGATCATCGGGACAAGAACGAGCGGCGTAATCGGCAGGCGAAGGGATCAACTACATACACAAACGAGTATGTATGCAAGCCACATACAACAGTCCTCAGAGCCATTCCATCTAAAAGAAATAGAAATATTGCAACGCCATACGACAAGATTCAAATATCCTTGATAGAGATAATATTTTAGGATAGCTCCTCATACAACAAACATCAGAGTATCAGGCGGAAGTGGAAACAAGATCCGAGTACGGATAAGAAGTAAATCGGCATAAGATGCCACATAATAAACACATCCCGCCCACAGATCTCACGGATCCCCGTTCCCGGAATCTCTACACCGAATGATCGTTGCCAACCTCATCTATCTCCTCCACCCAGTATCCATCTTGTGAATACACCTGTTCATCTGAATCAAACAATTTATTGTGTGAGACCCTAGGAGTACTCAGCAAGTCTTTATGCCACTAAAGGGGACACAACCTGGGGTGACGCAATTGCAGCAAAAGATAATATCTAACAATTCTATAGATACTCGCTAACCATCCGTCTAACCAATGATAGACGGATGTTCGTGAATTAAGAACAACAGTTATAACAGTATAATTAACAGATCCATCCTCCTCCTCGCTTACCAACGAGGAAGCGGACGTACAACCCCCATCATCCGTTGGTAGTTTTATTAACCATTCCATGAGTATTGCACTATTTACTAGTCAAGTTCTTAGTCAAATTAAAAGCGATACTTTAGTTATTCTTGTCTATGATCGAGAAACTGTGCTCCAAGTCGTCCATAACCGCGGACACGGCTTTCAGACAGATTTACCCTACAGGGGTGCACGAATAGCAACACACACTCGATCAACCTCGGAAAAACCAACTCAAAACCGAACGAGGCATTCACGACAAAGCAAACATAGGATTCAGAAATATTTCAGGGGGCCACCCCATTAAGCTACCCGCAACGAAGTTGGCCGGCTCCGAGACGGACCCAAGGTTTGCGCCAATGGCTATAAACGACTGGGAACCCGAAAATGTGACTGGGCTTGTCGATACCGCGAAAACACTCCGCAATTCTTAAACAGTACAGGTGTTCCTCGCACAATCTTAATAAAACAGTAACATGGCATAAGGACAGAATAGTAATAAAGCCCCAAACTACTTTGTGGCCCCAAGAAATAAGAAGGAATCAAGTTCTGGCTCAGGGAGGTCCATAAGGCCTCCCGGATGTGGATAGTGCGAATAATCAAGGAACAGGAATCAAGTACTCGGGGTCCTATGGGACACAAGTGAGCATGAAAAACCAAATAGCAGATATTGCTCACCGATGCCTTTTTCATTAGTTATCCCATTACTACTCAGGTTAAGTTGTTTATGTACCTCGTTATTCATCAGACACTCACATACCCTACTCATGCTTTGCTACGACTCGCATGGCTCAAACAACTCCTGTAGTAATGGCTCATGTGATGGAGGAACAAGCTTCGGTGGGGTTTAAAAGTAAAGGCTATGCAGTACTTGGGATTCAATTTAATGCAATCGCGACTCAATGATGCAAGAATAAGATAGAGGCAATAGGTACTATATGTATGCAAGCATGTGGTAGTCCTTGCCTGGTAGCTCCGTTGAAGCGGGAGATGGATCTGGGTAGTACTCCTGTGATTCCTGGTAATTCTCCTGCTGGGCGTCTATTCGAAGAAAAACCAAACAAACAAGGGCCAACATAAATAAAGTGCACAAGCATATGAATTAAAATGCGACAAGCAAACAAGCATGCCATGATGAATGATGCACAATTTACATGGCATTAAAGTAGCATGGCATGGTGAGGTGTGAGGTACAAGAATAAAGCATTTTATTATTTATTTAGTCAAATTTTATTGCCATAAACAGTTCAGATTTTTAATAATGACATGATGCATGCTTTAATTCAGAACAAGGACCGCATAGATAGAACGGGCTCGTCGCGCTGATCGATTTAGACATATTATTTGTCAAATTTGGAGTTGCAGAATTAAAGTTATTAATTTATTAAGAAAAGGGCATTTTATTGTAATTTTAATCATCTCGAAATTTTAAAGCGCTCAAACATTATTTTGAACAGCATATTTGAATTCCTCACATTTTTCTAATTCAAAAACATATATTATTTGTATTATTTGGATTTATAATTTGAAAGTTATTTAAAACTGATTTGAATTTGAATTTAAAACAAATTTCAAAAAGGTTAAATAAAACAGATACACCGAAAACATTTTGTTACTCGGCCTTAGTCTAACCACAGACACTGCCAGGAGGGTCCAGGTTGACTGGGCCGACACGCGCACAGAAAGGATTTCATCACCGCGGCATTAGCTAGCCCAGGCGGCTGACATGCGGGCCTGACGGAGAAGTAGGTCCCACGTGACAGCGAGGGGCATGGGTGGACCACGTGGCGCGGCGAGGGGAGTGCGGGTTGGAAAACTACAAAACGCGGGGGCTTGTTTGTAAGATTGCACCGGGGCTAGCTAGTGGGGTCGCTGGGGCTGCTAGGGACCTGGGCGTGATCGACAAAAGCGATGGGGGCTTTACGCAAACAGCCACAGCCGTCTACTGAACTGAATCTAGCACCTTCTCTGAATCGCGACGACGACCTGACGACGGCGAGGTTTTCCGGCGAGGATGGCGATGGAACGGGGGCGTATCTCGCGGTGCCTCAAAAACGAAACACGGAGAGGGATGTACAGGCTACAGATCTTGATCAGGGGAATTCGTCGGCGGCGGGCTGTACTGGACGGGGCATCTCGGGGAACAGAGGGGAAACGCCAGCCTCGTCTGCTCGTCGGCGGGGCAGATCACCGGCGAGCCAAAATTGGGCGGCGCTCGGCACGTGTAGGGAAGGAAAAGGGGAAGGGAAAGAGAGGGGGCGCTCACCTCGTCCGATTCCCGCGGAAAGCAGCGGATGGGACGGCCGGAGCGGAAGGGGACTGTGAAGTCGCGGCGGTGGCGCACGGTGCTCTAACGAGAGGGGAGGCTCCGAGAGGTCCTGGTCCTCCTAGCTGGCGGAAAACGATGTCTCGGACCGCGACGATGCTCCCAGGCGAGGCCTCGGTCTCCGGCTAGGGCGGCAACGGCGTCGCGGTGCCTCAGACTAGCGGCGGACACGCGAAGAAGAGGGAGAGGGGAACGGAGCAGGGAGCTAGGGTTAGATAAAAGGTGCGGCTCGGTGCGAGGATAAGAGGAGGGGAGATGGCGTAAGCTGACGGTGGAGGACGGCCACCTGCTCGCTGCCGCTTTCCGTCTGCGCGCAGGAAGGAAAGAAGAAGACGGCGTCAGACGGGGGGGGGAAGAAGAGGAACAGAGGTGGCGATGGCGTGGTCGCGAAGAGGTACGGGCCGGGGAAGAGAAGACGTGGCCCAGGAGGAAAAGAAGGGCGGGACGGATGTGCTGCTGGGCTGCGACTAGGTAAGGGCTGCTGCTGCTGGGCTTTTATCTTTAACTCGTTTTTCTTTTTATTTAAATAACTGTTTTGATTTTTGTTTTGTTGCAGGTTTTAACAAGCCCAAGAAATAACCCTTTTTGGAAGATTTTGCAAATATGATTACAAGGGAAAAGAGATGAGGGTTTGGTAGTGGAACAGAAGGTGATGGTGAGGCAACACCAAAAAGAGAGAGAGGTGTAAAAATCAAAGTGGAAAATCCCACTTGTTCATGCATGATGGTGAAGGTTTTGTTGGGATCATGGGGAGGTGAAAAGATATAGAGATATTCTCACAAAGATAATTCCACTAAGACTAAGAGCAAAGCAAAGGTGCTAAAGGTGGTGATGCTATTGCATGGCCCATGCATGATAATTAAATGCCATGTTCAATTCTTGTGAAAACAATAATATTAACATGGCATTATTCTCATGCATTCCCAAAAGTGGAATGAAGGCCAAGCAAAAGAAATTATAGTTGAATCCACCCCATCCCACATGAGCTAGAATAATAACCAAAGAAAATTAAAAGCCCATGGGTAAAAGGAATGGTGGAATTATAGGGTGGTGAAAAGAAAGGTGATGGAGTTGGATAAAAGATATGCCCCCAACTCAGTTTGGGCATTTAAACCATATATCAATAACCAAATACAATATCAATATGCAAATAC
The DNA here is from genome assembly GCA_910589775.1 of Avena eriantha. Taxonomy (NCBI): domain Eukaryota; kingdom Viridiplantae; phylum Streptophyta; class Magnoliopsida; order Poales; family Poaceae; genus Avena; species Avena eriantha. Next base: position 222,974,715 of record OU342741.1, read on the forward strand.
AATTAATAATGCATATGAGAGAAGAACCAAAAGAAAAAGGGTTTTATATGATGCTCAAATGCAAGGTGGCATGATGACATGAGCCTGATATAATTATGATGCAACAATTATATCTAGGAAGTATCCATTATATTACTAGACCAAGTAGCATTACAACTGTTAGACAATTGGGGTGCTACAATTCTCCCCCACTAAACAGGAATCTCGCCCGGACATTCTAGGAAGAAGAAGAAGACTCAAAGAGGGTAGGATACTTGGCACGGAGCTCATCTTCACGTTCCCAAGTGGCTTCATCAACGGGATGGTGCGACCACTGCACCTTGCAGAACTTGATGGACTTGTTGCGAGTCCTTCTTTCTGCGACTTCTAGAATTTTTGTGGGGTGTTCTTGATAAGACAGATTTTCTTGGAGATTGATGAGTTCATGGTCCACGGTCCTACCGGTATCCTTGAAGCACTTCTTGAGTTGAGAGATGTGGAAGACATCATGGACTTTGAGTTGTTTAGGGAGCTCAAGAGCATAAGCAACTTCTCCTCTTCTTCCACGAATTTTGAAAGGACCGATGTATCTAGGAGCCAGCTTTCCTTTGATACCAAAACGGTGTGTGCCTCTCATGCGAGTGATAGGAAGGTAAACGAGATCACCAGGGACATACTCCATGTCCGTGTGCTTTCTGTCATAATTGCTCTTCTGGCGACTTTGAGCAATCTTCAGGTTTTCAAGAATGATGTGAACTTTCTCCTCCGCTTGAGTTACAATGTCGGGGCCAAACAATATTCTTTCACCTGCGCCCGACCAACCAATCGGAGTTCTGCATTTGCGACCATAGAGAGCCTCAAATGGTGCCATCTTTAGACTTTTTTGGAAACTGTTGTTGTAAGAGAATTCAGCATAAGGAAGACATTCTTCCCACTTCATGCCGGAAGATATAAGGCAAGCACGGAGCATATCTTCCAGAATCTGATTGATCCTTTCAACTTGTCCTTGCGACTAGGGGTGGTAGGCTGTGCTGAAGTTTAATTTTGTTCCCAAAGCATTTTGGAAACTTCCCCAGAACTTGGAAGTGAAGATACTTCCACGGTCTGAACTGATCTCAAGAGGAACTCCATACAGAGAGACAATTCTGTTCATATAGAGCTCAGCCAACTGAATTGCATAAATTGTTTCCATGACTGGAAAGAAGTGAGCTACTTTGGAAATCCTGTCAATGACAACAAAGATTGCATTGTTGCCCTTGTGCGACCTTGGAAAACCAGTTATGAAGTCCATCTCTACTTTCTCCCATTTCCATTACGGAGGCTTCAATGGCTGTAGAAGACCGGAAGGTTTCTAATGGACAGCTTTAACTCTACGACAGACATCACACTCTGAGACATACTTGGCACAATATCGTTTCAAACCAGGCCACCAATATTGTGTTTTCAAGTCCATGTACATCTTAGTGCTGCCAGGGTGGATAGAAAGAACAGAATCATGCGCCTCCTTGAGAACTTGCTCTCTTAAACCCGGGTAGTGCGGAACAAACATCCGGTGTTCGAAGAAAAGAGTGCCTTGGTAGTCAACGTGGAAAGACTCATACTTCGGAAGCTGAATGTTGGAGATGAACTTTTTAGTGTAAGGATCACCAAGTTGAATGGAACGGACATTTTCTTCCAAGAGAGGTGTTGCTAGAAGGTTCAGAAGATACCCTTGATCCACAATTTCAAGGTTTAGCTTGCGGAATTCCTCGCACAAGAGAGGCTGTTGTTCTTCCACCATGAGGTTGTTGACATAAGCTTTTCGGCTGAGAGCATCAACCATGACTTTAGCTTTGCCCGGAGTGTAGTTGATGGTCAAATCGAAATCATTGATTGTTTCAATCCACCTCCTCTGACGAAGGTTGAGATCAGGCTGTGTGAAGATATACTTCAGACTCTTGTGATTTGAAAAGATTTCACAATGGTTGCAAAGCAAGTAATGCCTCCATACTTTCAAAGCAAAGACAACTGCTGCGAGTTTGAGGTCATGTGTAGGATAGTTGATCTCATGCGTCTTCAACTGTCGAGAGGCATAAGCAACAACTTGCTTTTCTTGCATAAGGACCGCACCCAATCCTTGCAATGAGGCATCACAGAATATTTGGAAAGGCTTTGATGTATCTGGAGGAACTAAGACTGGTGTGGAAGTGAGCTTCTCTTTGAGTGTTTCAAAGCTTGCTTGACATGCAGGAGTCCAAAGGTATTTCTTGCCTTTCTTGAGGAGATCGGTAAGAGGCTTCGCAATCTTCGAGAAGTTTTGAACGAAGCAACGACAGTAACTAGCCAAACCAAGGAAACTCCGGACTTCTTTGACATTTATGGGTGGAAGCCAGTCCATAATTGTCTTAATAGTTTCTGGGTTGACGGCAATACCCTTGGCAGAGATGACGTGACCAAGGTAGGTGACTTGAGGCAGCCAAAACTCACATTTTGAGAACTTTGCATACAGGCGGTTCTCACGAAGCTTGTTTAGGACACACCAAAGGTGTTCTTCGTGTTCTTCCTTTGACTTAGAATAGACTAGAATGTCATCCAGATAGACCACAACGAACTTATCAAGATACTCCATGAAAACCGAGTTCATAAGCCTCGAGAAGGTGGCAGGTGCATTGGTGAGACCGAAAGACATGACTGTGTACTCATACAAACCATAACGGGTGGTGAAAGCTGTTTTAGGAACATCTTCCTTGCGGATCTTGATTTGATGATAACCACTTCTCAAATCAAGCTTCGAGAATACCACCGCTCCAGCTAGCTGATCGAAGAGATCATTAATCCGCGGAAGGGGATATTTATTCTTGATGGTTTTAGCATTGAGTGCCCGATAGTCAACACAAAGTCTATCAGTCTTGTCTCGCTTCTTCACAAAGATGGTTGGACTACCCCAAGAAGAAGTACTGTGCTGAATGAAACCCAACTTCTCTTGTTCATCCAGCTGCCGTTTGAGTTCAACCAACTTAGCAGGACCCATTTTATAAGGCCGCTTGGAGATAGGAGCGGTACCAGGTTCAAGTTCAATGGCAAACTCAACCTCACGATCTGGAGGCATACCTGGAAACTCTTCAGGAAAGACATCTGGGAACTCACAGACTACAGGAACACTCTGAATACCTTCCATAGCATCATCATTCAGAGCTGCCAAAGAATAAAGTTGAATTGCAGGAGTCAGACTTGGAGAATAGACTATATGGCCTTCAGGAATTTTCAGAGAAACCGAACGTTCAGCATAATCAATCACGGCTGCATTTGCTGTTAACCAATCCATACCCAAGATAACATCAATATCAGAATTTCCCAGAATAATTAAGGAAGCCAGAAACGAAGAACCACCAATCTCAATTTGATTGTTATGGCTGATTTTAGAAGATGCCATTGTTGCTCCAGGAGAAAGGACCATTAAACGCTTGGGGAGAGGATCCATAGATAACCCATTCCTATCAGCAAAACTCGTAGAGACAAAAGAATGCGATGCACCAGAATCAAACAACACTCGTGCAGAAACTGAGTTAACAGCAAACAACTCCAGATGCATGCTCAGCTTGAGCGACATTGACACAGTTGGCACGAGCAACCGTAGACCCAGGCTTGGTGTTGATGTTGAGAGCCCGAGGTGGAGGTGCACGAATCATAGACTTGCCGCAGGTCTTGGAGGTGGTGGTGGAAGAGCTTTGTTGTTCATAGGACAATTCCAGTGATATGCCTAGTGTTTCCCCAAGTATAGCAAGCACCAAGTGGACGTGGAGCAACGTAGCCAGGGACTCCGCTAGGTGCTCTAGGGTAGTTGTGGTTGTAGCCCCTGGGAGCCGCAGTGAAGGAGTTTAGTGGCCTTGCTGCGTAGCTTGACGGTCTTGGTGGAGCAGGGAGCGACGGTGGGGTGTTAGGAACCTAGACATGACGCTTAGAAGGAGCTGTCATAGTAGAAGAGCTTGTTGTATCACGGCTGTGTTTCTTTGACTCCTCAAACACTTGCCTACTTGCTTCTTCCTCCAGAGCTGTGTGTTGGAGTTCCAGAAAAGACGCCGGCCTTGCATGAGTGATTGCATATTTGATGGAAGCATTGAGGCCTTGCCGGAACCTCTTTTGCTTTTTCTTGTCATCAGAGATCTCATCGCCACCATAACGAGAAAGGTTCATGAAGTTTCTGATGTAGATATTGACATTGTTAGTGCCCTGCTTGAGGTTGAGAAACACTTCCTTCATCCTTTCCATGACAATTTCTGACAAATATTGCTCTTTGAAAGCAGCAGTGAATTGCTCCCAAGTAGGCTGAAAACCAGAGAGATCTGCCTTGAGGTAATTTTCCCACCAAAGAGCTGCATCTCCCTTCAGAAGGTGAGTGGCACATTTGACCCATTCTTGCTCGGGAACATCCGCAGTCTTCAGCAACCTTGACACTTCACGAGGCCAATCATCTGCATCAAGTGGCTAATCAGACACCTCAAATTCGCGTGGGTTGAACTTGAGAAAACTCTTGATGTCTCCTCGCTTGGGAGGTGGAGGTAGCAGAACAAACTCATTCCTCCTCACGCTTTCCTCGAAGCGCTGCTGATTCTGCTGCATAGTGCCCAAAGCATTTGCAATACTTGCCAAAGCAGCCCCAAGTTCAGGTGGTATGTCCTCCTCAGAACGGCGTGGTGGTGCCATCCTGTGATTGATATAAAACACAAGTCAGTACTACAATGGAGGATGATAATAATCCAAAATAGTACCAAAATGGAATTAATCAAGATTAAACGATGCAATTCACTGAGATGATATTAAAATATCAACAAAGTTCAAGGCAACTAGAAGATATTAAGCATAACGCACACGACTGAACAAGGAGAGTGGTATACAAACTAACAAAGAAAAATTTTCCACAAATTTCGGCATTAAAATACCACTATATGCGCAAAACCACTTAGCGAATCAAGATTAGTAACTCTACTAGTTGAATATAAAAGAGAAATGATACAAGTAGTGGTATGATCGCGACTCCATCCCGCACTCAAATCATTACTCCGCACATGAATCAGTAAAACACATATCCCAACACCTTCTTCTTAAGATGAACCTAAAGATTGTTAACTACGAAAAAGAACAACCCAACAAGATAACGTCGGATAACAAAGAGTAAGATAGATCGCATCGGTATACAACGAATCAGAAAGATCGCATCGGTTTACAAAGGCCTATCGGTATGGAATGTACCAACAGTTGATAACCAAAAGGCAGATAGTGATAACATTTGGATGCAACAGATAGACAAGGAATTCACACACACACACACACACAACCTATGGTACTACGGAACCCAGAACACGGGAATCCTAGTTTGAATTTTTAGTAGAGGATTGAAAACGTTACACTTCCTTACCAGAAAAGGGTGGGTGGGTGGGTAAGAAGAAAAATGGAAGCAGTCCTACTCTCACTTTTGTTTTTCCCTAGTATACATAACTACCAAAAATATTTGCTAGACTGACAACGACCATTTTGGCTGAGACCCTCAAGGGCGGGATGGCTCTGATACCAATAGTAACTACCTCAGTGAATTACGCTCTTAGTTACATGCCTGTATGAACGAAAGTGGTTAAAATAGTACGGTGGGGCCCAGGGCCACTCACGGTAGACCTTTCGGCCGTCCTAACCACTTTCAGATCATCGGGACAAGAACGAGCGGCGTAATCGGCAAGCGAAGGGATCAACTACATACACAAATGAGTATGTATGCAAGCCACATACAACAGCCCTCAGAGCCATTCCATCCAAAAGAAATAGAAATATTGCAACGCCATACGACAAGATTCAAATATCCTAGATAGAGATAATATTTTAGGATAGCTCCTCATACAACAAACATCAGAGTATCAGGCGGAAGCGGAAACAAGATCCGAGTACGGATAAGAAGTAAATCGGCATAAGATGCCACATAATAAACACATCCCGCCCACAGATCTCACGGATCCCCGTTCCCGGAATCTCTACACCGAATGATCGTTCTCAACCTCATCTGTCTCCTCCACCTAGTATCCATCTTGCGAATACACCTGTTCATCTGAATCAAACAATTTATCGTGTGAGACCCTAGGGGTACTCAGCAAGTCTTTATGCCACTAAAGGGGACACAACCTGGGGTGACGCAATTGCAGCAAAAGATAATATCTAACAATTCTATAGATACTCGCTAACCATCCGCCTAACCAATGATAGACGGATGTCCGTAAGAACAACAATTATAACAGTATAATTAACAGATCCATCCTCCTCCTCGCCTACCGACGAGGAAGCGGACGAACAACCCCCATCATCCGTTGGCAGTTTTATTAACCATTCCATGAGTATTGCACTATTTACTAGTCAAGTTCTTAGTCAAATTAAAAGCGGTACTTTAGTTATTCTTGTCTATGATCGAGAAACTGTGCTCCAAGTCGTCCATAACCGCGGTCACGACTTTCAGAAAGATTTACCCTGCAGGGGTGCACTAATAGCAACACACACTCGACCAACCTCAGAAAAACCAACTCAAAACCCAACGAGACATTCACGACAAAGCAATCACAGGATTCAGAAATATTTCAGGCGGGCACCCCATTAAGCTACCCGCAACAAAGTTGGCCGGCTCCGAGACGGACCCAAGGTTTGCGCCAATGGTTGTAAACGACTGGGAACCCGAAAATGTGACTGGGCTTGTCGATACCGCGAAAACACTCTGCAATTCTTAAACAGTACAGGTGCTCCTCGCACAATCTTAATAAAACAGTAACATGGCATAAGTACAGAATAGTAATAAAGCCCCAAATTACTTTTTGGCCCCAAGAAATAAGAAGGAATCAAGCTCTGGCTCAAGGGGGTCCATAAGGCCTCCCGGATGTCGATAGTGCGAATAATCAAGGAACAGGAATCAAGTACTCGGGGTCCTACGGGACACAATTGAGCATGAAAAACCAAATAGCAGATATTGCTCACCGATGCCTCTTTCATTAGTTATCCCATTACTACTCAGGTTAAGTTGTTTAGGTACCTCGTTATTCATCAGACACTCACATACCCTACTCATGCTTTGCTACGACTCGCATGGCTCAAACAACTCCTGTAGTAATGGCTCATGGGATGGAGGAACAAGCTTCGGTGGGGTTTAAAAGTAAAGGCTATGCAGTACTTGGGATTCAATTTAATGCAATCACGACTCAATGATGCAAGAATAAGATAGAGGCAATAGGTACTATATGTATGCAAGCATGTGGTAGTGCTTGCCTGGTAGCTCCGTTGAAGCGGGAGATGAATCTGGGTAGTACTCCTGTGATTCCTGGTAATTCTCCTGCTGGGCGTCTATTCGAAGAAAAACCAAACAAACAAGGGCCAACATAAATAAAGTGCACAAGCATATGAATTAAAATGCGACAAGCAAACAAGCATGCCATTATGAATGATGCACAATTTACATGGCATTAAAGTAGCATGGCATGGTGAGGTGTGAGGTACAAGAATAAAGCATTTTATTATTTATTTAGTCAAATTTTATTGCCATAAACAGTTCAGATTTTTAATAATGACATGATGCATGCTTTAATTCAGAACAAGGACCGCATAGATAGAACGGGCTCGTCGCGCTGATCGATTTAGACATATTATTTGTCAAATTTGGAGTTGCAGAATTAAAGTTATTAATTTATTAAGAAAAGGGCATTTTATTGTAATTTTCATCATCTCGAAATTTTAAAGCGCTCAAACATTATTTTGAACAGCATATTTGAATTCCTCACATTTTTCTAATTCAAAAACATATATTATTTGTATTATTTGGATTTATAATTTGAAAGTTATTTAAAACTGATTTGAATTTGAATTTAAAACAATTTTGAAAAAGGTTAAATAAAACAGATACACCGAAAATATTTTGTTACTCGGCCTTAGTCTAACCACAGACACTGCCAGGAGCATCCAGGTTGACTGGGCCGACACGCGCACAGAAAGGATTTCATCACTGCGGCTTTAGCTAGCCTAGGCTGCTGACATGCGGGCCCGACGGAGAAGTAGGTCCCACGTGACAGTGAGGGGCATGGGTGGACCACGTAGCGCAGCGAGGGGAGTGCGGGTTGGAAAACTACAAAGCGCGGGGGCTTGTTTGCAAGATTGCACCGGGGCTGGCTAGTGGGGTCGCGGGGGCTGCTATGCACCTAGGCGTGATCGACAAAAGCGCGGGGGGGGGGGGGGGGGCCTTTACGCAAACTGCCACAGCCGTCTACTGAACTGAATCTGGTGCCTTCTCTGAATCACGATGACGACCTGACGACGGCGAGGTTTTCCGGCGAGGATGGCAATGGAACGGGGGCGTATCTCACGGTGCCTCAAAAACGAAACACGGAGAGGGATCTACCGGCTATAGATCTCGTTCAGGGGAATTCGTCGGCGGCGGGCTGTACTGGACGGGACGTCTCGAGGAATAGAGGGGAAACGCTGGCCTCGTCTGCTCGTCGGCGGGGCAGATCACCGGCGGGCGAAAATTGGGCGGCGCTGGGCACGTGTAGGGGAGGAAAAGGGGAAGGGAAAGAGACGGGGCGCTCACCTCGTCCGATTCCCACGGAAAGCAGCGGATGGGACAGCCGGAGCGGAAGGGGATGGCGAAGTCGCGGCGGTGGCACACGGTGCTCTGACGAGCGGGGAGGCTCCGAGCGATCCTAGTCCTCCTAGCCGGCGGAAAACGATGTCTCGGACCGCGGCGATGCTCCCAGGCGAGGCCTCGGTCTCCGGCTAGGGCGGGAACGGCATCGCGGTGCCTTAGACTGGCGGCGGGCACGCGAAGAAGAGGGAGAGGGGAACGGAGCAGGGAGCTAGGGTTAGATAAAAGGTGCGGCTCGGTGCGAGGATAAGAGGAGGGGAGATGGCGTAAGCTGACGGTGGAGGACGGCCACCTGCTCGCTGCCGCTTTCCGTCTGCGCGCAGGAAGGAAAGAAGAAGACGGCGTCAGACGGGGGGGGGGGGGAAGAAGAGGAACAGAGGTGGCGATGGCGTGGTCGCGAAGAGGTACGGGCCGGGGAAGAGAAGACGTGGCCCAGGAGGAAAAGAAGGGCGGGACGGATGTGCTGCTGGGCTGCGACTAGGTAAGGGCAGCTGCTGCTGGGCTTTTATCTTTAACTCGTTTTTCTTTTTATTTAAATAACTGTTTTGATTTTTGTTTTGTTGCAGGTTTTAACAAGCCCAAGAAATAACCCTTTTTGGAAGATTTTGCAAATATGATTACAAGGGAAAAGAGATGAGGGTTTGGTAGTGGAACAGAAGGTGATGGTGAGGCAACACCAAAAAGAGAGAGAGGTGTAAAAATCAAAGTGGAAAATCCCACTTGTTCATGCATGATGGTGAAGGTTTTGTTGGGATCATGGGGAGGTGAAAAGAGATAGAGATATTCTCACAAAGATAATTCCACTAAGACTAAGAGCAAATCAAAGGTGCTAAAGGTGGTGATGCTATTGCATGGCCCATGCATGATAATTAAATGCCATGTTCAATTCTTGTGAAAACAATAATATTAACATGGCATTATTCTCATGCATTCCCAAAAGTGGAATGAAGGCCAAGCAAAAGAAATTATAGTTGAATCCACCCCATCCCACATGAGCTAGAATAATAACAAAAGAAAATTAAAAGCCCACGGGTAAAAGGAATGGTGGAATTATAGGATGGTGAAAATAAAGGTGATGGAGTTGGATAAAAGATATGCCCCCAACTCAGCTTGGGCATTTAAACCATCTATCTATAACCAAATACAATATCAAGATGCAAATACAATTAATAATGCATATGAGAGAAGAACCAAAAGAAAAAGGGTTTTATATGATGCTGAAATGCAAGGTGGCATGATGACATGAGCCTGATATATTTATGATGCAACAATTATATCTAGGAAGTAGCCATTATATTACTAGACCAAGTAGCATTACAATTGTTAGACAATTGGGGTGCTACAAAAATATGGCACAATTTGTCGGGGTGCAATTTTTTTAATATGGGATCATTACCTTGGTCGTTCATCTTGAAATCCCAGAATAGTTCATACTCGTTGACAACTAAGCTTAAATTCATTTAAATTTCACCACTTACTTTTAGGTTATATTTTTACACGGTTGGTCAGAGTACATTTTACACCAGGGACATGAAAAAAGCAATAATTACATTGAGGTCCATACATTTATCATAAATCTACCTAAAAGGAAAAAAAATCTGGTTTGGCTCCTTCTCGAGAGATCAACTGATCTAAGCCAAACTCTACACACTACTTCCTCTTCGATTGTTTTCAAAATATGGCCAAATTTTTCGGCATGCAAATTCTTGGATATGGGATCATATGCATAAAGTATGGTGTAGATATGGCTTGACCTTGGCCGTTTGTCTTGAAAATCCAAGATTATGGTTCATACTCACTGACAACTAAGCTTAAATTCATTTAAATTTCACCACTTACTTTTAGTTTAGAATTTTACACGGTCAGTGGGAGTACATTTTACATCAAGGAACTAAAAAGGGAAAATTACATGGAGGTCCATACATTTAGCATAAAGGACCCTACAAAGGAAAACTTTTTGTTTTGTCTCCTTATCGAGACACTAGTTCATCTAAGTAAAACTCTTCGTACTACTTCCTCTTCGATTATTTTCAAAATATGGCCAAATATGTTGCCATGCAGATTCTCTGATATGGGATCATCAGCATAAAGTATGATGTTTATATGGCCTTGACCTTGGTTGTTCGACTGAAATCCGAGAATGTTCATCCTCATTAACATGTAAGCTTAAAATCATCTAAATTTCACCACTTACCCTTTTAGGTATGAATTTTACACGGTGTGTGGAAGTACATTTTACATCAAGTATGCAAAAAAGGGAAAATTACATCGATGTCCATACATTTAGCATGCCCCTAAATATAAGAAACAAAAACAGTCGTGTATGGCTCCTTCTCGAGAGAGCAGCTGATCGAGCCATACTCTTTGTACTACTTCATCTTCGATTGTTTTCAAAACATGTCCAAATCTATCGGCATGCTAATTCTTGGACATGGCATCATCACCATAAAGTATGATGTTGATATGGCCTTGACGTTGGTCGTTCGGCTTGAAATCCAAGAATTTTCATGCTCGTTGACAACTAAGCTTAAATTTTTTCAAATTTCACAACTTACACTTTTTGGTTAGAATTTTACACAGATGGTGGGGGTACATTTACACCAAGGACCTAAAAAATACACTAAGGTCCATGCATTTAGCATAAAGGACCATAAAATTTAGCAAAGAAAACAGTCGGGTTCGGCTCCTCGAGAGAGCAGATGATCGGGCCCTACTCTTCATACTACTTCCCCTTCGATTTGCAAGAAAGATTTATTGTGGAGGGAACTGGGAGCAGATTAGTACTATTCCGAAGGGAACTGGAGCAGAGGAACATGCGTCCATTTTCATTTTATTCAACCTCGCATATACGCTCTCTCCCCACTTCTATGCGAAGTGCCACCGTTCTTCCCTTCTCCTCCACAATGCTGCTTTCTGATCCTGTTCATCGCACAGTATGAGAGTGTTTGTTCTTCTCCCTGTTCGGGCTGCTACCATCGGTCTTCCCTCTTTTCTAGAAAACCAAATCAAGCCACTGTCCAAACTTCCACTAGCTCCCTTGCGATGGTAGGACCGAGCAAGGGCAGTGATGATTCTGATCTATTCCAACATGTTTTTACCAAAGGCCCACTTGAAGAACTCATAACCAGATGCGATGTCATCACCATCGCGAGCCTCGCTGGTTCGTCCAAACATCTTCTTGACTCGACAAAATATAGTGCAACTTTACATGCTTCTCAACTGTTTGTCCTCCCATGTGTTCTTCATTCTCACCCGACTAAGAAACCATGGGAATGCAACGAGTACTTCGAGGGCAAAGGCACGGCATGCAAGCTGATGCCGTTGGACAGGTTCTCCTCTGACGCTGTGTTCCCAAATTGTATGGGTAAGCAGTAGGTACGTGGCAATGGAGATTGGATCGACACTGTTGGGTCTGAGTGAAAGTGGGAGCTTGTCAATGTGGACACTCATCAACGCATTCCTCTCCCACAAGTCAATGAGTTTGTAGCCACCAATGATCCGTTTACATTCATGCATAATGATCACCCTATTCTCCTCCGGATGATTGCTATTTGCCCAGCTCCCACAGCTGTGGCTGATTATTTAGATTTCTCTCTTGTCGCTATCTTTGACTACTCAATTTCTACCCATTATGGCGATCAGTATGCATGGGCAGTTCTTGAGAACCAGTTCTAGTGCTATTTCAAATACAGTGCTGCACTTATCCACAAGGGTCTGGTGTTTGCAGCCACTAAGAGTGGCATTGTTTATGTTTCGAATCATCTGTATTTTGGTAAGTTTGATCCATTCCTATTCTAAACAGTAGCTTAAGTTTTAATGGATGTAAACTAGTGTTGGCTGATTTGGCCATCATTTCTTTTCATAGGTCCTATTCTTCTCCCGTCACCACCTGTCATGCATCTCGAGGAGGGAAACCTTGATGCCATAGATGATGACGAGCACGGACCTGGTTTATGGTTCTTAGCAATATCTGCACATGAATATCGCCTTCTTCTTAACCATACCGTGGGTGTTACTGATGATGTGTTTTATGGTGGTACTTATTATGGTCATGGAAATCATGTTGCTGATCATAGTGTTGATCGCTGCGGTCGCACTTGTGGCACATATGCTACAGGGTTTGGCTGCAAGGTGTACTCAAAGGACACTGCTTACTTGTATCCACCTAAGCCATGGATAGAGATTGCTAACCTGGGAGCATATTCCCTTTTCCTTGGATTAAACTATTCAATAAATATTGCGGTAGGTGGTGCAGATGTTTCCCCAGGATATCTGATGAGAAGCAACTGTGTCTACACCTCTCACCATGCAATAGGACTAGGATATACGCTGTTTCCTGAAATATGCTGCTTCAGTCTAAATACCGAAGAAGCAGCTGTTGGTTTCTCAACCAACGTTGCATGGAAATCTCCGGAGACTACATTATGGTTCATCCCGAGAATCGCTAAAGCCCACGATTGGAACCAAACTACCATAAGTAATCGTAATATTATGTAATAGGATAACTCAATTTAGATCAAGTGCAGTAGATGGTCTTTCTTTTCTTTTGTAACTTGGCCTTGTCATAAACTCATAATCTAGACAAGGCTTTGGGCATTTTGAGTTTCCTATGGAGGTCACACACAGGCATTAATGCGAGAAGGAGGCATGCGCACAAAAGCAGACTTGATCACCAGGATTGTTTCTTCCAATGATGAGTGTTCGGAAAAAAGGGCAAACTGAATCTATCACTTTGAAATGTTGTTGAATATGTCCAAGTGATGGTGAATGTGAACTGTGAATCTGTCGATACTTTTCTTTCTTATTATGTACTGCTGCATCTTTCAAATGCTACTAAACCTATCAAAAGTTTTATTCGATACTTGTTCAGATCGATCGATCGAGTGCAGAATATGGTCTCTCTTTCCTTTTGAATCATTCTTTGCTACATCTATTGAATTTCAATGTCCGCATTGCTGAATCTGTCAATTCTTTTGGTCACTGTTTGTGTACTGCCACAATCTGTCAAGTGCTACTGAATATGAACCGTAAATCTATCTGATATTTTTACGGTCTATTCTATTCCGCTGAATCTTCCAAATGCTACTAAATCTGTCAAATGATCTGTCGTTACACTTAGTACAATATTTTGTAGAACGAACTATGATGTACTGCTACTTGGTTAGATGAAGTGCATCAGATTATCTTGCTTTTCTTTTGAAACTTAGCATTGTTACCATTATCGGGATTAGTCTTGGGCATTTTGGGTTGCTATGGGCAGTCACAAAGGCATTGACGTAAGGAGGAGGTACTCACACAGAAGCAGACTTGATCGTCAGTTTTGCTTGCTCCAATGATTGAGTCTATTCGCAGAATAGGCCAAACTGATCGTGGGCCAAGTTTTTTGTAGCTGGAATAAGAACTGATTCTCTTTGTACTGCTATTGAATTTCAAGTAGAAAATTCCGACATTGCTAGTACTAAAGCATTTCTGCAACTAATAGTGATGTACTGGTATTGTATTTCAATGTTTGTATTGCTGCATTGGTGACTTTTGAAATGCTACTGAATTGGTCAAGTGCTCCCAAATATTAACTTCGAATCTGTTGATAATTTTTCTACCTTATTATGTACTGCTGAATTTTGACATGAATATCTACCAAAAAGAATTATCGCTTTTCCCCCGCCCTCGCTGAGGTCTTTGTTTTGAATCCAGCAGAGCACATCACAATGCAATTTTTATTAACAACAAGAAAAAATATAGTACTCCCTCCGATCCAAATTAATGTTCTCACATTTGTCTAGATTCTGACATATCTAGTCATGCTTTAGTGCTAGACACGTCCGAATGTAGCCAAATCCCAGAACATTAATTTGGATCGGAGGGAGTGTAGTAGCTCATTCGCCCCCTCTTTAGCCCAGAACATTTTAATTCAGTATTTTCAAGGTCAGGTACTGCTGACACAGGCCAACGGAAATTTTAGAAAGGATCCCATGGATCATAGCCGAGAACATATTAGTTCGGCCTTTTACGGGTCAGCGGACTGCTGAGCACAGGCTAGTGAAATTTGAGAATGAAGCCGATGGAGCATAGCCTATGGAATATAGCCCATGTAGAGAAATAGCCAAACTCTTTTTAATTCGGCCTTTTGGGCATTGCCCCCCACCTCTCATAATAAAAAAACTCTACCTAACCATGTTTTTAAGAAAATACCCCATTATGTGGCATTTTATAAATGAACATGCTAGAAGCGCTGCCCTATTATATTTTAAAAGAGATAAACATATACACACCAAATATTTTAAGAAGACTAATACAGAAGTTGTAGTACTAATAAAAGTTTCATGATATTTTTTCTGTAAATATCTTTGTTGTATTTGGCACTGAGTTTACGTTTATTTGATTTGAAGGTCTTTTATCCGAATCGCCTTTGTGTGTGTGTGTATCTTGGGTTTATATTTTTCTTCTTCTAGCAATATCGCATTATGGAGAGGCTAACATCACGGACCCACCAGCATGCAACATCCCTGGAGTTTGTTTTGAGGGTGGGCTCGAAACAAAAGTTTAAATACTTGTATAGAGAGGCTAGCATCTGGGACCCATCAGACAGAACATACAAGGCTGTATCGGGGACCCTTAAGCCAGAACATGCCAGAAAGGCTGACATAAGGGCCCCAATAGTAAGACCATACACGACTGCCATGGTGAAAACAGCGGACGCGGCCGAAAAAAGTCCATCACACACACAATGCACTTACAAAGAGGCTGGCATGTCGGACCTAGCAGGCCTAAGCATAGCCCATGAAATTAGCCTACCTGCCCCAAGCATAGCCCAATACCTTTTAATTCGGCCTTTTCGTGGTCTTGTGGCCATCGACCGTGGCCCATTCAATTTAGGAGTGAGCCCATGGAATATAAGCCATGACGAATAGGGCATCCACCCCGAGTTAGCCCAGAATCTTTTTAATTCGGCCTTTCTGAGCATTTTTTGTACTCTGAGGCTGACATCTGGGACCCAAAAAACAGTCTAACATACACATGTTTCTTTCAAATAGAGGCTGTCATCTGGGACCCAGCATAGACACGTTTCCTGCACAGAGGTGGTTGACATCTGGGACCCAAAAAGTTTCCAAGGTCAAAAGAGTGGACATGGCCAAAAAAAGTACATGATACGCATGTTTCATTTATAGAGAGGCCGATATATGGGACCTAGCAGCGCTACCTTATAAAGATGCTGCATCGAGCAACGTAGCGAGTTCGAAATAGGGAGGTGCGAGCGAGGAAAAAGTTCAGCATGTACACGTTTCTTTTAATGAGAGGCTGAAATGGGGGATCCAGCAGCGTGAGGAAACAGCAGATTCGTCAAGCAACGCTATCTAGTTCGGAACAGGGTAGCGCTAGAGAAGAAAAAAATTCCATCATACCCACGATTCTTCTAATGTGAGGCTGACATAATGGACCCACCAGCCTGAATAAACGATTGATGCAGCGAGCAAAGCTATCAAGTTCGGAACACGAAGGCGCGACAAAGGGTAAAAAATCCATCATACACACGTTTCTTCTAATGAGAGGATGCCATGTGGGGCTCAGGAGGTTGGTTAAACGGTAGATGCATCGAGCAGCACTATCAACTCGGAACGGGGGTAGCGCTAGCGAAGGAAAAAAATCCATCATACACACGTTTCTTCTAATTTGAGGATGACATGTGAGGCCCAGCATCGTGATTAAACGGTAGATGCATCGAACAACGTTATCAAGTTCGGAACAGGGTAGCGCAAGTGAAGGGAAAAAATCCATCATACACACGTTTCTTTTAATGAGAGGATGACATGTGGGGCTCAGGAGGTTGGTTAAATGTAGATTCGTCGAGCAACTCTATCAACTCGGAATAGGGTAGCACTAATGAAGGAAAAAATCCATCCTACACACGTTTCTTCTAATCAGATGATGACATGTGGGTCCCATGAGGTTGATTTGATAGTAGATGCATCGAGCAGCGCTATCAACTTCGGAACAGGGTAGCGTGAATGAAGGAAAAAAATTCCATCATACACACGATCCTTCTAATGAAAGGATGGCATGTGGGACCTAGTATCCTGACTAAACGGCAGATGCCTCGAGAAACGTTATCGAGTTCAAATCAGGGAGGCGCGACCGAAAAGTATGGTCCACTAGAGACACTGACATCCGGGGCCCACATGGCTCAAAAGACTTTGGCGAGTCAACATCGCGCGAGGAAACAAAAATCTAGCTTCTATCACGCGCCAGCCGAGCTTCCTCCATGTTTTTACAAGATCCGCCATAGTTGAGGGCCGCAAAACCGAAAAAATAAAGTTTTCCATCGGTCACGGCCGAGCCTAGAATTTCATCGCGGAAGACGCGCCTTCTACGACTAGCATCGGGCCAATTCGTTGCGGAAGGAAACTTTTCTTGTAGTGATTTCTATGCTAAAAAAATGCTGATGAAGCTGAAATCAATGACCATGATGGGAAGGCCTCCATTTTATGGAATGCTTTTAAGGAAAGGATGGGCAAGGCTGAAAATTCAAACATGCAGTTCAACCTAGAAGATATTCTTGGAGAAAAGATGACTAATCAACTTAGTGCTTCGTTGGAGGAACCATTCATAGACAATGAGATAGAGGATATAGTAAAGGAATTACCTAATGAAAAATCACCTAGACCTGATGGTTTTAATAATGAATTCATCAAAAATTTCTGGCACATAATAGGGAAGGATATAAAAACCCTGATTCAAGATTTCTATGATTAGAAAGTTTCTTTGGAATGTATACATTCTTATTATATCACATTTATTCCAAAGGTAGATGGACCAACTATCCCAGCTAATTTCAGGCCAATATCCTTGCTAAATAGTGTCTTTAAAATAATTACAAAGTTGTTGGCAAATAGGCTACAAAATATCATCTTAAAGCTGGTGCACGAAAAGGAGTATGGGTTCTTAAACAAGAGATCAATTCAGGACTATGTTGGATGGGCCTATGAATATATTCACCAATGGCACAAATCTGGAGAAGAAACCTTCGTCCTCAAACTGGACTTTGAGAAAGCTTTTGATCTGACTGAACATTCCACAATCATTAATATTTTGGAGGCTAGATGTTTTGGAAGATAGTGGATTAAATGGATTCAGTTAATTGTTGGTTCAGCCTCCTCAGCTATTCTACCGAATGGTGTCCCTAGAAAAAAATTATTACCAAAGAGGTGACAGGCAAGGAGATCCCCTTTCTCCATTAATTTTTGTGCTTGTAACTGATTTACTTCAATCTGTGCTTAATAAATCAATGATCCAAGATCTTTTGTTAGCCCCCCTAAGATGCTCTACCTGTTCTGATTTCCCAGTTATCCAGTATGCTGATGATACTTCGATTGTACTAAAATCTGAAGCAACACAAATAATTTGTCTCAAAGCTCTTCTTCAAACTTCTACTACATCTACTGGACTAAAAGTTAACTATCATAAATCAAACTTATATCCAATCAGTATGGATGAAGATAGGATTCTACATTTTGCCAAAATATTAAACTAACAAACTGGGAGCTTTCCTTTCACTTATTTTGGGTTGCCACTTAGACTCACAAAGCCACCTATGGAAAGTTTCATGCCAATTGTCCAAAGAGTGGAAAGAAGATTTTGTGAAACTATTGACTTCCTTGATTATGGAGGAAAACTTCTTATGGTTAAAGTTGTGTTATACTCCCTTTCACTCTTTTTTATGAGTTGTTTAGAGGTGACTATTTTCATCAAAAATCAAGTGATAAAATATATGAGGAATTGCTTATGGACAAAAAAGACTAATGATGTGCAAGCTAGAGGTTCTGCTTTGATCTCATGGGATAATATATGTAGGCCTAAGGAGTAGGGAGGACTTGGTGTCTTAAATTTGCAAACTCAAAACACTGTCCTGCTTCTTTGTCCTGCTTGTCAAAAACTTAGACAAATTCTTTAATTAGAAGGAAATTCCTTTGGTGAATCTAATTTGGCATACCTATTACAATAATAGTTCTTTGTCTGGTAAAAATCCGGAAGGATCTTTCTGGTGGAAAGCCCATTTAAAATTAATTGACTCTTATAATGGAATGTCAAGGTTCAAGCTAGGAGATGGTATAACAATTCTTCTATTTGTCCGATCTCTAGTTGGATGAGTCCCTCAGCCACAAACTTCCACATTTACTATCATATGTTAAAAAATCGGACACAACTATCAAGGATATGTTACAATTGGAATTTCTAGAAGGCATGTTCCATTTACCACTGTCTGTGCAAGCCTACCTGGAATTTGAAACACTTGAGGACATTTGCAGTGATGCTCATAACAGAGTACAGGCAGGGGATATTGACGAATGGACTTACCTTTGGGTAGGAAATCTCTTTCTAACAATACAAGCTTATAAAGTACTTATGGGTCATATCCCAACCCCTCCCCACTTCAACTGGATCTAGAAATCATCTTATCAAGCCAAACATAAATTCTTCTTTTGGATACTTCTACATGATGGACTTAACACAAGGAACATGCTGGCAAGATTTTTTTTTCATCTCCAGTCTTATTCATGTGCAATGATGGATTGTAATTGTGATAAGGATACCTCCCATCTCTTTCTAGACTGTCCTTTTGCTTCATATTGTTGTAATTTCATTTGCCCAATGAGAAACCACATCTCGTCAGTCTTTGAAGCTATTGAAAACATCATAGGAAAACTGAAGAAGCCGTTTTCCATGGAGATCATCATTTTAGCTGCCTGGGCTATATGGATTGTCATAAATGATAAAGTGTTCAACAACACAAGTCCTATGTTTGCAAAACTAGAAAGCCATTTATTTGTAGGAATTAAGATTAGTGGCCTACAAAATGAAAAAAACATGTACAAACATTCAAAGAATGGTTACAATCTCAAGTTTAGCATGATATATTAGATCAAGGTTTTGTTGTGTTTTAACTTTGTATCAAGGATTTTCCCACTGTTTTACCCTAAAAATGATACTCCATGTGTAAAACCATGATCAACGATCCCAAAAACATGTTGGAATGCAACTGCAAAATGCAATGGAGCACTAGTGTGATAGGGGTTGCATCACCACATCCACTTGGAAACTAACACATGCACTGACACTCCATGTGTCAAACCATGGTCAGAAAGCCCAAAAACATGTTGGAGTGCAACTTGTAAATGCAATGGAGCACCAGTGTGATGGAGGTTGCATCACCACATCCACTTGAGTGTGTGTGGTCATGTGGATCAATGTGGATTGAAAAAGAACACATGCAATGACACTCCATGAGTCAAACCATGGTCCGAAAGCCCAAAAACATGTTGGAATGCAATTGCCAAATGCAATGGTGCACTAGTGTGATAGTGGTTGCATCGCCACATCAACTTGCATGTGTGTGGTCATGTGGATCGGAAAAGAACACATGCAATGACACTCCATATGTCAAACCATGGTTAAAAAGCCCAGAAACATGTTGGAATGCACTACCCAATGCAATGGAGCGACAGTGTGATAGAGGTTGCGTCACCACGCCCACTTGAGTGTGTGTGGTCATCTGGATCAATGTGGTTTGGAAAATAACACTTGCAATGACACTCCGTGTGTCAAACCAAGGTCACAAAGCCCCAAAACATATTCGAATGCAACTCCCAAATTAAATGGAGCACTTGTGTGACAGAGTTTGCATCACCAAATCCACTTGAGTGTGTGTCGTCATGTGGATCAAGTTGGTTAGAAAAAGAACACATGCGATGACACTCCATGTGTCAGACCATGGTCACAAAGCCCGAAACAAGTTGGGATGCAACTGCCAAATGCAATGGAGCACCCATGTGGGAGAGGTTGCATCACCACATCCAGTTCGGTGTGTGTGGTCATGTGGATCAATGTGGTTTGGAAAACAACACATGCAATGACACTCAATGTTTCAAACCATGGTCAAAAATCCCAAAAACATGTTGGAATGCAACAAACAAATCCAATGGTGCACCAGTGTTATAGAGGTTGCATCACCACATCCACTTGAGAGTGTGTGGTCATGTGGATCAATGTGGTTTGGAAAAGAACACATGCAATGACACTCCGTGTGTCAAACCATGGTCAGAAAGCCCAGAAACATGTTGGAATACAATTTCCAAATGCAATGGAGCACCAGTGTGAAAGAGGTTGCATCACCACATTGACTTGATTATGTGTGGTCATGTGGATCAAGGTGGTTTGGATAAGAGCACATTTAATGACACTCCACCTGTCAAACCATGGTCAACAAGCCCAAAAACACGTTGGAATGCAACTGCCAAATGCAATAGAGCACCAGTGTGACAGATGTTGCCTCACCACATCCAATTTAGTGTGTGTGGTTATGTAAATCAATGTGGTTAGGAAAAGAACACATGCAATGACACTCCATGTGTCAAACCATGGTCAAAACTCCCAAAATCATGTTGGAATGCAACTACCAAATGCAATGGTGCACCAGTGTGATAGAGGATGCATCACCACATCCACTTGCATGTGTGTGGTCATGTGGATAAAAGGCTATCTGTGTAAAAATAACACATGCAATGACACTCCATGTGTCAAACCATGGTCAGAAAGCCCAAAAACATTTTGGAATGCAACTACCAAATGCAATGGAGCACCAGTGTGATGGAGGTTGCATCACCACATCCACTTGAGTGTGTGTGGTTATGTGGATCAACGTTGTTTGGAAAAGAACACATGCAATGACACTCCATGTGTCAAACCATGGTCAAAAAGCCCCAAAACATGTTGGAATGCAACTACCAAATGCAATGGTGCACCAGTGTGACAGAGGTTACATCACCACATCCATTTGCATGTGTGTGGTCATGTGGATCAATTTCGTTTGCAAAAGAACACATGTTATGACACTACATGTGCCAAAATAGGTTCAAACCCCCCAAAACCATGTTGGAATGCACTGCCAAATTGCAATGGAGTAGCATTATGATAGAGTTTGCATCACCACATCCACTTGGTTGTGTGTGGTCATGTGGATCAATGTAGTTTGGAAAAGAACACATGCAATGACACTCCATGTAGCAGACCATGGTCACAAATCTGAAAAACATGTTCGGATTCAATTGCCAAATGAAATGGAGCACCATTGTGACAAAGGTTGCATCACCAGATCCACTTGAGTGTGCGTGCTCATGTGGTTCAATGTGGTTTCTAAAAGAGCACATGCAATGACACTCCATGTGTCAAACCATGGTCAAAAATCCCAAAAATATGTTGGAATGCAACTTCCAAATGCAATGGAGCACCATTATGACAGAGGTTGCATCACCACATCCAGTTGACTGTGTCTGGTCATGTGGATCAAGGGTTGTGGTTTGGAAAATAAGACATGCAATGTCACTCCATGTGTCAAACAATGGTCAGAAAGCCCAAAAAACATGTTGAAATGCAACTTCCAAATGCAATGGAGCACTAGTGTGATGGAGGTTGTGTCACCACATCCGCTTGACTGTGTGTGGTCATGTCAATCAATGTTTTTTGGAAAAAAACACATGCAATGACAGTCCATGTGTCAAACCATGGTTAGAAAGCCCAAAAACATGTTGGTATGCAACTTCCAAATGAAGTGGATCACCAGTGTGAAAGAGGTTGCATCACCACATCCACTTCAGTGCGTATGGTCATGTGGATCAAGGTGGTTTGAAAAAGAGAACATGCAATGACACTCCATGTGTCAAACCATGGTCGGAAAGTACAAAAACATGTTGAAATGCAACTGCCAAATACAATAGAGGAGAAGTGGCATAGAGGTTGCATCACCACATCCACTTGAGCGTGTGTGGTCATGTGGATAAATGTGGTTTGGAAAATAAAACATGCAATGGCACTCCATGTGTCAAACCATGGTCACAAAGCCCCAAAGCTTGTTGGAATGCTACTTCCAAATCAAATTGAGGACCAGTGTGACAAAGGTTGCATCACTACATCCACTTGAGTCTGTGTGCTGATGTGGATCAAGTTGGTTTGGAAAAGAACACATGCAATGACACTCCATGTGTCAAACCATGGTCAGAAGGCCCAAAGACATGTTGGAGTGCAACTACCAAATGAAATGGAGCACCAGTGTGACAGAGTTTGCATCAGCACATCCACTTAAGTGTGTGTGGTTGTGTGGATCAATGTGGTTTGGAAAATAAAACATGCAATGACACTCCGTTTGTCAAACCATGGTCAGAAAGCCCAAAAAACCAAGTTGGAATGCAACTACCAAATGTAATGGAGCACTAGTGTGAAAGAGGTTGCATACACTACAAGAAATATTTCCTTCCGCAACTACTTGGCACGATGGTCGTCGTAGAAGGCGCGTCTTCCGTGACGAATTTATCGGCTCAGCCATGGCTGATGGAAATTTTCTTTCCAGTTTCACGTCCCTCTACTACGGTGGAACCACGAAAAACATGGAGGAAGCTTATTTCGCGCGTGGCAACAGCAAGATTTTTGTTTCTTCGCGTGATGTTGACTCACCAAAGTCTTTTGAGGCATGTGGGTCCCGGACGTCTGTGTCTCTAGCGGCCATATCTTTCGATCACGCCTCCCTGATTTGAACTTGATAATGTTGCTCGATGAGTCTGTCGTTTAATCAAGCTATTGGGTCCCACATGTCAGCCTCTCATTACCATAATCATGTGTATGATGGAATTTTTTTCCTTCGGTCACGCTACTCGATGCATCTACCATTTAATCAGGCTACTAGGCCCCACATGTCATCCTCTCATTAGAAGAAACATGTGTATGATGGAATTTTTTCCTTCGCTCACGCTACCCTATTCCAAACTTGATAACACTGCTCGATGCATCTACCGTTTAATTAACCTCCTGGGCCCCACATGCCATCCTCTCATTAGAAGAAACGTGTGTATAATGGATTGTTTCCCCTCAGTCACGCCTTCGTGTTCTGAACTTGATAGCGTTGCTCGCTGCATCAGCTGTTTATTTAGGTTGGTGGGTCCCTTATGTCAGCCTCACATAACAAGAATCGTGGGTATGATGGAATTTTTCTTCTCTAGTGCTACCATATTCCGAACTAGATAGCACTGCTCGACGAATATGTCGGTTGCTCACGCTGCTAGGTCCCTCGTTTTAGCCCCTCATTACAAGAAACATGTGCATGCGGAACTTTTTTCTCGCTTGTGCCTCCCTTTTTCGAACAAGCAACATTGCTCGATGCAGCATATGTATAAGGTCTCACTACTAGACCCACAGATCAGCCTCTCCTAAAGTTGATTGGGTAACCTTTGCTACCTCCCATCTGTAGGGAGCAGCTAACTCTTGGTCAGAAAATTTCTTGGCAATGCAAGTCGCCCAGCATGTCATTACTTGGCAAGAATTCACTGAAGGATTCTGAGCTTATCATATTTCGGAGGGACTAATGGATGAACAGAGGGAGGAGTTCCTCAAGCTAAAACAAGGCACTGGTTCTGTGTATGATTACCAGTGTAGCTTCAATCGTCTCGCCTGCTATGCTCCGAAAGAAGTTTCCACTGGTTTTAAGAAGCAAGCTCGATTCCGCAAGGGACTGGACCCTAATGTTCAGCGTGATCTTCATCTGATGGATTTCGGGAATCTGCAAACTCTTGTGAACACAGCAATGAAAGAAGAGCGTGGAAAGATGGAGTATGAGGAAACTCGCAAACATTCTTACAAAGGTTCCAACAAGGCTGGTTCAAGCACCAAGAAGCGTCGAGTCTTTGTACCCTATAGTTCTATGCCAGGTGCTCCTTACACCCAAAGGTCTTCTGGATATACTCCTCGCCCGAATGCTACCTCAAGCAATGCTGGTGGGACAAACTATCCTACTCCTGGTAATGCATCAGGTCTTATCTGCTTGAACTGCCGCTAGCCCGGTCACTATGCAAGGGAGTGTCCGCAAAAGAGTGATGCTTAGAGAGCACCACCAAAGAAGTATACCAAGCCTCAAGGTGCTGGAATTGGTCATCTGACCCATATCTGTGCTAAAGAGGCTCAGGATTATCCAAGGGCCGTTATGGGTATGCTTCATCTCAATCACATTCCAGCTAAAGTTTTGTTTGATTCTGGATCATCACATTAATTCATGTCACAAGCTTTTGCGAGAATGCATGGGTTAAGTTTTGAGGGGTTGTATAAACCTTTGCTGGTTCAATCTCCTGGTTCTAGTTGGCGTACCACCATGGTTAGTCATGGGAACCTAATCAGTGTTGCTTCCCAGTTGTTCCCCACTTCTCTTATTTCCCTCAAGTCAATAGATATTGATGTCATTTTGGCATGGACTGGTTGTCCTAATATCAAGCGGTCATTGACCGTGCAACCAAGTACATGACTCTAACTAGTCCTGCTGGCACAACTGTCACATATTGGATGGTAGGGTCACTATCTGCTTCAACTATTTGTATTCCTCGAGAAGAGTTGTATGCTCTTGCAGTTCAACCTCCATTAGAGATTCAAGATGTTTCTGTGGTATGTGAATTTCCGGATGTCTTTCCTAAAGAGTTGCCTGGCATGCCACCTAATAGAAGTGTGGAGTTTGTCATAGAGTTGGTCCCTGGAACTGAGCTAGTGGAGTTGAAGAAGCAATTAGAGGAGTTGGAGATAAAAGGGTACATCCAGCCTAGTACCCTCTTCTTGGGGATGTCCTACCATCTTTATTAAGAAGCAGGATACCAATATACCTCGTCTAGTTGTGGAGTATCACCCTCTTAGTGCTGTGACTATCAAGGACAAGTATCCTCTCCCTAGGATCAACCATCTTTTTGATCAGTTAAGTGGTGCCACCGTATTTTCCAAGAGGGACTTAAGGTTAGGGTATCACCAAATTAAGTTATGAAAGGAAGACATTCCAAATACTTCTTTCACTACTCGTTATGGTGTTTACGAGTATACCGGCATGTCCTTTGGTCTTACCAATGCTCCAGCCACTTTTATGCCGCTTATGAACTCTGTCTTCATGGAGTATCTTGACAAGTTCGTTGTGGTCTACATCGATGATATTCTAGTCTATTCCAAGACTAAAGAAGATCACGCTGAACATTTGCGTTTGGTGTTAACAAAACTTCGAGAACATCGTCTCTACGCCAAGTTCTCCAAATGTAGTTTTGGTTACAAGAACTCATACTCCTTAGTCATGTTGTTTCTGCCAAAGGGGTTGCCATTATTCTAGACAAGATTCAATCCATTCATGACTGTGATTCCCCCAAATCTGTTAAGGATGTTCGAAGTTTTCTCGGGTTAGCGGAATACTACTGTCTATTCATCGAGAACTTTTTGAAGATTGCCAAGCCAATGACTGATATTCTTAAGAAGGATAAGAAGTTTGAATGGTCCGATAAGGCTGAAGAAAGCTTCCAGGTTTTGAAAACCAAGCTAACAACTGCTCTGGTGATAGTTCTTCTAGACACTAGTAAAGATTTTGTCGTCTTCTGTGATGCGTCTTACCAAGGTATTGGATGTGTGTTGATGCAAGATGGTCATGTGGTGGCATATGTCTCTCGATAGTTGAAACCACTTGAGAACAACTATCCAACTCATGATCTCGAGCTTGCAACTGTTGCTCAAGCTCTTAAGTAATAGAGACATTACCTCATCGGTAGTCTTTGTGAGCTATACTCGGATCATCAGAGTCTGAAGTACCTTTTCACACAACCTGATCTGAATCTCAGGCATAGAAGATGGTTGGAACTCATCAAAGATTATGATTTGGGTCTCAACTATCAACCCGGCAAAGCCAATGTCGTTGCTGATGCACTAAGTCGGAAATCTTATTGCAACAATCTATTGATCAAACAAGCTCAACCTTCTCTTCCTGAGGAATTTTCTCGACTGAATCTTGAAGTTGTTCCTCGAGGATCCCTTTTTACTCTTGAGGTGAAAGCTTCTATAGAGGATGAAATCAAGCTTGCTCAAAAGAATGATTCTGAAGTTGCTGAGATCAAAGAGAGCATTGCTAAGGGAGTTGCAAAATGTTTCTATGTTGACGATCAAGGTATTGTCTATTTTGGTAACCGTCTGGTAGTGCCGAAAAGAACAAAGGTGAGGGGTTTAATTCATAAAGAGGCTCATGAATCACCTCTCTCAATTCACCCCGGAGGTACCAAGATGTATCGGGATCTTCGCCAAAGATTATGGTGGTCTGGTATGAAGCGGGACATCACCCAATTTGTTGGTGAGTGTGACATTTGTCGTCACGTCAAGGCTGAACACGAAATACCCGCTGGTCTTCTACAACCACACCGTATCCCTGAGTGGAAATGGGATGAAGTTGGTATGGATTTCATCACTGATATTTCCAAGACTCAAAAGGGAAATGACACAATATGCGTAATTGTCGACTATCTATCCAAGGTTGCTCATTTCCTACCTGTCTGTGAGAGCATTACTTCTAGTCAATTGGCAGATATATAAATATCTCCTAGACAGTCGTTCTGCGTCGAGTTCCGAAGAAAATTATCTCTGACCGAGGAAGTTTGTTCACTTCAAAGTTTTGGTCAAGTTTCCAAAAAGCTGTGGGAACTCAGCTATCCTTCAGTACAGCTTATCATACTAGCAGTTGATACATTGCAAACGTATCTATAATTTTTGATGTTCCATGCTTGTTTAGTATCTACTTTGCTTTGCTTTGTCAACACTTTGAGGTATTTTTATATGTTTTCTGGGACTAACTTATTAACAAGATGCCATAGTGCCAGTTGCCTGTTTTCTTATGTTTTGGTTCTAGAAAAGACAGAAAATCAATATTCTCGGAATTGGACGGGAAAAAAGCCAATATGCCTATTTTCCCGGAGCAACACGAAAACACGAAGCAGAGATGGAGTAGGGCACTATGGTGGGCACACCATATGGTGGCACGGGCTAGCCCTGGCCGCCCACCGACCTTGCCTCTTCACCTATAAGATGCCTATCGATGCAAAAACCCTAGATCGCCAAGGCTCCAGCCACAAAAAGTTCCTTAGAGCCGCCGCCACCGAAGGGGAGATTCGGGGGATAGAAAGTCTCTGTTCCGGCACCCTGCCGGGACTGGGAAGTTCCCCCGGAGCCATCTCCATCGATCTCCACCACCATCTCCATCGATCTCCACCACCATCTCCATCGCCGTTGCTGATTCCCATGATGATGAGGGAGTAGTTCTTCCTCGAGGCTAAGGGTTCTACCGGTAGCTATGTGTTCATCTCTCTCTATGCATGATCATATTATGATCATGAGCATTGTAATCAGCTAGATCTACCTTGTTTCTCAAGTGCTTTAATAGATCTCTGCTCTCCCCATGTGTGTGAAAGTGACAGCGTGCACACCATGGTGGCACTTAGGCTAGAGATTACAAATACTTGTTATGAGTTATATTTGGAGTTGGATGTCTTTATGAAATTTTGGTGTTTGTTGGAACCATCTAGTGCTCAAGGTGATAGTGTGGGGTTATCTAGATGGGAAAGGCTTACTTTGAGGTGTGTTGTTATGGCCCTACCATGGATTAGAGTGTCCAACCGGAGAGTAGTTAAGAGTAGTATCATAAAGAGAAGATATTTATATGAGAGTGTTCACTAGTGAAAGTATGATCCCTAGGCCTTGTTTCTAAACATTGAAACACCGTTTGCAATTAGATCTGTTACATGTTTGCTTGATTCCATCTTTATTTCTGTTTGCCTTTAGTCTCTTCCACGCCATCAAGCTATTTTCTAGCACCGTTGGCTTTTATCCATACCACTTGTATTTCACTATCTCTTCGCCGAACTAGTGCATCTATTCACCTGACAAGTGTATTGGGTGTGTTGGGGACACAAGAGACTTCTTGTATCTTGATTGCAGGGCTGCTTGAGAGGGGATACCTTTGACCACTTCCTCCCTGAGTTCGATAAACCTTGGGTGATCCACTTAAGGGAAAACTTGCTGCTGTTCTACAAACCTCTGCACTTGGAGGCCCAACAACTGTATACAACAATAGAAGTACGTAGACATCAAGCTATTTTATTGCACCGTTGCCGGGGAGGTAAGGTAAAAGTTACTCACATCCTCCGGTGTGAGTGCTTGAAGTTATTTCCTTTAGATTCTGCAATTTTTTCTTTTTCTTTCTTGTTTTCACTAGTTAGGATTAATGGAAAACAACAAAAAAATTAGAGAGCTTTATAGTATTTATCTTGAGTTAGGACAACAATTGTGTGAAAAGAAAATTAAAAAACCATGGAACTTTCTTTGCATGCAAATAACAATGTTATTAGTATGAATCTTCTGAACACCTTTGTTACTAATGCTTTGGAAATGTCTAAGCTTTGGGAAGTTAGTTTTTATGAAAATGATCTTTTTAGTTCCCTAGCTTTAAAGAAGAAAATTTGCTCTGCTGATACTTTATCTCCCATATGTGGTAATTCTAATGATACTTGTGATATTTCAAATCCACATACTAAAAGCATCTCTTTTAAAATACCTATAAATTTTTTTGAACGTGTTATGAACAACTGTTATTTGGGAGATGGAACTGTCCATCCTGGTGATCATTTACTCTTTATAAATGAATTATGCGAGTTGTTCAAGTGTGTAGGTATTTCAATGAACCAAGTTAAGAGGAAGCTATTCCGTTTTTCACTTAAGGGCAAAGCAAGGGAGTGGTATGAGCTGCAAGATGATCCTCATCATTTAGAGTGGAAGGAACTTGAATCTCTCTTTTACTCTAAATTTTATCCTTCTCATGAAATTCATAAAGATAGGAATTACATTTATAATTTTCATCCACATGATGGGGAAAGTATTGCCGAAGCATGGGGGAGATTGAAGTCACTAATGCTCAAATGTCCCATTCATGAGCTCCCCAATAATATTGTTATTAATAATTTTTTTGCAAGGCTTTCAGAACATTACAAGGACTATCTAGATACATGTTTAGAGGGATCCTTCGCAAGCAAGGAGGTCAAAGCTAAGTGGGATATTCTTGAAACAATTCAAAGCAATACAGAAGATTGGAAAAACGACAAAGTTGAAGAACCAAGTATAAATTCTAAGTATGAATGCATTAAATCTTTCATTGAAACTACTGATTTTCAAGAGCTTAGTGCTAAATATGGTCTTAATCCTCAAATTCTTGTTGATTGTTTTAGAGCCTTTTCTTCTCATACTAATGCTCCTAAAGAAAAATGGGACATGTATCCTGAGCTTTTTAAAGACACTTGCATGGAAAATAAAATTGTTATTAATGATAGCAACAAACATGCTCAAACCTCTAAATGTACTATTTCTTATAAGAATGTTAATTTTTGTGGAATACATAGAACTTGTGAGAATAATGAAATTGAAGAAGAATACTGTATCACCCACAGGAATGAAAAAACTAGAAAGTGGTACAGGGCTTTAAATTATTTTGGTACAAAAGTTTGTGCCCTTTACCCTTTTATTGGTGAACTTTGCTTCGAAGTGGTTCATTTCAATTTTCAATGCTCAGGCCATAATAATAGCCCTTCTAATCCATATAGTAGTGCAAGTTTGTATTTTGTGGGTGTGAAGAGTTATCAAGAAAAACCGCTCTGGTAGATATGGATGCTTTTGATATGAATAGTGTCCTGCATGGTTGTCATCTTTATTGTGTTGATAATTGCCACACAAATACTTACATACAAAATATTATAGAAGATGAGATTTTACCAAAATATGATAGGACTAAAATGTCTTTTGATCTTATTAATGAAACGAATGAATCCTCCAAAGTTTCTTCTATTGTCTCTAATAATAAACTAGTGTATATGGTGAAGCTTCCTTTCAAGCCTCTCCCTCCTAAAGAGAAGAAGATATAGAAGAAAAGGAGGAGTAAAAGGAGGGAGGAAACGGTATTTTCCCCTAAGCATGTTTCTCCTATTATAGTTTTTGATGAGTCTGAACTCGATGATGTTCCTATGCCTGTTACCTATAGTAGTGATCATGATTGGAAAAAGCACACTTCTTTTGATATTGAAAATCTCTTTGGTACCAATTCTGAAAATGATGATATCAATAATTGTTGTATTATTAGTGCTATCCATGTTCCTTCCAATGATGATATGTTTACAAATGAACACACTTTGGAACATAGCTATTTTGTTGAATTTTCTCCCACTACAATTAATAAGAATCACTATGTTTATGTGGGGAGTATTAATTATTTTATGCATGTGGCTCATGGTAAGAATGTTTTATGTGATAGTTATATTGTTAATTTTATTCATGATGCTACTTAAAGTTATTATGAGAGAGGGAAACATGGTTTTATGTATCTCAACAATATTAAGTTTCCCCTCTTTATGTTGAAAGGCTTGAAGTTGCACTTGTTTTGCTTTACTATGCTTATTGCTTTGTGCTTTCATGACTTGTTTCTTTACAAGATTCCTATGCACAGGAAGTGGGTTACACTTAAATGTGGTTTGAATTTGCTTCTTGATGCTCTCCTTTACTTCAATTTATATTTCTTATGTGAGCATCTTCTCAAACTATCATGCCTAACTTAAAGGCATTAAAGAAAAGTATTTATTGGGAGATAACCCAAAAGTTTTAGATGAGTCTTGGAGGTTATTACCTCTGTAATAACTTCTCCTTATAGTTTTTATTTGCTTTTTGTGCCAAAAGTAACCTCTAATGAGAGAGAAGTAATGATTGGGAAAGTTGTTGTCCCGAAACAGATTTCGGTTCTTCACCGTAAAAATTCATGTAAAATCTCTGTATGTCTTTTGGAGTTGTGAATTTTTATGCTTCTGCCCCAGGGTGTTAACTTTCGTTAGTTCAACACTTTTTGATTTGAGCAACAGAAGGTCTTCGAAACACTTCGTTTTTACCTGCTGGTCTGTTTTGATAGATTTCTGCCATTATTTGCATTTGCTTCTTGTTGGTTCCTTTTTGAGTTCTTTTGGGAAATTGAGCTTTTTGAGGGAAGTACTACAGTATCTTGTGTTTTAACGGAAGTTTTATTGGTGTGAAACTGAACTCAAAGACTTATTATCTTTGAGTGCAGTAATTTTGCTAATAAAGATTGTGTGAAGTTTTGTATGAAGCAAAAATTTCAGGTGTATGGAAGGAATGATGTAATGAGATGAAGAATAGACTAAAGCTCAAGCTTGGGGATGCGACGCATGTCACCCCAAGAAATATTCAAGAGGTACAAGCGTCAAAGCATGGGGATGCCCAAGGCATCCCCTTCTTCAAGAATAAAAATCCCAAGTTTCTTCCAAACACTTCATTTTTATTGTTTCATGCACAGTTGTGTTGTTCTTGGAGCGTCTTCTTTTTCATTTTTGTTTTGGTTTTTAGTTTTCTTGGTTTTCTTAGTTTTCTCAATAAATTGGTTGGACCCCCCTTTCATACATTGGTTTTCAAATAGTTTGGTTTGGATTGGAAAAGAGTAGGAAAGTTCATGCTTAAGTGGTGAAGAGAGCTTGTTTTTGACTATGGCCTATGCTTTGTCATGCCATGCTTGATATTGTTTTGGCTTTATGCTTAGTGATATTTTCTATAGCATGCCATGTTATAAAGAATTGAAATTGTTTAATATGCCTTGGAAGAATCATGCGTTGTTTTAGCATATTAAAGCATAGTATTGTGGTATTCTCCATTGATGCTTTATTTGGGTTAACTTGGCGCATGCTCACACCATGTTATGACTATCCCAAGTCACCATAGCCTTGATGTTCATTTAGTTTTTGACTTGTAATATCACTTTATGCTTTGATTAATGATGTTTTGTCGCTCTACTTGATTATGTCCATTATTGCTCTCTTATTTGGTCGCTCCTAGTCTTTTGCTAGCCTCCGTAACCAAGTATGACTTCCACTCATGCATCCAACTCCTAAAAGGAAGTTATTCCAAAGAGTCCACCATACCTACCTATTAGCATTTGTTATTCCAAGTATATTCATGTTTTTATCTACCTTCCGAATTAAACTTGTTACGTGAAAATTAGTGATTAAAGCTCTCACGAACTTGATGGCACACTTTACTTTCTCGCACTTAATTAACTTAAACCATTGCGTCCATCTTTGTTGCGTATATGCTTGCGCTTTATAAGTTGAAATTAGCAGAACCATGTAACATGGGGAACACTTTCAACATTGCACGTGTAAATTATACCCCGTTGATATCATGTTCTTTTGCTTATGGATCCCGGTGGTGTGAAATAAAGTGGAACTTGTAAGATCATGGAGTTTGTATGTGTGTTAGAGAAATGCCTGGGCCGCTAGCCAAAGCCATGCCTAATCATGGTGGAAACATGCAACATAACCATAATGAGCACTCTATGAAGCATCCTCAATAAAAACCTATGCAAATAGCAAATAAAAAGATCGCTGAGATGCTCATTGTCTGCTTGCCTTGTCATTTTGATTATGGGATAGCTCCAGTATCATGTGCAAGGGCTACCCCGTTGGCGGTTCTCTATGATACATATGTACTTACAATGACAAGAGCTTCCTTGTGACTAAAGTTGAGTAGCATGAGGTTTGGTCTTCGTAAGTAAGGGGCATGAGATTTCGGCTCATAACTTGTCAAGCATATCCTCTTAGTTGTGTCACTTTAACCTTAATCACTTAAAGATGCTTATGATAGGAGAAATGAGAGCTGAAAGCTAATAAGTACCATAATTTTTGGAAGCTCTTTATGAAACTTGATTCTCTGCTTCCTTCTATGAAGGCCCTTCTTTTACTTTTATGTTGAGTCTTCACCTTCTATCTTTATGCACCTACTTTGAGAGCATAGTGGCCATTCTTAGTTCTATGTGCATTGTCCCAAGACTTGTTGATTGATGCATAACTTGATATTGCTTGTTCTTAAACTACTTGTATCTAGTCACTCTTATGAACTTTGAAGGTGTCCTATGCATTTATGTTTGCTACTCTATGAGGGACAAGCTGAATGCCACTATGCTATATTTTCTTTATGTGAAACAAACAAACTTCTGGCAAAGCATTGTTATTCATGAATCTTTTTGTTTGTGCCTTCTCATGTTACAACATAGTTGCTATGTCTTATTGTTAGAACTTTATCTTTCATGCTATGTTGAAGTACTATGATCCCAGCTCTCAAATGTTTTACAAATACTTTGATCAAGTTTATGATGGTGCATGTAACCTCAAAAATTATTCTTTCTTTTTATCACTTACCTACTCGAGGACGAGCATGAGTTAAGCTTGGGGATGTTGATACGTTGCAAACGTATCAATAATTTTTGATGTTCCATGCTTGTTTAGTATCCACTTTGCTTTGCTTTGTCAACACTTTGAGGTATTAACAAGATGCCATAGTGCCAGATGCGTATTTTCTTCTATTTTTGGTTCCAGAAAAGGAAGAAACTCAATATTCTCGGAATTGGACGGGACAAAAGCCAATATGCCTCTTTTTCCTAGAGCAACACGGAAACACGGAGCATAGACAGAGTTGGGCACCAGGGTGGGCACACCATATGGTGGCGCAGGCTAGCCCTGGCCATGCCACCAGGTGGTGTGGGCCCCCTGGCCGACTACCGACCTTGCCTCTTTGCCTATAAGATACCTCCGGATGCAAAAAAACTAGATCATCAAGCCTCCAGCCATGAAAAGTTCTGCAGCACCGCCGCCACCGAAGGGGAGATTTGGGGGATAGAAAGTCTCTGTTCCGGCACCCTGCCGGGATGGGGAAGTGTCCCCGGAGCCATATCCATCGATCTCCACCACCATCTCCATCGTAGTTGCTTATTCCCATGATGATGAGGGAGTAGTTCTTCCTAGAGGCTAAGGGTTCTACCGGTAGGTATGTGTTCATCTCTCTGTCTATGCATGATCATATTGTGACCATGAGATTTGTAATCAAGTAGATGTACCTTGCTACTCAAGTGCTTTAATAGATATCTGCTCTCCCCATGTGTGTCAAAGTGACAACGTGCACACAATGGTGGCACTTAAGCTAGAGATTACAAACACTTGTTATGAGTTATATTTGGAGTTGGATGTCTTTATGAAATTTTGGTGTTTGTTGGAACCATCTTGTGCTGAAGGTGACAGTGTGGGGTTATCTAGATGGGAAAGGCTTACTTTGAGGTGTGTTGTTATAGCCCTACAATGCATTACAATGTCCAATTGGAGAGTAGTTAAGAGTAGTATCTTAAAGAGAAGATATTTATATGAGAGTGTTCACTACTGACAGTGTGATCCCTAGGCCCTGTTTCTAAACATTGAAACACCGTTTGTAACTAGATCTGTTACATGTTTGCTTGCTTCCATCTTTATTTCAGTTTGCTTTTAGTCTCTTCCACGCCATCAAGTTATTTTCTAGCACCCGTGTCTTTTATCCATACCACTTGTATTTCACTATATCATCACCGAACTAGTGCATCTATTCACCTGACAAGTGTATTGGGTGTGTTGGGTACACAAGATACATCTTGTATCTTGATTGCAGGGTTGCTTGCGAGGGGATACCTTTGACCACTTCCTCCCTGAGTTTGATAAACCTTGGGTGATCCACTTAAGGGAAAACTTGTTGTTGTTCTACAAACCTCTGCACTTGGAGGCCCAAAAACTTTATACAAGAATAGAAGTGCATAGACATCAGTAGCGGTCGTCAAACTGAAAGGGTGAATCAAACCCTTGAAGACATGCTCAGAGCATGTGTCAAATCTTTTGGCACGAACTGGGAGAAATGGCTACCTTTTGCTGAGTTCTCCTACAACAACAGTTATCAGTCCAGTATAGACATGGGACCTTTCCAACTCATATACGGAAGAACCTGTCGTACTCCTCTGAATTGGTCTGAAACCAGCGAAAGAAAGATCTTTGGATCGGATATGATCAAGGAGGTAGAAGATCAAGTTCGTATTAGATGAGATCGTTTGAAAACTAGTCAGCCTCGTTAGAAGAGATATGTTGGTCCTTTCCGCATCCTTTCCAAGCAAGGTAATCTCACATATCAATTGGAGTTTCCTGCAAACATCCCTGAGGTACTTGATGTCTTCTATGTGTCTGAACTCAAGCGTTGCTTCAAAGACCATGTCCATGGTGTTGATCACCAAACGCTTGACCTTCAAGAGGATCTAACTTATCGAGAGTATCATGTTAGTATCCTTGATGAAGTCGAGCACAAGACTCGTCGTTAAAGCATCAAGTTTCTAAAAGTTCAGTGGTCTCATCACTTAGAGGATGAAGCAACCTGGGAACGAGAAGATCGTCTTCGATCTCAGTACCCTACCTTCTTTTAAAAAACTTAGGAATCTCGGGAAAAGATTCTTGTAAGGGGGGTAGAGCTGTAACAAACCAAGTTTGTAATATATGTAATTATTACTTAAGAGCATAAGCATGCATGAATCTTTTGCACTATTGTTGTGTTTTGGAGACAATAGGGGAGAAAAACCCTAATCTCTAATTTTTTTCCTTCTCAATTCTACCCCATTTCAAATGGTTTTGATTTGGTAAAATGGATCCACATGTGGACCCTACCGTTTAAATGCTCAAAAGGTTTATAAAAGGATTATGAAACCTTGCCTCATTCAAATCTGTTCAAAATATTTTGAATTGAGTGAAATAAGGAGGGTTTTTAGAGAAAGTAATTAGAAAAGTTTTTCAAGAAATAAATGTGTGCAGAGAGGGAAAAAGTCGGCAGCCTAGCAAGCCAGCCCGCCTCCCCTTTATTTCCGCAGCCCAGTCGGCCCAACACCATGGCCCGGTATCGTTTTGTTCTTTTCCCCTTTATTCTTTGTCGCCAGAAGGACGACAGCTAGCGAAGCAGCTCGGTGTCATCGGCGAGGTTGTCCCTGTGTCGTTGTGATGACCGCCGTGAGGAGATTCGCGCTACCGATGCTGCTTGTGCCTATAAGAAACCTCCCTGCCGTCAGGATGAACCCTATCCTCTCCTTCTTTCCCATTTCTCCCCTCCGCTGAACCCTAGCTTGCTGGAGCTTTGGGTCACCGCCGTTCCTCACCTTCCCTCGCCGTTCTGAGCTCATAGGAGTGGCCCCGTGGTCGACTTGTTCGATTTCCCTGGTCAGCGCAAGTCTGGGTGGCCATAGTCGCTGGAATGGAGAGCTCCCTCCCCCGCCAGACGCCGCTGCTCGCCGTCGATTTAGTCTCCATCTCGCCTCGCCGCCAAGCTTCACACGCTCCTAGTGAGCTTCCCGTCCGTGCAGTACCCTCTGTTTCGCTGCTCGCTTGCCATAGAACCACTGCGCCGTGAAGCCAAGCCCGCAACCGCAATAGGTTGTTGGGGATGGATCTCCGGCAACCATAGAGGGCGGCGCCACCTCTGTGTGGTTCTCCTCCCTGAAATCTTTCCAGCGCACCCAGCCGCGCTTGCTGGGGCGCGCCGGATCACTGCCGGCGACCGCTAACCAGTGGTGCCACCGTGTCCTGTCCACGACGTGGCCATGATGTGGCCCGGGCCGTCCCGTCAGCCTCAGGGGCAAGCTAACTCTGCGGTGCAGAAGGTTTAGGGTTAGGGTAGCTGACATCAGGCTAACATCATATATGCTTTATTATTTTCAGAAATGATTTAAATAAGGCAAAAATTATTACAATTGTAACATCCCAATTTCAGCAACCCTGATTAGTCATCCCAATTTTCTTGTTCATTGGTGCAGTGCTTGCTTGTTGTTTGTTTGTGCTTATGCTTGTGAGTGTATACCAAATGATACTCCTTACCTCACCATCAGTTGACAGAAGCTATTTACCAACACTATCCTGCTTCATTTTACATATTCTCAAATATTCTGGCACTTCAAAACATGAGCCCAGATACTTATGTAACTAAAACTATTTTTGTAGCTTCTATTGACAAAACTATGTAGAGATATATAATATAACCTCCTTATGATTTCAAGACAGAACCCTCAACCAATCTTATCTCTAGTTTTCCCAAAACCTCTTGACAATGCCTTTGAATTCTACTCTTGGTAGGAATACCCAGGGACTCTCATCTTACTCAAAAATCCAAACCTCTTCAAAATTCCCCAACCATACCTCAAGCTAAACTTGATGGTAACTCCAGTAGTGGATTTGCTTATTTTATAAGATGAGTTTCCTTGATCTATTGTTTGACTTGTTTGTTTAGGAAGTAGTATGAGCTACTCTAGGAGCTCATTACTAGGAATCAAGATGTTTCCAAATCATCAACCCCTAAGCAAGAATACAAATCTGGATATGATCCCTAGCTACTAGGTTATCATCTAAAACCCTTAACCAGATCAATTCTGAAGTTTTCCCTTCTAGAAGCTTCCAAGTCCATGAAGACCAATATCAAGCATGGATACCTTCTACGCAATCTACACTTTAATAACATCCACTTGATGATGATTT
Organism: Avena eriantha; assembly: GCA_910589775.1. Taxonomy (NCBI): domain Eukaryota; kingdom Viridiplantae; phylum Streptophyta; class Magnoliopsida; order Poales; family Poaceae; genus Avena; species Avena eriantha. Next base: position 223,012,602 of record OU342741.1, read on the forward strand.
GGTACCTTGCAACCCCTCCAAAAACATTCCCTCTCATATTCTAGTCAAAATCCTCAAAACTGCCAAATTTGACTAAGTCTGGAAACTGTTCCAACATCACCTTTTTGAATGCCTCCCTTTCTAAAACCATGTGCATTTCAGGAAATGAATTTGAACCATCTGTTAACCATCCTAAGGACTACCAAGGCCCACTTTTTACCTTGGTTAGATCATCCTCCAATCCACCTATTCTTGATGGTTTTGCAGGCAAGAAAATAACTTTTCCTACAAATCTAGTCCTTATGCCTACTTTGACAGAAGCTCACACCATCATCCAACCTTCTATGGACCAACTCTTTGCATGGTTGTGTTCTAATCATATAAGTACATCAACACCTGATTTACTTGTTCCAAGTGGATCTTTGTGCTTATTCAACCGACATGGTTTATAAGGCATCATGACCCATCTGGTATGGCAGCCTTAATTTCAACAAAGTTTGCCATCACTTCCAGGCCACCTCAAACATAAGCCCTCCAAACTTCTTCTGCCATCATCATCTATATGACTTGGTCTAACTAATCATATACCGCTTGCATCAACGTGAGCTCTGAGTTCCAAGATCCAACAAGGTTTAGGTGGTATAAAAATAACATCACCCTAGTTCCCACTGCCTTGTTCTTCCATCTAATTCAAGCTGGAATTCCAATTCCCAAGGTTACAAATTCTTGCTACACCTTGTCTACATCATCTACCTTGATCATAAAGATTTCCCAAATACTACCCAAAATTATCATAGCTCCAAATCTATTTAATTCCTTTAATTGACAAAATCTCAAAACCCCTTTCCCAATGGAAAGCTTGGTTTTTGTCAAAACACTTCCCCAACTTTTGGCTCATGTGAGTTCCATTGATCATATCCCATCTCCCCACTTCAAAATTAAATATTTTTTAAGAGATATAATAATTATTTTTGCCCTTTTTCCTAAATGGATAAAAAAACAAGATAAATGTTTTAAATACTTCTATGCCCCAACAAGATAAGTGTGCTTTCACATTTGGGACCCTCTCACACCAAAAACCAACCTGGTCCAATGTAAAAATATCAAATGATATTCTAGAAACCAGTTCTGCCCTTTTTGAATAACTGGATTTCTGAGGACTAAAACCCCTTATAAAAATCCCAAATAAATCCTAGGTGTCTACCTTGACCTCATCTACCTACCAGTACCATCTCACCCATCTCTTCCACTTCAAATCTTTGAACTCCTTCACAAGCTCTCTTGTGGTCAAAATCTTGCAAACCAATCAAACTCTAGCTAGACCAAGACCAAGCCATCCCCAAAGCTTGTCAAGAACTCCTCTCCAGCCATCAGTACTCCCCTGGTCGTAAGCACTGTAGCTTCGCACCAGCACTTGCCCCTTTTACCCTTGGATTAGTAGAGAGAGAGACACCCATATCTTACAAGGATTTTCCCGTTTAATTACCCCAGCTGTCACAGCCCTCTCTGCCCGAACCAATCACCTTCATACCGCTCGCCACCGTCCTCTAGGCCAATCCCTGGCCAGCTCTATCCCTCCCCCATGTCCAAAGTGGACATTTGCACCATCTATGCCTCCCCCTTGGTATAAAGGCCAGAGGCCACCCCAGCACCCCACTCTGCCCCTCATTTCTCCCCCTCCTACTCCACTTACCTCCCCCAGCTCCACTCCCACCTCCCCTGCTCTGTGCTGTCCAGAAGAACAAGAAGGAGGAGCCTCAGCCTTCCCCAAAAAACAAGGAAGGCTCCTTCCGCCCCCTCTTTCCCCTCCTACATGTCACTCCCCCATGATTCCCTCTTCCTCCTCTGCCTAATCGTATGCTCCATTTCTCCTAGGACGGTCCCCTCGATATACACCGGCAAGCTCTGACGAGCTCTCCTCTCTCGTCGATGCACGAGCTAGATCCCAGTGAGGAACTTTCTTCTTCCACCCATCCCCGGAGTCACCGTCGTCCACCACGTCGCCCAGCACCCTCCACGGCACCTCCCGAGCCCTCTGGTAAGCTCCCCCGTGGCCACCCGCGCCAGCTAGCATTTCAGCTCGCCGGCACCATCGTGAGGTGAACGACGGATGCAGGCCGTCCATCGCGACTTGATCCAATGGCCTACAACCGCCGATACCCGTTCGGCCGCCCGCTCCGACTAATCGACGGGACCCGCTCATCGGGTTCGAACCATGCCGCTCTCGTGCGCTGGCTCGACCGCCGTGGGCCAATTTCCCTTCAGTCGGCCCATTGCCCCCACAAATCCAGCCGAGGCGTCCCCTTTTACCTTTTCTTTTTGTTTTTCCACCAGATTTGCTAATTTGTGCCGTTGTTTTAAATCCCAAAGAAAATGGAAACCAACTCCATTTGCCCAGATCTAAAATTCATACGGTTCCTCAGTGTTTTCCTGGCATGTAGTACCAAAACTTGGACCAAGCTTATTTTATTAATTTTCTGAAATTTAGTATACTAATAAGTATCCCCTACACTAAATAAATTCCCTAGAAAATTTTATAAACCTAAATGGAGTAAAACCAATTGTCTCTCGTAGGTATTCCATATACCTATCTCATGACCTTGACCTCATACCAAGTGGAGCATTATGTTTTTTTCTGTAACCAAAATAACAAAAATAGTCACAATCTAACTTTAGAAAATTCCCTAGGCATGCCTACAGCACCTATTAGGCTAATTCCAACTCCCCTGGATGAGTCTAGTAAAAAATCACCAAACCCTAGCAGCTCAGATTTTATTCACCTCTGGTTGAATTTTAGTGAATTAAACTTGTCTATGTACCCCTTTTTTCACTAAATAAATCACTCCAGCAGTTTGACAACTCCAAAAAGTGTGAATCCAATTCCTACAGAAAGGTGTTCCAAATGCCTCCCACATGCCCTTAGAATCAACTCAAGAGCTCCTGCAGAATTAATTTGGTAAAAAGGACAAAAACCCCACATAACTGCCTCTGGGAATTTCCTGAGGGCATTCTGGTAATTATTTTGACTTGATTCTAACTCTCAGTGAACAAGTACATAAAACACTTCCTAACCACCCAAGGAAACAATTTTTGGGCATCCAGATAAATTTGGTGAATTATTTCCTGAGACTACGATTTATTCCACTATAAAAAGCATAACTAAATCTAGGTAATTGATAATCTAGTGAAACCACTTGCGTTCGTTTCATTTTTTCAAGACCTATCTGAGGATATCAGCGTTGCACATTGGTACCCTACAGACCTCAGAACCCCACTCCAAGTTCATGGTACTTAGCCTTGACAACTATCTTCCAAAGGGAAAATCACCTATATGGCAATCTAGTAATTCCACCAGTAGGATCCAACTCCTCCAAAACCTACTAAGTTAAGTAGGATTCCTTATGTTTGTTTGCTGTATGGTTTGATGCATGTATGCCCTGTAATGATTGTGGTTTTGTCTGTTTGCATGTATACTCGATGACGGCGCTAGTGTGAGTGTTTGACGACAAGAAGGAAGGGACTTCTTATTATTGTTTATTGGGTATTCTTGGTTATCAAAGGAAGTCCAGGGACTTATTGCTGATCACAGGCAAGACACCATTCTCGAATTCCGATACTTGTCGTACTCTCTTTACTATCTGTTTTGTATCCTCTTTATAAGTTGCATTATCTATCTGCATGTCTTGTTTTACGAATACTGCGCTAATGACTTGGCTCCTCCAAGTTATGACTTGTGTCCCTCGTGGCACCACCCTGATGTACCTACCAATTTATCCCTTTAGACCGAGAGTATGATGGCCAGCATCTTACCTCGTTGAAAACCCCGACTTTGAGAAAATGAACCCTGGCTTGGGAAGAGCCATTGTTTTAACGAAAGAAATGGTGATGATGAGAAATGAGAAAGTGAAGGGATGTTCTACGCCTTTACCAGAACAATTCTATTAGTGCAACCACATTACCCCAGGTGCTAGGGCTTAGCTCGTAGTTTGTCTTCATTAGCCGGGGCAGCTTGTACCATGCTTATAGGGAGAGATCCCTTGAATTCAGGGCAGGCGCTAACTGATCTCGGATCTGGAACCTGTAGCTTGCTTCAGCAAGAGTGAGCCTGTCTTGGCAGGAGTGCCGATGCAACAATTGGGTCTCCCGCGGACGGTATGACTTAGGCGGTACGGAAGGAAGTGGAGTCACCAAGTTAAGGTATACGTCAAGTTGCGGCTTGGGTATATGCATGTACGGAAGGCAAGCCTATGGCTGGGTGCCATATACTTGTTGCCGGGGAGAACAAACCCAAAAGGAAAAGCAACCTTTGATAGGGTTGACAAGCGAAAGGTTAGGTTTGATTATCCGGACTCCCATCTACAGTGGTAGTGGCTCGTGGTTGTATCCCGACGGATGTATTGATTCTTGTGGGAAAAGTGCACAAACTCTACAGAGTATAATCTATTCGAATAGCCGTGTCCACGGTCAAGGACGGTTGTAAAGGTGTTGGCTAGGAGTACCCAAATGGTGTTTGTTTGGAAAATGGAGGAAAAGTATGGTGGTTTCGGGGGAACCTGAATTCAAAGGTGTGGTTTTGACCAGAGGTGGTCAAGGAAGTTTAAAAAGGGTTCTTACTCCCAAATCGTTTTCAAAAACGTTTTCGGCAAATATATGGGAATATCTTGATTTATAAAACAAAGGCATGTTTCAAAACTCTTTTTCAACAAAGATATGGAGATGCCATAACTATAAGAGATAGTCTAGGCTTTTTCCAAAATAACCCTAGATAGAGTTATCTCGCCACAACCATAATTGCATTTCTTAATTCACTTATATTGGTAGTTTGCAAGTACATTCAAAAGTACTCATGGCATAGTCTCTGGCTATTTACTTGGCTAGACTTTCAAAGGTTCGACATCGGAAGATTAAGGTGATGTCCAGCGAGCTAGGCCATCTTCCCAGTCAGTCTCCTGTAGGTTGAGGCACGATTGGGCTCTGCGCGTGATGATGTTCCGTTCCTAAAGATGGTATAGCCATACTGGCATTTATGTAAGTCTTGTAATTTCGTTATGTTTCGGATGCTGTAATGATACTTGTCGGTTATGTTCCACGGCTCACTGATCATGGGGACGTGGATATATGCATAACAGGGATTTCTCGGATGGTTAATCCGGGGAGCCCACAATAATCATATAAAATTCATAACTAATTCCTATTTAATCTGAAAATTATAAATAATATATGAAAATGTTCAGAAAAATGAGATCTACACTTTAAAAATATAATCATGCATTGCTGAGAAATCGAAACACTAGATAGTTTAGAGGAACATCAAACCCCCTAATTGCATATGGGATCGGTGGAATGCCAAACCCTCGCCACTCCGAACCCATTTAAATCTATGCTACTCGTAGGGTTTCCATGATAACTTTAATCGGACAAATCATTCATGTGCTTGCGCATTGCATGGTTCGAGATGATGATTGTTTCCTTCTGTTCCGGTATTGCTTCTTCGCGATAGGATCCGAGCACGAGACCTAAGTCAACGACACCAAATATCCATATATGTCCACTGAAGGACAAGACAAGCGTAGCCTCTCATTCTGAACCTATGTTTACAAAGTTTATACTTTCTCGCTATACTGCACACGATTCCAATGTGGTCTTTCGCCAGTAGTTAGAGTTACCTATATGCTGCATAGTTTCCCTGTTGTAGCCTTATGCACCTGATCCACTGCTCCTAGCATACCTAGGTCTGGCATGTGTGTGTTGCTAGAGATTCTTCGACGGTCAAGCTTAGCCATTCTTAGTAGTTATGCATGATCCATCCCGATAATGATTAATCGTAGATGCCAACGAATCTTGAAAGGTCGGGGATGGAGACCTGGTTGAAGGTGATGGATGAACATGATAAGGCTTGTATGAGAGGCCACATTGGGTGTGGTTTTTGTAGTCCCATGTCAGGGTGTCCTTTTTAGGGACCATTACAGGGTTGGCCGACCAATCAGTATGGATGACCTCTTCTATGAATCCGGCTAACTCGAGCCGCGCTAGTTCCTTAGCTATTGCCTTACGCTTTTCATCACCAAACCGTCGTAAGGACTGTTTGACGGGTTTAGCATGCGGGTTTACATTTAGAGAGTGCTCGGCAAGTTCCCTAGGTACTCTGGTCATGTCCGATGGCTGCCATGCGAAGATAACTTGATTTGCTTGGAGGAACTTAACGAGCGTGCTTTCCTATGCGCTACTTAGGCCTACACCTATCTAGGTCACCTTGGAGGGGTCATCATCCTTCAACGGCGTTGTCTTCGTCTCTTCTGATGCCTTGAACTCCGGATTTTGCTTTGTCACCTCCTTCGTCACCGGCATCTCGGACGGATCTATGCTCTTCTTGATCTCCTGGTACTCCTAGGCGTGTAGTACGGCTTCGGCAAAAGCGGCATTTCGATCCTCGCACTCTCACGCTTTCTTCGGGTCTCCCCTGATGGTGATCACGCCGTTGGGACCTTGAATTTTCATCATATTATAAATGTAACACGAACGAGCTATAAAACCCCAGTAAGCCGGACTTTCGAATATAGCGTGGTATGCGCTTTTGAACGGGACCACTTCGAAGGAAAGTGCCTCCGTTCGATAATTTTTTGGTGTTCCAAAAGTAACATCCAAAGTGATCTCTCCCAGGGAATTAGCTTGTCTTCCTCGGACAACTCCGTGAAAAATCATAGAGCTATGGTTAAGCTGTGTTTCCGAGATCTTCATCCGGCGTAGCGTTTCTACATAGAGAATATTGATGCTGCTACCACCGTCCATGAGGGTCTTGGAGAAACCATAACGGTCAATAAGTGGATTGACGATTATGGCGTATTTTGCTCGCTTGTGTAGCTTAGGCGGATGATCAGCACGGTCAAACGTTATTGCCACTTCTGACCAGTCCAGATACTGAGGGACGGCCGGAACTGTTGCGTTGAGCTCGTGGAGAACTGCTTTCTTGACCTTTGCTGGTTGAGATCCGAGGAAAGTGACGTAAGTGTCCTTCTTGGTAGGAAAAGTTTTCTTCCCTTCCGACTTGGGATTTGAAGCATCGGCTTCCTCCATGTCGGAATCTTCCTTGGTCTCCTTGTCTTTTTCGGGATTTTTCTTTCCCTTCTTCCGCTTAGCTTTGTAGCCTGCGGTATCATCTCTCTTGATGTTGTCGTTAAAACAACATTCAGTGTTGGTGTGGTATGAGCCCCCATTGGCGTCCAAGTGATGCACACATGGGTTATTGGCGATGTCGGCCCAAGTGTAGGTTTTGCCTGGTTGGTGCTCTCCTCTATCTTGGACCCTTGATGTCCCACGGCCACGCCCGCGGCCTCCGCCGCGCCCTCCTCATCCTCTAGACTCGGAAACAGTAGTGACTACTGCCGTCTCCGCGTTGGATTTTTCTTCCGAGGTGTTTTTGCGCTTCTGAGCCTGTTGCTTTGTCTTTGCTGACTTAGGTATAGCCAGGACGTTGAGTAATCCCTCTGCATCGTCGTCAGCATCTGCATACTTGCTCGCTGTTTCTATCATCTCTCCCAAATCAGTGACCTTGTCACATTTCAGGCGGTGATGCAGTAGACCAATTGGGAGTCCTGCGATGAAAGCTTCAATCGAAGTTTGATCGTTTACTCCCTCACAGGAGTTTTTTTGTCGATCCGTCATCCGAGGTAATCCCGGCAAGTTTCTCCGGCTTTCTAGGTGCAACGCTATAGGTCTCCAATGGAACAGGGTTGTTATTCATGTGGCCGAATGAACATCTTCATTTACCCATTAATGATTGTTATTCATGCTTAATGTTTCAACCAAGGTTGTCCTATGGTAATTATACACACCACAAATCAAGTAGAATTCAAAAGGAGAAGTCACCAAAACTTTGAAGATCATGAAATTTAAACCACCATTTTATGAACCCTAAGATTTAATTCATTATAAGATTCATACATTAATTCTTGTGAGGCTAAGTATGAATAGAATTATATATATCATTCACCATTTTAAATCCTTACCATTACAATTATGAAGTAAAAACAAGAACATGTTTATAACATTTTTATACAAGAAACCAATCCATAAAATACTCATTTGTATTTACTCTACTAAATATATATACCCTTTAATATAATTGTGAATATGGAAATACAATAACAAGATTAGGTCAACCAACTAAAGTTAGGACCTCTAAAATATTTGTAGTATTGTACAAAAGTTTTGGAGTTCAAATGTATTGAAATTCAAGTTGACATAGATAGGAGAAAATAGAAACAAAATAAAGAAAAGGAAGAACAATGGCCCGCATAACCGGCCCATGGTTCATTTCTTCCTCGCTGCCCGTCGCCCACGTGCGTGTCGCGCAATCTCCCGCTTGCTTCGCCAAGGCCCAGTAGCAGCTCGGCCCAGATACCGATTCGCGTCGTCTTCTTCGACGTCACAAGCTGCTTGCTAGAGATCGCGTTGCCGCCCGATTCCAATCACCGGCATCAGCGAGGATCAACCGCCACGATGGACCCCCGTCGCCAGGGAGGAGGATAAGAACGCCCCGAGATGTTCTTTCCCATCCTCATCCTCTCACCCTCTCTCGCGCTCTTGCTCTCTTTCCCCTGCAACCAGAAATCCTAGCTCGTCCCGACCGTTCCAACACCATCTGACTCCACCACGGCGCTCCTCTGTGTCTTCTCGTTCGGTTACCCCAGTCCACAGACGTCGAAGAAGCCCCTAGCAACGAGATTGCTACCTCTGCTCCGAAGTCGGCCATCGTCGATTCCAGTGATGCTGGCCGCGCCTACCTTCACTGACACCACCAGGACAACCGAGGTGAGTTACTGGTCCTCATGGACATCTCAACCGTCTTCCTCTTCTTCTCTATCGGTCTCGCCACGGGCAGCCTCCACCACCGCCGCTGTCCACCATTGTGAACCATATACCGATGACCAACACCTGGAGGTGCACGCATAGTTAGCCTCGTTGCGTCGTCCGCTATCCAGTGCACCCAACCGTGCTTGCTGAAACACCATCGATCGCAGCCGGTGAAGGCCGCGCTGACGTCATCATGATGTCATGCTTGTGTCACCCTGCACCAGGTCAGCATATTGACCAGTCCATGCCAACATGGCCACTCGCCCACTTGTTAGTGACCCTGGCTAGGTTAGGACCTAGTGTAAAAAAGTATGTCCCTATGTCAACACCCGGATTTTTAATCCAAGATGCCTGTTATGCCATACATCGCAATTCCAGGATTACCATTTTTGCGAGACATAATAGATTGGATATCACAGTACATCATCCATTACAAACCATAATAAGTTCTTACACGAATAAAGGATCTCATGATCCAATCTTACTACAACAAGCAGCGAAATAAATAATAAGCGTAGAGGTGGGGTTCATCTTCAGTGTCATAGGCAATGCTGACAATGGGAGATAATCCTAGTTATCGTAGTTATCCTGCTATCCTCCTTCAGGGTTGTCCTCCTCATAGTCTGGCCATAGGAATAGCCAGGGACAAAAGCCATGAGTACTCTTTATGTACTCGCAAACTATCACTAACAAGGTAGTTCTAATAGGAAAAGCTAAGTTCTAAGTTTATTTGTAAAGTTAAGTTTGAAACCTAAGCTAATTTCAGAAACAAAGAAAGATAAAATAAAGTTTGAAAACACCTAATGGGAACTTAGTTGTCATAGTCACAACTTTGTTGTGGTCAAGTCATGCCACAATTAATTTCATAAGTCATTTTGAAAACATCTGACAGCGGAATAACCACGGACGCAGCTATTCGAATAGTTTGACACTCTGCAGAGGTGATACATTTTCACCACAAGATGTGATACATCTATCAGGGATAACCCTGAATCATCATACTTAGTATGCAGATAATCCAACATAACCTTTCCTTTACACACTCTAGTATAAGCACCTCTCCTATGAGCTTGGCCTCCCAGCCATGAACATCTTTCATCCTGGGCACTCCATAGGTGGACAAAATTGAGAGGTAGCCTCGGCTGAAACCTCTCCCGCGAGGGAACTCATACTAATACATATAAACTTCCAGCTAAGCCTTACCCAATTCAGGTAATGTGGTTGTATGGTAAAACTGGAATGGTATCGCATCTGAACCCAGCCATCAGTTTTTATAAAAGGGCTAAGGCTCATGCCTCAACATTTTCATCATCATAAACCATTTTTGTTTCTCAACACATGTCAAAACATCTCAATAGAATGACTCATCATTCCAAGGTTTTTAGAAGCCATTTTCACCATGTATTCCCATCTAAAGTGATCATGTTTTGGTTTAGCTCTAAACTACCAAGTTAAGAGTGTTCACTAATGTGGGATGCTAAGATCAATCTCATGCCATAGCATGACATCTAATTCTAACTAGATAGGTCAAGTTTTATACTCTTTATGCTATCTATAAACAAGTAAAGGACGTTGGTAAAGTAAAGAAAGTAGAGCTTGTAAATAAAACTTGGAGTAGGTATAAGTCAAAAGTATAACCAAGGATGCCTAATGCATCTTTATTAGGTTATCTTGCTTAATGCTAGCTTATTAACAATAGTTGGTGAAGTGGTTGAAATTCTCTTCTTCTACTTCGGGATAGAACTCCTCCTCCTCGAAGACTTGGTCAGTACTATCATCTATAAATACATACGGAGTACACAATCACCAAACAATACTTAACTAATATACTTAGCACACTAAGGCACACATTTGATGATCTAGTATGATCACAAACATCACAAGGTTTAATGAACTAGTTTCATTTATTTTATTTGAGAAAAAGTAATTTCTACTCATTGAAATTAACTAAGATTTAATATTCTCCAATTAAAATATGGGATCATGTGGACACATGTGATTTAAAGGTGGGATCACATTTTAATAAGTTTGAGTTTAATATTTAATGATTTAAAGTGACTAGAAATGCCTATATAACATTATTTTAGTACTAGTCCAAAGTCACTGCATGCAAAACCTTAATATTATTACATATTTAGATAGGTATGGTTAAATGTGATTTTTGAGAGTTGGAGTAAACTCAGAAGCTATTATGGTTGATTTTATAAAAATGTTTGAATGTGAAAAAGCTTATGTCTTGTTATTTTAGCTAGGAGAGATCTATAACTCTAAATGTTTTAAATCAAATGGGCTTGGATAGAGATTTTAATTATCTTTCCAACAAAATTTGAAACATTCAAATTGGATTTGTAAAACTCCCTGAATTGATTTTTAAACTAAGCGAGAGAACTAAGTTTAAGTCTAAAAAGAAAAATCTTAATTTGAATCACAGGGCTTAGGCGGGAACACTAACGGGCTGGCCCAAATTCACTCTACGGCGCTGAGTACTGCTGACAAGGTGGTCCCGCCTATCAGTGGCTCATTAAACGCGAAGCGGTATGGGGCATTGTGGATCGTAGGATTAGAAGTAGATCAACGGCTCACGATCGTCGTTGATGACAAACACGTCGCCGGCGAGACGGAAACCTAACGACGTGGCGAGGGTGAAGTGGGGGCGTACCAAGGCTCCAGCGAATGCGGCGACGCAGGCAAACGAACGAGTCGATGACGGCGGGCTCAGGCGAAGTCGCAGCAGAGGCTGGGGTGGACGAAATTGAAGGGGGCGTCTCCTCCTCTGCTGCTGCTGCCTCCGGCGAAATTCCAGCGGCTGGCTGCTCGAGCTGCTCCGGCAAGAGGTGGGGAAGGACTGGTTGTGAGAGGGGAGTTGAATGGTGTGGCGATTGAGGTTGGGGAAGGCCTCCTTATATAGGCACGACGGGGCGGCAGAGAGGTGTGGGCGGAGCTCGTCGGTGACGACGACACAGGATGCTACTGGCGTGGGCGTGGTAGGTCGACGGTGGGTGGTTCCCTCGCAGTTAGCTATGGCGTAATGGTGGTGCTAGGGGCGGTGGATAGCGGTCGGACACGTCGCGCGCTCTAGGAGACAAAGGTGGTGCTCGACGTAGTTCGTAGCGACCGTGGGTCGAGTGGCGGCGTACGGGCATGTCTGGTGGGTTGAGGTGGTCAAGGCAGAGCGGCGCGTGCGGTCTGTGGTCGAGGCGCGACGTGTGGCGTGCTGGCGGCGATCGCGCTCAGGCGTGCGCTGGTGCGGTCTAGAGACACAGTGCGGGGCTTTTACTCAGTGGTCCAGGGGTTGGTAGTCGCCGTGGGGTGGACCGTGGACGGCGGTGAGGTCACGCCTTGCTTCCTGGAGCGGTGGAGAGGGGCTGGTGGTTTCCTGCGGGCTAGGCATGATCCGGTGGTGATCATGTCCTCGGGTTGGCGCTCCACTGCTGCTAGGGGCTAGGGGATGGGCTGGTTATGACCTGGTTGGGTCTAGGGGAGACGGAGATGGTTCTGCTCACAATGTGTTTGACAAAATGGCCACAAGAACTCAACTTTTGAATTTTGAAATGAAATTTGGTGGAGTTGTTGATCACATGTTTGATCATCTCTGGTTGCTTGGGATTTTTAAAAGGAGTTCATTTGGATGGTTTTTGAAAATGTGTGATCTATACACATACACTTGGTTCCATTTTCAAATGCCAATTAAATTTAGTGTTTGAATGTTTTTGGAAGATCAGAAAGTGGGCCTTGGCACATCTTAACTTGTACTATCAAGGGGTGCAAAGATCCACAATTGTTTCTGTTTGAAAATGAGTTCTAGGAACACCCAAAGTGTCCTAGTTGATTAAAATGGCAAAAGTGACCATTTCCATTATTTAATTATTTATGATTTCTTTTTCTTTGGTTTTTGCTTGGGAATGATCTAGATGATGTGGCATTCATCTTAGAGTCATTTTACAACCATTAGAACAATCAATCATGGGAATTCAAAACAACTCCTATTTAATGCAACACACATATGCATGATTAAATATTTTAAATGGAAAAGGTTTTGTTAACCCTAAATTGAGTGATTTGGATCTTGATTAAGCTTGATTAAAGATTTGGGATATTACAAACCTTCCCCCCTTAAACAAAATCTCATCCTGAGATTTAAGAAAGAAAAACTAGGAACTAAAGAGATTTGGGAACTCAGTCCTAATGTAATCTTCTCGCTCCCAAGTGGCTTCCTCTTCGGTATGGTTGCTCGATTGGATCTTGAGAAAGTTGATACTCCGGGTCCTGGTGATTCTGTAAGCTTCCTCCAAGATACGTATGGGCACTTCACGATACGTCAGATCCTTGTTGATATCAACGGCTCGATGGTTGATGTTCTTGAACACTTCGGTCTTCTCCGACACTTCTAAGAATTTGCGAAGTAACAAGATATGGAACACATTATGGATGGCTGACATCTCCTCTGGTAGTTCCAGTTGATACGATACATCTCCTCGACAATTCAAAATCTTGAAGGGTCCAATATATCTCGGGGCTAACTTTCCTTTCAAACTAAAACGTTGTGTTCCCTTCAATGTAGAAACCTTGAGATACACAAAATCTCTGACATTGAAAGTTAGGTCTCTACTTCTCTTGTCAGCGTAAATCTTCTGTCTAGATTGGGCGGTCTTGAGGTGCTCACGGACTTGGTGACCCTTCTCTTCGGCTTCTCGTAGGATGTCGGGTCCAAAAATCAGACTCTCTCCTACTTGCGACCAATTCAAAGGGGTACGACACTTTCTTCTAGATAAGAATTAAAATGGGGCCATTTGCAAACTGGCTTGATAACTGTTGTAGTATGAGAATTCTGCAAAAGGAAGACAATCTTCCCATTTTAATCCGCACTCTAACACAAAAGCTCTAAACATATTTTCTAAGATCTGGTTGACTCTTTCAGTCTGTCCATCAGTTTGCGGGTGATAAGCTGTGATGAAATTCAACTTGGTTCCTAATCCTTCTTGGACTTTCTACCAAAATCTCGAGGTAAATTGGGTTCCTCGATCTGACACTATGGTCTTGGGGGTTCCATGCAGACTAACAATTCTGGCAATGTACAACTCTGCTAGCTTCGAACTCCGGTAGGTTGTCTTGACAGGTATAAAATGAGCAACCTTGGATAGCCTATCATTGATAATAATCCGGTGATAAAGTCCATTCCGACAGAATCACATTTCCATTCCGGAATCTGTAATGGTTGTAACAGTCCTGTGGGTCTCTAATGTTCCACTTTGACTCTCTGACAGATATCACACTTGGCGATGTAGCTTCCAATTTCTCTCTTCATCTTGTGCCACCAAAATTGCTCCTTCAAATCCTGACACATCTTTGTTCCTCCGGGGTGGATAGAATAAAGAGAATCATCAGCTTCTTGCATGATAACTTACTTCAGCTCCGAATCTGCTGGCACACAGATACGTCATTTGTACCACATAACTCCTTCTTTGTCTTCGGTGAATCCGGGTACGTTTCTTGTACGAATACGATGTTTGATTCCATCGATACTTGCATTTCCCTTCTAGGCTTCCTTGACTTGACTAATCAAAGTGGGTAGAAGTTCAATGCTAGCTAAAAATCCTTTGCTAACAAGCTTTAGTTCTAAACTTCTCCAACTCATCATGCAAACTTGGTTTCTTGTCCTTGATCATGGTGTTTAACCTACACTAAAATCTTCTTAGAGCATCTGCTACCACATTGGCTTTGCCGGGGTTATAGTGAATGTCAAGGTCATAATCCTAGATTAACTCTATCCATCTCCTTCTGAGCGAAAATATACTTCAAGCTCTTGTGATCTGAGTCAATCTCACACCGATTACCCATAAGGTAATGACGCCATGTTTTCAACGCTAAAACTACGGCTGCTAACTCAAGATCATTAGTAGGATAGTTCTACTCATGATGCTTCAGTTGTCTAGACATATATGCAATGACCTTGCCTTCTTGCATCAATACACATCTGAGACCAATCTTGGATGCATCACAATACACATCAAACGACTTCTTGATATCTGGCATGATCAATATTGGGGCTGAAATCAATCTCTTCTTGAGCTCTTGGAAACTTGCTTCACATTTGTTGGTCTATTCAAACTTCTTGTCCTTCTTCAATAGTTGGGTCATGGGTCTTTCTATGCTCGAAAATCCTTCTACGAACTTGCGGTAATGTCCCGCTAATCCGAAAAATGCATGGAATTGGGCTTGAGTGGTTGGGGATTCCCATTCTTCGACATCTTTGATCTTGGCGGGATCAACAGTGACTCCTCCTGCAGACACAATATGTTTGAGGAATTCTACTTCTTTTAGCCAAAACTCACATTTGCAGAACTTGGCATACAACCGATGCTCTCTAAGGGTTTCAAGGATGATTCTCAGATGTTGCTCATGCTCTTCTTCTGACTTGGAGTAGATAAGGATATCGTTGATAAACACAATGACAAACTTATCTAGAAAATTCATAAAGATCTTATTCATGAGATTCATGAAATAAGCAAGGGCATTGGTTAATCCAAAAGGCATGACCGTATACTCATATAATCCATATTTGGTGGTAAAGGCGGTCTTTGGAATATCCGTTGCACGAATCTTAAGTTGGTGATAACCAGTCCTAAGATTGATCTTAGAGAACACATAGGCACCAGTCAACTTATCAAAGAGTTAGTATTTATGCTCCGAGAGTTAGTATTTATGCTCGATAGTGGGTTCATGCCACTAGGAATCCGGGGAAGTGACTGAAATCTCTAAGGGACTAGATGTGTTGTTGCTACTAGGGAGAAAACAACAATCCTTGGTTCATAGAACAATCGTATTGTTTACATTACACGCAATTCGTAAAGCAATAATCTGTTGCTTGCAACTTAATACTGGAGGGGGGTCGGATGATAACCTGAAGGTGGATTTTTAGTCATAGATGTAGTTGGATGGCGGTCTATGTATAATGTTGTAATGCCCAATCAAGTTCCAAAGGAGTCAAGATGATTAGTATATGCTTGTATGCTTTGTCGATGTTTGTTAATTGCCCCGCTGTAATTTGTTCACCCAACATGTTATCTATATTAAGGAGAGCCACCTCTAGTGAACTATGGACCCCGGTCCTTTCTTTTACATACAATCTACAAACTGTTTATTGCTTTGTGTATACTTTCTGCAAACTATTACTTCCTTCCATTCGATACGTTTAATCCTTTGTTTTCAGCAAAACCGGTGAGATTAACAACCTCATCGCAAGTTGGGGGCAAAGTTCTGTGGTTGTGTTGTGCAGGTCTCCATGTTGCTGCTGGCACCGGTAGTGCACCCTGCCAACGTTCCACTAGCTACACCTTTGGGGTGTTTCCTTGCTCCTACTAGATTGATAACCTTGGTTTCTTACTGAGGGAAAACTTGCTGCTATGCTCATCATACCTTCCTCTTGGGGTTCCCCAACGAGCTTGATATATTTGGGCCATCAGTACTTCTTCAATTCCACTAACTCTGAGGGGTTCATACTATAGGGTCTCTGGGCTATGGGCCGGTTCCAGGGATTAGTTCAATAATGAACTCAATATCCCTATCCGGGGGCATACCGGGCAATTCATCTAGGAATACGTCGGGGTATTCACAGACTACTCTGACTTGGTCTATGGTGGGTAGGGCTAGACTCTTGTTCCACTTGAATTGACGGGGCAAGGTTTTAGATATATGCTCTACTGAGACTCCAGAGCTACTGGTCATGGTGATGGCTTTCTTGGCATAGTCTATCAATCCTTTATGCTTTGACATCCAATCCATTCCTAGTACTACTTCCAAACCTTTGGTTCCAAGTACTATTAGATTGGCATAAAAATCTATCCCATGTATTCTGATAGATACAACTTTGCAAATTTTTCTAGATTTTGTAGTTGAACCAGGGATTTGAACTATCATGACATGCTTCAAGTTGGTTGGGTGAATCTTACTAGTGCATGCAAATTCTTCGGTGACAAATGAGTGCGATGGTCCAGAATCAAACAACACTCTTGCTAAAACTGAGTTGACAGAAAACATACCCAACACTACATCTGGCGCTTCTTGGGCTTCTTCGGCATTCATGTGGAAGAGACGGCCGTTGTGGTTGTGAGAGTTCCCTGGGGCAAATCTTCTTTTGGGTTGAACACGCCGCTACTGTTGAGCTGGGGCATTCACATTGGTGGTGGCGGCAATCTTCTTGGGACACTCATTAGAGTAGTGACCCTTCACTCCACACTCGAAACAAGTGATCTAAGACTTGTCTTTCGCTGCCACAGGCACATCATTGCATCCAGTTCTTGGTGTAGTGTTGTTGTTGTTGTTGTTCTTAGGAGGTGCACGGTTGAAATTGTTGGAGTTGCCGGGATGGTTGTTGTTTCCTCCAGACTTCACATTTCCTCCGCTACGGTTGGGGTAGCTTGGACGAGACATTGGGGGTCGATTGTTTCTCGGGGCATATCCGGCAGATGGGTTGGGACGATACTTCTGGTGACTATTGGATCTAGCTTGGTGCTTCATCCGACATTTGCGGTTGTCATTTGCTTGATTAATCTTCCCTTCCATCTAAATGGCAGAGTCGACTAACTCTTCGAGATCCTCGAAACGGATGTTGATGAGAATCGTCTACATCTCATCATGCAGTCCATTCAGGAATCTCTCCTTCTTCTTAGCCTCCTGTTTATCTCATCAGGTGCATACCTGGCTAGGGACAAGAATTTGTCACGATACTCCACTATAGTCATTCCGCCTTGCTTTAACTCTCTGAATTCAACTCTCATAGTAGTGACTAGACCCTGCGGCACGTGGGTGCGGCTGAACTTGATCTTGAAGGCTTCCCATGTCATCACTTGACCATGGTTCATTGTGCGGGTGTTGTTCCACCATGCTGTTGCATCTCCTACCAAATAGTGGGTGGCAAAAAGAACTTTCTCATTGTCATCCACTCTGGCTACTTCTAAGTTGTTCTCCATGGTCTGTAACCAATCATCAGCATCCAATGGGTCTTCAGACTTGCTAAAGATTGGGGGATTGGTATTCTAGAAATTTTTGAGTTTGGATCCTTGATGATCCTGATTTCCATGGTTCTGATTGTTGTGAGCCATCTAGTCGATCTGCTGCAAGGTGGCTAGATTATCTTGGCGCTCCGCCCTACTAGCTTCACGATCTGCAACGAGCGTCTACAGAATCTGCAGCATTTGGTCCTACGATGAGCTGCTCCCTCCTTGGTTTCCACGAGTCATCTAAAGATTGAGATAGATAAAGGGGTAAGAGGGAAAGTTCTAAGGTTCATGGTTTTGGTTGCAAAGCTAAAACTTTGAGTTTCACTCAGGTTTTGCAACTAACTTCTTTTCATTCATTCAAACAAGCACACGATACAAACACATGCACACCACTACATCAAAGGAAAACAGATGGTTTTAAGAACCATTCTGCAAGCTAAGATACAATGGGACCGATACTCCGCACTCCTACGATAGTGCTCTAGTGCATCTACTCATCGTCAATTAAGTCAGAGTCATCATCATCAGTGTAGAAGTCCATGGCATCATCCTCTAGATAGTCATCATCATTGTTGAGGTAGGAGTCAATATCTCACTGGATGTGTTCACCTTCCTCTTCTTCTTCTTTTGTTGCAAGATGAGCTTCTTGCTCCTTGATGGTCTTCTCGAGGTCGGCCACCTTCTTGCAAAGACGATCGATGGTGTGATCCTTTATTGCGTGCTGGCGGCGAAGTGATTGACGATCCTTGACGAGCAGGGTGAAAGTCTGGGCCTTCTGGGCAGCAATGGTAAGGTTGTGGTTGGCGAACTCTCTAGCATTGTCCAATTCCTTCTATCTGTCGTACAGCAGGAAGTCAAGGTTCTCCACTTGACGCTTCAACTCTGGGTGACTTGGCATCTCCATGGGCATTCCCATAAAATCATGCCTTGCATAGTTATCAAAGTGGGTTCCTTGGATCAAGTTGACATTCTGTGCGCAAAGACGAGGGAGAGATTCATGCATTGCCCTGGCTAATCCATCTAGACATATGTTCTTTCTCATGCAGAATTGAATCCTCCCGGCCGTGCGTGCCTCTATCTTGCCTCGAAGATCAGCAGTTACTAGCCATTGTAAATCTCCTCCAGGGTTCCATTGAGTTGAGCTCCAAGAAATTCCGGATGCGGACGCTCCAAGTACTCCGACAGTGCATCAAGATCCCTCTCGAAGATCAGTTGGCCTCTGTTGCCCAACTGGTAGAACTTGCTGTACTGAGCTTCCATCTATAGAAATTTAGGATGAGAAAGTTAGCGAAGTGATGAAGTGTGTCAAAGTTTTATGTAGTAATGTAAGAATTTGGAGGAACGTGTACTTTTTTGAGAGAAAGAATCCCAAGGGTAAGAGAGGAAATAGTTTCACAAATACTCACTTTGGTTTTTGAAACTAAGTTTTTGTTTCGGACGTCCATTCTAACTAGGCTCTCCTATGGTCAGGATGGCTTTGATACCAAATTGTCAACACCCGGATATTTAATCCCAGATGCCTATTATGCCATACATTAGAATCCCAGGATTACCATTTTTGCGAGACATAACAGATTGGATATCACAATACATTATCCATTAAAAACCATAATAAGGTCTTACACGAATAAAGGATCTCATGATCCAATCTTACTACAACAAGCAGCGGAATAAATAATAAGCGTAGCAGTGGGGTCCATCATCAGTGTCACAGGCAATGCTGACGATGGGAGATGATCCTAGTTGTCGTAGCCATCCTGCTGTCCTCTTTCAGGGTAGTCCTCCTCATAGTCTGGCCATAGGAATAACCAGGGACAAAATCCATGAGTACTCTTTAAGTACTCGCAAACTATCACTAACAAGTAAGGTAGGTCTAATAGGAAAAGCTAAGTTCTAAGTTTATTTGTAAAGTTAAGTTTGAAACCTAAGCTGAGTTCAGAAACAAAGAAAGATAAAATAAAGTTTTAAATCACCTAAGTGGGAACTTAGTTGTCATAGTCACAACTCTATTGTGGTCATGTCATGCCACAATTCATTTCATAAGTCATTTTGAAAACATCTGACAGCAGAACAGTATGGCCACTCCAACTATCCATAACCACAGACGTGGCTATTCGAATAGTTTGACACTCTGTAGAGGTGGTACACTTTTACCACAAGATTCGATACATCTGTCAGGGATAACCATGAATCATCATACTTAGTATGCAGATAATCAAACATAACCTTTCCTTTACACACTCTAATATAAGCACCTCTCTTATAAGCTTGGCCTCCCAGCCATGACCATCTGTCATCCTAGGCACTACATAGGTGGAAAACATTGAGAGGTAGGCTCAGCTCAAACCTCTCCCGTGAGGGAACTCATACTAATGCATATAAACTTCCGGCTAATCCTTACCCAATTTAGGTAATGTGGTTGTACGGTAAAATTGGAATGGTATCGCATCCAAACCCAACCATAAGTTTTTATAAAAGGGCTAAGGCCCATGCCTCAACATTTTCATCATCATAAACCATTTGTGTTTCTCAACACATGTCAAAACATCTTAATAGAATGACTCATCATTTGAAGGTTTTCACATGTTATTTTCACTAAGTATTCCCATCTAAAGTGATCAAGTTTTGGTTTAGCTCTAAACTACCAAGTTAACAGTGTTCACTAATGTGGGATGCTAAGATCAATCTCATGCCATAGAATGACATCAACTTCTAACTAGATAGTTCAAGTTTTATACTCGTTATGCTATCTATAAACAAGTAAAGGACTTTGGTAAAGTAAAGAAAGTATAGCTTGTAAATAAAAATTGGAGTAGGTATAAGTCAAAAGTATAAACAAGCATGCCTAATGCATATATCTTAGGTTATCTTGCTTAATTCTAGATTGCTAACAATAGCTTTCGTTGGTTGGTGCAGTGGTTGAAATTCTCTTCTTCTTAAGGCGCACATTTGATGATCTAGTATCATCACAAACATCACAAACGTTAATGAACTAGTTTCATTTATTTTATTTGAGAAAAGTATTTTCTATTCATCGAAATTAAAATATGGGATCATGTGGGCACATGTCATCACCACATATTCCAATATATGGGAATGTTATTTAAAGGTGGGATCACATTTTAATAAGTTTGAGTTTAATATTTAATTATTTAAAGTGACTAGAAATGCCTATATAGCATTATTTTGGTACTAGTCCAAAGTCACTGCATGAAAACCTTAATATTATTACGTATTCAGATAGGTATGGTTAAATGTGATTTTTCGAGAGTTGGAATCAACTCAAAAGCTATTATGGTTGATTTTATAAAACTGTTGAATGTGAAAAAGCTTATGGCTTGTTAATTTAGCTAGGAGAGATCTATAAATCTAAATGATTTAAATCCAACGGGCATGGATAGAGATTTTAATTAGTTTTCCAACTAAAATTGAAAAGATTCAAATTGGATTTGTAAAACTCCCTGAATTGATTTTTAAACTAAGGGACAAACTAAGTTTAAGTCTAAAAAGAAAAATCTTAATTTGAATCACAGGGCTTAAGAGGGAACACTAACTAGCCGACCCAAATTCACTCCGTGGTGCTGAGGACTGCTGATAGGGGGGTCCCACCTGTCAGTGGATGATTAAACGTGAAGTGGTATGGGGCATTGTGGATCGTAGGATTAGAACTAGATCAACGGCTCATGTTCGTCGTCGACGACGAACATGTCGTTGGCGAGACAGAAACCTAGCGACATGGTGGGGGTGAAGTGGGGGCTTACCAGGGCTCCAGCGAGTGCAGCGAGGTGGGCAAAACGAACGAGTCGACGACGATGGGCTCAGGCGAAGTCACGGTAGAGGCTGGGGTGGACGAAATCGACGGGGGCTTCTCCTCCTCTGCTGCGGTTGCCTACCGGAAAATTCCGACGGCTGGCTGCTCGAGCTGCTCCGACGAGAGGTGGGAAGGTCTGGTGGTGAGAGGGGAGTTGAATGGTGTGGCAATTGAGGCTGGGGAAGGCCTCCTTATATAGGCGCGACGAGGTGGCATAGAGGTGTGGGCGGAGCTCGTCGATGACGACGGCACAGGGGCTACCGTCGTGGGCGAGGTAGGCGAACGGTGGGTGGTTCCCTGGCAGTTAGCTATGGCGTAATGGTGGTGCTAGGGTGGTGGATAGCGGTCGGGCGCGTCGCGCGTTCTAGGACACAGAGGTGGTGCTCGACGTGGTTCCCAGCGGCTGTGGGTCGAGCGGCGGGGTACGGGCGTGTCTGGTGGGTTGAGGTGGTCAAGGCGGAGCGGTGCGTGCGGTCTGTGGTCGAGGCACGGATTGTGGCATGCCGGCGGCGATGACGCTCTAGCGTGTGCTGGCGTGGCGCAAAGACGCAGTACGGGGCTTTTCCTCAGTGGTCCAGGGGCTGGCAGTGGCCGTGGGGTGGACCGTGGACGGCGGTGAGGTCACGCCTTGCTTCCTAGAGCGACAGAGAGGGGCTGGTGGTCTCCTGCGGGCTGGGCACGGTCTGCAGGCGATCATGGCCTCGGGTTGGCGCTCCACTGCTGCTAGGGGCTTGGGGATGGGCTGATCATGACCTGGTTGGGTCTGGGGGAGACAAAGATGGTTAATGTGGCTCAAATGGCTCGACAAAATTTGATAAAAAACAGTAATAGTTAGGCTAATTTGATTCTCCTCACAAGGTGTTTGAGAAAATGGCCGCAAGAATTCAACTTTTGAATTTTGAAACGAAATTTGGTGGAGTTGTTGATCACATGCTTCAGTATCTCTAGTTGCTAGGGATTTTTAAATGGAGTTCATTTGGATGGTTTTTGAAAAGTGTGATCTATACACATACACTTGGTTCCATTTTCAAATGCCAATTAAATTTAGTGCTTGAATGTTTTTGGAAGATCACAAAGTGGGCCTTATCACATCTTAACTTATACTATCAAGGGGTGCAAAGATCCACAATTGTTTCTGTTTGAAAATGAGTCCTAGGAACACCCAGAGTGTCCTAGTTGATTAAAATGGCAAAAGTGACCATTTCCATTATTTAATTCTTTTTGATTTCTTTTTCTTTGGTTTTTGCTTGGGAATGATCTAGATGATGTGGCATTCATCTTAGAGTCATTTTACAACCATTAGATCAATCAATCATGGAAATTCAAAACAACTCCTATTTAATGTAACACACATATGCATGATTAAATAATTTAAATGGAAAAAGTTTTTGTTAACCCTAAATTGAGTAATTTGGATCTTGATTAACCTTGATTAAAGATTTGGGATGTTACACCCTATTTAAAAAAATATGTAAAACCTTATAAACTTAAATATAAATATTTTCCAGAGATTTAATCAAATGGTTAAATATTGTAAATCCAACAACTTTTATTTTATAATTTAGAAAAATATATATTATATATCAAAATGTTTAGAAAAATAAACTCTATAATTTAAAAGTATTATTATACTTGATTTTCCAACTCAAATAAAATAATTAGTATTACTTAGTAAATACCTTATTAAGGATAAATCTTAAATAATTATATTTTATTATTTAAAAATTCCCAAAAATAGGTATAATATATCAAAAGTCTTATAAAAACAAAATAAAGACTTATAAATGGTTTTATACATTTTTGTATCACTTAACTAATATTTATTATTTATTAAGTGTTTATTAAGTGATAAAACTTATAAAAATCATATCTTATTAATTAAAAATAATTAAACACTTATAATATACCAAAATGATGACAAAAATAAATAACTACACATTAAAAATATCCTCTTGCACATTTGATGTCAAATAAATGTAAAAGTTTAATAAGTCTTGATTAAAATTATTTTCTAATATCTTGATTGATTAAAAATACAAAAATCTTTACTTTAGCTTTAACATTAATCGTTCAAAGTCTAATAGTGAATAACAAGTTCCATTATTGGTTAAGTAGAGTTAAAATAGATCTAACTATTTTAAGTTGTACTTACTAAAAGTATTATTTACAATTAAGTAAATCTTACTCTCCAAAAATATTTTATCAATTATAAAATCATCAAGATTTGAGTACTAATTCTTTTACAAGTTTGGGAATCCACTTTAAAAGCTAAACATTTTTTTTAAGTATTTAGCATGATGCCATTCCCATGTTTATAGAAATAACTATTAATTTGATAATAAGTAAGTGACTCTATTCACTTATAAAATCAAGAAAACATCACTTCCATAAAGGCATAATACTTTTGTTTCACTTTCATGAAGTGTTATAAATTCAACAACATGTAGTGTACTCTCATATTAAAGTTAGATAAATATCCACTTGCTAGTAGAATAGCTATTCAAAAATACTACTTGTTTCTACTTTAATACTTGTAATTAATAAGAAAACCTTAAAGTTTTAGCTTTAAGATTCAAATGCTTTTACTTGGTAAAGTAATATTTTCCTCAAAAGTTATTCTTTCAAGAAATATTGAAAGTAATCCTTAAGTATTTCAATGAAGACTGTAATGAATTAATAACCCTTTTAAGAAATCCTTGTGTACCATTCCAGACTTGAGTACTTTAATATTACATGCTACTTGTTGTATTTACATATTGTTTCACACTCTCACAAGCCTTAATAAGAAGGACAAGTGTGAATCTAATATAAAAGTGAAACACATTCTAAAGAAACCATTCCCATTTTCTGAACCCTAGATCAGATACGGTTATTCTGGGGATTCGCATTTATCAAATTGCATTACATTACTTACGCATAATTGCATCTTACTTCTTTAAACATTAATCCTTACCGGACCAATGATGTTATTTCGAGATTTTGGATCTCCTAGTATCTCAAAGACCATGAGTGCATAATCTTGCAATCACAAAAGGCAAGTTCACACTTGCTCATGTCCTTTGATTATTTTCTATCAAATGCTTGTAACTCAAATGTTGTCATCACCTGCATTTCAAAAAGGTCATAAAACAATATTTTCATAATAATATGATTATGGATTATTTACGAAATGGTAATAATGTATGGATACAATTCCAGTGGTAACGGAACATAATATCTAGGACTTAAAAACCAATGTCGCCAGTGATTCTAGCACCATATATTACGCATGAACCATGAGATTTGGAATGGGATGGTGAAGTCAGCTATAGCCGGATGCGCAGGTCATGGTTGTTATCCTCGTAGCATACATTAATTAGTAATTCATAGAGGATATCCAGCATATGGGTGGGAACCCTCAACGTCCCATGATAATTCTGGCATATGAACAATGTGTACTAACCATTTCCGTAATTCAAGATGTGGGCATGGCGTACACCAAGGAGACACACGGGGTCACAAAGGGGGCAGTGATTGGCTTGGATCATCTACTGGGCCCCACATCACGGAATTGTGGACGGGAATAAGCTGCCCGGTTGTGCAACAAGGATTTGGTCTCTCATGGGTAAAGTAACGCACCTTTGCAGAGTGTAAGAACTGTGACATGTTACTCCCTGTTCCGGGAAGGATCTACGAACGCGGCAAGAAAGGAACTCCATGAAAGTTCTGGTCAACCTGTGAAGGCTGTCAGACATAGTTTTCAGAATAAAAGTAACCTTGGAAGAAATATTTATGAAAACATGCATTGCCTACGACCTCTGGTCTGTGGCTATAGATAGTGCATCAAACACTCCTTTTTAGTGAACTTGCTGAGTACGCTCGTATTCAATTGTACCTTCTTAACCATTGCTAGGTTCTAAGTCTTGGAATACATCGTCAACATCAACTTGGTGCTCAATAAACCATCATAAACCGCTCAAGTTCTTCAATGAAGTCAAGGAAGTCAACATATACATCAACTGAAGTAAAGACGAAGTTCTAGATTAGCTAGGAATAGATACTCTTGCCATAAAACCTACTTCTGTAGAGCATTGCATTAGCAGAAATTGCAAGCCAATGAGTTCAGATGCTCGTCTTAGTCAATAGATAGTTGTGAGTTGTTATTTCTGGTTCTTCTTTGTAAATAGCTGTTTTCTTCCTCTTTAACCTAGATTGTTCTCCGGATCTTTTGTAAAGAGTCGAGTTGTAATCTATAGTCATTTCTTGGACTGTAACATCCCAAAACTCTAATCCAAGTTTATTAAGATCCAAATCATCAAATTTAGAGTTAACAAAAACTTTCCCATTTAAAAATATTAAAGCATTCATATGTGTGTGCATTTAAATTAGGAGTTCATTTGAACTGCCATGATTAAGTGATCCATTGCTTGTAAAATGATTCTTAGGTGAATTAAACATCATCTAGATCATTCTCAAACAAATACCAAAGAAAAACCAATCAAAATGAATAAAAGAACCAATTGGTCATTTCTGGCATTTTAATCAACATGCCTACTTTGGCTATTCCTATAACTCAATTCACAACAGAAACAAATGTGGATCTTTGCACCCCTTGCTAGTACATTTAGTGATGTACCAAGGCCCACCTTGTGATCTGCTAGAAACTTTCAAACACTAAATTTAAATTGCATTTGAAAATGGAATCTAGTGTAGGCACCAAGATCACACCTATTCAAAAACCACCCAAATGACTTCCATTTTCAAAACCCAAGCAACCAGAGATGTTTAAGAATGTGCCTAGCAACTCCACAAAAAATCATCTAAAAATTCAAAACATGAATTCTTTCAGCCATTTCTACAAACACCTTGAAGACAGAATCCATTTGGCATAACTATTACTGTTTTGATCAAATCTTGTCGAGCAATTAGAGCTGCATTGATCACTCTTGTCCCCCTGAGACCATGCAGACCCTCACCGGCCTACGCCTAAGCCGCAGCAACAGTAGAGCGCCGCCACTTCGGGGTCTCCGCTGGCCAGAAGAGGGCAGAGCGCCAGGGATAGCGCCGCGCCATTCCAGCAAGTCCCCTAGCTCCGCCCAACCCTACCGCACCTCCCTGTCGACCCCTCGATCATCCATAGCCCCTGGACCACTCCCCAGCACCGCCGCCCATTCTCTCTGTGAGCTCGCCAGAGCGTGTTATCCGCCAGCACGCCACAGACCACCCCTCGACCCAATACCGTGCACGTCGCTCCGCCTCGACCCTAGCACCCCGCCAGACACGGCCGTGCAGCACTGCGTGACCCATAGTCGTCGTGTTCCGTGTCGAGCACCGCCTCTGTCTCCTAGAGCGTGGGATGCTCCCGACAAAACGCCACCACCCTAGCCGCGCATTTAAGCCGTAGATGACCGCCAGGAGGCAGGCCACCATCCGCCTACTCAACCCATGCCTCTAGCCGCCTGTATCAACATCACCGACGAGCTCACCGTCGTGCCGTTCGGTCCCCTCGTCGGGCGATAAAAGGAGGCCACCCTAGCACAAACTACTCACACCATCTCACTCCCCTCTCCCCACTGATCCTTCCACCCCATCATCGGAGCAAGGTGGGCCGCTGTTCGCCGGAATTTAGCCGGAGCTTGCCGCAGCAGAGGAGGAGAGGCGCCGTCGTTTTCGCCCACCCTAGGAGCCACCGCGACCACGCCTGAGTTCGTCGTCGATAGCACGTGCGATCGCCCCCATCACCACACTAGCTGGAGCCATGGTATGCCCCCATTGCACTCCCACCGAGCCGCTAGGGTTAGCTCTTGCCGGCGACCTGTTCGCCGGGACGACGATCCTCAGCCGTAGATCTTCTTTTTAATCGCACGATCCACGTTGCCCCGTACTGTTTCGCGTTTGATGTGTCGCTGACCTACGGGACCCTCCTGTCAGTTGTCATTCGCAACGCGGAGTGCCACTGGGCTGGCCCGTTAGTTTTCACGTGCTAGCCCATGAATTCATATATAGGTTTTTCTATTTTAGTTTGAATTCACTTACGTCCCTTAGTTTAAAAATCAGTTCCACAAGATCTACTGAACCAAATTGAGTGATTCAAATTTTATTAGAAAGCTACTGAAAAGATCTATCCAAGCCAGTTGGATTTAATTCATTTAGAATTAGAGATCTCTCCTAGTAAAAATAACAAGACAGAAGCATTTGCACATTCAAACATTTTTATAAAATCAACCATAATAGCTTTTAAGTTGATTCCAACTCTCAAAAAGCACACATAACCATACCTATCTGAATATGTAATAATATTAAGGTTTACATGTAGTGACTTTGGACTAGTACCAAAATAATGCTATATAGGCATTTCTAGTCACTTTAAATCATGAAATAATAAACTCAAACTTAATTAAATAGGATCCAAGCCTTAAATTACATTCCCATATGTTAGAATATGTGGTGATGACATGTGTCCATATGATCCCATATTTTAATTGGAGAATATTAAATCTTAGTTATTTTCAATGAGTAGAAATTACTTTTCTCAAATAAAAAGAATAAAACTAGTTAATTAAACCTTGTGATGCTTGTGATGATATTATATCATAAAATGTGTGCATTAGTATGCTAAGTAGACTAGCTAAGCTTTGATTGGTGATTGTGTACTCTGTATGTATTTATAGACGATAGTACCGACCAAGCTTTCGAAGAGGAGGAGTGCTATCAAGAGGAGGAAGAAAACTTCAACCACTGCAGCAACCAAGGCAAGCTAACACTTGCAAGTATTATACTAGAAAGCCATCTTTAGTAGTGCAAGGTAGTGTTAGCAAGCTAGAATATTTAGATAACCTAAAAAAGATGCACTAGGCATGCTTTTGTTATACCACTTTATCTAGTACCTACTCCAAGTTTACTTTCAAGCTTTTACTTCTTTACTTTACCAAAGTCCTTTACGTGTTTTGAAGGTAGCATAAAAAGTATAAAACTTGACCTATCTAGATAACCTTAGATGTCATTCTATGGAATGAGATTGATCCTATCATCCCACCTTAGTGAACACTCTTAACTTAGTAGATCAGATCTAGATCAAAACTTGAGTCACTTTTAGATGGGAATACATGGTGAAAATGAATCCTGAACACCTTGGAATGATGAGTCATTCTATTGATATGTTTTGACATGTGTTGAGAAACACAAATGGTTTATGATGATGAAAGTGTTGAGGCATGAGCCTTAACCATTTTACAAAACTGATGGTTGGATTTGGATGCGATACCATTCCAATTTTACCATACAACCACAATACCTGAATTGCGTAAGGTTTAGCCGGAAGTTTATATGCATTAGTATTAGTTCCCTCGCGGGAGAGGTTTGAGCTGAGGCTACCTCTCAACGTTGTCCACCTATGTAGTGCCCAAGATGATAGATGGTCATGGTTGGGAGGCCATGCTCATAGGAGAGGTTCTTATACTAGGGTGTGTAAAGGAAAGGTTATGTTTGATTATCTGCATACTAAGTATGATGATTCAGGGTTATCCCTGACAGATGTATCGAATCTTGTGGTGAGAGTGTACCACCTCTGCAGAGTGTCAAACTATTCAAATAGCCGCATCCACGGTTATGGACAGTTGGAGTGGCCATACTGTTTCGTCGTCAGATGTTTTCAAAATGACTTATGTAATGAATGATGAATCTTGACTTGACCCCAATAGGGTTGTGACTATGACACTAGTTTTCCAACTTAAGTGATTCTAGAACTTTATTTAATCTTTCTTTGTTTCTGAACTCATCTTAGGTTTCAAACTTAACTTTACAAATAAACATAGAGTTAGCATTTCCCCGTAGTACTATCTTACTTGTTAGTGGTAGTTTGCGAGTACATAAAGAGTACTCATGGCTTTTGTCCCTAGCTATTCCTATGGACAGACTATGAAGGAGACTACCAAGATGACGACTAGCAGTACGGCTATGATAACTAAGACTATCTGCCTTCGTCAGCATTGCATGTGCCCCTGAAGCTGGACCACACCGCTACGCTTATTACTTATTCCGCTGCTTGTTGTATTAAGACTGGATAATGAGATCCTTATTTGTGTAAGACCTTATTTATGGTTTGTAATGGATGATGTATTGTGATATCCAATCTGTTATGTCTCGCAAAAATGGTAATCCTGGGATTGGGATGTATGACATAACAAGCATCTAGGATTAAAAATCCGGGTGTTGACATGGACCTGCTTTGTTTCTATTGTACCACTCTGAGGTATGTAATACTAGTGAGCAGTGTTTCATTGGTGTTATCTCAACAACTCTAGTGTACTACATCATGATGTGGTATGCTGGGACACCGCAACTGGTATCAGAGCATATGCTTTGACCTTAGGATTAAAACCCTTTTAGGGAGATCTATAGGTTGGATAGTGACTATAGAATCCATCTTATCTAAACTAAGACTTGTGATGGATATCCACTAGAGGATAAACCATGGCACACTTAAGTTGGATGTTCTTGTCATCTTTCTTAAGGATTAGCGATCCATATTATCTAGAGAAATATCATCTTAGTGTAGCTCTAAATAGGTATAACACCATCAAGATATCTTCAGTGGGTTAAAATATCAAAGAAGATTACGACTTAGATTAGGATATCATGTGGAGTAGTATTGGTGATGGAGTCTATATTTAGAATCCATGTGAAGCAATAGAATCTCACCACTAGTTGATACCATTATACCACATATGGTAGACCATTAGAGGATGTATATATACAATTGTAAGTAGATCATGTGGCATTCACTTGAGAATTCCATGTGATGGAGTAGAATTTTGTTAAGAATCATTAATACTAAGCTAAGAAGAAGAGTCATCATGGTGAGGTTAGCTCTTCAATCATGATGAATAGGTAAATATTAAAAAGTTCATGGTGAGAATAGCTCCAAGACCATGATAAGTTTGTAATTAGGACAAGTGCTCAGTAATAAATCTTGTAATAACAGTAAGTAAAGAACAGTGTAGGTCTATGATAGAAGTCATAGGTATTATAAAATTACGATAATTTTTAGATTAAGGTAGTAACTACAATTTTGTTAGTAGTTTTGAGAGATCATGTGATCATAGTTTATGATAGAATGGAAAATTGGTAGTGTTTAGTAGTCCCAAAAGAAAGGTAAGAAGATAGTTAAGACCAAAGTGAGACCACTTTTCTCAAAATTATCCAATTGCAGTTGGGCAAACTGGGTAAATATTGAGACAAACAGTAGTTAACCAGTAAGTGCTAAGTATCATGATGTAAACCTATATTAGGAGGTGTCATATACTACACACTAAGCCTGAATTATATAGAGGTTTTACACAAATACTATATTACAGGTTTAGAATAATGTGTAAAATATTTACCACATTTGGATTTTTTGGTTTTTCTTGGATCTTCTTAATTGACTATATCTGTGCATGAAGTTTGACTTCATGTGAAAATGTATGATGCATCATCAAGTTATTACTTTATGTTATAGACCTAGATAGAAAAGGGAATTCATGTAAGGGAGTGACGAGTTCCGAAGATCAAGATGAAGACTTACATGAAGAAGGAAGCTAAATATAAGGTGTATCAACACTATTTTCAAGGATGGATCAATCCCAACTGACTATGAGTTAGCAATAAGAAGGAATAGTAGTGTTTAAAAGGGTGTGGAGCAACATGAAGGAATGAATTTAAGTTCACTCAAGATTGGTGATGTTGCTCAGAAGCTAATGAAGTAGTTGTCCCAAGATCATGGAAGTAAGATGAAAGGGAGCAAAGAAGAAGCTTTGACAACTCGGAGATAGTGGCAGTATGAAGTAGAAAATCCATAGGGTAATCCATACGCCTAGGAGGATCCACAGCTAGGTATCCTAGCAGTTTCCTTAATCAGGTCATCTGTGTATGACTTAAAAAGCATAAAACTTGGCCTAAGTTAACATAGATCTAAAGAAGTATACAAATAGAGATTGTCTTTCGAGACGTTCGTGAAATCGGGGTTATCAGTGAGAAATAATTCCTAAGAACATAAAGGGGAGGACAAGTAACATTGAAAGATTCATTTTGGAGATCCACAATTGTGTGGATGTACCGTAGATTCTTTTGTGAGACCTTATATAGGTAATGTATAAGCTAGATAGATACCAGTATCCTTACTATTGAGCTAATGGGTATCAAACATGTAGTTTATAGACCATTAGGAAACCCCAAGGGGGAGAGTAAACGATAAGCACTGAAGAGTTGTTATCTGACTTTATGACAAA
This sequence comes from Avena eriantha, assembly GCA_910589775.1. Lineage (NCBI taxonomy): Eukaryota > Viridiplantae > Streptophyta > Magnoliopsida > Poales > Poaceae > Avena > Avena eriantha. The sequence goes on from OU342741.1 coordinate 223,044,491, forward strand.
ATGTCGGAAAGGGATGTACTAAACTATGATGAGATTAAGCCTTATTCTCATAAGGTTATGATAAGTCATCGTTTTAAAGTATTTCTGAGTGTATGTCCGGATGAATGATCGAAGTACACATAACTGCTTAACCCTAGTGGACTAGTTATAAAGGGGAAATAGATGGTAAGTTGTCCTTACGAAGGAGGATATCCTATTAAAATAGTCTAGTGTAAAGTAGTAGGAAAGCCTAATCGGAATGGATGAAATGTGTACGAAACCAATCCTAAGTAGGGTTGTGAAGACACAACCCAAGGGATAGTTGTAGAAGGAGTTATGCTACATATTGGAAACGATAGTTGGAAGTTGCGAAGTATGAAGAGAATTCAAGGAAAAAGATTTGGATACGGGATACTGCAATTCCCCGTTGGTGATCACAATGGAGTTAGGAAAGGTCGTGATCAATACGAGTCAATTCCTCATTCCGAAATATAAGAGAGTACGAACTTCTGGGACAAAGTTTATTTTAAGGGGGAGAGTTTGTAACACCCCAGCATTACAGCTTAGAAATAAGCTAAGATCAGGTGTGTGCATTGCATTCATGCATAGAAAATCTGGATAATTTTCGCGCTTTTAAATAAAACTTGGCAAAGTGATTGAAGCTTCTAATAACTTGGTGGAACTGATGTAGATCATCAAGTTGACTGCGATAAGTTTCAATATGACCTTTGCTATAGATCAAATGTAATAAAACTAAGTCACAACACACTACTCAATAAGGAGTACTAGATCTTCTCGCGATCATGACATGGTATTCCATAGAACAACTCAAGGATGAATACTTAAGCTTTTAAAGATTATATAAAGGTATTATCTACAACAAATCCTGAATACGAATTTAAGTATATAATTTCAGTAAAGAAACTCTATAAATAAATCTTGATACACTTGCTCGCCATAGTTATTCCTACCATGGGTATCATGGCGGTTCTTAAATATTAACTCTTATCACAAATAGAGAGAAAATACAAGTCAAGCCAAGACCATTCATCACATACCCTTGTTGTCATATTAGCATATGAAATTCCTAAATATCTAAGTCCTAGTGTCAATTGATCATCAATATTGAGTCATCAATTTCTGACCTGGAACTTATTGGCTCTTAGCTTTGACCTATTATATTGACCTTCCAAAGACCTTAAGTAAATTAATAAGAAGAAGGAACTAGTTATGGTAGAGTGTGCCATCATCAATGGAATGAGATCCTTAGTGGTGATCAAACCATTTGGTGTTGGAGGAGTTAACTCACTCATGAGTTATGGTAGAGTGTTCCATCATCAATGGAATGATATCATTAGTGGTGATCAAACCATTTGGTGTTGGAGGAGTTAACTCACTCATGATTTAACTAGAAGAAGTGTTTAAACCCAAGAGTTTAGATAGTAATTATGGAGCCATGAGAAAGCTAGAAGTATTAGGGTATCCAATGATAATCTTGTTAAGCCAAGTAGATATAAATATGGAGTAAGCTTCCTTAACAAGATAAGCCTATAGAGAGACTAGTACAAGTCTACTGCTTAGTGTTAATAGATCTTGATCAGACAATTAGAAGCCTAAGCTTAGCATGATCAAAGGATGGTGGTCATTATTCTCAACTCACATGAGAATAGATTACGAGCCGATGAACAAGAGTTGTGAGTATACTAAATTAGGCAAGCCCTAATAAGATGAATCATCTAGCTTGTTCATGACTGGCCAAGCTAGGGTATGATGAAGTATATAATCTGAGTTGTGTGGAGTAGTTGGAGGAACAGTAGCTTAACCCATCTAATAAAAGAACAAACTTGTATTGTGGAGAGTAGTACCGTACCCATCCTAGAGGATTGTTACCACATGTGGTATAAAAAGAATTATAATCTTCCAAGCCTTAGAAGTAGATGCAAGGCTATTATAAAGGAGTTTATGGAGGGAGTTAGAAACAACTACATAACGGATTCATCTAGGTTAGTTAAGAAGTGCAAGTTATGTAGTAAAGTAAGAATTTTACAAGACTGGATTAATGAAGTGAGAACTAGTTAGATGAATTCCTCAAGGATAGTTTAGAAATGGAAGTCATCTGTTCTAGGAGAAGAATGAAGGAGGAATATTGTTGAAGTGGCATGACCATGTCATCATATGATGATGGATATGGTGGAGTCATATGATTCACTTATCTAGGAAGATGAGATCTTTGTGAATGAGATACGAGAGATTTAAATAGAGTATATTTTGGAATGGAATTCCTTAACTATGATCCAAGCTTAGTGAGATATTAAGGTACGAGTGCTTCAGAAACCTTTAACCAACACTATATTAAGCCATGACAGACCCATGTCTGCCTGATTGTCCAAAAATCTAGAATTAAGTTAATAGTGGAACCATTCCTGTTCCTAGACAGCCAATGGAAAGGTATCCCTTGGTCAAATAATGTTTCTAAGAGATAATTAGAATATCAGAGGAATGTAGTATTAGAGAAAGCCATGTCTATCTTAACATCTTAAACCCTAATTAAAAACCTAGTCTCATAAGCTATCAAAATCACATGGAGTGGTAATTATTATATCTCATTCTAAGTTGAGTTTTTATCCATAGACATAATTTTATATGAGTTCTATAGTTTATAAAAAGTGCTTATAATAGAAACCCTACATAAGTGTTGCTTGGCATTTAAATCACATGTGCCACATAAATAGTAGTTACTATTAACCATTGTATATTAGGATTCTATTAAAATCCTAATCACACTTAAGGAAGTAATGAACAACTAGTTCAAGAAGTGATACATGCCTACTTTGAAATTAGAAGGATGGTTATGAATAGAATTTTAGAGGAATTTGAATAAAGTAAATTCCAAACTTTGAGAACAATAAAACTAAACCTTCTACAAACTAAAGATAGATATTTGTAAATGAACATCTTCATTTACCCATTAATGATTGTTATTCATGCTTAATGTTTCAACCAAGGTTATTCTATGGTAATTCTACACACCACAAATCAAGTAGAATTGAATAGGAGAAATCACCAAAACTTTGATGATCATGAAATTTAAACCACCATTTTATGAACCCTAAGATTTAATTCATTATAAGATTCATAAATTAATTCTCATGTGTGGCTAAGTATGAATAGAATTATATATATCATTCACCATTTTAAATCCTTACCATTATAATTATGAAGTAAAACAAGAACATTTTTTATAAGATTTTTATTTAAGAAACCAATCCATCAAACTCTAATTTGTATTTACTCTACTAAATATATATACCCATTCATATAATTGTGAATATGGAAATACAATAACAAGATTAGGTCAACCAACTAAAGTCAGGACCTCTAAAATATTTGTTGTATTGTACAAAATTTTTGGAGTTCAAATGTATTGAAATTCAAGTTGAAATAGAAAGGAGAAAATTTAAACAAAATAAAGAAAAGGAAGAAAAACGGCCCACATAATCGGCCCACGACCCATTTCTTCCTCGCTACCCGTCACCCACGTGCATGTCGTGCAATCTCCCTCTCTCTTCGCCATGGCCTAGCAGTAGCCTGGCCTAGATACCGATTCGCATCGTCTTCTTAAACGTCACAAGTGCTCACTGAAGATCGTGCCACCTCCCGATGCCAATCGATGGCGTCAGCGAGGATCAACCGCTGCGATGGACCGCCATCGCCAGGGAGGAGGATAGTAACGCCCCGACCCTCTGGGAAGCTGCCTCCCGATGCCAATCTCTCGTGCTCTCGCTCTCTTTCCCCTACAACCCAAAACCCTATCTTGTCAGAGCTCTGGGAAGCCGACGCTTCTGACTATTCCAAGAGCATCTGAGGCCACCACGGTGCTCCTCTATGTCTTCTCGTTCAATTGCCCCAGTCCATGGACACTGAAGAAGCCCCTAGCATCGGGATTCCTACCTCTGCTCCGACACCGGCCGCCGTTGATTCCACTGATTCTGGTTGCGCCTGCTTTCACTGACACCACTACGACAACCGTCTGCATCTCCATCAGATGAGTTACTGGTCATCATTGACATCTCCATCGTCTTCATCTTCTTCTCTGTTGGTCTCGCCACTGGCATCCTCCAACGCTGCCGCTGTCCACTGTCATGAACAACCTTTTGATGCCCAACACCTGGTGGTGCACGCATAGTTAGCCTCGCCACGTTGTCCTCTATCTACTGCACCCAACCGCGCTTGCTAAAACACCGTCGATCAGCGCCGGCGACCACGATCTAGTGGTGGAGGCCGCGCTGATGTCATCATGACGTCATGCTTGCGTCACCCTGTACTAGGTCAGCATATTGACTAGTCCAGACCGACGTGGCCACTAGCCCACTGGTTAGTGACCCTGGCTAGGTTAGGACCCGGTGTAAAAAAGTATGTCCCTGTTTAAAAAAATAGGTAAAATCTTATAAATTTAAAAATAAATGGTTCAATCTTATAAATCTTATAAATCCAATAACTTTTATTTTGTCATTCAGAAAATATATATTATATAGAAAAATGTTTAGAAAAATAAACTCTATAATATAAACATATTACTATACTTTATTTTTATACTAAAATAAAATAATTAGTATTAATTAGTAAATACCATATTAAGGATAAATCTTAAATAAATATATTTTATTATTTAAAAATTCCCAAAAATATGTATAATATATCAAAAGTCTTAGAAAAAAATAAAGACTTATAAATGATTTTATACATTTTTGTATCACTTAACTAATATTTATTATTTATTAAGTGTTGATAAAATGATAAGACTTAGAAAAATCATGTCTTATTAATTAAAAATGATAAAAACACTTATAATATACCAAAATGATAATAAAAATAAAACTACACATTAAAAATATCCACTTGCACATTTGAAGTCAAATAAAGGTAAAAGTTTAATAAGTCTTGATTAAAATTGTTTTCTAATATCTTAATGGATTAAAAATACAAAAATATTTACTTTACCTTTAACACTAATTGTTCAAAGTATAAAAGTGAATAACAAGTTCCATTAATGTTGGAGTAGAGTTAAAATAGATCTAACTATTTTAAGTTGTACTGACCGAAACTATCATTTAAAATTAAGTAAATCTTACTCTCCAAAAATATTTTATCAATTATAAAATCATCAAGATTTGAGTATTAATTCTTTTACAAGTTTGGGAATCCATTTTAAAAGCTAAACAAAGTTTGTAAGTATTTAGCATGATGCCATTCCCATGTTAATAAAAATAAGTATTAATTCGATAATAAGTAAGTGATTTATTCACTTATAAAATCAAGAAAACATAACTTCCATAAAGGCATCATACTTTTGTTTCACTTTCATGAAGTGTTATAATTTGAACAACATGTAGTGTCCTCTCATATTAAAGTTAGATAAATCTCCACTTGCTAGTAGAATAGCTATTCAAAAACACTATTTGTTTCTACTTTAATACTTGTAATTAATAAGAAAACCTCAAAGTGTTAGCTTTAAGATTCAAATGCTTTTACTTGGTAAAGTAATATTTTCCTCAAAAGTTATTCTTTAAAGAAATATTAAAAGTAATACTTAAGTATTTCTATGAAGACTCTAATGAATTAATAACCCTTTTAAGAAATCCCTATGTACCATTCCACACTGGAGTACTTTAGTATTGCATGCTACTTGTTGTATTTACATATGGTTTCACACTCTCACAAGCCTTAATAAGAAGCACAAGTGTGAAGCTAATATAAAAGTGAAACACATTCTTAAGAAACTATTCCCATGTTCTGAACCTTAGATCATATACGGTTATTCCGAGGATTCACGTTTATCAAATTGCATTACATTACTTATGCATAATTGCATCTTGCTTCTTTAAACACTAGTCCTTACCGGACCAATGATGCTATTTCCAGATTTTGGATCTCCTAGTATCTCGAAGACGGTGAGTGCATAATCTTGCAATCACAAAAGGCAAGTCCACACTTGCTCATGTCCTTTGATTATTTTCTATCAAATGCTTGTAACTCAAATGTTGTCATCACCTACATTTCAAAAAGGTCAGAAAACACTATTTTCATAATAATATGATTATGGATTATTTACCAAATGGTAATAATCTATGGATATAGTTCAAGTGGTAAAGGAACATAATATCTAGGACTGAACAACCAATGTCGCCACTGATTTTAGCGCCGTATATTACGCGTTAACCATGAGATTTGGAATGAGACGGAGAAGTCAGCAGTATCTTCTTCTACTCGCATGTAGCCTGTGGGGCCCCCGGATTGATCATCCGAGAAATCCTTGTTATGCATACACCACATTCCCATGATCAGTGAGCCATCAAACATAACCGACAAGTATCATTACAACATCCGGGACATACCGAATTACAAGTCTTACATAAATGCCGTTAAGCCTACATCAATAATCATCAATGGACCTTCATCAAGCGTAGAGCCCGATCCACGCCTTAACCTACAGGCAACTGACCGGGAGAACGTCCTAGCTCGCTTAGCCGTCAACTTCATCCTCTTCTTGATATCTGATCAAGTTAATAGCCAGGGACAATGCTAGTGAGTACTTTGAATGTACTCGTAAACCACCTTAAGATAATAGTAATGACCAAAGGATCTGCATTATGGCTTTGGTAGTAGGAGGGCTCCAAGAGAGGTTCTTTTCTCAATTAGTTTCTCTTGTAGATATAGAATCTACATATCTTTGTTGAAAACCTTTATAAACATTTTGGAAACCTTTTTGAAAAGTTTTGGAAATCATCAGGACTGGGTCACCCATTTGTTCCCTTCTTAAGGTCGTCCAACGACCAAACTCCTTTCTCCTCCTTCCGACTATCCCATGGTCAAAAACTTTCTCGACCACCCCATGGTCAAGACATTTCCAAAGCCATTTATTTTCCGAAATCCTTTGTGAAAACAAAACTAGCACCGCTCTACAGAACTTTGTCCAACCCATCCTTAACCGCGAACACAGCTATTCAAAATAGATTTACACTCTGTAGAGGTTGTACACTTTACCCACACCATCCGGGTACACTACCCCGATCTTCACCGATCGTGGGTCGAGTAACTGATCAAGAATCTCCGGATGCCCACTCCAATATAAGTACCTACCCTATGAGTGTTGTTCCCCTCAACACTGGAACGTCCTATATAGTTCACAACCAACCGAAGCGCATTTTCCATTTCTCGAGTGTGCACTTTCAATGAGGGGCTCACAGTAACACGCGGAGGTTCGTAGACCCTTCGTTCCTTCTCCAGGTCGATGTCCCACATGGACCATTACGTGAGAAGGCCCACCCTCCAGGGATTTTTATCCCCTGTAGTTGTTGCGAGGCAGCTTATACTAGAGTAAACAAACATCAAATCCAGCCTTGTCCCATTCTAGAGTAATGTGGTTGCACAGGGTTCAGTTGTTATAACTAAACTGCAAAGAACCGGGTGTGTTTTCGTAAACCTTTTTCCTCCAGCTTTCCTTCAGCATTTTGTAAAACAAAAACCTTTTTATTTCTCAACATATCTTGCGAGGTCCGACCTCACCAAGGTTTTATAAGAAAACATTTGGTAAAACTTTTTCCGCGGTCTTCCCATCCTCTAGCTTTTCTTTGGCTGAAACAGGGTCTCCAAAGAGGGGTATGGTGTATTACACCATCTACCATACTAGGGACAAGTAGGTGTCACCAAGGGGGTTGTACTTAATAGTACAAAAGTGTAATAGTTCGGAGGAGCCAAACCACTACAATATATACATCCACATATAATAAAACAATGAAGTTTCATAAATAGTAAATAAAACATGCATAAGTAAAACAGTAGGACAAGGCTTATGAGCAAGAAGGTGGCTTGCTTGAGATCATCAATCTGGCAATATATGTCCCTGGACTTCTCCTTAGAAAACCATAATACCAATAATAAATGAAATATAATAACCCGATGCTTCCTTCTTCTCGGCGTCACACAAACGCAACTATCATCGTTAGGGAGCACAAATGCAAACAAGCAAGAGCACAATCAACACGAGGCATACAAGCATCAATACATATAGCAAGAAAGTGGGAAATACAAGTATAATATTAAGTAGGTTTTGAGTGGTTGAGTTTAGAACCATTGCAAAAACCCTATTTACAGTGGTGGGATTTCCTTTATTCGGGAAATGGTAAAAACCACTAATGAAGGGGTTTGGGATCAAGGCATAGGTAAGTGTGGTATCAATGTGCAACCAGAATCCATCTATTAGGTTTTGACAAAACAAGACCAACAAAAGTGGTTTCATGATTTTATCACTTTTCTTTAATTTCTTATGAATTTTCTAGTGATAAAAGCTTTAGTTTTAGGGAATAATTCATCAGAAAGATTATGGATCTCCAAAAATTATTTCCTTGGGTGGTTAAGTAGGGTTTCATGTATCGTGTCACTGAGAGTTGGAATCATGTCAAAATAATTACAAGAATGCCCTCGGGAAATTCCCAAAGGCAGTTTTGGAGCTATTTTGTCTTTTTCACCAAATTAAAACTTCAAAATCTATTGATTTGTAACCAATCCCACAAGGTAAGTATTTTGAATACCTTAATGTAGGAATTGGATGCACTCTTTTTGGTGTTGTGGAACTACTATGAGGATTTATCTAGTGCTAATACCACTTACAGAAGTATTTAATTCACTAAAATTCTACAGAGGGTCAATAAATTATTATCTCCTGGTTTTAGATAGGTATTGATGTGCCACTTCTCTAGGAGTTCGAAGTAGTCTCATAGGTGTTGTATACATTCCTAGGGAATTTTCTAAAGTTAGATAGGTCTTGTTTTTGTTATTTTGGCTACAATAAGGATAATGCTCCATTTGGCATGAGTCCAAAGCCATGAGATAGGTACAGGTAATACCTACAAGGGGTAGTTGGTTTTACTCCCAATGGAGTTGTGAAACTCATAGAAGGAATTTATTAGTGAAAAGGATACATCTGAGGGTTTATTTTACTAATAACATCCCAGTCAATATTTTTAGTTACTTTCTATTATGCATATTGCAAAAAAGACACAAGAATATGGTAGGATTTATATCTAGACATTTCAAACAGTTTTACATTTTATTTGAGAATTAAATTGACTGACAGTTTTCAGATCTAGAAAAGAAAATGCTAAAAAGGAAGAAGGATTAGCAGACGAGCCGGTTTCTGACACAGCGGGGCCTTACTTGGGGGGATCCGGCCCACCTAGGGCGCATTGAACAGGAGGGAGCGCGCGGGCTCGCGTTTGAATTCGGCCGCGCAGGGCCCGCCGGTTAGCCTCACAGGGCCCCAAAGCGGTAAGGGGCGTTAGGTGCCGTTGATTTGAAACTAGAAGAACGGTGGTGAGTCATCGTCCTCCTCCGGCGGCGGAAACAGGGCTAGGAAACCCTAGCACGGCGAGCAGGGGTCGGGATGCTCACCTAGGGCCGTATCCGGTGAAGTGGGGGCGACAGGGCGACGCGGAGCAACGAGACGGTCCCGGAGAGGGGCGACAGAGGCGGTGGTGTCGTCGGCGAGTGCTGCATGCATCCACGCCGCCGGGCTGGCGTCGGTGCTCGCTGGGGTGACCTCAGATGGTGTTGGACGGATGCGGAGGACGCGGGGAAACGGACGGTGGGCGGCGTTGGGGTCCTTGGCGGCCGAAAGGGGATCACGTGGAGATGACCGAGGGGGAACCCACCGGAGCTCGCCATCGTCCTGGTGGAGCCATTCCTGGGAGGCATATAAAGAGGATTAGAGGCAGCAAGGTCAGGGGATCTTAGCATGGCAACATGCAGAGGAATCATGGCAGAGGAAGGACAACCTAGCTCGAGTTTTGGAGATGGCCGAGGTTGCTTCTTATTCTTCCTATGGGCAAGATAGAGCACGGGAAGGGTAGAGGAGCTGTGGGAGGGGAGTGGAGAGGAGAGGAAGTAAATGAGAGACAGGGGCATGCTGCGAGGGCCTCTGGCCTATTTATCTCGAGGTGGATTAGTTCATGGTATATTTGGTCCAAGGAGAGGATGGGGGAGCTGGTCACTAGTTGGTCGAGCTGGGTGGTGCTGGGAGGCAGTGTGGGCCTGGTGCTCGACCAGAGAGGGAGAGGGAAGTGGCTGCTACTGCTTTGAAGAATTTTCAAGATATGGCCTATCTCTCCTTCCCTCTTTCCAAGAGCAAAAGACAAGGGGAGGGGGTGTGCTACAGTATTTGATATAGTGCACACGACCAGGGGGTGTTAGAGTTTCTGTGGTGGTCGCATGTCCACATTTGGTGAGGGTTTGGTTGGGTTTTGGTTTCAGGTTGATAAAAGTCCAAATCTGCCATAAGGAATGATCTTGGTCAAGTTCTCCAAATTTGAACTTTGAAAGATGAGTTAAGGGTACCGTTTGATGGACAAGGTTAAGATGCATCTCCAAGATCTGTTTGGTATTTTTCAGAGAATTATAAATGCATTTTATATCAATTATTCAAATAGTGCAGAAATGGTTTTTAGCAACCTATTTGGTATTTTTTAATTGGACATGTTGAGTTTTTGGGTTGAGATGGTCCCAAATGTGAATACACACTTAGGGGATTTTTTCCAAGATTTATTGGAGGATAAAAGTATTTTAAACAATTATTATACCACTTCAGCATTTAAGAAAATGGGCAGAAAGAAATAATAAAACCCTTCAAAAGTATTTATTTTTGAAGTTGGAAGTTAGGGTATTATGTATGGATCTCAATTGAGCCAAAAGTTGAGGAAGTGTTTTGGCAAAAACCAAACTTTCCATTGTGGAAGAAGTTTTGGGGATTTTGTCTACTAAAGGAATTAAATAGATTTGGGGCCATAATAATTATGGTAATTGCTGATAAATCTTGATTATCAAGGTAGATGATGTAGAAAAGGTGTATCAAGCATTTTCAACCTTGAGAATTTGAGATCCAACTTGGATTGGATGGAAAACAAGGACTTGTGGATCCAGGGTGATGTTATTTTTATACCACCAAAACCTTGGTGGATCTTGGAGCTCAGAGCACGCCTTGATGCAAGGGATAGATGGAGAGTTATACCAAGTTATATATATGATCATTACAGAAGGAGTTTGGATTGGTTACATTTGAGGTGGTCTAGAAGTGATGGCAAACTTTGTTGAAAATAAGGCTGCCATACCAGATGAGTCATGATGCCTTATAAACTAGGTGGATTTAAGAAGCTCAAGGATTCACTTGGAACAAGTGAAGTAGATATTGATAGACCTGAATGAGTACAACACAACCATGCGAAGAGTTGGTCCATAGAAGCTTAAATGATGGTATGAGCTTCTGTCAAAGTAGGCATGTTGACTAGATTTGCAGGAATAGTTATTTCTTGCCCGCAAAACCATCAAGAACAATTAGGTTGGAGGATGATAGAAGCAAGGGAAACAGTGGTACTTGGTAGTCCTTAGGATAGTTAACAATATGGTTTAGATGCATTTTGAAAAATGCACAAGGGTTGAGAAAGGAAGGCATTCAAAAAGCGAATGTTACCTCGGCTACAAGCCATATTTCCCGCTATGGCAGGAGCTCTTCCACAGCCGCATCGAGTGTGAGGCGTCCAATGGTTTGATGCTAGCCGCAGGCGGAGTCGCATTTCAACTGAAGCCAAAGGCCAATTTCGTCAAGCTCCTCCTGCCGAAGAAGGCCGCCAGCGAGTGGAAGAAGAGCTGATTCTACGTCAAGGAAGCCACTCCCTCCGGCGAGGTGGCTCTTCCCGAGTTCGTCGCCGAGAGGAGCGAGACCCGTTGGTTGGCGCCAAAGAAGCTTCCTCAAGATCAGCGGATGGCCATCGCGGAAATGATGGATCAGATCCAGAAGCTGAAGGACCAGGGCTTGATTCCGATCAACCTCTACAACTGCTGGCTCGGGCGGCGCCTGGTTCCGCTGGCGGCTCGAACACACTGGATGTATGAATACAGCGGGAAGCATGACCCATCTCGAACCAGCAAGGAGTCATGGGAGGCGGAGGACTACAAGGCCTCCCTTAAGAAGATCATTAACGCAGAATTCACTAGCGTGGTCTTCGGGGTCGCCCTGTACACTCCTGTGAAGAATGAAGCCCCCATAGTAAGTTCTCTTTCCAATCTCTACGTCTGTGTCTCAGTTTTTAGTCTCCTCGCTTGGTGTTTTACTCGTGGTGGTTCTCAGGTGTTAGAGGGTTGGCTCCCTCCGCTTGATGAAAGAGGTTCCCCAGGAACTGGAGGAAGACTCCGAGGGGGACCCTTCCGACATCGACGGGGAGGAGGAAGAAGTCCCCCCCCAGCGCCTGTTGCTCGCAAGACCCGAATGCAGAGACAACATGAAGTCGAAGCGAGCCGTAGCCTGGACGAGCACGACGAAGGCGATGAGGTCGCACAGGAGCAAACATCCCGGTGCACCGCTACGCCGTCGAAGCCCGCACGCCGGCCCAAGTCGCCAGCGAAAAGGCCCGCGTCACCAGCCAAGTCGGCGGTGGTGTTCGAGTCAGATGACGATTCCGACGATGAAGGTTCTCCCGAAGTCTCGCACAAGGCCCCAAAGGATGCAGTCCCGACAAAGGGGTTGGAGGGCGAGGACACGGAGGTAGTGGTAGAGGTTCCCCTGGTGGCGATTGCGCCGACAGCCTCAGGGGTTCCAAGCCAAGAAGCGGCTGAGGCGATCGCGTCCAAGTCACCACAGCCGTCAAGGGCGGCCGTGTCGGACCCGGAGATCCCGGCGACTGCAGCTTCATCGTCAAGGAAGCCCTCGGTTTCGTTAGCTTCAGACGTCTTCGAGAGGGGGCTCAGCCGCAAGCTGGGTCCCGAGTTGGACAAGCCCGCCCATATTACCACCAGGCTTCACGTCCTTCCAGTTGCTAAGTAAGTAGCGCTCCCTCATCCCAATTCGCCTTGCTCCATTGTATTGTCGTTGTATTGATTGAGGGGGCTCATGCAGGTCGGGGGCTAAGAAGATTGGCCATCCTTCGGTGGCTAAGATTCCACCGGCCACCGACATGGGAGAGAGCGACCTACCCAAGAAGAGAAAGGACAACGGAGATGTGGTGACCACCGAGGTCGTGAAGAAGCAAAAGGGGGCGCCGACGATGCTGCGACCAAAGGCAGCAGCGCGGAATCAGCTGCTGCGCCAGTCGCAAAGAGGTGGTGGCGACGCGATCGGAACCAGCCTTGGCTACGTCCGTGCCGGAAGCGCCGGTCCCGGTAACCAGCGCCCCCGCCAGAGCATCGGTGACGTTCCTGCGTTTCATGGCGAGAGGGTTTCTAGGTGGGGCAGACACACAGCCTCCGCAGAGTCCAGAAATCGTGGATGCGGACATTGGGTCCCGCCGCGGGCGCACTTCCTTCACGATCCCGTCGACTGACGCCGGGGAACTTCACAAGATGCTCGGCGCTGCTATTTAGGTATATCCAGTCCCTGAGTTCCTGGTCGCTGAATGTCAGCATCTGGGAACTGAACCTCTTGCTCCTTTGCAGTCCCGGAATTCCTATTCGCTGAATTTTGGCGGCTAGGAATTGATTTTCTTTTCCCTTCTCCAGTCCCCGAGTTCCTGGTCGCTGAATTTCAGCGACTGGGAACTGGGTGTTGTTTTGCCAAATGCTGAGGCGAGTTGTTTGTTTGCAGGGATTGCAAAGGGAGTCGACCGATCGGCAGGCCGCAAGAGAGCGCTTGGAGCGTGATTTGCACGAAGCACAAGAGGTGAATTAGCGGCTTCAGGAAACTATTGGTGATTGTCTGTTTGATTTTGATCTCCTCTTTCAAGTGTGAGCTAGTCGTGTATAGTATGCTCATGGCTTCTTGCAGATGGTTTTCCGGGTGAGATCTCCAAGGCCCGCGAGGGGTATGTTCTGGTCGCCGAGCTGGACGCGGCAAATGGACGAATAGCCTCTCTGGTCAAGGACTTGGAGGAGGCAAAAGCGGACGTGATTTCTTCTGAGGAGCAAGCGAAGGCTGCCGTCGCCGCGGCTGAGGAAGAACTCAAAGCCACGGATTCCATCATCGTGGGGCTGCACAACGAGCAAACTGCCTTGGAGAAGCACGTCAAGGAGAACTACCGCAAACTCCTTGGTGAGTCTATGTCTTCACCTGACCCTTTTGTCGAGTCCCCGCTTTGGGGGTTTCATAGTTTCACTAACACCTGACTTTGCAGCTATGGTAGGCCAAAGCGACCCGATGGTGCAAACATACAATGCCTCACAGTGCGTGACTGACGTGGTGAATGCGGCCACGGCCTCGGCGTTGTGCGTCCAAGCGGCTCTTCAGGGCATGTTCCCCACCGAAGTTATCCCTAGGGGGCTTACGGAGGTGTGGTGCTATCTGGAAGAGGTGCCTGCGGTTGTGGAGTGGATGACGCGCTTAGCATTTAAGCGCGAGGCCACCACAGCGTTGAGCTTGGTTCTCGCCCATTTCCCCGACGACTTCGACCTTGACGATGTGATGAGTGGCTATCCGTCGGTGACCGGCACGGTGGAGATGTCAGAGGTGCTGAAGCTGACCGCGAATGCCACCCCTTACGCCGATCGTGTCTTGGCGATGGGGCATCTACTGCCGTATCAGGAGACGGTATTGGCGCCTGGTGACCCCGAGCCGGAGCACCACGACATGAACTCGGAGCAGCCCTTCCGGTCGTCGTTGTCGAAGTCGCTGACAACGTACCCGACAAACTCGTGGCAGCCTTTTGTGCGCGTCAAGGGGGGTGGTGCTTCTTCTTCATCAGGGCCTGTGGAGTAAACAATGTAATTGTCCAAGTTGTGATGTATGCCAAGTGGTGAATGCTGTAAGATATTTTTGCAATATATGCCAAGGGGAGTCGATCGACTCGTATTGCGACTATGAATGTGTGTTGTGTTTTGTTTATGCACTGTTTTAATTGAGCGAGTCCCTGAGCGCGTCCGCCCTTTAATGGGGTATAACTCGATTGTATATTTTTGTGTATTGTTTTGTTTATGCATTGTTTTTATCCCTCGTGTCTTCTGAGTGGCGAGTCCCCGAGCGCGGGTAGGACTGACTTATATGTGAGTCCCCGAGCGTGGTGCCCAACCGCATTGGTCATGCTCCTATTGCAGGTTGTGATTGTGTTGTTTGTAACGGGTCTCCTCCCCTGGCCCTGAGAGCCAGTCGCTTGGCGAGTCCTAGGGAGCTCTCTTACCTGGTGTGTTCCCGAGCCACATGGTGGTTCCCGTTTTGCGGAGTCCCCGTGCGTGGTACTTAACCGTTCGAGTCGCTTTGCACGAGGGTGGGAGGGACAGGTCGATGTGAGAAAGCGTGTACCGGATGTCTTGGCCCAGTGGGCCAGTCGGGCTAGGCGACTCCAATGGCGGCTCCGGGTTGGCATTTTCGTGGACGACCCAAGGCCCAAATATTTCCGGTGCCCTTGTGCCGCACTACTTAGCCATGTCGATCGCTCGACCAGAGGTTGACTTCCGTAAGTAGCATATTGCTAGTATGTACGAGTGCGATCCGGATGAATTTCATTATATATTCCGATGGAGTACAATCTGAGGTTCTAAGTATAGAACTTTCTGAGGAGGTTTACATTCCATGACCTCCCGACCTCGAGTTGGTCGTCACCCCGTATGTCGATGAGGTAGTAGGCATCGTTGCCAAGGACTCGGCCTATGGCGAACGGTCCCTCCCATGGGGGGAGAGTTCATCCATGCCCTTCTTGTCATGGGCCAGTCATAGGACCATGTCGCCTTCCTGGAAGGTGCGAGTTCGCACTCGGCAGCTGTGGTAGCGGCGGAGTCCTTGCTGGTATATGGTGGTGCGGGAGCGAGCCAGGTCGCGTGCCTCTTCTAGTTGATCAACATTGTCTTGGCGGGCGACCTCGTTGGCCGCCTCGACGTAGTTGGTGACTCGAGGTGAGTCATGCTCTAGGTCGGTAGGCATTACAGCCTCGGCGCCATACACCATGAAGAAGGGCGTGAACCCGGTTGAGCGGTTGACAGAGGTGCAAATCCCCCATATCACAGAGGGGAGCTCATCGACCCAGCATCCTGGGGTGCACTCGAGGGGCACCTGCAGTCACGGCTTGAGCCCATGGAGGACGCTCTGGTTGCCGCGTTCTGCTTGGCCATTTGATTCCGGGTGAGCGACTGATGCGAGGTCGAGTCGGATGCCATGTTCTTCACAGAATTCCGCCATGGCCCCCTTGGCAAAGTTGGTGTCGTTGTCTGTTATAATGTTGTGCGGGTAGCCATACCGGTAGATGAGTTTGCGTAGGAACTTGGTGGCCGTCTTGCCGTCGCACTTTTTTATCGCCTTGGCCTCGACCCATTTGGTGAACTTGTCGACTGCGACCAGGAGGTGAGTGAAACCAAACGGGGACTTCTTGAACGGGCCTACCATGTCCATGCCCCATATGACGAATGGCCACGTGATGGGGATGGTCTTGAGTGCCGAGCCAGGGAGGTGCGTCTGGTTGGCATACTTCTGGCACCCGACGCATCGTTGGACGATGTTGGTGGCGTCTGTGTGTGCGGTGAGCTAGTAGAAACCGTGCCGCATGGCCTTGGCGACTAGCGACTTGGCGCCAGCGTGATGGCCGCAGTCGTCGGCGTGAATGTCCTAGAGGATCTTGCGGCCTTCTTCTGGCTGTACGCAGCGCTGGAACAAGCCGGTCACGCTGCGTTTGTGGAGCTCGCCATTGATGATGACGAAGGATTTGTAGCGGCGCACGATCATTCGCGCCTCTGTCTGATTGCGCGGTAGGAGTTTGTGTTCCAGGAAGGCGACGCATGGTGCTGTCCAGTCGCTAGGTTCCACAACCATGGCGACTAAGGCCGGTTTTGGTTGTAGTGGGATCCCGACGTCGATCTCTTTTGGTGGACTGACCGATGGTTTGTGGATAATGTCGAGGAAGACGCCTACTGGAGGCTCTTGTTGGGTCGATCCGATGCGGGAGAGGGCGTCCGCCTCCTCGTTTTTGCGCCTGTCGATCCACTCGATGGAGTAGTCGTCGAAGTGTCCTCCCAACTGGTCGACAGCTTGGCGGTACGCGATCATCGTCGGGGAGACCGCGTCGCACCTCCCGGCGACTTGGCCGGCGACTAGGTCGGAGTCGCCATAACATCGTAGGCGGTCGATGTTCATCTCCTTAGCAGCTCACATGCCGTGAAGGAGGGCCTCATATTCTGCCATGTTGTTGGTGCACGGTTTGAAGTTGAGGTGGAGCACGTAGCAGAACTTGTCTCCTTTGGGGGAGGTCAGGATGACCCCACCCCTGCGCCATCGGCGTTCTTGGAGTCGTCAAAATGGAGCGACCAGTAGTGGAGGTATGGGAGCTTCTCTGGCTGCTGTGCTTCTTCCCAGTCTGCGAGGAAATCAGCCAAGGCTTGTGACTTGATCGCTTTGCGGGGCTCATACTTGATGTTGTGGACGCCGATTTCGACGGCCCACTTGGGGACTCGCCCGGTCGCCTCGCGATTGCGTATGATGTCCTGAAGGGGCGCGGAGGAGACCACCGTGACTGGGTGCTCCTAGAAGTAGTGTGGGAGTCGACGCTGTGCTCGGAATACCATGTACACCAGTTTTTGGTATTGCGGGTAGCGTTGTCGTGAGTCCGTTAGGACTTCACTAATGTAGTAGACGGGGCGCTGTATGGGGCGCTGCTTGCACTCTTCCGGTCGTTCAACGACCATCACGGCGCTGACGACTCTAGTAGAGGCCGCGACGTAAACGAGCATTGACTCTTTGTCGAGTGGCACGGCGAGTAGCGGTGCCGCGAGTAGCACTTCTTTGAGCGCTTTGAGTGCGTCGTCGGCCTCCGCGTCCCATTGGAACGTGGGGTTCTTGCGCATCAGGCGGTAGAGGGGCATTGCATTCTCGCCTAGCCGGGGGATAAAGCGACTGAGGGCCGTGACTCGCCCTGCCAACTTCTGGACGTCACGCAGGCACTCGGGTTTCCCGAGTCGCGCGATGGTGTCGATCTTGGTGGGGTTGGCTTCGATACCTCGCTTGGAGACTACATAACCCAGGAGTTGTCCGGTGGGGGAAGGTGTATTTTTCGGGGTTCAGCTTGATGTTGTACCTCCGCAAGTTTGCGAAGGTTTTGGCTACGTCGGCGAGCTAGTCGTCTTGGCGTGTGGATTTTACCACCACGTCGTCGATATAGACATGAATTTTGCGGCCAATTTGGCTCGCTAGACACTCCTGCAGGCACCTCTGGTATGTGGCGCCTGCATTCTTGAGGCAAAACGTCATGGCCGTGTAGCAGAATGCGCCGAATGGCGTAATGAATGCCGTCTTCTCCTCGTCCTCGACCGCCATCTTGATCTGGTTATAACCAGAGTAAGCATCGAGAAAGCATAGCGACTCCAATCCCGCGGTCGAGTCGATGATCTAATCTATGCGTGGTAGGAGGAACTCCTCCTTTGGGCAGGCGCTGTTGAGGTTGGTGTAGTCAATGCACATTCTCCATGTGTTGTTCTTTTTAGAACCAGGACTGGGTTTGCCAGCCACTTGGAGTACTTGATTGGCCTGATGAAGCCTGCGGCTAGCAAGCACTGAACTTCTTCGGCGATTGCTCGATGGCGCTCTTCATTGAAGGGCCGTAGCGACAGCTTTACTGGTTGCACTTTGGGATCGGCATTGAGTTTGTGCTTAGCGAGTTCCCTCAGGACACCTGGCATGTCAGATGGCTTCCATGCGAAGATGTCGCGGTTCTCACGGAGGAACCCGATGAGCGCGCTTTCCTATGCGGGGCTCATGTGCGCCCCAATGGTGACCGTTTGGCTGGAGTCGCCTAGGACAAGCTCGACAGTGCGGGTGTGCGTGGCTGCCTCGAACGTGGAGTTCGCGGCGGTTGGTTTCTTCAAGATGGTGGGGTCATCCTTGCTGATGTTGCCCGCGTATTTCGCGAGCTCCTCTGCATGGTCTGTATCCACGGCGATGATGGCGTCGGCGAGCTCGGTGCCCTTGTCCTCGCATTCCATGGCCATGTCGGGGTCGCCGTGGACGGTGATGATGCCGCTTGGCCCGGGGAGCTTCATCATGTTGTAGGCGTAGTGTGGGGTCGCCATAAACTTTGCGAATTCCTGGCGGCCTAGGACATAGTGGTAGGTGCTGCGGAAGTTCACCAGCTCGAACATGATCCTCTCCGTGCGGTAGTTTGCTGGGGTGTCGAAGGTGACTGGCAGCATCATTTTCCCGATCAGGTACGCCTTCCGACCGGGGACGATGCCGTGGAAGGTCGTTAGTTTTGGCTCGATGGCTGCTTCTTGGAGTTGCAGCCTTTTGAACGTGTCTAGGTACAAGATGTTGATGGAGCTCCCACCGTCCATTAGCATCTTGGGCAGCCAGTAGTCGGCCACCTTGGGCCTGACTACTAGAGCGACTCGCCCTGGATATTCGATCCTTGGTGCATGGTCCTGGCGACTCCAGGTGATGCTCTGCTCGGAGCAGTTTAGGAAGCGAGGGATGTCGACTTCTGTCACCTCATTGACGGCGACTGCGCAGGCGTTGAGTTTGTGCTTAGCGAGTTTTGGAAATCATCAGGACTGGATCACCAATTTGTTCCCATCTTTAGGTCGTCCCACGACCAAACTCCTTTCTCCTCCTTCTGACCATCCCATGGTCAAAACCTTTCTCCTTTATGAAAAAAAAACCAGCACCGCTCTACAGAAGTTTGTCCAACCCGTCCTTAACCATGGACACGACTATTCGAATAGATTTACACTCTGCAGAGGTTGTACACTTCACTCACACCATCCTGGTACACTACCCTGATCTTCACCGATTGTGGGTCGAGTAACCGATCAAGACTCTTCGGATGCCCACTCCAATATAAGTTCCTACCCTATGAGTGTTGTTCCCCTCAACATCGGGACGTCCTATATAGTTCACAACCAACTGGAGCACTTTTTCCACTTCCCTATTGTGCGCTTTCATTGAGGGGCTCATTGTAACGCGTGGAGGTCCGTAGACCCTTCGTTCCTTCTCCAGGTCGCTGTCCCACATGGACCCTTACGTGAGAAGGCCCACCCTACAGGGATTTTTATCCCCTGTAGTTGTTGCGAGGCACCTTATACCAGAGTAAAAAAAACATCAAATCCAGCCCTGTCCCATTCCAGAGTAATGTGGTTGCATAGGGTTAAGTTGTTATAGCTAAACTGCAAAGAACCGGGTGCGTTTTCGTAAACCTTTTTCCTCTAGCTTTCCTTCAGCATTTTGTAAAACAAAAACCTTTTTATTTCTCAACATCTCTTGGGAGGTCCTACCTCACGAAGGTTTTATCATAAAACATTTGGTAAAAAAATTTCTGGGGTGTTCCCATCCTCTAGCTTTTCGTTGGCTGAAACAGGGTCTCCAAAAAGGGGTATGGTGTATTACACCATCTACCATACTATGGAAAAGTAGGTGTCACCAAGGGGGTTGTACTTAATAGTACAAAAGTGTAATAGTTCGGAGGAGCCAAACCACTACCATATATACATCCACATATAATAAAACAATGCAGTTTCATAAATAGTAAATAAAACATCCATAAGTAAAACAGTAGGACAAGGCTTATGAGCAAGAAGGTGGCTTGCCTAAGATAAGCAATCTGGCAATATATGTCCTTGGACTTCTCCTTAGAAAACCATAAGACCAATAATAACCGAAATAGAATAACCCGATGCTTCCTCCTTCTCAGCGTCACACAAACGCAACTATCGTCGTTAGGGAGAACACATGCAAACAAGCAAGAGCACAAACAACACGAGGCATAGAAACATCAATACATACATCAAGAAAGTGGGAAATACAAGTATAATATTCAGTAGGTTTTGAGTGGTTTAGTTTAGAACCATTGCAAAAACCCTATTTGACGTGGTGGGATTTCCTTTATTCGGGAAATGGTCAAAACCACTAATGAAGGGGATTGGGATCAAGGCCTGGGTAAGTGTGGTATCAATGTGCAACCAGAATACCATCTGGTATGTTTTGACAAAACAAGACAAACAAAACTGGTTTGATGATTTTATCACTTTTCTTTAATTTCTTATGAATTTTCTAGTGATAAAAGCTCTAGTTTTAGGGAATAATTCATCAGAAAGATTCTGGATCTGCAAAAATTATTTCCTTCGGTGGTTAAGTAGGGTTTGATGTACTGGGTCACTAAGAGTTGGAATCATTTCAAAATAATTACCAAAATGCCCTCAGGAAATTCCCAAAGGCAGTTCTGGAGTTGTTTTGTCTTTTTCACCAAATTAATACTTCAAAGTCTTTTGATTTGAAACTAATGCCACAAGGTAGGTATTTTGAATACTTTCTGTAGGAATTGGATTCACTCTTTTTGGAGTCATGGAACTACTGTGAGGATTTATCTAGTGATAATACCAATTATAGAAGTATTTAATTCACTAAAATTCGGTAGAGGGTCAGTAAATTCTTATCTCGTGGTTTTAGATAGGTATTGATGTGCCACTTCTCTAGGAGTTGGAAATAGTCTCATAGGTGTTGTAGACATGCCTAGGGAATTTTCTAAAGGTAGATAGGTCTTGTTTTTGTTATTTTAGCTACAGTAAGGATAATGCTCCATTTGGCATGAGTACAAAGCTATGAGATAGGTACAGGTAGTACCTACTAGGGGCAGTTGGTTTTACTCCCAATGGAGTTGTCAAACTCGTAGAAGGAATATATTGGTGAAAAGGATATTTTTAGTTACTTTCTGTTCTGCATGTTGCACAAAACACACAAGAATATGGTAGGATATATATCTAGATATTTCAAACAGTTTTACATTCTATTTGAGAATTAAATTGACTTGCAGTTTTCAGATTTGGAAAAGAAAATTATAAAAAGGAAGAAGGATTAGCAGACGGGCCGGTTTCTGACGGAGTTGGGCCTTATTGGGGGAATTCGGCCCACCTGGGGCGCGTTGAGCGGGTGGGAGCACGAGGGATCGCGTTTGAATTTGGCCGTGCAGGGCCCGCCGGTCAGCCTCACAGGGCTTCAAAGCGGTAAGGGGTGTTAGGAGCAGTTGATCTGAAACCAGATGAACGGTGGTGAGTCGTTGTCCTCCTCCGGCGGCAGAAACAGGGCTAGGAAACCCTAGCACGACGAGCGGGGGTCGGGATGCTCACCTAGGGATGTATCCGGCGAAGTGGGGGCGACAGGGCGACACGGAGGAATGAGACGGTCCCGGAGAGGGGCGGCAGAGGCGGTGGTGTAGTCTAAGCGTGCTGCATGCATCCACGCCGCCGGGCTAGCGTCGGTGCTCGACGGGGCGACCTCAGGGCGGGCTGCATGCCGACGCAGACGGTGCTGGACGGATGCGGAGAACATGGGGAAACAGACGGTGGGCGGCGTTGGGGTCCTTGGCGGCCGAAAGGGGCTCGGGTGGAGATGACTGAGGGGGAACCCCACCGGAGCTCGCCATCATCCTGGTGGAGTCGTTCCTGGGAGGGATACAGAGAGGATTAGAGGCAGCAGGGTCAGGGGATCTCAGCACGGAGACATGCCGAGGAATCAAGGCAGAGGAGGGACCACATAGCTCGAGTTTTGGAGATGGCCGAGGTTGCTTCTTCTTCCTATGGGCAAGACAGAGCACGGGAAGGGGAGAGGAGCTCTAGGGAGGGGAGTGGAGAGGAGAGGAAGCAAATGAGAGGCAGGGGCGTGCTGAGAGGGCCTCTCGCCTATTTATCTCGAGGTGGATCAGTTCATGGTGGATTTCGTCCAAGGAGAGGATGGGGAGGGAGCTGGTCACTGGCTGGTCGAGCTGGGTGGTGTTGGGAGGCAGTGTGGGTCTGGTGCTCGACCCGAGAGGGAGAGGGAAGTGGCTGCTGCTGCTTTGAAGATTTTTCAAGATATGGCCTATCTCTCCTGCCCTCTTTCCAAGAGAAAAAGACAAGGGGAGGGGGAGTGCTACAGTATTTGATACAGTGCACACAACCAGGGGGTGTTAGAGTTGCTGTGGTGGTCGCATGTCTATATTTGGTGATGGTTTGGTTGGGTTTTGGTTTAAGGTTGATAAAAGTCCAAATCTGCCATAAGGAATGATCTTGGTCAAGTTCTCCAAATTTGATCTTTTAAAGATGAGTTAAGGGTACTGGTTGATGTACAAGGTTAAGATACATCTCCAAGATTTGTTTGGTATTTTTCAGAGAATTCTAGATGCATTTTATATCAATTATTCAAATAGTGCAGAAATGGTTTTTAGCAACTTCTTTGGTATTTTGGAATTGGGCAAGTTGAATTTTTGGGTTGAGATGGTCACAAATGTGAATACACACTTAGGGGAATTTTTCCAATATTTATTTGAGGATAAACGTATTTAAAACAATTATTATTCCATTTCAGCCATTTAAGAAAATGGGCAAAAAGAAATAATAAAACCCTTCAAAAGTATTCTTTTTTAATTTGGAAGTTAGAGTATTATTTAGGAATCTCAATTGAGCCAAAAGTTGAGGAAGTGTTTTGGCAAAAACCAAACTTTCCATTGTGGAAGAAGTTTTGGGGATTTTGTCTATTAAAGGAATTAAATAGATTTGGGGCCATAATAATTATGGGTCATTGTTGATAAATCTTGATTATCAAGGTAGATGATGTATACAAGGTGTAGCAAGCATTTGCAACCTTTAGAATTTGAAATCCAACTTGGAGTTGTGGATCTAGGCTGATGTTATTTTTATACCACCAAAACCTTGTTGGATCTTGGAGCTCAGAGCTCACCTTGATGCAAGGGATAGATGGAGAGTTAGACCAAGTTATATATATGATCATTGCAGAAGGAGTTTGGATTGGTTCCATTTGAGGTAGTCTAGAAGTGATGGCAAACTTTGTTGAAAATAAGGTTGCCATACCAGATGAGTCATGATGCCTTAAAAACCAGGTGGGTTTAAGAAGCAAAAGGATCCACTTGGAACAAGTGAAGTAGATATTGATATAACTATATGAGTAGAACACAACCATGCAAAGATTTGGTCCATAGAAGGTTGGATGATGGTGTGAGCTTTTGTCAGAGTAGGCATGTTGACTAGATTTGCAGGGATAGTTATTTCTTGCCTGCAAAACCATCAAGAACAAGTAGATTGGAGGATGATAGAACCAAGGGCAAGAGTGGGACTTGGTAGTCCTTAGGATAGTTAACAATATGGTTTAGATGCATTTTCAAAAATGCACAAGGGTTGAGAAAGGAAGGCATTCAAAAAGGTGATGTTGGAAATAGTTTTCTAGACTTAGCCAAATTTCGCAGATTTAGGGTTTTTGACTAGAGCATGAGAGGGGATGTTTTTGATGGGCTGAAAGGTATCCAAGCATCATCAAGGGGATGATGTTGAAGTGGGGAATGAGTATGAGAGATCCATGCTTGATACTGGTCTTCATTGACTTGGAAGCTTCTAGAATGGATCACTATAGAATTGATCTGGTTAAGGGTTTTAGATGATCACCTAGTATCTAGAGATCAGATCCTGCTTTGTATTCTTGCTTAGGGTGTGGTGATTTGGAAACATCTTGATCCTAGTTATGAGCTCCTAGAGTAGCTCATACTATCTCCTAAGTAGACAAATCAAACAGCAGATCAAGGAAACTCATCTTACCAACAAAGCAAACCTACTACTAGAGTTACCATCAAGCATAGCTTGAGGTAAGGATGGGCAATTTTGAAAGGTTGGAGTTTGAAAAAGGTAAGGTCCTTGGTACATCTACCAAGAGTAGAGTTCAGAATATTTATAAGAGGTTTTGGAAATCTTAGAGGTAAGAGTAGTTGAAGGTTCTGTCTTGAAAGCATAAGGAGATTGCAGATCTCCATAGTTTTGTCAATACAAGCTACTAAAATAGTGTTGGTTACATAAGCATCTTGGCTCATGTTTTGAATTCCTAAAACATTTGAGAATATGTAAAATGAGCCAGGATAGTTTTGTTAAATAGCTTTTTGACAACTGATGTTGAGGTAAGGAGTATATCATAAGTTGTACAATTAGAAGTATAAATACAGACAGGAACAAGCAAGCACTGCACAGTAAAAAGTTTTTGTTCCCCCTAATTTTTCTATTGAGATGTTTTGACATGTGTGGAGAAACACAAATGGTTTATGATGTTGAGGCATGAGCCTTAACCCCTTTTACAAAACCAAAGGTTGGATTCGGATGCGATACCATTCCAAATTTACCGTACAACCACAATACCTGAATTGGGTAAGGCTTACCCGGAAATTTATGTGCATTAGCATTAGTTCCCTCGCAGGTGAGGTTTGAGCTGAGGCTACCTCTCAATGTTGTCCACCTATGCAGTGCCTAAGATGATAGATGGTCATTGTTGGGAGGCCATGCTCATAGGAGAGGTGCTTACACTAGGGTGTGTAATGGAAAGGTTATGTTTGATTATTTGCATACTAAGTATGATGATTCAGGGCTATCCCTGACAGATGTATCGAATCTTGTGGTGAGAGTGTACCACCTCTGCAGAGTGTCAAACTATTCGAATAGCCGCGTCTGTGGTTATGGACAGTTGGGATGGCCATACTGTTTCGTTGTCAGGTGTTTTCAAAACAACTTATGAAATGAATGATGAATCTTGACTTGACCACAACAGGGTTGTGTTTATGACACTAGCTTCCCAACTTTAGTGATTCTAGAACTTTATTTTATCTTTCTTTGCTTCTGAACTCAGCTTAGGTTTCAAACTTAACTTTATAGTTAAACTTAGAGTTAACGCTTTACATTAGAACTATACTACTTGTTAGTGGTAGTTTGCGAGTACTTAAAGAGTACTCATGGCTTTGTCCATGGCTATTCTCATGGCCAGACTATGAAGGAGACTACCAAGATGATGGCCAGCAGGACGGCTATGATAACTAGGACTATCTGCCTTCGTCGGCATTGCTTGTGCCCCTGAAGATGGACCCCACACTACTAGGAAACAACTTATAGATAAACAAGATACTCAGTGGCGCATATATAAAAATATGCGCCACAGATATATATCAGTGGCGCACTAGAAAAAATGCGCCACAGAAGTTAGGCACTTCAGTGGCGCACGAAACCAATATGCGCCACAGAATTCCATATTTCTGTGGAGCATATTTTCTTGTGCGCCACTGGAGTCTCAAACTTCTGTGGCGCATATAGACGTATGCGCCACAGAAGGTTGATGGGGGAAAAAATAGATCCCACCCCCCCCCCACTTCTCCTCCCCTCCATACTTCTCCCTTTCTCCCTCCACTATTCCTCCCCTCTACACTTCTCCCTCCACTCTTCGGCGACATCCACCTCCGGCCATGGCTACCTCGGTGACCTCCTCCACCTAGATGACCTCCTCCTCCGGCAACCTCCAACACCACCGGTGACCTCCTCCACCACCACCATCTCCGTAGGTCTCCTCCAACCACCTCCGGCGGCCTCCTCCTCCTACTACTCTGACCACCTTCGGCGGCCTCCTTCTCCTCCGGTCATCACATCTGATCCACCTCCGACGAGCCCCCCACCTCTGGCCAGATCTGGCCCGGGTTTTTTTTTGGAAATTTGAAAAAAACTTATGTGGTCCATATTGGCCATATGCGCCATAGAAGTTTTAGATCTAGCCCGCCTTTTTTTTTTGAATTTTGGAAAACAACTTCTGTGGCGCATATTGGTCATACGCGCCACTAAACTTTGAGACTTCTGTGGCGCATTTTGAAATGCATCACTGAAGTTAGTTATCAGTGGCGAGGTATCAGTGGCGAATAGGAAATGCGCCACAGAAGTAGAAAAAAGGTGCGCCACAGAAGAGCTGTTTCCTAGTAGTGCCACCGCTACGCTTATTATTTATTCCGCTGCTTGTTGTATTAGGACTGGATCATGAGATCCTTATTTGTGTAAGACCTTATGTATGGTTTGTAATGGATGATGTACTGTGATATCCAATCTGTTATGTCTCACAAAAATGGTAATCCTGGGATTGCGATGAATAACATAACAGGCATCTGGGATTAAAAATCCGGGTGTTGACAAGTTGGTATCAGAGCCATCCTGACCATAGGAGACCCTAGTTAGAATGGACGTCCTAACAAAAACTTAGTTTCAAAACCAAAGTAAGTATTTATGAAAAAACTATTTCCTCTCTTATCCTTGGGAATTCATTCTTTATCAAAAATTCATGTTCCTCCAAAATTCTTACATTACTACTTAAAATTTGACACACTTGATCACTTCACTAATTTCCTCATCCTTAATTCTTGTAGATGGAAACTCAGTTCAGCAAGTTCTACCAGTTGGGAAACGGAGGCTAGTTGATCTTTGAGAGGGACCTGGATTCGCTGTCGGAGTTACTGGGACGCCCACATCCAGAGTTTCTTGGAGATCAACTTCCAGGACCCTAGGAGGAGATTTGCAATGGCTAGTCACCGATGATCTTAGAGGAAGCATAGAAGCACCAACATCCGGGAGAATCCAGTTCTCAGTGAGAGAGAACAACTGGCTAGATGGATTATCCAGGGAAATCCATGAAGCTCTCGCACGCCTATGTGTCCTTAGCGTCAACCAAATCCAAGGAACCTGTTTTGCTCACTATGCCAGGCGTGACTTCATGGGGATGCCAATGGAGATGCCAAGTCACACGGAGCTGAAGCGTCAAGTGGAGAACCTTGACTTCCTGTTGTATGATCGCCAGAAGGAATTGGACAATGCTAGGGAGTTTTCCAACCACAACCATGCCATTGCCGACCAGAAGGCCCAGACTTTCTCACTGCTAGTCCAGGATCGTCAGTCTCTTCGCCTCCAGCGCGAGAAGAAGGATCGCACCATGGCCCGTCTTTGCAAGAGAGTGGTTGACCTCGAGAAGACCGTCAAGGAGCAGGAAGCTCAGCTTGCAGCAAAGGAGGAAGAAGAGGAGGGTGAAGACATCCAGGGAGACATGGATTCTTACCTCAGCAATGATGATGACTTTCGGGTGGAGGATGTCGTGGACTTCTACACTGACGATGAGGACTCCGACTTCATCGACAATGAGTAGATGCACTAGAGCACTGTCGTAGCATGAGATGTATCGGTCCAACTTTATTGTAGCTTGCAGAATGGTTCTTCAAACCATCTGGTTTCCTTTATTGTTGTGGTGTGTGTTTGTACCGTGTGCTTGTTTGAGTGAATGAAATGGAGTTAGTTGCAAAACCTGAGTCAAACTCAAAGTTTTAGCTTTGAAACCAAAACCATGAACCTTAGAACTTTCCCTCTTACCCCTTTATCTACCTCAATCTTCAGATGACTCGTGGAAACCAAGGAGGGAGCAGCTCGTCGCAAGACCCAATGTTGCGGATTATGCAGATGTTAGTTGCAGACCATGAAGCAAGCAAGGTCGAGCGCCAGGCCAACTTAGCAACATTGTAGCAGATAGCTCAGATGGCCCAAAACAACCAAGGGCGTGGAAATCAGGATCACCATGGATCCAAACTCAAAAACTTTGAGAATACCAATCCCCCAATCTTTAACCAAGCTGAAAATCCACTAGCTGCTGATGACTGGTTACAGACAATGGAAAACAACTTAGAAGTTGCAGGAGTTGATGACAACGAGAAAGTTCTCTTTGCCACCCACTACCTGGTGACAGATGCAAGAGCTTGGTGGACTAGTATCCGTAATATGAACCATGGTCAGGTGATGACATGGGAAGCCTTCAAAACCAAGTTCAGCCGCACCCACGTGTCGCAAGGTCTAGTCACCCGACTAAGGGATGAGTTTCGCGATTTGAAGCAAGGCAGAATGACTATGGTGTACCGTGACAGATTCCTGTCGCTTGCAAGGTACGCCCCGGATGAGATCAACATAGAGGTCAAGAACAAAGAGAGATTCCTCAATGGACTGCATGGCAAGATGCAGACTGTCCTCGTCAACATCCGCTTCGAGGATCTCGAAGAGCTAGTCGACTCTACCATTCAGATGGAAGGGATGTTTAATCAGGCAAACGACAACCGAAAACAACGTATGATGTAGCAATCCAGATCCAGCAGTCACCAGAAGTACCGTCCCAACCCCTCACTAGGATATGCACCAAGGAACAATCGACCCCCAATGTCTCGCCCAAGCTACCCCAACCGTAGTGGAGGCAATGTGAAGTCCGGAGGAAAAAATCACAACTTCGGCAACGCCAACAACTTCAACCGTGCACCTCCCAAGAACAACAACAACAACAACAACACTGCACCCAGAACTGGCAGCAATGTTGTGCCTGTCGCAGGAAAAGACAAGTCCCAGATCACCTATTTCGAGTGTGGAGCGAAGGGTCACTATTCCAATGAGTGTCCCAAGAACACTGCCGCCACTCCCAATGTGAATGCCCCAGCTCAACATCGGCATCATGTTCAACTAGGGAGAAGATTTACCCCAGGAAACCCTCACAACCGCAACGGTCATCTCTTCCACATGAACGCCGAAGAAGCCCAAGAAGCGCCAGATATAGTGCTGGGTATGTTTTCTGTCAACTCAGTTTTAGCAAGGGTATTGTTTGATTCGGGAGCATCACATTCATTTGTCACCGAAGAATTTGCATGCACTAGTAAGATTCACCCAACCAACTTGAAGCATGCCATGATAGTTCAAATCCCCGGTTCAACCAGAAAAGCTAGAAAAATTTGCAAAGTTGTGCCTATCAGAATACATGGGATAGATTTTTATGCCAACCTAATTATACTTGGAACAAAAGGATTGGAAGTAGTACTAAGTATGACTGGATGTCAAGGCATAAAGGACTGATAGACTGTGCTAAGAAAGCCATCACCATGACCAGTAGCTCTGGAGTAATAGTAGAGCATATCTCTGAAACCTTACCTCACCAATTCAAGTGCAACAAGAGTCTAGCCCTACCCACCATAGACCAAGTAAGAGTAGTCTGTGAATACCCCGACGTATTCCCATATGAATTGCCAGGTATGCCCCCGGATAGGGATATTGAGTTCATTATCGAACTAATTCCCGGAACTGGACCCATAGCCTAGAGACCCTATAGCATGAACCCCTCAGAGTTAGTGGAACTCAAGAAGTAGTTGGATGCCATGTTGGCAACAAGCGTGATTCAACCAAGCGCATCGCCATGGAGATCACCAGTGTTATTCATCGACAAGAAAGATGGAGGCAACCGTTTGTGCACAGATTACAGAAAGTTGAATGATGTCACCATCAAGAACAAGTACCCCTTGCCAAAGATAGAGGATCTATTTGATCAGTTGACTGGAGCCCAGGTATTCTTAAAGATTGATCTTAGGACGGGTTATCACCAACTTAAGATTCGTTCAACGGATATTCCGAACACCACCTTTACTACTCGTTACGATTTATACGAGTATACGGTTATGTATTTTGGATTAACCAATGCCCTACTTATTTCATGAATCTCATGAATAAGATCTTTATGAATTTCCTAGATAAGTTTGTAGTTGTGTTTCTCGACGATATCCTTATCTACTCCAAGTCAGAAGAAGAGCATGAGCAACATCTGAGAATCATCCTAGAAACCCTGAGAGAGCATCGATTATATGCCAAGTTCAGCAAGTGTGAGTTTTGGCTGAAAGAAGTAGGATTCCTAGGACATATTGTGTCTGCCGGAGGAGTCTCTGTTGATCCCTCCAAGATCAAAGATGTCGAAGAATGGGAAGCCCTAACCACTCAAACCCTAGTCCGTGCATTTCTCGGATTAGCGGGATATTACCGCAAGTTCGTAGAAGAATTATCGAGCATCGCTAGACCCATGACCCAATTGTTGAAAAAGGACAAGAAGTTTGAATGGACTGACAAATGTGAAGCCAGTTTCCAAGAGCTAAAGAAGAGATTGATATCAGCCCTAATATTGATCATGCCAGACATGAAGAAGCCATTTGATGTATATTGTGATGCATCCAAGATTGGTCTCGGATGTGTGTTGATGCAAGAAGGCAAAGTCATCGCTTATCTATCTCGACAACATCGCAGAACTATCCGACCCATGATCTTGAATTAGTAGCCGTAGTTTTAGCATTGAAGACATGGCGTCATTATCTGATGGGTAATCGCAGCGAGATTTACATAGATCACAAGAGCTTGAAGTATATTTTCACTCAGAAGGAGCTGAATATGAGGCAAAGGAGATGGATAGAGTTAATCAAGGATTATGACCTTGACATTCACTATCACCCCGGCAAAGCCAATGTGGTAGCGGATGCTCTTAGTAGATTGCCTTGTAGGCTAAACACTATGATCAAGGAGAAGCTGCCAAATTTGTATGAGGAGTTGGAGCAGTTCAGAACTGAGTTGGTTAGCAAAGGATTCTTAGCTAGCATTGAACTTAAACCCACGTTAATCAGCCAAATCAATGAAGCCCAGAAGGGAAATGAAAGTATCGACGGCATCAAACGTCGTATTGGTACATGAAAGGTACCTGGATTCACTAAAGACGAAGAAGGAGTATTGTGGTACAACGGACATATCTGTGTGCCAGCAGATTCGGAACTGAAGCAAGTTATCATGCAGGAAGCTCATGATACTTTTTATTCTATCCACCCCGGAGGATTAAAGATGTACCAAGATTTGAAGGAGCAATTTTGGTGGCACAAGATGAAGAGAGAAATCGAAAGCTACATCGCCAAGTGTGACATCTGTCAAAGAGTCAAAGTAGAGTATCAGAGACCCGCAGGACTGTTGCAACCATTGCAGATTCCGGAATGGAAATGGGATTCCGTCGGATGGACTTTATCACCAGTTTGCCTACTTCTAGTAGGGGAAATGACTCAATCTAGGTCATAGTTGATAGATTATCCAAGGTAGCCCACTTCATACCTGTCAAGACAACCTACCAGAGTTTGAAGCTAGCAGAGTTATATATTGCTAGGATTTTTAGTCTACATGGAACCCCCAAGACCATAGTATCAGATCGAGGAACCCAGTTTACCTCGAGATTTTGGCAGAAAGTCTAGGAAGGATTAGGAACCAAGTTGAATTTCAGCACCGCATATCACCCTCAAACTAATGGATAGACTGAGAGAGTCAACCAGATCCTACAAGATATGTTAAGAGCTTGTGTGTTGGAATACAGATGAAAATGGGAAGACTGCTTGCCTTTCCCAGAATTCTCATATAACAACAGTTATCAAGCTAGTTTGCAAATGGCACCATTTGCATTCCTATACGGAAGAAAGTGTCGCACCCCTTTAAATTGGTCGCAAGTAGGGGAGAATCAGATCTTTGGACCCGACAATCTCCGGGAAGCCGGAGAGAAGGTTCACAAGGTCCATGAACACCTCAAGTCCGCCAGACAGAAGAGTTTTTGTATACCTCAAGGTTTCGCCATTGAAGGGAACCCAACGCTTTAGTTTGAAAGGAAAGTTAGCCCCTAGATATATCGGGCCCTTCAAGATTCTGAATCGTTGAGGAGAAGTATCGTATCAACTGGAACTACCTGAAGAGATGTCAGCCATCCACAATTCCATATCTCGTTACTTCGCAAATGCTTGGAAGTGCCGGAGAAGACTGAAGTTTTCAAGAACATCGATCACTGAGCTGTGGAGATCAATAATGACGTGACATATCGTGAAGTGCCCATCCGTATCCTAGAAGAAGCTTACAGAACCACCAGGACCAGGAGTATCAAGTTTCTCAAGATTCAATGGAGCAACCATACCGAAGACGAAGCCACTTGGGAGCGAGAAGATTACATGATGATAGAGTTCCTAGATCTCTTTAGTTCCTAGTTTTGTTTGTAAATCTCGGGGCGAGATTTTGTTTAAGGGGGGAGTTTTGTAACATCCCAAAACTTTAATACAAGGTTATTAAGATTCAAATCATCAAAATTAGTGTCAACAAAAACTTTTCCAATGAAAATTATTAAAGCATTCATATGTGTGTGCATTTAAATAGGAGTTGTTTTGAATTGCCATGATTAAGTGATCCATTGCTTGTAAAATGATTCTTA
The DNA here is from genome assembly GCA_910589775.1 of Avena eriantha. NCBI lineage: Eukaryota > Viridiplantae > Streptophyta > Magnoliopsida > Poales > Poaceae > Avena > Avena eriantha. Next base: position 223,077,306 of record OU342741.1, read on the forward strand.
GGTGAAATAAACATCATCTAGATCATTCCCAAACAAAACCCAAAGAAAAACAAATCAAAATGAATAAAAGAAGAGAATGGTCATTTGTGCCATTTTAATCAACATGCCTACTTTGGCTATTCCTAGTACTCAATTCTTAACAGAAATGAATGTGGATCTTTGCACCCCTTGCTAGTACATGTAATGATGTACCAAGGCCCACTTTGTGATCTGCCAAAAACATGCAAACACCAATTTTAAATGGCATTTGAAAATTGAATGTAGTTCATATGAGAAGATACCACTTATTCAAAAACCACTCAAATGAGATCCATTTTCAAATCCGAAGAAACCACAAAGGCTTAAGAATGTGTATAGCAAACCCACCAAAATTCATCCAAAAATTCAAAACTTGAGTTCATCCGGCTATTTTGTCGAACAGGTGGCATGCACAAAATTTATGCCTAACTAATACTAATTGGTGATCAATGCATTGTCGAGTATTTGGGCAAACTTTGGTCCCTGGTCTCCCCCAGCTCTAACCAGCCCCTACCCAGCCTACGCAGTGGACTAGAGCAGCAGTAGCGCACCGCCCGTTTTTGGTCGCCGCCGGCCGAACGTGGAAAGCTCGCAGCAGACCGCGCCGCTCCAAACCAGCATGCCCGCTAGCTCCGCCCAACCCTACCGCCACTCTGTGTCCACCCCTCAATCATCCCCAGGCCCTGGACCACACCCCAGCGTCGCCGCCCAGTCGCTCTGCGAGCTCGCCAGAGCGCGTCATCCGCCAGCACGCTGCAGACCGCCCCTCGACATGAAATCCCACACGCTGCTCCGCATCGACCCCAGCACCCCACCAGACATGGTCGTGTGCCGTCACGCGACCCACAATCGTCGTGCGCCGCGTCGAGCACCGCCTCTGTCTCCCAGTGCACGGGACGCTCCAGACCAAATGCCACCACCCCTAGCCGTGCATTAACGACGTAGAGCACCGCCAGGAAGCAGGCCACCGTCCGCCTATGCCGCCCATGCCTCTAGTTGCCTGTACTAGCGTCACCGGTGAGCTCGTCGCCCTATATAAGGAGCCCTCCCGAGCACCAAAGACTCACACCATTCTACTCTGCTCTCCTCACTGGTCCTTCCCCACCTCTATCTAGAGCCGCTCGAGCACTTGTTCGCCGGAATTTGGCCGGAGAAGCCCGCTGCAGAGGAGGAGAAGGCGTCGTCGATTTCGTCCACCCCAGGAGCTGTCGTGACCACCCCTGAGCCTGGCGTCGACAGCACGTTCAATCGCCCCCATCGCCGCCATCGCAGGAGCCCTGGTATGCCCCTTGAGCACCCCCGCCGAGCCAATAGGGTTTGACCTCGCCGGCAAACTGTTCGCCGGAGACGACACCTCTCAGCCGTAGGTTCCCCTTCTAATCTAACAGCCCACATTAGCTTTCTCGTGCGACCCATTTAATTCAAATCTAGATTTTTCTTATTTAGTTTGAACCTAGTTCTGTCTTTTAGTTCGAAAATCAATACAGAGAGATTTACAAATCCAAATGGAGTGATTCCAATTGTGTTAGAAAGCTACTAAAAATATCTACCCAGGACTGTTGGATTTAATTCAATTAGAATTAGAGATTTGTCCTAGCAAAAAAACAAGACAGAAGCTTTTGCACATTTATACATTTTTATAAAATCAACCATGATAGCTTTTGAGTTAATTCCAACTCTCAACAATCAGATTTAACCATACCTATCTAAATATATAATAATATTAAGGTTTACATGAAGTGACTTTTGACTAGTACCAAAATAATGCTATATAGGCATTTCTAGTCACTTTAAATCATTAAATAATAAACCTAAACTTAAGTAAATATGATCCAAGCCTTAAATCACATTCCCACATGTTAGAATATGTGGTGATGACATGTGTCCACATGATCCCATATTTTAAGTGGTGAATATTAAATCTTAGTTAATTTTCAATGAGTAGAAATTACTTTTCTTAAGTAAAAAGAATGAAACTAGTTAATAAAACTTGTGATGATAATAGATCATCAAATGTGTGCCCTAGAGTGTTAATTAGACTAGTTAAGTATTGTTTGGTGATTGTGTACTCCGTATCTATTTATAGACGAAAGTACGGACAAGGCTTTCGAGGAGGAGGATTTCTATCAAGAGGAGGAAGAAAACTTCAACCACTGCACTTCACAAGGCAATCCACCATTAACAATGCAAGCTAACACTTGCAAGTATAATGCTTAGCAAGTTAGAATTAAGATAAATGATTGAGCAAAGATACTTTTGGCATGCTCTGGTTATACCACTTTGACTTTTACTTGCCCCAAGTATTATGTTCAAGCTTTACTTCCTTTACTTTACCGAAAGTCTTTTACTTGTTTTGAAGGTAGCATAAAGAGTATAAAACTTGACCTAGTTAGATTACTTTAGATGTCATTCTCTGGCGTGAGATTGATCCCATCTTTCCACCTTAGTGAACACTCTTAACTTAGTAGTTAGAGTAGATAAAAACTTGAGTCACTTTAGATGGGAATACTTGGTGAAAATGAATTATGAAAACCTTGGAATGATGAGTCATTCTATTGAGATGTTTTGGCATGTGTGGAGAAACACAAATGGTTTATGATGGTGAAAATGTTGAGGCATGAGCCTTAACCCCTTTTACAAAACTAATGGTTAGATTTGGATGCGATACCATTCCAAATTTACCGTACAACCACAATACCTGAATTGGGTAAGGCTTAGCCGGAAATTTATATGCATTAGTATTAGTTCCCTCGCGGGAGAGGTTTGAGCTAAGCCTACCTCTCAATGTTGTCCACCTATGCAGTGCCCAAGATGGAGAGGTGCTTATACTAGGGTGTGTAACGGAAAGGTTATGTTTGATTATATGCATACTAAGTATGATGATTCAGGGTTATCCCTGACAGATGTATCGAATCTTGTGGTGAAAGTGTACCACCTCTACAGAGTGTCAAATATTCGAATAGCCGTGTCCGCGGTTATGGACAGTTGGGATGGCCATATTGTTTCGTTGTCAGGTGTTTTAAAAACAACTTATGAAATGAATGATGAATCTTGACTTGACCACAACAGGGTTGTGTTTATGACACTAGCTTCCCAACTTAAGTGATTCTATAACTTTATTTTATCTTTCTTTGCTTCTGAACTCAGCTTAGGTTTCAAACTTAACTTTATAGTTAAACTTAGTGTTAGCACTTTACATTAGAACTATACTACTTGTTAGTGGTAGTTTGCGAGTACTTAAAGAGTACTCACGGCTTTGTCCCTGGCTATTCTCATTGCCAGACTATGAAGGAGACTACCAAGATGATGGCCAGCAGGACGGCTATGATAACTAGGACTATCTTCCTTCGTCGGCATTGCCTGTGCCCCTGAAGATGGACCCTACCGCTACGCTTATTATTTATTCCGCTGCTTGTTGTATTAAACTAGATTATGAAATCCTTATTTGTGTAAGGCCTTATGTATGGATTGTAATGGATGATGTACTGTGATATCCAATCTGTTATGTCTCGCAAAAATGGTAATATTGGGATTGTGATGAATGACATAATAGGCATCTGGGATTAAAAATCCGGGTGTTGACAAGCTAGTTTGGAAGGATGAAAGCAGGTGAAAACACCAAAATATAGCATTAAAATTGACCTGACATATGATTCAATCTAGATGGACATTTTATGAATTAAGCATTCGCAGATAGAAACACAATAGAACATGTATGCAAATGTCATGGCAAGGTCTTAGGTAAAATGACTTATTAACTTATTAGGCATGCAGGTTATACAACTTATTAACATGACAAGAAACTGGCCTAAGTAACACAAGGAAACCTCACACTTCATACTTGATGGGCGTCAGATTGATAGTGTTGGATCCTCTATGAGCTGTTTGCATGACCCGTGCGAGCGCTCAGAAAGAATATCATCTATGAATTGGTGTTGGAGGATTAAACCGATAGCGTGAGAATGTAAGAAAGGGAATAAAAGCGAGAAGCTAATGATGTGGATAGAACCTACCAGATGTGGGATGCAAACAAAATGGTAATAGCATGCAGGATATTAAGCAACATTCTAACTATTTCGTAGCTTACGAGTACCAAAAATATAGCAAACGAGCAAGAGAAATTACTGCTACACGGTGAGGACTGGTGGGACGGGCAAGAGGACGGCGGGGGTGGTGGCTCAACATTTCAGGGTCAGTGATGAGTGATTCAGTGAAGCGCCCCCGATAGGGTCGACAACGGCGTTGGTGAAGTAGATCCGGTGTAGCGAGGGAGTCGGTGAAATAGTTTTGGTGAACAACACTAATGGCCCAAATATATTGAGCTCGTTGGGGAACCCCAAGAGGAAGGTATGATAAGCATAGCAGCAAGTTTTCCCTCAGTAAGAAACCAACGTTATCAATCCAGTAGGAGCAAGAAAACACCCCAAAGGTGTAGCTAGCTGAACGTTGGCAGGGTGTACTACCGGTGCCAGCAGCAACGTGGAGACCTCCACAACACAACCACAGAACTTTGCCCCCAACTTGCGATGAGGTTGTCAGTCTCACCAGTTTTTCTGAAAACAAAGGATTAAACGTATCAAATGGAAGGAATTAATAGTTTGCAGAAAGTAAACACAAAGCAGTAAACAGTTTGTAGATTGTATGTAAAAGAAAGGACCGAGGTCCATAGTTCACTAGAGGTGGCTCTCCTTGAGATAGATAACATGCTAGGTGAACAAATTACAGCGGGGCAATTAACAAACATCGAGAAAGCATACAAGCATATATTAATCATCTTGACTCCTTTGGAACTTGATTGGGCATTACAACATTATACATAGACCGCCATCCAACTGCATCTATGACTAATAATCCACCTTCAGGTTATCATCCGAACCACCTCCAGTATTAAGTTGCAAGCAACAGATTATTGCTTTACGAATTTCGTGTAAAGTAAACAATACGATTGTTCTATGAACAAAGGATTGTTGTTTTCTCCCTAGTAGTAACAACACATCTCGTACCTTAGAGATTTCTGTCACTTCCCCAGATTACCAGAGGCATGAACCCACTATCGAGCATAAATACTAACTCTTGGAGTTGGTAGCATCTACTTGGCCAAGATAGATACTAACAACGGAAAGCATGCAAGATCACAACTAAAAAAGACATGATAGAATCAATAATCAATCTGAAAAAGCATCTCAATATCCATCGGATCCCCGCAAACACAACATGCAGAATTACAAATAGATGATCTTGATCATGAACGGAGCTCACAAGATCTAGATATGAAATCACAAAGGAGGAGAACCAGACATCTAGCTACTACTCACGCATCACACCAGAGGCTTGCATGATGATGAACAAGGCCTCCAGGGTGAATTCCCCTATCCGGCAGGGTGCTGGGAAGAGCTTCAGATCCCTCCTGATCTAGGGATGGAGATGACGGCGGCTACAGACTCTTTCGTGGATTTTTGATCGGGTACTTAGGGTTTTGGTCCCGAGGGTAATATATAGGCGGAAGGAGAGGCCGAGGGGGTGCTGGGGTCGGCCAGACCACCCCCTGGCACGGGCCAGGCCTGGCCGTGCGGCCAGATGGTGTGGCCGGCCCCTAGCCCTTCTCCTTCTTGTATTCTGGATGCAGATATCTTCTGAATAAATAGGCACTTTGGCTTTTGTCCCGTCCAATTCCGAGAATATTCATTTTCTGACTTTCCTAAAACCAAAAACAGCAGAAAATAGGCAGCTGGCACTGTGGCTCTTGTTAATAGGTTAGTCCAAGAAATCATATGAAAAGTTCTCCAAAGTGTGGAAAAAACACAAGAAAGTAGATAAAACCAAGCATGGAACATCAAAAATTATATATACATTTGCAATGTATCAACATCCCCAAGCTTAACTCCTGCTCGTCCTCGAGTAGGTAAGTGATAAAAAGAAAGAATAATTTTTGAGGTGACATGCACCATCATAAACTTGATCAAAGTATTTGTAAAACATTCAAAGATGGGATCATAGTACTTCAATCATAACATGAAAGACAAAGTTCTAGCAATAAGACAAAGAAACTATGATGCAACATGAAAAGGCACAAACAAAAGATTCATGAATAACAATGATTTGCAAGACGTTTCTTTGTTTCACATAAAGAAAACATAGCATACTAGTATTCAGCTTGTCCCTCATAGAGTAGCAAATATAAATGCATAGGACACCTTCAAAGTTCATAAGAGTGACTAGATACAAATAGTTTAGAACAAGCAATATCAAGTTATGCATCAATCAATAGTCTCCGGACAATGCGCATAGAACTAAGAATGGACACTATGCTCTCAAAGTAGGTGCATAAATGTAGAAGGTGGATACTCAATATAATGGTGGAAGAAAGGCCTTCATAGAAGGAACTAGAGATTCAAGTTTCATAAAGAGCTTCCAAAAATTATGGTACTTATAGGTTTCAGCTCTCATTGCCCCTATCATAAGCATCTTGAACTGATTAAGGTTAAAGTGAACAAACTATGGTGTACATGCTTGACGAAGTATAAGTTAGAAATCTCATGTCCCTTGAATACGAGGGTCGCTCCCCATGCTACTCAAGTTTAGTCACTGGTAAGTTCTTGTCATCGTAAGTACATGTGTAACATAGAAAACTGCCAACGCGGTACCCCTTGCCCGATGATACGGAAGAATCCCCATATCAAAATGACAAGGCAAGAAGACAATGAGCATCTCAGCAATCTTCTTATTTACAATGGGAATATGGTGCTTATTTCTCTCTTTCCTCTTTTCATAATTTTTTTCTTTTTCTCTTTTAACTAAATATAGGACTCTCTTTTTTTATAAGAAGAATGCTTCATAGACAGCTCATTATGGTTACGCTGCAGGTTTCCACCATGTCAGCATGGATTAGACCAGTGGCCCAGGCATTTCTCTAACACATATACATAACTCCATGGACTTACAAGCTCCCCTTTTGTTTCACACCGACAACATCCATAGACAAAAGAGCATGATTTCAACTAGGTACAAAGTACCAGTGCAATGTTGAAAGCGTTCCCCATGACAGCATGGTTCTGCTAATTCCCAACAAATGAGTGCAAGCATATGCAACATAGACGACACAATGGTTCAAGTTTATTAAGGGCAAGAAAAGTAAAGTGTGACATCAAGTTCGTGAGAGCTTTAATCACTAATTTTCTCATAACAAGTTTAATTTGGAAGGTAAACAAAAACATGAATATACTTGGAATAGCATATGCTAATAGGTAGGTATGGTGGACTCTTTGTAATAAGTTGGTTTAGGGAGTTGGATGCATGAGTGGAACTCATACTTGGTTGTGGAGGCTAGCAAAAGACTGGGAGCGACAAACTAAGAGAGCAATAATGGCCATAATCATGCAGAGCGAGAAAACATGATTGATCAAATCATAAAGTGATACTACAAGTTGAAAACTAAAGGATCATAAAGGCTATGGTGACTTGGGATAGTCATAACATGGTGTGAGCATGCGCCAAGTCAACCCAAATAAAGCATCAAAGGAGAATACCACTATACTATGCTTTTAATATGCTAAAACAACGCATGATTCATCCAAGGCACATTAAGAAATCTCAATTATTTATAACAAATCATGCTACAACAAAGAATACTAAGCATAAAGCTAAAACAATATCAAGCATGGCATGACAAAGCATAGGCCATAGTAAAAAACAAGCTCTTTTTACCACTTAAGCATGAAATTTCCTACTCTTTTCCAAACCAAACAAAACTATTTGAAAACAAAAGTATGAAAGAGGGGGTCCAACCAATTTATTCAGTAAACTAAGAAAACCAAGCAAACGAAAAAGCAAAATGAAAATGAAAAAGAAGATGCTCCAAGAACAACACAACTATGCATGAAACAATAAAAATGAAGCGTTTGGAAGAAACCTGGGATTTTTATTGATGAAGAGAGGGATGCCTTGGGCATCTCCAAGCTTTGACGCTTGTACTTCTTGGATATTTCTTGGTGTGACACGTGTGGAATCCCCAAGCTTGAGCTTTAGTCCATCCTTCAACTCATTACTCATTTCTTCCATACACCTGAAATTTTTCCTTCATACAAAACTTCACACAACCTTTATTAGCAACATTAGTGCACTCAAGATAATAAGTCTTAAGGTTCAGATCTAACACCAATAAACTTCCATTAGAACACTAGCTACTGAAGCACTTCCCTCAAAAACCTCAATTCCACAAAAGAACTCAAAAAGGAACCAACAAGAAGCAAATCCAGAAAATGGTAGAAATCTGTCAAAATAGACCAGTAGGTAAAGACCGATTTTTTAGAAGACCTTCGGTTGCTCAAGTAAAAAAGTGTTGAACTAACGAAAGTTAGATAACAACCTGGGTTAGAAGCACAAAACTTCACGGCTCAAAAGGAATTTCAGTGATTTTACACGAATTTTTACGGTGAAGCACAAAAATCTGTTTCGGGATAGCAACTTCCCCAATCATTACTTCTCTCTCATTAGAGGTTACTCTTAGCATAAAAAGCAAATAAAAAGGATAAGGAGAGGTTATTACTGAGGTAATAACTTGCAAGACTCATCTAAAACTTTTGGGTTATCTCCCAATAAGTACTTTTCTTTAACGCCTTTAAGTTAGACATAAGAAGCAAGAAAAAGAATCAAGTGTTCTCGAATGAAAAAGCATTAAGACCAAATTTTGTTTTCATCGGAGAGGCAAAAGAAATCTTCTATCTCTTCTTAGGTAAGTGTTATATACCTTTCTTGAGTGGGAGTTGATATTTAATGGTGGCTTCTTTCATATCAATAATAGCACCAACAGTTCTAAGAAAAGGTCTTCCCAAAGTAATAGGACAAGAAGCATTGCATTCGACATCCAAAACATAGAAATCAACAGGGACATAGGCATTGTTAACCATAATAAGAACATCATTAATACTCCCCATTAGTTTCTTTTTAGCATTATCATCAAGTGGGACATTCAAATAACAATCTTCAAGTGGAGGCAAATCAAGCATATCATATATCCTTCTAGGCATAATAGAAACACTACTATCAAGATCACATAAAGAGTTGAAATCAAAGTCATTCACTTTCATATTAATGATGGGTTCCCAACCATCTTCTTGTTTTATAGGAATAGAAGGTTTATGTTTCATCTTTTCTTCTTTAATCTTTATGAGAGCATCAGTAATGTGTTTTGTAAAGGCCATATTCATAGCACTAGCATTAGGAATTTTAGCAAGCTTTTGTAGGAACTTAATAACTTCATAGATGTTGCAACCATCAAGATCAAAATCATAATTATCATTTAAAGTAGTAGAACTATTACTTGTCTCAACACTAGTGGTGGTGATAGTAGAAACACTAATGTTTCTAGCAATTTCATCTTCTCTTTCCCACTTAACATGTAATTCAGCTAATAGTCTAACATTTTCATAAATTCTTACTTGTATGGCATTAGTAGCTGCAAAGGGATTATCATTAGTTTCAGGTTTAGCAGCCATTTTATTCAAAGAAGATTGAGCTTCAGTCAAAGATGCTATATTTCTTTCAGCATTAGAGAGTTTTTCCTCAATAGTTTTATTGAAAGCATTTTGTTTACTAATAAAGTCTTTAAGCATAACCTCAAGCATTTCTCCTATTATTGTTGTAAGAATTTCCATAAGCATTACCATTGTTGGGAGGATATGGCTTATAATTGCTGTTACCAAAATTGTTCCTGTAGGCATTGTTGCTAAAATTGTTATTTCTTATAAAGTTCACATCAACTTGCTCTTCTTGAGCAACCAAAGCGGCTAAGGGGACATTATTTGGATCAATATGGGCTTTCCCATTAACAAGCATAGACATAATAATATCAATCTTATCACTCAAGGAGGAGGTTTCCTCAATAGAATTTACCTTCTTACCTTGTGGAGCTCTCTCAGTATGGCATTTAGAGTAATTAACCATCATATTATCAAGAAGCTTTGTTGTAGCACCCAAAGTAATGGTCATAAAGGTACCTCCAGCAGCAGAATCCAATAGGTTCCTTGAAGAATAGTTCAATCCTGCATAAAAAGTTTGGATGATCATCCAAGCAGTCAGTCGATGAGTGGGACAATTCTTTACAGAAGATTTCATTCTTTCCTAAGCTTGAGAAACATGTTCATTATCAGATTGTTTAAACTTCATTATTTCACTTCTCATATATATAATCTTAGCAGGAGGATAGTATTTTCCAATGAAAGCATCTTTGCATTTAGTCCAAGAATCAATACTATTCCTAGTTAAGGAATTCAAGCACTATTTAGCTTTTCCTCTCGAGGAGAAAGGAAACAATTTCAGCTTAATAATATCACCCTCTATATCCCTATGCTTTTGCATCTCACAAAGTTCAACAAAGTTATTTAGATGGGCAGCTGCATCTTCATTACCAATACCAGAAAATTGTTCTCTCATAACAAGATTGAGTAAAGCAGGTTTTATCTCAAACAAAGTAGCTTCAGGAACATGTGGAGCAATAGGTGTGCTCATAAAATCATCGTTGTTGGTGCTAGTGAAGTCACACAACTTAGTGTTTTCAAGAGTAGTCATTTTTTTGTGTTTTTGGTAAAGAAAGCAAACTAGTAAAAGTAATTTTTTGTGTTTTTGATAGAGAAACAAGCAAACAAATCTAAAGTAAACTAAGAAAAACAAAAATAACAGAGTAAAGAGATTGGTTATGAGGGACTCCCCTTGTGAAGATGTACTTAACTCCCCGGCAACGGCGCCAGAAAAAGTTGTTGATTTCCCAAATATATAGAGCTTGTTGGGGAATCCCAAGAGGAAGGTATGATGAGCACAGAAACAAGTTTTCCCTCAGTAAGAAACCAAGGTTATCAATCTAGTAGGAGCAAGGAAACACCCCAAAGGTGTAGCTAGCTGAACGTTGGCAGGGCACACTACCGGTGCCAGCAGCAACGTGGAGACCTGCACAACACAACCACAGAACTTTGCCCCCAACTTGCGATGAGGTTGTCAATCTCACCGGTTTTGTTGAAAACAAAGGATTAAACGTATCGAATGGAAGGAAGTAATAGTCAGCAGAAAGTAAACACAAAGCAGTAAACAATTTGTAGATTGTATGTAAAAGAAAGGTCCGGGGTCCATAGTTCACTAGAGGTGGCTCTCCTTGAGATAGATAACATGCTCGGTGAACAAATTACAGGGGGCAATTAACAAACATCGAGAAAGCATACATGCATATTCTAATCGTCTTGACTCCTTTGGAACTTGATTGGGCATTACAACATTATACATAGACCTCCAGCCAACTTCATCTATGACTAATAATCCACCTTCAGGTTATCATCTGAACCCCCTCTAGTATTAAGTTGCAAGCAACATATTATTGCTTTACGAATTGCGTGTAAAGTAAACAATACGATTGTTCTATGAACAAAGGATTGTTGTTTTCTCCCTAGAAGCAACAGCACATCTAGTACCTTAGAGATTTCTGTCACTTCCCCAGATTACCAGAGGGATGAACCCACTATCGAGCATAAATACTAACTCTTGGAGTTGCTAGCATATACTTGGCCAAGATAGCTACTAACAACGGAAAGCATGCAAGATCACAAATAACAAAGACATGATAGAATCAATAATCAATCTGAAATAGCATCTCAATATCCATCGGATCCCCGCAAACACAACCTGTAGAATTACAAATAGATGATCTTGATCATGAACGGAGCTCACAAGATCTAGACATGAAAGCACAGAGGAGGAGAACCAGCCATCTAGCTACTACATGGAGCCATAGTCTAGAGATGAACTACTCACGCATCACACCGAAGTCTTGCATGATGATGAAGAAGGCCTCCAGGGTGAATTCCGCTCTTCGGCAGGGTGCCGGGAAGAGCTTCAGATCCCTCGTGATCTAGGGATGGAGATGATGGTGGCTACAGACTCTTCCGTAGATTTTTGATAGGGTACTTGGAGCTTTGGTCCTGAGGGAAATATATAGGCGGAACGAGAGGCTGAGGGGGTGCTGGGGTCGGCCAAACCACCCCTAGGGCGGGTCAGGCCTGGCCGCGCGGCCAGGTGGTGTGGCCGGCCCCCATCCCTTCTCCATCTCTTATTCTGGCTTCAGATGTCTTCCATAAAAATCGGCACTTTGTGTTTTGTCCCGTCCAATTTCGAGAATATTCATTTTCTGACTTTCCTAGAACCAAAAACAGCAGAAAATAGGCAGCTAGCACTGTGGCTCTTGTTAATAGGTTAGTCCAAGAAATCATATGAAAAGTAGTCCAAAGTGTGGACAAAACACAAGAAAGTAGATAAAACCAAGCATGGAACATCAAAAATTATAAATACATTTGCAATGTATCAAGCACCGATAGTGGAGGAGCTCTGGTGAGGAAGAGAAGGTTGGTGGTGAAACAGCTGGAGGAAGGTCGAGGTTGGAGGCGTGTGGGCAGGGAAGAGGCGATGGGGGATATAGGTGGGATGACGCACATTTACCACCTATACCCCTCTATTATTGTAGTAATCCCATGGTCCTTGTTTCCGGAGAAGGGATAGAAGAGGAATTTTCCATTTGCAAAAAGCAGGGCACGACATTTGAATAGATGCACGGGATATTTGAATAGATATGCACGGGATGTTTTGGCGCCTTGCGGAAATTTTGAGGTTGAACCTTCCGACGCGACAAATCTCACGTGTTGACCCCGTCTAGACCCACACACCAACAACAGTATGCTTACCAACATATAAATGATTTTCCACACATTTCCCAAAATTGATAAACATTATATTTTGAAGGCTTTCATACAAGATGACCGAGGTCATGGCCATATCTCTGCTATAGTTTATGATAGCATGTCCAAATCTGGTAGATCTCTACATCTTGGCATTTCAAAAGTAGATTCTAGATTTGATGGATAATGCCCAACTTTCATGAATTTCCAAACTTCCTAGCTAAATCTATGCAATAAAATTACTTTTTGACAATCTGAAGTAAGATTGGTCTAATTTCAAACTACAATGTGTGTGATATACCTTGCTCTTCACTTTTTCAAAATAATTCAAAGATACCAAGTAGTCAAATATGGGAGAACCACCAAGAGTTTCGCAAAATTCAGCTTTTTGATATGAATGGTAATAACACCAAATTTCGGCCATTTTAAAAAAAATACATACAAACAAAATATAAAATGAAATACAACTAGTCCTTTCTCTCTTCGTGTCTCACTGTGTGCACTAAGTAGTTTCCATGGAAAAATATAATTTTAAAATATGATAACTTTTGAAAAAAATTGTGTCATAATATATGGACTATCATGTAAGAATATGCATGGCTTTCAAACCAAATGACCAAGGTCATGGCCATATCTTTTCTATAGTTTATAATAACATGTCCATATATTTGGTAGGTGGTGCGTATATGCATTTAAACTATTATTTACAAAGGAAGCTTCTGAATACCAAGTTATTTCAATTTTCTAAGGCACAACAATGGCTTTTGTCATGAAGGGACTACAAAATATGGCTCAAAATCCCACTACCCCAGTTTTCACACGAAGTATATATAACGTAGGGTTAAGTTTAGGGTTTGGGGTTTTTTGGGTTGAGGGTCCAGGGGTTCATGGTTTATGGTTGAGGATTTTATGTTTTAGGCTTTTAGTTTTTAGGGGTTTAGGGTTCATGATTTAGGGTTTAGGGTTGTTCAGGGTTTTAGGGTTTATGATTGTTTATGTTTTAGGGTTTAGGGAATTTTCAATAATAATGTTCAAGATTTATATATATGGTTATATTCATGGAATAGAATGGTGTGATCGCAATTAAATGAAAGTCTTTCAAATTTTGATCTATAAGTGCATTATACCTGCTTGGTAAGGGTTTAGGGTTCGAGGGTTAAAAGGTCAGGGTTCTAGGGTTAGGAGGTTAGGATTTAGGGTTAAGGTTTTTTGATTTTCAATAATGGTCAATATTTATGCTTATATTCATCGAATAGAATGGCGTTACCGCAATTTAATGAAAGTATCTCAAATTTTGATCTATAAGTGCACAGTACCTGCTAGGTTTAGGGTTTATGGGTCGAGGATTTAGTGTTTTATGATTTTACAGTTTTGGTTTTATGGGTTGTTTAAGGTTTAGGGATTAGCGATTTTTCAATAATTCTCAAAGATTTATGATTATATTGGTCAAATAGAATGGCTTATTTAATGTAAGTATCTCAAATTTTGATCTGTAAGTGCATGATTCCTGCTTAGTTAGGGTTTATGGGTCGAGGGTTTTGGATTTTAGCATTTTATATTCTAGGTTTTATGGTTGTATAGGTTTAGGGTTTATTGAATTTAGAATAATTCTCAAGCTTTATGCTTATATTCGTCGAATAGAATGGTGTTACCTAATTTATTGAAAGTGTCTCAAATTTTGATCTATAAGTGCATGATACCTTGTTGGTTAGTGTTTATGGGTTGAGGGTTTGGGGTTTTAGGGTTTAGGTTTTAGGGGTTGTTTAGGTTTTACGGTTTAGGGAATTTTCGATAATGCTGAAGATTTATGCTTATATTCATCGAATAGAATGGCCTTTACCAATTAAACGAAAGTATATCAAATTTTGATCTATAAGTGCATGCTTCGTGCTTGGTAAGGGTTTAGGGTTTGGGGTTTTAGGGGTTTAGGTCTTAGGGTTTCATGAATTTTCAATAATGTTCAAGATGCTTTATGCTTATATTCATGGAATAGAATGGGGTTACATCAATTTATGGAAGTATCTCAAATTTTGATCTATAAGTGCACGCTACCTGGTTGGTTAGGATTTATGGCTCGAGGGTTTATGGTTTTATGGTTTAGTTTTATGGGTCGTTTAGGGTTTTGGGTTTAGCGCATTTCAAATAATGCTCAAGATTTATGCTTATATTTGCAGATTAGAATGGTGTTAGCTAATTTAATGAAAGTATTTCAAATTTTGATCAATGAGTGCATGACACCTACTTGGTTAGGGTTTAAGGCTAAGGGTTTAGGACTTTAGGGTTTATGGTTTAGGTTTTAGGGGTTGTTTAGGGTTTAGGGTTTAGGGAATTTTGATATTTCTTAGGATTTAAGTACAAGCTATGTGCTTGGTGAGGGTTTAGGGTTATAGGGTTTAAGGGTTTATGATTTGGGTTTCGGAGGTTTAGGGTTTTAGGAATTTTCAATAATGTTCAAGATTTATGCTTATATCCGTGGAATAGAAAGGTGTTACCCAATTTAACAAAAGTATCTCAAATTTTAATCTATAAGTGCACGATACCTTCTTGGTTATGGTTTAGGGGTTTAGAGTTTACGATTTAGGATTCTGTGAATTCTCAATAATATGTTAGGGTTCAGGGTTTAGGGTTTAGGGTTTAGACTTTATGGTTATATGTATTCGTGGAATACAATGGTGTTATGATACGTCCATTTTTCATCACTATTCTATATCATAATTTACTGTTATTCATCGATATATTTCATATTAAGAGATGATACTTATGTTATTTCATCTGTTTTTGCAAAGTTGATGGCTTTTGGAGCATGGACCACTACAGTAAGGATTCTGATGGAAAAGGGGCTGTTTGGAGGCAAAATTCGCGAAGATCAGAAAATCCTGGAAAATACATGGAAAATCCTATTTTTCCAGAAGACGAAGATAGCCAGAAGGAGGAGTGGAGATGGGCCAAAGGGGGCCCACACTACCCCCTGGCGTGGGCCACCATGGGCCGCGGCACCAGGTGGTGTGGCCGCCCCGGCCCACCTCTGGCTCTCCCCTCTGGCGTATATAATCCTCCCAAAACCCGAATACTCGGGGAGCGACCACAGAAAGATTCCACCGCCTCTGCGGGGCGGAAAACACCGAGAGAGAAAGATCTCTCCGGCAGACAGATTTCGGCCGGGGGAATTCCTTCCCGGAGAGGGGAAATCGTCGCCATCAACACCACAATCAAGCTGGCCTTCATCAGGCATCATCATCACCACCACCATCATCATCATCATCACCACCATCATTACCATCACCATACCGCAGGAACAATTGGGTTGAATCTTGCATAGTTCTTAGGGGAAACTTTCCCGGTGTTGATTACCCATTGTAGTTGATTTTATTGAGTGGAACCATTGGATTATTGTTTATGTTCAGATTGTTATATATCATTATTCCATCTCTGATCATGATCCATATGATGTTTTGTGAGTAGTTCGTTTTGTTCTTGAGGACATGGGAGAAGTCATGTTGTTAGTAGTGGAATTGTGTTGAGAAAGATTCAATGGTTTGATATTTAAATTGTGGTGTACTTCTTCTAGTGATGTCATGTGAACATCGACTACATGACACTTCACCTATATGGGCCTAGGGGAATGCATTGTGTATTTGGCTACTAATCGTAGGGGTTGCCGGAGTGACAGAAACCTGAACCCCCATTAGGAAACCATTGCACAAGGGACGTAAGGCTCTTAGACTTTAAAGTTGTGGTTAGGTTTCTACCTTAATTACTTTCTTGTAATTACGGATGTTTGCAAGGGGTATAATCACAAGTATGTATTAGTCCTAGGAAGGTCGGTACATTAGCACAGGTTCACCGACACAACACTTAGCAAGCTAAAGAAGATTAATCAACTATATGAAGCAAAAGCACTTGACAGTATTCCGATGTGTCCCCGAGAACGTTTGGTCATCTTAAGTAATACAACCGGCTTGTCCTTTGCTGCATAAAGGATTCGGCCATTTGCTGCATTTATTCCTACTGTCTTTTATTTACTCGTACTTTATTTAGTTGCATTATCAAAAACCCCTAAAAATTCATTTGCTAAGTATTTGCAGAGAATTCCCAATCCATACCACTAGCCAGCACCTTCTGCTCCTCGTTGGGTTCGACACTCTTATTTATCGAAAATACTGTGATACACCCCCTATACTTGTGGGTCATCATGTTACTGCAAGTTAATGAAAGTATCTCAAAATTTGATCTACAAGTCGATGATACCCTTCTTGGTCATATTTTTTGTTAAATACAATTGAAGATACCAAGTACTAAAACAAGGGAGAAACACCAAGACTTCCATGAGATTTATGCACTATTTGGTTGGGCTCTAATTCTGGCTTTTGATTTTTGGTTTATAAAGCGAGGAACGTGTTTTTTGCTTTGTTTTTTAGCTTTTACTCTGGCATAGTTGAATGATGGTATAAGCCAAAAGAAAAAATATAAAGTGGCTTATAAAATAGAGCTAAAAGCGATAGATAAGCTTAACCAAACAACCCCTCAACTTCTTGATATGAATGCTAATAATGCAGCCTAATTTGGGACCTTTTGAAAGAAAAATCCAAATAAAAATTATATAAATTGAAGTAATGTCTTTCTTTTGCAGAGTATTTTGTTATTTGCACTACCTAGTTTCCATGAAAAAGTATGCTTAAATTTGACAACTTTCGAAGAAACCCGTTTCACAATATGGCGTACCATGTATGAACATTCATGGCTTTCAAACGAGATGACCAAGGTCATGGAAATATGTTTTCCATAGATTATGAAAACGTGTCCATGTTTGGTAGATCGATGCATAACTACATATTGGCATTTCAAACAATGTTTACAAAAAAGGTGTATCCAAATTCAAAGTTAATTTAAATTGTCCAAGTGGCAACAATGGCTTCCGTTGTGAAGCAACTACAAAGACTATATGTGGTTCAAAATATCACTGCACCAATTGTTTCACAAGTATAATTTTTTTGATTGATATTTCCCAAGTTTCATGATTTTTCAAG
Source organism: Avena eriantha (assembly GCA_910589775.1). Classification (NCBI taxonomy): domain Eukaryota; kingdom Viridiplantae; phylum Streptophyta; class Magnoliopsida; order Poales; family Poaceae; genus Avena; species Avena eriantha. The sequence continues at coordinate 223,095,064 of OU342741.1, forward strand.
CTTCCGAGCCAGGTTCAATGATTTTATCTCGCTTTAGCGAAAAATATTTGAATTTTGAACAGCAAGCGATGGGAATATCAACTTCCTGTAATTCTGGCTCACTGACATGTGGGTCCCTTGCATGGTGGGTTTAAAAAGTTAGTGTATGTCGGAGTGGGTGGCAGGTAAATATTGTAGAAGGGTTGGGAAACGTCGATGGGGTGAAGAATGTTTGAATGGATGCGTGGGATATTTTAATGTATGGGTGCGATGTTTGGGCGCCGTACCAAAATTTTGAGGTCAAAGCTTCTAGCATATGCTACTCCGGCATGTGGCTTCTCAAATGTGCTGTCACCGTCTCGACCAACACGCCAGCGAGAGTTGCTTTCTAGCATTTAAACGAGTTTCTAGGCATTTGTTGAAATTTTCGAACAATTTAAGGCTTTCAAGAAGATGACCATCGTAAAAAAAAGGTGACCAAGGTCATGGAAATAGTTTATGATGGCGTGTCCGCATTTGGTAGATCGGTGCATCTTGGCAACTCAACCAATATGTCTGGTTCCAAATTTGAAGTTTGTTTTTGAATTTCCATGTAACAACAATTTGTTTTTTTGTGGAGCAACTACAAATATGATGGATCAAAATGCCACCACCCCCTTTTTCACACAATGTATAACTTCCTTTCAAGCTTCGAGGCTAAATTTGTGCAATAAAATAATTTTTGGGGCTGGATGTTTTGAATGGATGGGGGAATTTTTGAATGGGTGGGCGGGATATTTCAGCGCTCTATCGAAAGTTTTAAGTTGAAGCTTCTAAGGTATGCTACTCCCACTTAGGATGTTGTCCCCGTCAGATAGACCCACATGCTTGTATGCTTTCCAGCATTTAATGACTTGATAGACATCTGCGGAAATTAATGAACATTAATTCAAGACTTTCAAACAAGAGGAGAAAGGCCACAGCCATAGTTTCTGTACCTTTTTCATGTTTTGTACTACTTTGTACATTGAAGCATATTCACCAATCAAGCTTACAAACATGTCCATATTTCGTAGATCGGTGCATCTTGGCATTTCAAGCAATTATTTACAAAAGGAGATTCCAGATTTGATGGATAACTCTACTCTCATGAGTTTCCAAGCTTCCTAGCTGAATATGTGTAATAAAATAACCTTTTGAAAATTTAAAGTAAGCATGTCTAATTACGAACTACAAAGTGTGTGATATAGCTTTCTCTTGACTATTTAAATATAATTTAAAGCTACCAAATTAGTCAAATATTGGAGAACCACCGAGAGCTTTGCAAGATTTCAACTTTTGGATATGAATGGTAATGACACCAAATTTGGGCTATTTATTAAAAAATAAAGAAATAAAATCTAAAACAAAATACAACCATCCGTTTCTGTGTTGGTGTCTCACTGTGTGCATTAGCTAATTTCCATGAAAAATATATAAAATTTGATAACTCTTGAAAAAATCGTTTCACAATATGGCATACAATGTTTTAACATTCATGGCTATCAAAAACTAGATGACCAATGTCAAGGCCATATGTGTTACCATACTTTATGATAATGTAACCATGTTTGGCAGATTGGTCCATATTGGCATTTCAACATTGTTTACAAAAAGTGCTTCAATATTTGAAGTTATTTTAAAATCCTGAATCGATAACAATGGCTTTAATTTTGTCATACCATATATGGCGTACCATGTTAAAATATGCATGACATTCAAACCAGATGACCAAGGTCATGGCCACATCTTTGCTATAGTTTATAACAACATGTCTGTATTTTGTAGATTGGTGCGTTGCATTTAAAATATTATTTACAAAGGAAGCTTCTAAATTTGAAGTTATATTCAAATTTTCAAGCGATGACAGTGGCTTTTGTCATGAAGAAACTACAAATAAGTATGGCTCAAAATCCCTCTACCCTAGTTTTCACACAACATATATATAGCCTGGGGTTTAGGGTTCGTTTTTTTTTGGGTTGAGGGTTATGGGGTTTAGGGTTTATGGTATATGGTTTAGGAGTTTAGGGTTTAGGGTTTAGGAGTTTAAGGTTGGTATTTAGGGTTTAGGGTTCAGGATTGAGGGTTTATTAGGTCTTAGGGTTTATTAGGGAATTTTCAATAATAATGTTCAAGCTTTATATATATGCTTATATATAATCGTGGAATAAACTGGTGTTATCGGAATTTAATGAGAATATCTCGCATTTTGATCTATAAGTGCATGATACCTGCTTCGTAAGGTATTGAGGGGATGAGGATTTAGGGTTTATGGTTTTCAGGGTTTAGGATTTAGATTTTGGGGAATTTTCGATAATGTTCATGCCGCTTTATGCTTATATTCATGGAATGGAATGGCGTTAGCACAATTTGATGAAAGTATATCTAAAATTTTGATCTACAAGTGCATGATACCTCATTTGGTAGGGTCGTTTACGCGGGGTTGAGGTTTAGGGTTTTAGGGTTTCAGGTTTAGTGCATTTCACTAATGTTCAAGATTTATGGTTATATTCATGGAATAGAATGGTGTTACCCCAATTTAATGAAAGAATCTCAGATTTTGATCTATAAGTGCATGGTACCTTCTTGGTTAGGGTTTATGGGTCAAGGGTTTAGGGTTTTAGGGTTTTATGGTTAGGTTTTATGGATTGTATAGGGTTTAGGGGGTTTAGCGAATTTTCAATAATGCTTAGGCTTTATGCTTATATTCGTCAAATAGAATGGCTTTACCTAATTCATTAAAAGTATCTAAAATTTTGTTCTATAAGTGCATGATACCTGCTTGGTTAGGGTTTATGGGTTGAGGGTTTGGGGTTTTAGGGTTTATTAGGGTTTATGTTTTAGATTTTGTTTAGGGTTTAGGGATTTTTCGATAATGCTCAATATTTATGCTTATATTTGTCAAATAGAACGGTCTTACCAATTTAATGAAAGTATATCAAATTTTGATCTAGAAGTGCATGTTATGTGTTTGGTAAGAGTTTGGGTTTTAGGGTTTCGGGAATTTTCAATAAGTTCAAGATTTATGCTTATATTCGTGGAATAGAATGGCGTTACGGCAATTTAATAAAAGCATCTCAAATTTTGTTCTATATGTGCATGGTACTTGCTTAGTTAGGGTTTAGGGATTTACGGTTTAATTTTAGAGTAAAATTCACAGAAGGTCCTAAATGTTTGGAGGAAACCGTATAGAGGTCCTAAAAGTTGCAACTCGTGTACCGGAGGTCCTAATTATCACATACATGTGCACTGTAGCAGGGGCTGTAGCTGAGAATTAGGACCTGAAGTGCACAACTAACTGAGAATTAGGACCTGCAGTGCACAACTAACTAAGAATTAGGACCTCCGGTACACGAGTTGAAATTTTTAGGACCTCCATAAGGTTTACTCCAAACATTTAGGACCTCTGGTGCATTTTACTCTTAATTTTATGGGTTGTTTCCAGTTTAGGGTTTAGCCAATTTTCAGTAATTCTCAGGATTTATGCTTATATTTGTCTAATAGAATGGATTTTTACTTGATTTAATGAAAGTATCTCAAATTTTGATCTATGAGTGCATGACACCTGCTTGGTTACCGTTTTGGGGCTGAGGGTTTTAGGATTTAGGGTTTAGGGATTTTTCGGTAATGCCTAGGATTTATGTTTATATTCGTCAAATAGAATGGGTTTACCCAATTTAATGAATGTGTCTCAAATTTTGATCTATAAGTGCATGTTATGTTCTTATTCAGGTTTTGGGGTATAGGGGTTTAGGGTTTCGGTTTTAGGGGTTTATCTAGGGAATAGGGTTTCGGGAATTTTGAAGAATGTTCGACCTTTATGCTTATATTCGTGGAATAGAATGGTGTTACCGAATGTAATGAAAGTATCTCCAATTTTGATATATAAGTGCATGATACCTATTTGGTTAGGGTTTATGGGTTTATATTTTATGGTTTAGGATTTCGTGAATTCTCAATAATATGTTCAAATTTTATGGTTATATATATTAGTGGAATAGAATGGTGTTACCGCAGTTTAATGAAAGTATCTCAAGATTTGATCTACAAGTCGATGATACCGTGCTTGGTCATATTTGTTTGTTAAATACAATTAAAGGTCCCAAGTACTAAAACAAGAGAGAAACACCAAGAGTTCTATGAGATTTAGGCGTTGTTTTGTTGGGCTCTAATTCTGGCTTATAAAGCGAGGAACGTGTTTTTAGCTTCGTTTTTAGCTTTTATTCTGACATAGTTGAATGATGGTATAAGCCAAAAGCAAAAAATCTAAAGTGTCTTATAAAATAAAGCTAAACGCAATAGACAAGCTTAACAACACAACCACTCAACATCTTGATATGAATGCTCATAATGCAGCCTAATTTGGGACCTTTTGAAAGAAAAATCCAGATAAAAAAATATAAATTAAAGCAATGTCTTTCTTTCGCAAAGTATTTTGTTATGTGCACTGCCTAGTTTCCATGAAAAAGTATGCTACAATTTGACAACTTTCGAAGAAAACCGTTGGCGTACCATGTATGAATATTCATGGCTTTCAAACAAGATGACCAAGGTCATGGCAATATGTTTGCCATAGTTTATGATAACTTGTCCATGTTTGGTAGATCGGTGCATTACTGCATATTTTGCATTCTAGAAAGAGGTGAAGCATCTTTGAGAGGATGCACGGGATATTTTAATGGATGGGTGCGATGTTTGGGCGTTCTGCCAAAATTTTGAGGTCGAAGCTTCTAGCATACACTACTCCGGCATGGGACCTCTCAGATGCGTTGTCACCGTCTAGACCCACACGCTAGCGAGAGTTGCTTTCCAGCATTTAAACGAGTTTCTAGGCATTTGCTAAAATTTTTGAACAATTTAAGGCTTTCAAGAAGATGACCATCATCCAAAAAAAGGTGACCCAGGTCATGGAAATAGTTTATGATGACATGTCCGCATATGGTAGATCGATGCATCTTGGCAAATCAAACAATATGTCTGTTTCCAAATTTGAAGTTTGTTTTCGAATTTCCAAGTAACAACAATCTGTTTTGTTGTGGAGCAACTACAAAGATGATGGCTCAAAATGCCACCGCCCCCTTTTTCACACAATGTATAACGCCTTTTCAAGCTTCCAGGCTAAATTTGTGCAATGAAATAATTTTGGGGGCTGGATATTTGAATGGATGGGCGGGATGTTTGAATTGGTGGGCAGGACATTTCAGCGCTCTACCGAAATTTTGAACTTCAAGATTCTAAGGTATGCTACTCCCACTTGGGATGTTTTCCCCGTCAGATAGACCCACAGACCTGTATGCTTTCCAGCATTAATGACGTGATAAACATCTACTGAAATTAATGAACACTAATTCAAGGCTTTCAGACAAGAGGAGCACGGATATAAGAGGAATTATGCATTCTAAAAAAATATGAAGTATGTCTAAATGGATGTGTAGGTTATTTGAATGGATATGTGCAGTGTTTGGGCGATGTACCAAAATTCTGAGGTCGAAGCTTCAAACATACGCTACTCCAACATGGGGCCGCTCAGATGCGCTATTACACTCTAGACCCGCATCCCAATGAGAGTTGCTTTCCAACATTTAAATGAGTTTTTAGGCATTTGTTGAAGTTATCAAACAATTCAAGGCTTTCAAAAAGATGACCATCGTCCGAAAAAAGGTGACCAAAGTCATGGCCATAATTTATGATGACATGTCTACATTTGGTATATCGATGCATGTTGGCAAATCAACCAATATGTCTGGTTCAAAATTTGAAGTTTACTTTTGAATTTCAAAATTTGTCCCTATTTCAAAAAAATTAGGGACGAAATTAAATATATGTTGAAATAAAGCCATTCGTTCGCAAAGTGCAATGCTATGTGCATTAGTTTCCATGGTAAAATATAAACTTGTATTTTGACAACTTTTGGATCAATTTTGATCCATCATGACTAGCAGGTGGGCCACGTATCTGGTGGTGCCCAAAGCATGGCAGGTCAGAATTTCCAAAGTTATCCCTCCCCACCCCTTCGTGTTGTGTAATAACTTCCACCATCCGCCGCGTAGGTCCTCACCCCTGCCCTCAAAACAGACGAGCTCAGGGTCGCTCCTCAGCACCACCGTGCACAAAGAAGGTTTCCCTACCCGTCGGTCTTACTGAGACATACCGGTGGGCACGTCGATCCCACTGTAGTCCTTCTATCTCTATCTCGATCTAGTTGGCATTTTATTGCCCTTTCACCCGATCTGTCTACTCAAATACGTAGTTTAATTTGTCCTCAATCTGCATGGTCATAGTTTATTCTGCGTTCGGTCTGTGTTCCTGAATATCTTCGGTGATTTTTGTTGTCAATATGTTTGCTGAAATTCATAGGCATGTATAGTTTTTGTACTCCATCTATATGTTTGCTGCATTTCTTTTAATAAGAACCAAGCTTGTATGTCATAATTAAACAGATGGGAAGATTTTGGATAGAAGTTGCTCCATTAGGCAGGACTAAACATATCATTGGTGTTCTACGATTTATGGGGTCCGTTAGAGCTCATTGTAACAACTCAAAAGTACATTCTCCATGCCGGTTGTGTGTGAATCATAGGGTTCTAGTTGAAAGTATAGTGGAAGACCATATTTTTACAATTGGGATGCTAAGAACATATGTTAGATGGGTATTTCATGGTGAATCAAATGATCCACCATATGAACAGGGGAAGCACATCTTTATCATCAAGATCAAGTAGGGGAAGCAGATGTTGATCAACTAGATCAAATGACAGAGGCAGCTCCTGAGAATCAAGATCAACTTGGAGAAGGGGGAGGAGAAAGCGCAAGCTGCATGAAACGGGTTTCATTTTTGGTACTACCGCTATGCTAGATGACAAGGTATATCTTTAGAACGACAAATGTTCAGGTTGTGTGTCTTTGATGTTTCTCTATAAACGTATATGTTAATCTACTAATCGTAGAAGTAGACAACCGAAGAGGACTTTGATGGTAATGACGATGACCTATTCATTGATGAGCCTGCACCTGAGGCTATGGATCGGGTACACTGATTATGGATGGATTTCATGCAGGGCTGCTGATCATCAGGGGTGTACTTTTGGTGTCGTTTGGGTAGTCTCATGACCACTAGCCCAGCTGCAAAACTCTTGGGGTATAGAGTTATCCTATGATTGGTTCGCCACTATCGTAGTTCTGCATTATGGAGATACCTTATGATTTCTAGGCCTTTGTTAGCAGAAATATAATTAGAAACTATTCCGTATATTAGTATATATATGTGTGTTAGTGTGTGTTTCTAGTCTAAAATTCGCGCTGATGCTTTTATCGATTCCTAAACGGTGTTTGAGGCCCTAGCGCTAGTGCACTATGTTGCTAGCCCTTCCCCTGCCTCAATGCTCCGTGAGCCGAATCAACAAACGGATATATTGTATAAGTTGGTATCAATTTGATTCGAAGAGGGGCGATTTTCTCGGTCCTTGGAAGGAGTACCAAGGGAAGGAGGAGGCTGGCCCGGTCAATTATATCACCCCTTATGTGGGACCCACTTTAACTAACCCCTTACGTGGGTCCCGCTTGAAACAGCTGTAGGCCCTATGTGATAGCTGGGATAAAAAATTCGGGAATCTCTCCCGGAAAAATGTTCCCGCCACTGCCACTTAAAAATACTTACTGTAGAAAAAGTGTACTGTCCAATCCTACTTATACTAGTACTAATACTCCCCTACACATCCCTTTCTACCAACGACAAGACAAGATACCACCACTAGCTAGCTCCCATCCAGTAAGAAACTGTTGGAACTGGTGCATCCTCCGATTGGGGAGTTCTTGCTGAAATAGGTGGGTGTATTTTCTCACCTCAAAATACGTCTTTGTCTAATTTTCTTCCGATTGGGCCATTGGGGGTACTATTAGTACTAGTAGTAGTATTCGGTATCCTTTGATTGTGGAATTCTTGCTTATTTCTCACCTCAGAATCACCTAATCAGGACATTTTCCCTCTGCTCTGATCAATTGGGTCATTTGGGTGGTGGTGGAGGGTTTGGGGGTACTGATTTCGTATTGATTCGGGGTCGGGGCATGGTCACCGTTGTTCTGATTGTTGCATTTGGTCTGGTTTGATTTCAGTGTTCTTCACTCATGTAACCTTTAGTTTCTACTCATAATGTGAAGTGGATTTTGTGTCAGATTCTGTATGGAGAACTATGGGTCAGTGGCACGCATGGCGACTATGTATAGGGATGGTCCTGTCAGTTCCCTTAAAAGTTTCCTAAAAAGGTAATGTATTAGTATATTCATTGCGCTCTTCCATTCGTTCCAATGCTAAAAGTGGTTGGCTGCAACCTGGATGTATCCCTATGCTAAAAGTTATATATGTCTGCATCCTGTTTTTGTGTAAGCCTCCATGACACCATCTCTTTATTTATTTATTGTAGCACGGTGGTACATAGCTGTGAACGTGTGGTGCTCCAGGTGTGGCAAATAGGATGGTACCCCCACATGCCGCAGGATCCGGCTGGTACCACTACTCACCAAACAAGTGCAAGACCACTGACCAGCTGGGAGGGCCAAGCTTAAAGAGAAATATTTTTTTTCTTAATACCCTTATTACCATGGTGCAGTATGATTTAATTATTACCCAGTTCGTGTTCTACATGCTTATCAGATGTTCCGAAAGATATGTGTGATTTTATTAATTCTAGCACTATGTTTATGTGAATCTAGATCTGGATCTGTCTGACTGTCTCATACAGTTAGTATATGACTACTATGTACTGTATTGAACTGTTGAGTTCTGTTGCTATTTATGCAGATTGAAGGTATTGTTGCGGAGGCTCTGGATATTGTAGAGGCTAGTAGATTGCTGATGCACGCACCAAAAGGAGATATCTTCTACACGACAAGGAAGCGCCAACACAGTACCCAGGTGGACAGTGACCTCTCTAGGAAGTGGGTATAATTTGGAAATCCACAATTTCACATGTTATGATTTTCCATATTCCTAATTAATTGTCGGGACCCTGGTTTTGCTTAATATTTCCTAATCGCATCGCATCTTTCCCATGACATGCATCATACATGCATTATCCCGGTCTTTTGCCATAGTATTAAATAGTGCATCAGGTGTTTATTTTAGTGCTTGCTTCTTCATGGATTAGGCCGTTGAGTTGATGCGAGCTTCGCCCCATTCTTTAGATGAACGTTCGGTAGTGTTTCTCAAGCGAGCATTCTCCCCCTTTCTACCTATTTTACATTTATAGTATTTACTTCCTCCTATTGATCTATTGATAACCGTGTTGGGATGCTTTAGTTTCATACACCATTTATATTCCTTGCAGCCTCTATATTGCCCTGGACACCTCTTATTACCTGTTGTTTGGTACACAGTCAGCCTTGCGAGTCGTAGTTTCTTGCTCAGGTGTTTCTTTGCGTCGTCGATGTTCCACTTTTGTTGGGTGTTGACATGCTTAATGGTGGAGATGATCATGGATTTCATTAGAACTTATAAAATTAAAATCCTGGAAATAGATATAAGAGTAAAATGCACTGAAGGTCCTAAAAGTTTGGAGGAAACTGTATACAGGTCCTAAAAGTTTCAACTCATGTACCGGAAGTCCTAATTCTTAGTTAGTTGTGCGCTACAGGTCCTAATTCTCAGTTAGTTGTGCACTGTAGGTCATAATTCTCAGCTACAGTCCCGGCTATAGTGCACATGGATCTAATAATTAGGACCTCCGGTACACGGTTCCAAACTTTTAGGACATGTATACGGTTTTCTCCAAACTTTTAGGAACTCTGGTGCATTTTACTCTAGATATAATGGAGAGGCACCGGTGGGTAATAGATGTTATTTGGTTTTTACCTGCCCACTTGTGTCCACCTAGGACCCGAGTTCTTGACATCTGTTCAGATACTAAGCGCGCTAACCACGTGTGAGGTGTCTGAGCACCCCTACAGCTTCTTACCTAATTTCAAAGTACTTTACTAGAGGCCAAAAAACTAGTTCAGGCTTTATATGTTACCTACTATACCTATGCCATGTATGCCGTGTTATGCCATGTTTATTACCTTTTCCTTGATAAGCGTTTATTATTGTTGCGTAGGTGCGGCACTCTGTCACAGGAATATATTGTCTATGGCCTCTTGATGACTCGATGCCTGCACCAACACCAGGGTTATTGCAGTAGTTGTAGCAGGAAATATTTAAGAGTTTGTCCCGATAGGAGATCATCGAACGGAAACAACACGACCCCGCAACCATTGTCAATGCGCCCACGTTTCACACCCAAACCGTGGTTTGGAAATAGCCTATTCTATAAGTTACTAGAATAGCGATAATTGAGAGAAGTTTAAAGTATCTAATAACAAAGAACTTTTAACAAGAACAAAATAAACTAAGACAAAAAGTAAATAGGAACATGAACTGAATTAAAGAGATTGTAGTTGTAGGATTGAATGGAATGAGAGAGGGCTTCTAGGCTTCGGTCTCACTAGTACTAGATGGGAAAATATATGTGTGATCTATAAGAGATTTCTCAGACAAATAAACATTCCCCAATTGATTACCATGTTGTCACACTATGTGCACTAGGCATGGTTCTCGCATGTCGCCGCAAGGCAAAAGGCACTTCCGGACCAAAGGATCACATAAACTCATCTTAGATCATAATAAATTCTAACTCAGCACACTAGATCATACCCCAACCTGGAATTGAATCAATCACTCACACATGGATGAATAGCAAAACATATATAAATATATAATGACATCACAACCGTGTTCAATCTTACAATTACTAAACACAAGAGAGAGAGGGAGATGGAGATGATGATGGAGATGGAGATCGATGCGTGGTGGTGGTGATGTCTTCCTTCTCCTCCCCTTCTTCTTGCTTGGATGGCTTGATGGTGATGGTGTTGAGGGAGATCTAGATCTTGGAGGTGTGGTTGAGGTAGAGCTCCTCTACAATGGAGATCGGATGGGTGGTGGCAGCGGCAGGGGGCGCCGCTGAAGAGCTATGGCTTGGTGGCTCTCTCTTGGGTCCTCCCTCCTTTATATAGGCCTTGGGGTGCCCTAGGCTTCCCCTAATACCGTCATATGACTTAGGGAAGGTCCTGGAGCTTTTCGGGGGTCAAATCCTGTCGTTTGTGACCTTTTTGGTAACTATACGGGGGGAGCTATACGACCAAAAAAATAGCTCCGGCCGTATAGTTGCTCGTCAAACCGTATGTCCCCTTTAGTATTTTGGCCGCCATTTCTTCATACGAACTCCATTTTGGGTGTTCTTGGGCTCATTGAGTTCGTATCTTCGAGGGTTACAACCCCTTGGTCTTGGATGTTTATTTTGAGAAGTTGGAAAAATTCATTTTTGAACCTCTAAAATGGCTAAGTCTGGTCCCTACAACGCCTCCATACTATGCTCTCTTTGTTCCTTTTGCCTTTGTTTTATCCATAATCATCATCAACACCTACACACATGTCATAGACAAGGAAAAGTGATAAAATTCTAGCTAAACTACTAAATGTGCAAAGCTCATATGAAAGTAAATGAGAACTAGAAGTCATGCATATAATGCATTGCTATAGTTGAAAGAAACATGATATGAGAGATAAATGGCTCATTTTATATGGCTAAAAGAGGTGGTATTTCACATCCATCAACTTCCACAAGCTAGACCTTGCTCGTCCTCGAGCAGGAAGGGCCAATAATAAATTAATGGTTGTGAAATAGGTTATCATTGGAAATCAATGCCTTGCATCCTTATTTCTTCTACAAGCTTGAAGAAAGCAAACATGTATTCATCCAAGGAAACACAAGCTTAGTTATAAAGACCACTAAAGATTCATCAAAACTTACATGCTCCATGTCAACAGTGAATCTACTTGCAAACAAACTTGTGATCCTCTTATTGCACCTTTTGTATAACTTTTCATATCATTATTTTTTTTATGAGGCAAAACTTAGTCACAAATAGATGTCAAGCATAAATAGGATTCTACCCAATAATGTCATCTAGTTAAGGCTCTCAAGTGCAAACATCCATTATTGAGTTTCAGAAAGTGTATGTCTTAGTAGCCAGATTTATGCCAAAAGGAAATGTGAGAACATGTCAAAAGGAGCATAACATTAGAGTGTCTCATTTGGTCATCTACATCAAGTGCAAACACTCATTTTCTATTCTTTGTCTTTCCAAAACTTCAGTTCATCGGTAATGAGATCATGCCAAAACTTGGTGTGTTTAATCAGAATGTTCAGGCTAAGAATGGATACTCGTGACCATTACCAAGGAGTATTCCCTCTTTTTGTAACATCCCAATTTCAGCAACCCTGATTAGTTGTCCAGAATGCAAAAATCAGGGGGAACACAAACTTTTTCTTGTTCATTGGTGCAGTGTTTGCTTGTTGTTTGTTTGTGCTTGTGCATGTGAGTGTATACCATATGATACTCCTTACCTCAACATCAGTTGTCAAAAGCTGTTTAACAGCACAATCCTGGCTCATTTTACATATTCTCAAAGATTTTGGCATTTGAAAACAGGAGCCAAGATGCTTGTGTAACCCAAAACTATTTTAGTAGCTTCCATTGACAAAACTATGGAGAGATATAACCTCCTTACGTTTTCAAGACAGAACCGTCAATTACTCTTACCTTTAGGATCTCCAAAACCATTTAGTAAGCTTTTGAGTTCTACTCTTGGTAGAGATACCAAGGACTCTCATCTTATTCAAAATCCCACCTCTTCAAAATTCCTCAACCTTACCTCAAGCTAGGCTTGATGGTAACCCTACTAGTAGTTGATTTGTTTGTAAGATGAGTGATACATTGCAAATGTATCTATATTTTTTGATGTTCCATGCTTGGTTTTATCTAATTTCTTGTGTTTTGTCCACACTTTGGAGTACTTTTCATATGATTTCTTAGACCAACCTATTAACAAGAGCCATAGTGCCAGCTTCCTGTTTTCTACTATTTTTGGTTCCAGGAAAGTCAGAAAATGAATATTCTTGGAATTGGACGGGACAAAAGCCAAAGTCATTATTTTACCGAGGGACACCTGGAGCCATAATACAAGACGGACAGGGGTTGGGGGCCGGCCACACCACCTGGCCGCGCGGCCAAGCCTGGCACGCGCCAGGGGGTGGTCTGGCCGCCCCAGGCACCCTCTCGGCCTATCCTTCCGCCTATATATATTGCCTCTGATACGGTAACCCTAAGGACCCGATCAAAAATCCACGAAAGAGTATGTAGCCGCCGTCGTCTCTGTCCCTAGATCGGGAGGGATCTGAAGCTCTTCCTGGCACCCTGCCGGAGCGGGAAATTCACCTTGGAGGCCTTCTTCATCACCATACAAGCCTCTAGTGTGATGCGTGAGTAGTTCATCTCTGGACAACGGGTCCATGTAGTAGCTAGATGGCTGGTTCTCCTCCTTTGTGCTTTCATGTCTAGATCTTGTGAGCTCCGTTCATGATCAAGATCATCTATTTGTAATTATGCATGTTGTGTTTGCAAGGATCCGATGGATATTGAGACGCTATTTCAGATTGATTATTGATCCTATCATGTCTTTGTTATTGTGATTTTGCATGCTTTCTGTTGTTAGTAGCTATCTTGGCCAAGTAGATGCTAGCAACTCCAAGAGTTAGTATTTATGATTGATAGTGGGTTCATGCCTCTGGTAATCTGGGGAAGTGACAGAAATCTCTAAGGTACTAGATGTGCTGTTGCTACTAGGGAGAAAACAACAATCCTTTGTTCATAGAACAATCGTATTGTTTACTTTACACGTAATTCGTAAAGCAATAATTTGTTGCTTGCAACTTAATACTGGAGGGGGTTCGGATGATAACCTAATGGTGGATTATTAGTCATAGATGAAGTTGGATGGAGGTCTATGTATAATGTTGTAATGCCCAATCAAGGTCCAAAGGAGTCAAGATGATTAGTATATGCTTGTATGCTTTCTCAATGTTTGTTAATTGCCCCGCTGTAATTTGTTCACCCAGCATGTTATCTATCTCAAGGAGAGCCACCTCTAGTGAACTATGCACCCCGGTCCTTTCTTTTACATACAATCTACAAATTGTTTACTGCTTTGTGTTTTCTTTCTGCTGACTATTACTTCCTTCCATTCGATACGTTTAATCCTTTGTTTTCAGCAAAACCGGTGAGATCGGCAACCTCATCGCAAGTTGGGGGCAAAGTTCTGTGGTTGTGTTGTGCAGGTCTCCACGTTGCTGCTGGCACCGGTAGTGCGCCCTGCCAACGTTCAACTGACTACACCTTTGGGGTGTTTCCTTGCTCCTATTGGATTGATAACCTTGGTTTCTTACTGAGGGAAAACTTGCTGCTGTGCTCATCATACCTTCCTCTTGGGGTTCCCCAACAAGCTCGATATATTTGGGCCATCAACAAGTTTTTCTGGCGCCGTTGCCGGGGAGTCAAGGACATCTTCACAAGGGGAGTCATCTTGTTATAAAATTGTTAAAAGTGGGTTTGAAGGTTTTAATCCCACTATTTTTGAGCTTGATAAAAATTATGTGTTTGTAGATCATGAAAAGCATGTTGTATGTGATAGTTATGTTGTTTATTTTATTCATGAGGCTACTGAAAATTATTATGAGAGAGGAAAATATGGTTGTAGAAGTTTTCATGGTATTGAAACACCTCTCTATGTGCTGAAAGTTTTGAAGTTATTCTTGTTTTATCTTCCTATGCCTGTCACTTTATTCTTTGCGAATTTGAATTTGCTTCTTTATATTCTATTTTACTTCAATTCATATTTTTTATGTGAGCATCTTCTCAAACTATCATGCCTAACTTAAAGGCGTTAAAGAAAAGTACTTATTGGGAGATAACCCAAAAGTTTTATATGAGTCTTTGAAGTTATTACTTCAGTAATAACCGCTCCTTATCATTTTTATTTGCTTTTTGTGCCAAGAGTAACCTCTAATGAGAGAGAAGTAATGATTGGGAAAGTTGCTATCCCAAAAAAGATTTTTGTGCTTCACCGTAAAAATTCGTGTAAAATCTCTATACGTCCTTTTGAGGCATGAATTTTTTGCTTCTGCCTTGGGTTGTTATCTAACTTTCGTTAGTTCATCACTTTTTGATTTGAGAAACAGAAGGTCTTTGAAAAAATTCGTCTTTACCTGCTGGTCTGTTTTGACAGATTTTTGCCATTTTTTGCATTTGCTTCTTGTTGGTTCCTTTTTGAGTTCCTTTGTGGAATTGAGCTTTTCGATGGAAGTGCTAAAGTATCTAGTGTTTTAATGGAAGTTTTATTAGTGTTGGAACTGAACCTAAAGATTTATTATCTTGAGTGCACTAATGTTGCTAATAAAGATTGTGTGAAGTTTTGTATGAAGGAAAAATTTGAGGTGTATGGAAGGAATGAGTAATAAGATGAAAGATGGACTAAAGCTAAAGCTTTGGGATGCCACGCGTGTCACCCCAAGAAATATCCAAGAAGTACAAGCATCAAAGCTTGGGGATGCCCAAGGCATCCCCCTCTTCATCAATAAAAATCCTAGGTTTCTTCCAAACGCTTCATTTTTATTGTTTTATGCACAGTTGTGTTGTTCTTGGAGCGTCTTATTTTTCATTTTTGTTTTCGTTTTTCATTTGCTTTGTTTTCTTAGTTTGCTGAATAAATTGGTTGTACCCCCTCTTTCATACATTGGTTTTCAAAATAGTTTGGTTTGGATTGCAGAAGAGTAGGAAAGTTCATGCTTAAGTGGTAAAAAGAGCTTGTTTTTGACTGTGCCCTATGCTTTGTCATGCCATGCTTGATATTGTTTTGGCTTTATGCTTAGTATTCTTTGCTGTAGCATGACTTGTTATAAACAATTGAGATAGCTTAATGTGCCTTGGATGAATCATGCGTTGTTTTAGCATATTAAAGCATAGTATTGTGGTATTCTCCTTTGATGCTTTATTTGGGTTGACTTGGCGCATGCTCACACCATGTTATGACTATCCCAAGTCACCATAATCCGTTATAATCCTTTAGTTTTCAACTTGTAGTATCACTTTATGCTTTGATCAATGATGTTTTGTCGCTCTGCATGATTATGGCCATTATTGCTCTCTTAGTTTGTGGCTCCCAGTCTTTTGCTAGCCTCCACAACCAAGTATGAGTTCCACTCATGCATCCAACTCCTAAAACCAAGTTATTCTAAAGAGTCCACCATACCTACCTATTAGCATATGCTATTCCAAGTATATTCATGTTTTTATCTACCTTCCAAATTAAACTTGTTATGAGAAAACTAGTGATTAAAGCTCTCACGAACTTGATGGCACACTTTACTTTTTTGCATGTAATAAACCTGAAACATTGGGTCCTTCTTTGTTGCGTATATGCTTGCGATTTATAAGTTGAAATTAGTAGAACCATGTATCATGGGAACACTTTCAACATTGCACTTGTACTTTGTACCCCGTTGATATCATGTTCTTTTGCTTATGGATCCCGGCGGTGTGAAATAAAAGTGGAACTTGTAAGATCATGGAGTTTGTATGTGTGTTAGAGAAACACCTGGACCGCTAGCCTAAGCCATGCCTAATCATGGTGGAAACTTGTAGCATCACCATAATGAGCACTCTATGAAGCATCCTCAATAAAAACCTATGCAAATAGCAAATAAAAAGATCGCTGAGATGCTCATTGTCTGCTTGCCTTGTCATTTTGATTATGGGATAGCTCCTGTATCATGTGCAATGGGTACCCCGTTGGCGGTTCTTTATGATACACATGTACTTACAATGACAAGAGCTTACTTGTAACTAAATTTGAGTAGCATGAGGATTAGTCTTCGTAAGTAAGGGGCATGAGATTTCGGTTTATAACTGGTCAAGCATATCCTCCTAGTTGTGTCACTTTAACCTTAATCACCTTCAAGATGCTTATGATAGGGGCAATGAGAGCTGAAAGCTAATAAGTACCATAATTTTTGGAAGCTCTTTATGAGACTTGAATCCCTACTTCCTTCTATGAAGGCCCTTCATTTACTTTTATGTTGAGTCTCCACCTTCTACCTTTATGCACCTACATTGAGAGCATAGTGGCCATTCTTAGTTCTATGTGCATTGTCCCAAGACTTGTTGATTTATGCATACTTTGATATTGCTTGTTTTAAACTATTTGTATCTAGTCACTCTTATGAACTTTGAAGGTGTCCTATGCATTTATGTTTGCTACTCTATGAGGGACAAGCTGAATCCCACTATGCTATGTTTTCTTTATGTGAAACAAACAAACGTCTTGCAAAGCATTGTTATCCATGAATCTTTTATATGTGCCTTTTCATGTTGCAACATAGTTTGTTTGTCTTATTGCTAGAACTTTGTCTTTCATGTTATGATTAAAGTACTATGATCCCAACTTTGAATGTTTTACAAATACTTTGATCAAGTTTATGATCGTGCATGTCACCTCAAAAATTATTATTTCTTTTTACACTTACCTACTCAAGGATGAGTAGGAGTTATGCTTGGGTATGTTGATACATTGCAAATGTATCTATAATTTTTGATGTTCCATGCTTGGTTTTATCTACTTTCTTATGTTTTGTCCACACTTTGGAGTACTTTTCATATGATTTTTGGACTAACCTATTAACAAGAGCCACAATGCCAGCTGCCTGTTTTCTACTGTTTTTAGTTCCAGGAAAGTCAGAAAATGAATATTCTCGGAATTGGACATGGCAAAAGCCAAAGTCATTATTTTACCGAGGGACACCTGGAGCCAGAATACGAGACGAAGAGGGGCTGGGACCCGGCCACACCACCTGGCCGCGCGGCCAGGCCTGGCCCGTGCCAGGAGGTGGTCTAGCCGCCCCAGGCACCCCCTCGGCCTCTCCTTCCGCCTATATATTGCCTCTGATACGGAAACCCTAAGGACTCAATCAAGAATCCACGAAAGATTCTGTAGCCGCCATCATCTCTGTCCCAAGATCGGGAGGGATCTAAAGCTCTTCCTGGCACCCTGCCGGAGAGGCAAATTCACCAGGGAGGCCTTCTTCATCACCATGCAAGCCTCCAGTGTGATGCGTGAGTAGTTCATCTCTGGACTACGGGTCCATGTAGTAGCTAGATGGCTGGTTCTCCTCCTTTGTGCTTTCATGTCTAGATCTTGTGAGCTTCGTTCATGATCAAGATCACCTATTTGTAATTCTACATGTTGTGTTTGCGGGGATCCGATGGATATGGAGATGCTATTTCAGATTGATTATTGATTATATCATGTCTTTGTTATTTGTGATCTTGCATGCTTTCCGTTGTTAGTAGCTATCTTGGCCAAATAGATGCTAGCAACTCCAAGAGTTAGTATTTATGCTTGATAGTGGGTTCATGCCTCTGGTAATGTGGGGAAGTGACAAAAATCTCTAAGGTACTAGGTGTGCTATTGCTACTAGGGAGAAAACAACAATTCTTTGTTCATAGAACAATCGTATTGTTTACATTACACGCAATTCGTAAAGAAATAATTTGTTGCTTGCAACTTAATACTAGAGGGGGTTCAGATGATAACCTAAAGGTGGATTATTAGTAATAGATGCAGTTGGATGGCGGTCTATGTATAATGTTGTAATGCCCAATCAAGTTCCAAAGGCGGCAAGATGATTAGTATATGCTTGTATGCTTTCTCGATGTTTGTCAATTGCCCCGCTGTAATTTGTTCACCCAGCATGTTATCTATCTTAAGGAGAGCCACCTCTAGTGAACTATGGACCCCGGTCCTTTCTTTTACATACAATCTACAAATTGTTTACTGCTTTGTGTTTACTTTCTGCAAACTATTACTTCCTTCCATTCGATACGTTTAATCCTTTGTTTTCAGCAGAACCGGTGAGATTGACAACCTCATCGCAAGTTGGGGGCAGAGTTATGTGGTTGTGTTGTGCAGGTCTCAACGTTGCTGCTTGCATCGGTAGTGCGCCCTGCCAACATTCAGCTAGCTACACCTTTGGGGTGTTTGCTTTCTCCTACTGGATTGATAACCTTGGTTTCTTACTAAGGGAAAACTTGCTGCTGTGCTCATCATACCTTCCTCTTGGGGTTCCCCAACAAGCTCAATATATTTGGGCTATCAATGAGTTTCCTTGATCTACTGTTTGACTTGATTACTTATAAGTAGTATGAGATACTCTAGGAGCTCATCCCTAGGATCAAGATTTTCCCAAATCACCACACCCTAAGCAAGAATACAAGATGGATCTGATCGTTAGATACTAGGTGATCATCTAGAACCCCTAACCAGACCCCTTCTGAACTGATCCCTTCTAGAAGCTTCCAAGTCAATGAAGACCAATATCAAGCATGGATCCCTTCTACTCCCTCTACACCTCAACACCATCCACTTTATGATGCTTGGGTACCTTGCAACCCATCAAAAACATCCCCTCTCATACTCTAGTAAAAATCCTCAAAACTGCGAAATCCTTGCTGAAGCTGAAGCTGCACTACAAGATCTGAAAGAAGTACTCTCGTCTACTCCTATCCTGGCAGCACGGGAACCAAGGGATCCGATGTTGCTCTATATCTCTGCGACAAATAGGGTCGTCTGTGTCGTCATGGTAGTGGAGAGACCTGAGGAAAATCAGGAACACCTGGTGCAACGTCCGACTTACTACCTCAACAAAGTCCTAACTAAATAAAAGCAGCAGTATCCGCACTATGAAAAGCTAGCTTATGGTGTGTTTTTCGCATCCCGTAAGTTACGGCACTATTTCCATGAACACCCAATTACCGTGGTGAGCACAACTCCCATGAGAGATATAATTAACAACAGCAAGGCCACAGGACGCATCGAAAAATGGGGAATAGAGCTATCAGCGTTCGATATTGAGTATAAACCTCGTACTGCAATCAAATCCCAAATCCTTGCTCACTTTGTCACTGATTGGACAGAGACAACTGAGAATATGATCCTCCCAGAGAAGGAATATTAGACCTTACATTTTGACGGGTCTAAGGCTCGAGGGGGCTCGAGGGCTGGCGTGGTGCTCAAATCACCCCAAGGAGATAAACGTTTCTATGTGTTGCAGATTCACTTCACAACGACAAACAACATTGCCGAGTATGAAGCACTTCTGTATGGACTCCAGATTGCTAAGGATATCGGCATTCGTTGATTGATGTGTTATGGAGATTCCGATCTTGTTGCTCACCAAGTGTCGGATATCTGTAATGCAAATAAACACATGGAAGCATATAAATCTGTCGTGGATGATCTATCTAAATCGTTCAAAGGGTTTGAGGTTCAACACATCCCTCGAGAAGAAAATGAGGAAGTAGATGCATTATCTCGAATAGGCTCTACACGGAAAAAGGTCCCGGATGGCGCTTTTTTGGAGCACCTTAAAGTTCCCTCTATAAAACGAGTGGACGAGGATCCGACCAAATCCGACTCACCTTTAGTAGCAGTTCTGGTTGTGATTCCCAGATGGACCCAACCCTACCTTGATTATTTGGTAGAAGGAAAATTACTCGACGATGAAGTTCTGAGCCGGCATATTGTCCGACAAGCAAAAGCCTATACTATAATTAGTGGTGAGCTCTATAAGCAGAGTGTCTCTAGGGTCTTTCAGCGCTGTGTATCTCTGGAAGAAGGAGTGGAAATCTTACGAGAAATCCACGAAGGCGAGTGTGGTCACCACGCTACAGCCAAATCTTTAGTGGCAAAAGCTTTTTGACATGGTTTTTTCTAGCTTACAGCGAAGGTAGATGCCGAATGGCTAGTCAAGACGTGCAAGGGCTGCGAAAACTACACCAAACAATCTCACGTTTCGGCTGATCAGCTGCGAACAATACCTATAACATGGCCTTTCGCGGTCTGGGGGCTTGACATGGTAGGACCGTTTAAACGGCTCCAAGTGGATTTACTCACCTCTTAGTGATGGTGGATAAATTCACCAAATGGATTGAGGCTAAACCCGTCACTAGTTGTGATGGAGCAACAACCAGAAGATTTGTCGAGGATGTTATAATTTGATATTGTTATCCGCATAGCGTTATCACGGACAACAGGAGTAATTTCTCCATGGGAGAGCTTGTCGAATGCTGCAACGAACAAAATATCCGGCTTGACATTGCGTTAGTTGCACATCCACAAGCTAATGGACAAGTCGAAAGAACAAATGGTTTAATCCTACAAGGCCTAAAACCAAGACTCGAAGCACCACTACGACATGCTGCGGGGGCTTGGGTAGAGGAATTACCCTATGTAATATGGAGCTTACGAAAAACTCCGAACGGGTCAACCGGATACACACCTTTCTTCTTGGTCTATAGCGTAGAAGCAGTTCTTCCTAGTTATTTAATTCACACTTCTCCTAGGGTTGCCACGTATATTGAAGAGGATGCCGAAAATTCTCGACAAAATGATCTCGACTTAGTCAAAGAAGTTCAACAACCTATCAACAGAAGTTACGCAAGTATCATAGCCAGAGAGTCAGAAACCGGTCTTTCAATAAGGGCGATTTTGTTCTCCGGCTTGTGCTACAAAGAAAGCACAAACTTTCCCCAGTATGGGAAGGGACTTTTTTAGTTAGTTGAGTATTGCACAATGGCTCTTACTACCTAACCGATATGCGGACAGTCAAAGAAAGACCTACTACTAAGAAAAGAAAGAGAGCTGGAGGCAGTACAAATCCAGAAGAATTAGACAGACCATGGAATATTGCTCAGCTATGTCCCTTTTATTCTTAGTTTATCCTTCTTTGTAATCATATATGTGTATATGTTCAATAAGTAATAAAGTATTGGCTGCCTCAAATTTTTCTGAGAAGTTTTTTACCATCTTATTTCCGAATGATCATGTGACAGTAGAAAATCCTAGAATACTTGAAAGTACTTTATACTCATATTTGTTCTAGTTTAGGTTTCCGATTCTAAAATTGCTACCTTTGGGTATAAATTTAAACTTTTATAGTCCGTGCTTTGGTTATTTGTCTGATTGCCGGATGGGGGCATTTTCCGAGTCATGAATTGTTGGTACTAGAAGCCATCTTTGTTTCCGAGATTAAACTGGTTTAGCAATTGAGCTCCATTGTTTGGCAAAGTTTCCATGCAAAAGGTTGGCCGGTTCACGAAAGGGACGAGGCGGAAAGCCAGATAAACGATAAGTGTAGACAAAAAACACAAGTGCTTATGTAAACATTACAGACACGAAAATTATAAAGCCAAAAGTGCTGAACAGATAAAATAAATATTTGGCACTAGCAAAAGTATCATACTACTTATTTATAGACCCAAATTGTTTTTTCAGAATAACACATTGTTCTTTCTGATACTCTATGATGCAGGAGAAGAACAAGGAGCTGCCGGCTCACTGGAGACATCATCCTCGCCTCGATATCTTTCCGAGACATTCAAATCCGAAATGGTTTGATCGTCTCTAGAAGTTTGACTAGTTTCTTTGACAGGCAGAGGTGGCGTCTCTATGCGAGTGAAGAAGGGAGTATCATAGCTGGTCAAGTCAGCTACGTGGCACCCATATCTAGAACAGGAGTCCATAAAGGCTTTGATGTCCTGCTCCTGACCGTCTTCATCCACTTTACAGTACCTTCTGGTTACTTGCCAGATTTCCATGTTTCCATGGCGGCTCATAACCATGGTGAGATTGTTCTGCACTACGGTCCGCGTGTAGGACATGTTTCAGTCCTGGATAAGCTGGGGCATCTCCTTGGCCTTGTCTTGCACTTCAAAGCCGGACATGCTATGCATGTACGGAACCTTGAGAACTTCGCCAATATCCTCAATGGATTGGCGGAAGTCATGCAGCAAATCACCGACTTGTGTAAGTTCAGAGGACTTGCGCATGTAATGCAAAGGGGTTAATAAAATAAATCTGGACTCCAAAGAGTCGAAAGATACAGAAATGTTAGAAAGAGGGTAATATACCGAAGATGACATCGTCGACTTTGGTCTTCTCCTCTCGAAGACTCTAGAGATCAGCCTGGAGTGTTTCGGTGATATCCTTCTCTCTAAATAATTCATTGTTGATATCCGAGATTTTCTTATCCTGGAGCGCAATCTTACGATCACCCTCCTTGGTGGCCATGGAGGAGGATTCGAGAACTTGAGCAATGCTCTTTTCATGATCCGCCTTAAGCTTATCCGGCTCTTGGCGCAGGTCCTTGTTTTCCACCTACAGGGTTCTCAGATTCTCCGCTTCCTCAATGATAGCACATGACAGCTTTACCAGTGCTGTAGTCAAAAGAACAATAGTTCAACAAAAATTCGACTATGAAATAAAAGACAAGGTTTGAGTTCTGAAATGTTTACCTTCAGCCTCATCCCTGGATACTTTCAGTTGAGCATTTTCAAGTCGGAGAGCTCTGATCTCTCACCACTTGTTACAGATATTCTTCAATAATTCCTGGTTAGATGAATTAACTTTTTGTAAGTCAGAATACCCACGGTCAGAAGTCTACTAAAGACTCGGGCTAATATTTTTTACTAATATCAGCACGAACCTTGGGGGCTACACTAGTTCATTCTTTGGAATCCTAAGGAAGCATAAATCCAGATTTGTCTATCCAAGTTCATGCTTGGGGGCTAGAGGATATGACATGAAATAAAGTAAAACGTGAGTTGGAATTCCTACTTACATGTTGTTCATGAGTGAGTTTGCTCAAGCTCATGTTCACTTTAGTGGTAACCTTCTCAGATGGAGTGAGCGGGATCATTGATGGAGTCGGAAGCTCGCCAGTTCTCAGCCTCTCATCACGAAGGTGGAATTGTTCAAGAAGTTCAGAGTA
Source organism: Avena eriantha (assembly GCA_910589775.1). Classification (NCBI taxonomy): domain Eukaryota; kingdom Viridiplantae; phylum Streptophyta; class Magnoliopsida; order Poales; family Poaceae; genus Avena; species Avena eriantha. Next base: position 223,118,814 of record OU342741.1, read on the forward strand.
CTTGATGTCCTCTGCTTCTTGTGCTTCTTCTTCGGCAGAGATAGTCCGGCTCTCTAGGCATTGCCGGTCTAGCCGTTGGATCTCCTCTGCAGATTTCCGAGAAAGTCCAAGTTTGGCAAGACCCGGATTGCTGAGGAGATTGTCAGCAAAGACATCTGCCGAGGAATCATTACCCGAAGAGGGTTCACCCTTATCAAAACCAGAGTCAACCATGGTGACGTCAGTCTGCAATCCAAGGATCACTCGCTCTGCTGATTGAGCCGGATCTTCTATAACGGTCGGACATGGAGTAATCTCCAGCGCTGTAGAAGGCTGAGGGGCAGGAGTCGGAGGAGCCATGGCAGGAGAAGCCAAATTTAGCTTCAACTGACATAGGGGCTTTGAGGTAACTCCCTTCCCTCTGCCATTGGTGAGTTGTTTAGCTCTGAGAAGGTAATAGAACAAAGGAGCATTACATCTCGGAAAAGAACTTTGAATAGAGTACAAAGGTGGAATTTGTGAGGAAAGTTACCTCTTCACAACAGGCACCTCCTTTGTGCCGATAGCCACTTTCGGAGCTTTGCGCTTCCGAGGAACAATTTACGGCAGTAGAACCAACTCTCCTTCATCCTGAGAAAACTCAGGAGGATATCCCTCGATAGGAGGAAGCTCCGACTCGGGTTGGTTGGCAAGACGAAAAGAAGAGATATCTCAGTATTGCAAAATAATATAATGATGAGCACATAAAACGAGTTGCTGCTGAATCTTACCAGCACCACGGGATCTTCCGCCGTATGCATGTCCAAGGATAGCTCCGGAATCTTCCTCTCATCCGCTCCCTTATCAGCCACTTGATTTGACATACGTAATCTTTTGCCGAGCAGGCCTTGGGGCTGATGTGGATGGAAGCTTTCTTGGATGACGTGATGGAGTGCATCAGTTGATCTCCATGATGTTGAAGAGGCTAGATCCGGCGTGCCACCTAGCAATGAACTAAGTCTGACCCTTTTAGGCCCTTGTGCTTCATCAAAAACTTGATCTGCCTCTTGGTAAGAAGCAGATCGTCACTGAGAGCGAGCGCATCTGCGTCCCAGGACTCTTGGGGCATGGCGGCACCATCGACGAAAGTTGGCAAAGCAGTAGCATTGCCAGGAGCGGGAATATCCTTATGATAGAAGAAAGTGGACAGCTATTGCTTGACCGACTCACTGGCCATAATCCGAGGATATGCGCGCTCTCTTCTAACAGAAAAACTAATATTACTGGTAATATAAGGATTACCGGCAGTAATGGAATTTCTCTGGACATGAAAATAGAATCGGAAAAGAGTAAGGCTCGGCCTAATGCCGGGGTACCCCTCGCACAAAGATGCGTACACGCTCATCTCTAAGAGATAGTTCGGGGGAAGATGATGGATTTGAACTCTGTAGTGATCTATAACCTCAGAAAAGAAATATGAGGGAGGGAAGCTCAAACCTCTGTCGAGGTGAGTACCAAAATGTACTCGCTCTACGTCGTGGGGGTTGTGGACGGTTTGCCGAAGCCGCTCCGCCAGTCGCCGGCATAGAGGAGCCCTTCCTCTGACACGACACGGAGTTTGGCATCGTCGAGGATGCATGGGATGTAGACCCTGCGGTTGCTCTCTTTCTCCTCAGCCGCTACCGTCGCTACTGTCGTCACCGCGCCGGAAGATGATGCTGAAGCCATTTTTTCAGCATGCCGGTGACCATGGATGGGCGGTGTTGGAGGTTTCTAGGGAGCAGAGGAGCTCTGGGTTCGTGGGAGGCGTAGGGGAGAAGGAAACGGCGCAAGTGCTGGTGAAGAAGATGGGGAAAATGCTCCTCACCACTTATATCCTCCGGTTTCATCAAGATTCGTGTAAACACTACAGTGAATGTGCCACACGTCGTGGAAAGAACTGGGTAAACCCCGCGTGATGATTACGCCGGCTCGATCTCCATGCACGCATTGAAATGGCGCCTCGGTTCCACGAAAGGCGGACCCACCAACGGTCTTGCTGACCTATCAGTGATGTGACTTGACCATGACTAGTGTCAGGTTACGTCAGAGAACAAGTTCTGGCTTAGTTTCAATTTCGAGCTGGAAACCCGAATAACATATTCATAGGTCCGGCTCATTTGAGACTCGGATACTATCCCTTATTTTTTGAAGTTTCAGGAACCCTTCACGATTCTACAAGCCGAAGATCAAGTTAGACGGTGATAAAATCCGACTTTGGATCATGGAGGCTTCCTGGGGCTGCTGTTGGAGATATACTTTCCGGTTATCCTCACTATGCCTCACTAACCAGGGTGGCCCACTTCGGGTTAGAGCTTTGCTTCATGGGCGGCCTAGTTAGGGAGAAGAGACGGAGTCCAGTCCGGCTATGGGAAGGCCCAGAAGACTTATCGACATAGGCCCAAAGTGTTACTTGTAGTTCAAGATGTACTCTGTAACCGACTCTTAGTCGTAGCCGGATAGGTCTCTCTTGTAAACCGTAGGCCGGATATCTATATAAGCCGTCCTAGAGAAAGCCTTTAGGGCACCCTCACAATAGTCTACAATCTCAACTCGGATAGGTGAAACCCTTGTAACCCATATTCCGGCTCTACCGTATTACTGGATTGCTAGCAGGAGTAGGATCCGTCCAAAGCCGGAGGATTCAAACCCAGGTAAACTTGTCTGCTCACCGTCCCGGAATACTGTATGTCTCACACTCCTCTCTTCCACACATCCCGAGGACCCTCTCATGGTGCACTTGTCGTCAATCCGACGACAGTATTTCACAGCCATCACCTCTACTCACGTGACAAGTCCACGCAACCTCAGGGTCTATACGAGGAGGATTAACAATACCTCATATGGTTAGATATTTCGGGTGGGCCCCATGTACTTGCTTTGGGTCTGGGAAAACATCGTGTCTGAAGCCCCGCCGACATACCTATGGGTGTATGTTAATTGATATGGCAAAAGGGTCTAAGTGCATGTGAAAACTTTGGTGCACCCCTGTAGGGTTAAATCTTTTCAAAAAGGCATGTCCGTGGTTATGGACGACTTGGAGTACAGTTTCTCGATCATAGACAACTGTAACTAAAGGTTACTATTATAATTTAACTTGTATCTGATACGAATAGTAAGTTGGATAACCACCATGGAAAGAATGAATAAAACTGCCAATCGTGTGAGTTTCCTTGCTAGGACTTCCTTGTTTGGTCTCAAGGGGGAAATACTAGGATGGGTATGTTTGGCATTAGTATTCGGTTGGTTGCAAATAGGTATTTTTATCCCTATCTGATAGTAGACAATTGTATCGAGTTTCTATAGGTTGTTCAGCGCATGCTCACTGCCGCTTTAGTCCACCATACCTATGTAGACGAGAGCCACCGAAATCTAGGCTCGCCGTGTACTGGCCTTAGTACTGACCGCTCCCTTTTTACTTTTCCCTTTGTCAACACTCCTATGGTATACAGGTATGAGTTCGACATCGTTAGCAGGGTTACCCTTCCATCTTGTCCTGGGCAGGGTTATGGATGCCATTGGTTATTCTTCAGGGATCTTAGCCCCATTTGCTTCTTATCCATACTCGGATGTGTAGAGTTTTCAAGGTGATTTGGATCTTTGCATTGTATATATGCATTCCTGGCTCGTTGAGTCGTTGTTGTATATATATGTTCTGTGGGTTCCATTGTGAACTATTGTGTAATGATATTACTTCGTTTTCCACCCGCACGCAAGTGCCTGGTTGGCATCCTTGAATCGTTTCTATGCGGGTTTGGCGGGAATCACTGAAATCTGCATAGTTTCGATTCTAGGGTCTTACAAAGTGCTATCAGAGGACAACAGTTGCGATACCCCACTGGTCCAGTATGTAGGATAACTTAGCTAACGACCGAGGTAGAGTGTCAAAACTATTTTGCAAAAATTAGTTGGATAGATCTGATTAGGTCTGTTTTTACTCCATACCCCTATGATATTCTCTTCTAATACCTTGACGTGTTTTTAATCTGCTTGCTTATCTTTTCTTAGAGTCCAGGAATTCTCGTGGTTGGGTTTCCATCGTACCTTTCGGGTATCTGATCCTTTTTGTTGCAATATTGTTTCTATATCCAGTCTTCATGATATCTGAGGAATCCTTCATTGGTTGTACTTTTCTTTGTTCCTTCTTTGTACCTTCCAGTGATTTCCAACACTGTCGGAGCCCTGGCATCCGGGGTCCCACGTCTCCATGCTGGACGGGCCCTGCAGCTTAAGGGCCTCCGCCTTCATGAGGTGTGACACTGTGAAGAGTAAGGGCACCCCTCCAGGGAGCGGGCCCGAATGAGATTCGAGAGGTTACCTCCCTAAGGAGGCTACCGACCTCCTATAGTGCCCCCGATCCTCGGATACCCCCGAGTGTGTCCAGGGTAGAATGGTAACTACATCGCTTGAAGCGGAGGCTACTGCCCCGACAATATGTACAACTCGTATCAACTGCCTCGGAAAAGAGGACCTAGTCCACCCTCCTTTTGGAGGGCCAGGATAGGTGATCCGGTGGCAGGAGGCCCTCTCAGTTGTCGTTTCAGTGGAAGGAGGGAATAAGTAGAGAGCGCCAGGAAAATACAAAGGACATCGATAAAGGACGCTTTACAGGACGTCGAAGTGGAGCACGGCAGGCTAAACCGAGTCCACCAAAAAGTAGTCCCCTAAACCAAGATCACGAGCGTGGCACTATGGTGACCCTTTTCCACCGGTGAACTGGGGGAGGAGGCCCGATGCCACCCTATATAAGGAGCCCTTCTTCTACCTTTCAAAGGATGGATCCCTGGGATCTAAAAACCCTAGTCTTTCATCCACTATTGAAACCTCCCGAGGCAAGCGAGGATTACAATATAGAAGGAGTAGGGGCTTTACCTCCTCACGAGGGTCCTGAACCTGGGTAAAAAACCCTGGTGTTAACTCTCTATCGTGCATCCACATCACCGCCATGGCTGCCGCCAGACTCTTTTGGAATCGCGTGTTCAGCCCCCTCACGAACCAAGGGACTGTTGGACCCTAGTTCCTCCATGGGAGAAATATCAGACATTTGGCACGCTAGGTAGGGGGCTCAGGCGCTTTCCAAGATCTTTGACGACCTCGGAAGCATATCGGTCGGCAACGAGATGCGCGCCGAGTGAGCCCTCCGTCACGCAGCGAGCAAGGCCTAGACGGAGCTGGCCTGGCAGTGTGCCGTCTCAGAGCAGGTCCCGTGGATAGAGGATGAGGGCAGCTCCTCCTACCACCCGTCGTAGGAGCCATCCCCCTCCTTGCACGACATCACATCGCTCTCCCGCACCAAGTCTTCCCGCGGACACCTCGAGCCGCTCACCCAGGAGGCCGCCAAGCGCATGGTGTGTGAGCTCCTAGACCACCCGCCAGCCGGGCAAGGCCAGGCGAGGTGGCACGACCATATCACCGAGCTCCTCAATGCCACCACCCTCTTCCCGTAGGGCCCGAGGGCTTGAACCGCGGGCAGGGTACGGGGGGCTGGGGGCTCTATCCTGCCCCGCTAGCCGGGAGACGCCTCGCCCCCACCCACGAATAGCTACCAGATCAACTCCCCTCCCATCACCACGGTACCCCCACGTGAGCGTGAGGACTGCCTCGCCGAGGAAATCTCTGCCGCGGGAATGCAAAATCATGTGTCCCTCGTCAACGGTAGGGCCGTCTAGGCCAACGGCTGCCTCGTCTTCACCAAGAACCTCCGCCGCGTGGTCTGGCCGCACAAGTTCCACCCAGAAACACCGGCGTGCTACGACAGTACCACAAACCTGTGCGAGTTTCTCCAGCTTTACACCACGGGCATCGAACCGGTGGGAGGAGACGACTGTGTCATGGCGAACTAGTTTCCTCTGTGCCTAAAGGAGGCAGCCAACACCTGGCTGATGAACCTCCCCGAGGAGTCGATCGACTCATGGGCGAAGCTTAGCTCCCTCTTCATCTCCAACTTCAAGGGGACCTATGAGTTCCCGCTCATCTACTACGACCTCCGCTAGATATGCCAGCAGCCTTTGAAGATCCTCTTCAAGTTCCTCTAGAGGTTCAGTCAGGTCCGCAACAAAATCCGTAAGATCTCAGACTCCAACGTCATCACAGCCTTCTCCGAGGGCGTGAAGGATGTCAAGATGCGGGAAAAGATCTGGATCTGAGGAGAGGGTCTCACTATCGCCGTGAGCTCTTCGTCATGGCCGAAAAGTGCACCAAAGCCGAGGCAGGACGGATGTTCTATCTCGTGAAGACGGAAACCAACCCTAAGGCATCAGGCACAACAAAGGGCAAGGACAAGGAGCCCAAGCGCAAGACCGCCGTGGTCCTGGCGGTGGAGCTAGACCGCAAGAGCCCTCGAGAGGGTGCTGGCGAGTGAGGGCAGGACGACAGCTCATACTGCCACTTCCACAAGAAGCCAGGTCACCCCACCGACGACTTCTATGAGCTCCACAAGCTCCGAGACTTGCACAACAGCTGAAGGAAGGCAAGGTCGGGAGGCGAGCAAGGCGGCCAAGGCAGGGGAAAACAGGGAGGAAACTGTTGAGCAACGACTCCAGCGGGCGTGACACCCCTCCAGCAGGTCACCAAGCCAACGCCGGGCAACAACATCTACAACCACAATAGCTAGCATGCGCTAAGGATCCTGGGAGCTAACTGGTGCCGCAAGGTGCCATAGCCTCCATCCTTGGTGGCTCCCAAGCCCCGACGTCCAACCGGCACTTCATGATGCTCATGCACAAGGCACAACCGCGACGCCTGGAATCCCATCGCCAAAGCTCAAGTGGTCCCAGTGCACCATCACCTTCAATGCCAGCGACCACCCCGTCTCCACCAGGCCCGTGGGCACACTCCCCATAATAAGCACCCCCACCATCAATAACATCTCTATTGCGAAGACCCTAATCGACAGAGGCACGGGCTTGAACGTGATCTCCACCGAGACCTTCACCCAGCTACAAGTGCCTTATCACAGGCTGATGCCGACCATGCCATTCTCCGGGGTGACGAGCGGGTCCACCACGCCCATCGGGCAGGTCCGTGCTTAGCCAAAAATATATCAAGCTCGTTGGGGAACCCCAAGAGAAAGGTATGATGAGCACAGCAGCAAGTTTTCCCTCAGTTATGAAACCAAGGTTATCAATCCAGTAGAAGCAAGGAAACACCTCAAAGGTGTTGCTAGCTGGACTTTGGCAGGGCGCACTACCAGCGTTAGCAGCAACGTGGAGACCTGCACAACACAACCACATAACTTTGCCCCCAACTTGCGATGAGGTTGTAAATCTCACTGGTTTTGCTGAAAACAAAGGATTAAACGTATTGAGTGGAAGAAAGTAATAATTTGCAGAAAGTAAACAGAAAGCAGTAAACAATTTATTGTAGAATGATGGTAAAAGAAAGGACTGGGGTCCATAGTTCACTAGTGGTGGCTCTCCTTAAGATAGCTGACATGTTGGGTGAACAAATTACAGCGGGGCAATTGAAAAACATCGAGAAAGCATACATGCATATACTACTCATCTTGACTCCTTTGAGATTTGACTGGGCATTACAATATTATACATAGACCGTAATCCAACTGCATCTATGACTAATAATCCACCTTCAGGTTATCATCCGAACCCCCTCCAGTATTAAGTTGCAAGCAACAAATAATTGCATTATGAATTGCGTGTAAAGTAAACAATACGATTGTTCTATGAACAAAGGATTGCTGTTTTCTCCCTAGTAGCAACATCACATGTAGTACCTTAGAGATTTCTGTCACTTCCCCAGATTAATAGAGGAATGAACCCACCATCGAGCATAAATACTAACTCTTGGAGTTGTTAGCATCTACTTGGCCAAGATAACTACTAACAACGGAAAGCATGCAAGATCACAAATAACAAAGACATGATAGAATCAATAATCAATCTGAAATAGCATCTCAATATCCATCGGATCCCCACAAACACAACATGTAGAATTACAAATAGATGATCTTGATCATGAACGGAGCTCACAAGATCTAAACATGATAGCACAAAGGAGGAGAACCAGCCATCTAGCTACTACATGGACCCGTAGTCCAGAGATGAACTACTCACACATCACACCGGAGGCTTAGATGGAGATCAAGAAGGCCTCCAGGGTGAATTCCCCTCTCTGGCAGGGTGCCGGGAAGAGCTTCAGATCCCTCCCGATCTAGGGATGGAGATGACAGCGGCTACAGACTCTCTCATGGAATTTTGATCGGGTCCTTACGGTTTATGTATCGGAGGCATCTTATAGGCGAAAGGGGAGGCCGAGGGGGTGACTTGGGTGGCCGCACCACCCCTAGCACGGGCTAGGCCTGGCCGCGTGGTCAGGTGGTCTGGCCACTCCCTGGCCCCTCTCCGTCTCGTATTCTAGCTCTGTGTCCCCCTCGGTGAAAAACGGAATTTGGCTTTTGTCCCGTCCAATTCCTGGAACCAAAAATAGCAAAAAACAGGCAGGTGGCACTGTGGCATCTTGTTAATAGTTTAGTCCAAAAAAGTGTATAAAACGTACTCCAAAGTGTGGACAAAACATAAGAAATTAGATAAAACCAAGCATGGAACATCAAAAATTATGGATACTTTAGCAACGTATCAACATCCCCAAGCTTAACTCATGCTCTTCCTCGAGTAGGTAAGTGATAAAAAGAAAGAATAATTTTTGAGGTGACATGCACCATCATAAACTTGATGAAAGTATTTGTAAAACATTGATAGCTGGGATCAAAGTACTTCAACATAACATGAAAGACAAAATTCTAACAATAAGACATAGCAACTATGTTGCAACATGAAAAGGCACAAATAAAAAGATTCATGAATAACAATGCTTCGCAAGATGTTTTTTTGTTTCACATAAAGAAAACATAGCATAGTGGCATTCAGCTTGTCCCTCATAGAGTAGCAAACATAAATGCATAGGAAACCTTCAAAGTTCATAAGAGTGACTAGATACAAATAGTTTAAAACAAGCAATATCAACGTTATGCATCAATCAACAAGTCTTGGGACAATGCACATAGAACTAAGAATGGCCACTATGCTCTCAAAGTAGGTGCATAAAGATAGAAGGTGGAGACTCAGCATAAAAGTAAAAGAAAGGCCTTCATAGAAGGAAGTAGGGATTCAAGTTTCATAAAGAGCTTCCAAAAATTATGGTACTTGTTAGCTTTTAGGTCTCATTGCCCATATCATAAGCATCTTGAAGTGATTAAGGTCAAAGTGAACAAACTATGGTGTATATGCTTGATGAAGTATAAGTTGGAAATCTCATGTCCCGTGAATACGAGGGTCGCTCCTCATGCTACTCAAGTTTAGTTACCGGTAAGTCCTTATCATAGTAAGTATATGTGTATCATAGAGAACCGCCAACGGGGTACCCCTTGCCCGATGATACAGAAGAATCCCCGTATCAAAAGGACAAGGCAAGCAGACAACAAGCATCTTAGCAATCTTCTTATTTACCATGGGGAAATGGTGATTTTTTCTCTCTTTCCTCTTTTCTCATATCTGTTTTTCTTTTTCTCTTTTTTCTCAATATCTGACTCTTTTTTTATAAGAAGAATGCTTCATAGACAGCTCATTATGGTTACGATGCAGGTTTCCACCATGACAGCATGTATTAGACCAGCGGCCCAGGCGTTTCTCTAACACACATACATAATTCCATGGACTTACAAGCTCCCCTTTCATTTCACACCGACGACATCCATAGACAAAAGAGCATGATATCAACTAGGTACAAAGTACAAGTGCAATGTTGAAAGCGTTCCCCATGACACCATGGTTCTACTAATCCCCAGCATATAAGTGCAAGCATATATAACATAGACGACACAATGGTTGAACTTTATTAAGGGCGAGAAAAGTAAAGTGTGCCATCAAGTTCATGAGAGCTTTAATCACTAGTTTTCTCATAACAAGTTTAATTCGGAAGGTAAACAAAAACATGAATATACTTGGAATAGCACATGCTAATAGGTAGGCATGGTGGACTCTTTGGAATAACTTGGTTTTGGGAGTTGGATGCATGAGTGGAACTTATACTTGGTTATGGAGGCTAGCAAAAGACTGGGAGCGACCAACTAAGAGAGCAAATAATGGCCATAATCATGTAGATCGACACAACATCATTAATCAAACCATAAAGTGATACTACAAGTTGAAAACTAAAGGATCATAAAGGCTTATGGTGACATGGGATAGTCATAACATGGTGTGAGCATGCGCCAAGTCAACCCAAATAAAGCATCAAAGGACAATACCACAATACTATGCTTTAATATGCTAAAACAACGCATAATTCTTAAAAGGCACATTAAGCAATCTCAATTGTTTATAACATGTCATGCTACAACAAAGAATACTAAGCATAAAGCCAACACAATATCAAGCATGGCATGACAAAGTATAGGCCACAGTCAAAAACAAGCTCTCTTTACCACTTAAGCATGAACTTTCCTACTCTTTTCCAATCCAAACCAAACTATTTGAAACCAATGAATAAAAGAGGGGGTCCAACTAATTTATTTAGCAAACTAAGAAAACCAAGCAATTGAAAAACTAAAAAGAAAACGAAAAAGAAGATGCTCCAAGAACAACACAACTGTGCATGAAACAATAAAAATAAAGTGTTTAGAAGAAACCTAGGATTTTTGTTGATGAAGAAGGGGATGCCTTGAGCATCCCCAAGCTTTGACGCTTGTTCCTCTTGAATATTTCTTGGGGAGACATGGGGTGGCATCCCCAAGCTTGAGATTTAGTCCATTCTTCATCTCATTACATCTTTCTCTCCATACACGTGAAATTTTTCCTTCATATAAAACTTCACACAATCTTTATTAGCAACATTAGTGCACTCAAGATAATAAGTCTTTAGGTTCAGTTTCAACACCAATAAAACTTGCATTAAAACTCAAGCTATTTTAGCACTTCCCTCAAAAAGCTCAATTCCCCAAAAGAACTCAAAAAGGGACCAACAAGAAGCAAATGCAAATAATGGCAGAAATCTGTCAAAACAGACCAGTAGGTAAAAACCAATTTTTTTGAAGACCTTCTATTGCTCAAAACAAAACGTTTTGAACTATCGAAAGTTAGATAACAACCTGGGGAAGAAGCACAAAAATTCACGCCTCAAAACAATGTACAAAGATTTACACGAATTTTTACGGTGAAGCACAAAAATCTGTTTCGGGACAACATCTTTCCCAATCATTACTTCTCTCTCATTAGAAGTTACTATTGGCACAAAAAGAAAATAAAAATGATATGGAGCGGTTATTACAGAAGTAATAACTTCCAAGACTCATCTAAAACTTTTGACAATAAGTACTTTTCTTTAATGCCTTTAAGATAGGCATAAGAAGCAAGAAAAGGATCAAGTGTTCCCCAATGAAGAAGCATTAAGAGAAAAAAAAATTCATTGGAGAGGCAAAAGAAATCTTCTCTCTCTTCTTAGGGAAGTGTTCTATACCTTTCTTGAGTGGGAGTTTATATTTAATGGTGCGTTCTTTCATATCAATAATGACACCAACAGTTTTAAAAAAGGTCTTCCCAAAGTAACAGGACAAGAAGCATTGCATTCAACATCCAAAACATAGAAATCAACAGGGACACAGGCATTGATAACCATAATAAGAACATCATTAATACTCCCCATGAGTTTCTTTTTAGCATTATCATCAAGTGGGATATTCAAATAATAATCTTCCAATGGTGGCAAATCAAGCATATCATAAATCCTTCTATGCATAATAGAAACACTACTATCAAGATCACATAAAGCATTGAAATAAAAATTATTCACTTTCATATTAATGATGGGTTCCCAACCATCTTCTTGTTTTATAGGAATGGAACCTTTACGTTTCATCTTTTCTTCTTTAATCTTTATGAGAGCATGAGTAATGTGTTTTGTAAAGGCCATATTCATAGCACTAGCATTAGGACTTCTAGCAAACTTTTGTAGAAACTTAATTACTTCAGAGACGTTTCAACCATCAAGATCAAAATCATAATTATCATCTAAAGTAGTAGAGCTATTACTAGCCTCAACACTAGTGCTAGTGATAGTAGAAACACTAATGTTTCTAGCAATTTCATCTTCCCTTTCCCACTTAGCATGCAATTCAGCTAATAGTCTAACATTTTCATCAATTCTAACTTGTATGGCATTAGTAGCAGCGAAGGGATTCTCATTAGTTTCATGTTTAGCAGCCATTTTATTCAAAGGAGATTGTGCTTCAGCCAATGATGCTATATTTCTTTCAGCATTAGAGAGTTTTTCCTCGATAATTTTATTGAAAACAATTTGTTTACTAATAAAGTCTTTAAGCATGACTTCAAGTTCAGACGGAGCACTCCTATTATTGTTGTAGGAATTTCCATAAGCATTACCATTGTTGTGAGGATATGGCCTATAATTGTTATTTCCAAAATTATTCCTATAGGCATTGTTACTAAAATTATTATTTCTTATAATGTTCACATCAACTTGCTCTTCTTGAGGAACCAAAGAGGCTAAGGGGACATGATTTGGATCAATATGAGCTTTCCCATTAACAAGCATAGACATAATAACATCAATTTTATCACTCAAGGAGGAGGTTTCGTCAAAAAAATTTACCTTCTTGCCTTGTGGAGCTCTTTCAGTATGCCATTCAGAATAGTTAACCATCATATTATCCAGAAGCTTTGTTGCAGCACCCAAAGTAATGGTCATAAAGGTACCTCCAGCAGCAGAATCCAATAGATTTTTGAAGAATAGTTCAATCATTCATAAAAGGTTTTTATAATCATCCAAGCAGTTAGTCCATGAGTGGGACAATTCTTTACTAAAGATTTCATTCTTTCCCAATCTTGAGCAACATGTTCATTATCAGATTGTTTAAACTTCATTATTTCACTTCTCATAGATATAACCTTAGCCGGAGGATAGTATTTTCCAACGAAAGCATCCTTGAATTTAGTCCAAGAATCAATATTATTCCTAGATGATATATATGTTATGGTATACTAGAAAGAGAATCCATAAAATATTTGGCAGAAAAGAAAAGACTAGAAATGTCTAGCTAAGGTATATAGATGATATACATGTTATGGTTGTATTCTTTGCTTGTTAAACAATGTGGTTCTTGGCTATTGGATACCAAATTAGTTGGTATGAAATATCATACAGAACAACGCAATTCATGAACTTCAATGAGAGATACATTATTTTTTGTGGAAAATTAATGCATGTGTGAGTGGAAATTTGAGTGGAGGTCTTTTATGTGAGTGGGTGCTCCACCCACATGAATGAGGAAGAGGTGGGGGCACCCACCATGGCTGCCACGGCATGACCCTTGGATGCCACCCCTCCTCCGATAAAAGGGACCCCTCTCACTCTATCTCACTCACACCTCCTCGTGAAGGATCTCTCCCCCCCTCTAAAATTATTCCCCATGGTCTCGGATTAGCGAGATACATGTTCCCAGTGGCTTTATCTGGAAAGGACTTGCTGCTTCCGCTGATTTCCTGGAGCGAGGGATGGAGGTTGTCGGTGTACCGGACGTGTGTGCGATCATGGATGCACTGCTGTTTTGCGTTGTTGGACTTGGTTGTGCTAGACCTGCTGGACTTGCTAGTGTTGGACCTGTTGGACTCGCTAGATTTCATCACGATCTTGAGATCAACAAGTGTACGACTACATCAACCAGGAAATCAGTTTCGTTACCAATGCTTTCTCGATGTTCAAGGGTATGTTCTCTATGGATGTATATCCATCCGTTGATTGTATCTAGGTACATAGATCTTGGTGCTTAGATGTTCACATCATAGAATTTTTTTGTTTTCTATGTTGCGAACCCAAGAGTGCTAACAAAACGTGATCTATGCGTAGATGCTTTGCACGGGTAGAACACATATGAGTATGTGGGTGATGATGGTCATATCATTGCATCTTCTATGTATTTTGGATATTGGTGGCATAGCGGGATGAAGCGGCCGGGACTAACTTTACTTGTCCTTGCACATGAGACCTGTGACACGTTTGACATGCAACTAGTTTTTCATAAGTGGCTAGCGGGTGTTTGTCTCTCCTACTATAGTCAATATCTGATTTACAATGAGTTGCTAATAATTTGGTTATCATCGTTGTGGTTCCATGTTCGTAGGTAAGACCGGTTCTATCTTCGAAAGCCCTAAGCCACGTAAAACTTGCAATGGATAAATTAGAACGGTCTAGTTTAGATTGCTGCTGGGCTTGTGTCATGATATGGTAATGTTGTAAGCTAAAGTATAATTGATACTCTTATAACATGTCTAACGTGTAAGTTCATAGACCTTGGCCTTACACACAAAGGAATGATAAATATCATACCACGATGCACATGATAGTGATCAAGTGCAAGAACCATATCATTTCACTTTATCCATATGATGTTTGCCTCTTATATTTCTTGTTTGGCGTTTTGTTAGCATTATAAGATGATCCATCATTTAGATATCAAGATAAAGATGTGTTCTTCCTTAAGTACACACTGTTTTATGTTTCGTCGCTTCAAGACATCACGTTATGATCGGGTGTACTTGAATCCACGTTTGTACAATGGGTGTAAGACAGTTTTACACATGCGAGTACTAAGGTTCTTACTTGGCGAGCCTAGCATGTACAGACATGGCCTCGAAAGACGAACCAAAAGTTTAAGCATGAGTCATATGGTAGATATGATGCCCATATAGATGCTCGGGCTTTGAAGATACACCGACTCACGTGATGATCGGACTTCGTGTAGTGTATTTGGTTCATGTAATCACCAAAACAACTCGAGGGATGTTGGTTTTGAGTGGGAGTTCATTTGTAATTTGGATTAGTCGAACTCAATTTATCATAAACTAAAATCGAAGTGCATTTGCATAGTTTGTTGTAGTCATTGGCATCCATTTACTACCTTATGCTTAGTTTTAATTGAGATAATAGAACTATAAAATTCTGGATATTTACCTTATGAGCTGGTATCGTATTGTTTTGAATGTCAATTTACAGTTTAGAAGTCCTATTACAAACTTTCAACAAACTATATTTACTCAATGAACTTTAATAAGTTGTATTAAATCAAGAGTAACAGTTCTAGTGTTAGTATCTAAAGTATCATGTTTGCCTCCATGATTCTTGATATTCAAATATTGTTTTAGTATCGAGGTTATCTGGGAGCTGAAAGAATTATTTTAGAAACCATCATTTGTGGAAGATATTATGATATCAGAGACAATGTTTATGGTTGCAATATGATAGAGTATAATTTTGAAAAATACACGTTCTCATATTTTATGAGAATTTGCGAAGGTTGGAGACGCTAAGCGTCCTAATCTCCCAAAAAGGTTTTGGGAACTGACATTACTCACGGTTCGTCCATATATGCTATAGTATCTTGATCATGAAAGTTGTCATGATAAGAATAAATATAAGATGTAGGTAAAATGTTTACTACACCAAAAATGCTAGAAAAAGCACACATTTTCCCGAGCACGCTCTGCAATCGCTGATGTTGCTGCACATGGCATCCGGAGAGTCCTTCGTGCGTTGTCCCTAGCCTTCCCCGTGCGAGACGTGGTGCCTGCAGAGAGAGGGGTGGCGGTCCTTTTTCCCTTTCTTTTTCAGATTCTAATACGCAAAATACGATATCTTTTAAACGAATCATCCAAACTGAGATCCGTTTTCACAATTGCGCTAGTCGCGTCGAGATCTACAAAACTAGATCCCATATGATAGGTTTTGAATAAATTCTTGTTTTGCACTGCCCTTTGACCCTACATTGCACTGCCTTCGGTTGTGATGCACGACATGATTTCCTGGCGGTGGACGGCAAGTGCACTGCCTTTTTCTTCTACATTGTACTGCCTTTGGTCGTGGTGTACGGAACGATGTTCTGGCAGTGCACTATCTGCGTACTACCTTTTTGTATTATATTGCACTGCCTTCAAATGGAGTGCACGACGAGGTATGTTGGCAGTGCACTACTTGTACACTGCATTTTTGTGTTGTGTTACACTACCTTCGGTCACAGTGCACGTGACGATGTCCTGGCAGTGGATCAGCCGTGCACTGTCCGTTTATACTGTGTTGCACTGTCTTCGAGCGCAGTGCACGAAAAGGTATCCTGGCAGTGCACGAGTGGCAGTGCACTACTCGTGCACTGCCTTGTTGTGTTGCGTTGCACTGTCTTCGGTCGAAGTGCACTACTTGTGCACTGCCTGTTTTATACTATGTTGTACTGTCCAGTGCACGGGACGATCCAGTGGTAGTTTACCGTTTTTTCTCTTTTTTCTATGGTGCACTGCTCTTTTTACATATACTGCTGCCTACGTATTTGTTTACCACATACGCCTAATAGCAGAATCAATACACTAGTAGAGCAGCAGCGTGGCCACGTGGCGATCAGGAAGAGCAGGATGGGACTGCTGCGCACACGCCTGTTCGACCACGCGTTTCCGTCCTCTCCAGAGTGCGCGCATGCGCTAGTCTCCCTCTTACTACACTAATAGATTACTAAAGAATAAATTTTTAAAAGAACGCCAAACATTTGATGATGGTGATCAACTTAAAAGTACAAGTGTGAAGGTATTAGTATTTGACTATACACGCTTTGAATAATGTGTCATATGTATGGCACCACTTTTGATGTTGATAGATTCTTTTAAAAGAAAAAAATAAATACTAAAAGAGAATCCATAAATATTTGGCAGAAAAGAAAAGACTAGAAATGTCCAGCTAAGGTATATAGATGATATACATGTTAGGGTTGTATTCTTTGCTTGTTAAACAATATGGTTCTTGGCTATTGAATACCGAATTAGTTGGTATGAAATATCATACAGAACAACGCAATTCATGAACTACAATGGCCTAAGTAACTAGCAAAATAATATGTGCTGATGTTCATTGAATACAAATAAAGTGTTATTGTGTTCATCATTGACATCAAAGCTTGCCTTTATGATTTGTTTAAATAATTGTTATTTTGTTCCGATATTATGAGAACAATGGTTGTTCAAATAATTATCGTATTCCATAGAAGATGTATGAACTTTTACAAGTCTAGTTGGAGAAATCACATCCATAAAACTAATGCTAAAATATCGCAAGATAAACGATTGAAAGATCACTTATGAAATGACACCACCGTTTAAATTATATTGGAAAGAAAACATGAAGAAACTCCATGTTGATGGAATTTTGGAGTATTTTATTTTGATCAAATGACGCTTGTGAGACTTTCCTCGATAATTGAAACTCTGTTCATAGGCCAAAAGGGAACGGGTGACTAACTTATTGGAAATTGTGCATATTGATGTATATAGTCCATTATATGTATCGATGTGCGGTGGACCTTTCGACTTCCTATGCTTTCTCCGAAATTTTGAGTGAGTATATCTGTATATTTACTTAATAAGCAAGAAGTATGAAACATTTGAAAAATGTTCAAAGACTTTCAAGATGAAGTGGAAAATCACTATAACGAGAAAATGAAGAATTTATGAATCGATCATAAAGGATGGTATTTGAGTTAAATGTTTAGAAAAACACCTAAGATTTGAGGAATTATTCCATGGATTTGCATTTTCCGAAAAACCATAGGAGTATGGTATGTTCGAGAGATCAGATCGAACCTTGTTTGAAATAGTAAGATCAAAGGTGTCATTTATAAAACTGTCATTATGTTTTAAGGATTAAACCTTTAGAGACTACTGGTTTTACACTAAAAAGAGCACCATCGTGATCCGTTGAAATGACACTATAAAGTTATGGTTTGGGTATGCTATGCATAAGTAAAATGTTTATAACCAAGTCGGATATGCACGTGTTTGTAGGTTATCTCAAATAAATTGTTGGGTAGTCCTCCATAAGACCGAAGAAAAAAGAGTTTATCACTTGGAACATGAAGTTTCTTAAACTGGATTTTTTCACAAAAGTTAAGTGGGAGGACAATAGAACTTTAATTAGGTTGATGAACCTCAGAAACATGTGCTAAGTATCATAGTGCTAGGAAGTGTCCCTTAGGTGGCTAAAATACTGATGGCTCCCGTGATTACAAAGGTTGTGATATCGGAAATTAGAGTACCTATTTGACCGTGTGCGTCGGTAAGAACCAAATAGTAAGATTTAAAACAGAAGTCGTTATTGTTTTGACAATGATGAATCGACTGCATGCAAAGAAGCGATGATGGGCTCTGACTCCATAAAATGACTAGATGTCATAAAATCCGTTATAGTATCCATAAACGAGAAATCAAGTTTTTAAACTTGGAAGACCCTCCGAAAAGGTGTGAAGTCTATCTGTCGTATTTGGATCTATAAAGAAATAGACATGGATGTTTGACATCTATGAAATAGTCGACGTGTCAGAAAGGAGGTTACGACAATGTTCAAGGAGGTGACTATAACAAGATTTGACCTTTCATAATAGTCTTGACGGATTAATTTAGCACCCACTACATGTAATTTGGTATATGGTAGTTAAAAAAACAAAACAATGTTCTTCTAATAGAATTGTTACGTAGGACGTGTACATGATACGGTCTGAAGTGTTTTGTTAAATCAAAGGATGCTAAAAAGACGTGCAAACTTCAATGGTTGAAGTGAGCATAGCAGAGTTGGACTCTTCACCATGATGAAAATGTTAAAAGAGTTTAATTTCATCGGACACGACGAAGATGCTTGCATTTGCAATAAATTAAGTGGGAGCGCTAAGAAAAATTTCCAATACATTATGTAGAGGACATGTTGTTGATTGGAAATGATGTATCTTTTATTGACATGGATTAAGAATTTCATTAAAATTGGATTTCGATAAAAGACTAGGGAAAAACCGGAATATTTGGCATCAATGTCTATATGGATAGATTGAAACGCTAATATGGTTGTGTCAGACGTACATATATGAGATATCGAAAGGCTTCAATATGGAAACGATGAGAAAGGTTCTTGCCGCATGGCAAGTGTTCAATCAAGATTCAAGTGTATTGACACTAGGTAAGTGAAACGAGATTCAAGTGTTTTTACACTTTATGAGTGAAATCACATGAATATTTTGATCAATAATATATACCATGATATGTACATATTCAGATATGTCCTATGATCTAAATGTTATGTGCATATATCAGAATGATTCATAAGATTATAATTGGAAGATAGTAAAGATATTTGTATGAGTTCTATAAGAACTAAGAATATATCATGTATAAGGGACAAATAGTTAAAAGTAGTTCATTGTAAAGTGTTAGGTTGATACTAATTTGCCACAAGATACAAATTAAATTTATCTCAATTTAAACTATGGGTAGCACAATGTAATGAAAAGAAGGTTCCGTGATGGATTTGGATGAGTTCCAAAGTTGATACATTATGACGGATACTACAACAAAAAGTCTAAGTATATGACTGCTATAGTAGCAACAAAGGAGGGAATTTGGTTAAGAAGTTTGTTATCAAACTAGGTGTAGTTCACAGTGGGCTAGTATTATGAAGATATATTGTGCCACAATTATATCAACATGTTTTAACCCAAAGGAACTAAAGGTCTCACCAAAGAACTAAATTTATACAATGCCATCTTATTAGAGAATGAGTAATGCGTAGAGACGCAAAGACATACAAATACACGCGAATTTGAAATTGTCATATCCAGAGATTATGTTAACCACTAGTAAAAGCATATATACAACACTAGAAAACCATAGGTGTTGAATGCGTAAGTCTACAAATTAGATTATTGACTCTAGTGCAAGTGGGAGACTAAAGGGAATATGCCCGAGAGGCAATAATAAAGTGGTTATTATCTTATTCCTTGGTTATGATAAATGTTTATATTGCATGCAATAATCTTATATTTACTAATTGGAAGCACCATACGACCTTCACGTTAATTCTCAGACAAAACACGATAATCTCCATCCGATATACCTCTCAGATGTTAGCAGCCGTTAGATGAGATTGGTTTCACCGCCCTATTTACAGGAACAAGAGTCGTCACAATAATTTCCACCCAAAAATAAACCCAATCTGATCGCATGCCTTCTTGTCTCTCTCTCTCTCTCTCGGCCGCCGCGGCGGTTCCTGGCTTGCCACTGCGGCCCAAACAGCGATCTCACACGTTCAGCTGATCGATGGTGGTATAGGTAATCTCTCGCCACATACTACTAATTAGGGCATCTAGCTAGCTATGTATAGAAGCACCGTACCAGATCGATCAATGGATCAATCAGATCGGCATAATCGATGATATGCTCTGCTACTAGCTAGGTGCATGTTTTGCTACGGTCAAAAGCACCTATCGGCGGCTAATTGTTCCGCACAGAGCGTCGAGCATGTACTATACGTGAAGAAGGACGACACATTGGGGTATCAGATCATCTGTTGTATGTATAGTTTTGTGTCCTGCTTAATTTTTTGGGTTTGCATCCAGCCACTTAATAATTCACTTCTCCCTACAGAGCTGATCTAAATTGTATAGTTTTCAGCCAATATATCTATTGCAGATTTTCTATTTGAAGGGGTGCAAACAGATATACTTTTGTACATGCCCCCTTGTGACAACGGATATGCAAGGTATTTTTTCAGTACTCAGCGAGTATGTGTGTTAAGAGGATGTGTGAGAAAGGATGCCACATAAGGGTTTCAGATTAACCTATTCAAGGTATAATTTGCATCATGCTATTTTATTTGGTTTGCATCTGGGTATTTAATATTTGACAAGTTTGAGTTTGACCTGCAATTCTCGGTACAGGGAAGATCCAAATTGTATTGTTTTTGGCTAATTTTGCTACTTCATGTTTGGATTTTAACAGGCTGAAGCAGATAAACTGTGGTATATGCCAGAGGTTCGAGAACATAGTGTAAGGTATATCACGAGTACTTGGCGCCTCGAGCATGTGCCAACAGAGGATGCATGATCAAGGGTGGCACATCGATATATCAGATTGGTCTATTCCAGGTGTAGTTTGCATGTTGATTTATTATTTTGTCTTGCATTTAGAAATTAAAAAATGGAAAAGTTTGACGTCACTTCTCACTATAGGGCTTATCCAAATTGTATCGCTTTGGGGCTAATTTGTCAACTTTAGATTTGCAATTTAAAGGGCTAAAAAAATTGTGGTATATGCCACCGTTGTGAGAATGAATAAGTCAAGGTATATTAAGATGTATCCTGAGTTGCAAATGTCTTCTGTTTTATCATGTAGATCTCAGCTTTCTATATTGCATAACATTTATTGCTAATTCCGGGATGACTAATGACCTCTATTATTTTTTATCCAATTCACACTCTAATGGACGTACGGTCATGATTAATCTATTCCCCTAATTATCGTTGAGTTTCTCAATTATGCTATACAACAATGAAAGGACAAAACGAGTCTGGGAAAGTATCCCTCTATGTTTTCTACTTCAGACACATAAATTGTCTTTTCACCAAACGATCATGTGTAGCTTTGGACATTTGTCTTTATGTAGTACGAATTAACTGATATTTAGTTTAGTGGATTCATTGTCATGTGATTTTCGTACATCATCTTTGTTTTTTCCTTTTTTTCTCCAGATCATCCGGTGTAATTAACTGAAGAGTTCTTCTAAGAATGTTCTTTTTGTAATATAAAGCTCCATGTATAATCTTCGAAAAATATAAAGCTACATGAAATGTACATCAATTCTATGTTCGGGTTATCTATACAAAAGTTGGTCAAATCAGAATGGATTAGTATATTACAATGTACATGAAAAGACAATCCAAACTATTTTGCAGAGATGGATGGGTTTGATGGGTTAAGACATGGAAAACACCAAGTTGATCTGAACTCACTCCTGTCGAACTAAAAAAAAAGGAACCTACATATTATGATACCTGTCCATACAAAAATAACTTTGTGTTATGGGTGGTAGCTACACACATTTCTAATGCAGAAAAGTAGTTTCAATTTCCCGATTTGAATACTTTTGGTTTTTTTTTCAAAAGTCAACTCGACAAACTAAAAGTCAACGTATGAGTTGAATTTGACAAAAATAAATTTAAATCAAAATTCTAAAACCACTTTTGTACACCAGAATTATGTCCTCTATGAAGAAAATGGGATAGAATGGGAATACATGGCTTGTATAAACGAAAATGCAATGGTGTGTAGGTACCACAATGCATAAAAAATCGCCTCTCTCTGTCCATAATAGAGAAACTAGACAAAGGTATGAGATATATATTAGTTTGCTTCCATAATAGATTATATTAATCTACACTTTACCTCTATATTATTCCCCATTTGTGATAGTAACCTAGAAAATATTATATATCATACACAATATCAAAATATGCATTCGAAATTTCTTTATCAATATATCATAGTTCTATTTTCTACAAGATTTCAAAGAAAATAATATAATATAAACCTTATGTGTAGTATGCATTAGGAGGATTTTTTTAGAATGTGTAGTAGGAGATTCAAGAAGGCTAGCCCGTGCAAGAGCACGGGTTAATGACTAGTTGTATTAATTGGAAACGTTAATACATGTGTGTTTAATAAATAAATAAAAGGCTTCCTAGTTATGTCTCTCTTATAACAAGATGATCAAAGTTTCGTGATCATGTACATTGCATGTTTACAATAACGAGGTCACAACATTGGTGGAATGATGTGATGAACATCCTGAAAAATTGCATTACGATCAAAGTCATTGTGTTTAAAATGCTATAACATCATACGCAGTAATCTAAGTCCTTAGACAATGAGATCATGTCAAACGTCACACCGTAACAGGGTGACTATAAAGGTTGGTTCAAATACTCTGAAGGTGTTATGTTGAGGCTCATGGATCAAGCGTGGGATTTGTACATCCCGATGACGGATAGATATACACTGGGCCCTCTTGGTGATATCACATTGAGATAGCTTGCAAGCAAGTAATGTGATCACTAAAATGTTATATCACGGGAACAAGAAAAGAGTGCATGTCGGTAACGAGATCAAACTAGGTATGGAGATACCGATGAACGAATCTCGGACATGTAATATATTGTGAGATAAAGCGATTTAGTTACGACGTTAAAGGTTCACACGATCACTAGAGTCATCGTTGAATGTGTGGGAGTCAGTACGGATCTCCAGGTCCCACTACTGATTATTGATTAGAGAAAGGTTTTGATCATGTCTGCATTATTCGCGAACCGTAGGGTGACACACTTAAGGGATACCGACACCGTTTGGAACAAATATGTTTTAGATAAAGATTTAAGAAAGCGCTGAAATCATTTCAATGAAAACCGGAATTGTTTTGTGTGAAATTGCAGAAACTGGTTCTGCACGTGATATCAGGGGGTTTTATGTGAATGTTTGTTAATTAATGTAATTAAAAAATTCTGAATAAAATAAATAAAATAGTTTTATTAAATGAGAGATACATTAATTTTGGTGGTATGCTTGTGTGAGTGGAATTTTGAGTGGGGATCTTTTATTTGAGTGGGTGCTCCACCCACGTGAACGAGGAAGAGGTGGGGGCACCCACCATGGATGCCATGGCCCTTGTCTCCTCCTCCTCCTATAAAAGGCACCCCTGTCACTCCATCTCACTCACACTTCCTCGTGAAGGATCTCTCTCCCCCTCGAAATTATTCCTCATGGTCTCGGATTAGCGAGATACATATTTCCGGTGGCTTTATCTGTAAAGGACTTCCTGCTTCCGCTACTTTGCTGGAGCGAGGGACGGAGGTTGTCGGAGTACCGGACGTGCGTGCGATCAAGGATGCACCGCTGCTTTGTGGTGCTGGACCTGTTGGACTTGCTGGTGCTGGACCTACTGGACTCACTGGACTTCATCACGATCTTGAGATCGGCAAGTGTACGACTACATCAACCATGAAATCAGTTTCGTTAACAATGCTTTGTCGATCTTCAAGGGTATCTTCTCTATGAGAGTATATCCACCCGTTGATTGTATCTAGGTAGATAGATCTTGGTGCTTAGATGTTCACATCGTAGGAATCTTTTTGTTTTCTATGCTTCGAACCCAACACTTTCGGCAGCTCGCGAGGCTCTGCTCCTCCACTGTTTGAGCTCTTTATAACCTAAGGGTTGAGCTCTGAACTCACGGACCTGGTTCGGCTATGAGTCACCTCACCCCCTAAAAAACCCTTGGCCCTGGGGCTGGCAGATAGAGCACCTAACCCCACGGTTCCCCTCTAGAGGCCCACAGGACGCCTCTAGAGATACCCTCTTCAGCAGGAAATAAGTTTGGCGCCGAGGTGGAGCCGGTGTCTTGCTCGCGCTTCACCCCCTGTAGAGACACCCGTGAAGGGCATGCGGACCCCGCGAGACCACGCCCCATCGAGAGGATGTGCTCCAAAGAGTGATAGGGGACCCCTCCTCGAGGGCACGTACACGGATAAACTCCTCGAAAGAACAGCCCGGACTCACTATTGTCCATGAGTCACAGGAGTCGTCACCTAAGGCGCCAAGATTCCCACCGACCTAATCGGGCATAGCCCGCTCCTCGACGGGCCGGTCCTACGGCTAAAGGGAGCCCTTGCTGGCAGTGTGCTTAAAGCGACACCCCTGGAGATCGATTCCCTAGGCGTGCTTACCCCAACCATGCCTCACGAGGGCTCCACCCCTGGTCGTCTGGCCCCTCGGCAAGCGTGCCCGACACTCCCAGAAGGTTGCCCCCTACAAGAAGAGGAATATGGGTTACCATCGCGGACCTCAGCAAGGGATTGCTGTGCCATAAATGCGTCTAGGAAGAAAACAACCAGCGTAAAGATCCTCTTACAGACATAGAAGACAAGTCTTTCCTGCAAACTCCACACAAGAGCAGAGCAGTAGATGGTGTCACCCCTAGTGGGGAGGTTCCCCTAGAAAGTACTAATTACAAGGCAAAAGGGCAGAGGGAGCCGACCACTACTCCGACATCATGCATCCCGGGACCGAGCCTCACGCCCCTCGATAGCGCCATGACGACTGCACCTTCAGGGTGGG
Source organism: Avena eriantha (assembly GCA_910589775.1). Taxonomy (NCBI): domain Eukaryota; kingdom Viridiplantae; phylum Streptophyta; class Magnoliopsida; order Poales; family Poaceae; genus Avena; species Avena eriantha. Next base: position 223,143,806 of record OU342741.1, read on the forward strand.
CGAGAGATGAGGGAGAAGTCGACGCGGCACAGCTGCAGGTCAAACACGGATATCGAGAAGTTCCCTGGCTGTGGTACCTGAATCGAAGTGTGAATCCACGCTGGATACGGTTCTCGTAGAGGAAGCGACGCCATCCACTGGTGAGGAACTTCTTGCCACCAGAAAAGGTCAAAATGTGCACCTCCCACTTCCCGTGCCCCCGGAATGGCGCAGATGCGCCACGCTCGGGAGGTCACACGCGGTCCCATGCACAAACCACGGGGGAGGATACACCCTCACGAGCCATTCCAGACTATCGAGGACGACGATGAAGTCGATGACCCTTTCTGGTTCGGGGCCATCTCCGATCTTGGTAACCACGGGAGCAGGGGTCCCTGGCGGGAGGGCCGCGGCAGCAGAGGGAATGCTTGGGCCAGAGCCGACTCTAGACGACCCACCGTGCGCTCCGCGGGGGCGGCCTTGACTGCACTTGGTGAGAGTTTCCCCCGAGGCCTCGCTCATATCCGCAGGGGAACACACGGTGAGAGCTGCGCCACGACCTCCTTCAACCACTTCCGCGGGGGCACCCTCGATAGTGTCTCCACCGCCTCGACCAATACCGCCTTGCCTTTCTCCTTAGCCGAGAAACGTGGAGGTTCCATGGAGAGGAGGAGTGTTTTCCACCCGAGAGCGCGAGGAAAGAAGAAACAAGGCAGTAGAGTGGGAGCGAAAAGATTCTTCCTCCACCTTTAATAGTGCCCGTCAAAAAGACGCATCACTACGCCACCGGCGTGGCATTAACCGCCGGGTCCAATGTGTCGTCATGTCATGGGAATGACTCCCGAAGCAAGAACCGTGCATTTCCGATCTATGGGTGAGCGCCCGCGGCCGTTTGAGCTTCACGGCTAGGATCCGAGCAAGGAGGGTCCTCATTGACTAACGACTATAGGGGCCCACCCATCGTTTGGGGCCACTTGCCCCTTTGGGCCCCCAAGGGGACACGTGCAAGCCAAGCGCCCGGGGACTACTGTCAGAGCCCTGGAATCTAGGGTACCACGTCTCCACGCTGGACGGTCCCTTCATCTGAAGGTCCTCCGCCTTCATGAGGTGGGACGTCGTCAAGAGGAAGGGCGCCCCTCAAGGAAGCAGGCCCGAATGAGCTTCCCGAGGTTACCTCCCTAAGGAGGCTGCCGTGATCTCATGTAGTGTCCCTAAACCTCGGAAACCCCCGAGTGTGTCTAGGGTAGAATGGTAACTACAGCGCTTGAAGCGGAGGCTACCGACCCGACAACAAATACAACCCGTATCAACTGCCTCGGATAAGAGGACCCAATCCACCCTTATTTTGCAGGGGTAGGACAGGTGATCCGGTCGCATGAGGCTCTCTCAGTTCCCATTTCGGTGAAAGGAGGGAAAAAATTAAGAGCACCAGGAAAATACAAAGGACATCGACGAAGGACGCTTTACAGGAGGACAAAGTGGAGCGTGGCAGGCTGGACCGAGTCCACCAAAAAGTAGTCCCCTAGACCAAGATCACGAGGCTGGCACTGTGGTGACCCTTCCCACCGGTGAACCGGGGGAGGAGGCCCGATGCCGCCCTATATAAGGAGCCCTTCTTCTACCTTGCAAAGGACAGATCCCTGGGATCTAAAATCCCTAGTCTTTCATCCACCATTGTAACCTCGTGAGGCAAGCGAGCAATACAATATAGCAGAAGTAGGGGCTTTACCTCCTCGCGAGGGTATCGAACATGGGTAAAAAACCCTGGTGTCAACTCTCTGATGTGCATCCACATCGATGTCTTGACCGTCATCGGACTCCTTCGGAATCGCGAGTTCAGCCCCCTCAGAAACCAAGGGATCGTTGGACCCTAGTTCCTTCACGGGACAAATCTCTGACAAACACGACGACATCATCATCAACTACATCATATTCGATAAAGAGCTTGCATCAATCGTTTGTTTCTGAATATTGCTTGTGAAGATCTTCAGTCTGAATTCCGAGGGTAGGTTACACAATTGTTCTATCCATGTACAGATTAATGCTTTGAGTGCGGGATTGAGTCGATACCATACCACTACTCTTATCATTCTCTTTTATACATTGAATTGGTGGAGCAATGCAATTTTTCTCCTTCCATGAAAGTTAGAGGTCGCCTTATCTCTTGATACCTTTACCTCCAACTTTGTTTCTCCGGAGTGATCCCTGAACGGATGGGAGAAGCGACCCCTTGTTGGTGGTGTCACCGATTTTAAGATGGAGGAAGAACCCTTGTTAGTTGTGTCGCAAAGATCTACATGAAGCAAGACGAGTCAGATGGTCACCCTTCTTCCCTGTACCATTAGGCAAACTCGAGGAAGAGATCCCTTGTTAGTGGTGTTAAATTATAGCACCCCGGGTAAAACCACTAACTAGAAAATCGCGTGATGTTTTTATTTTGTGCATCGTCATGATTGCATGCTCATGTTATTATGACACATTGCATTTGGGCATCTTCATGTCTGCACTCACATTATTTGCCTAAAACTATTTTTCAAAAACCTATCTTTGTTTCTAAATATCCCTGGTATTTATTTCAAATCAAAACCCCGGTTTTTTCGAATAGTTTATTTGTCTAAATAACAATTTACAAATATTTTTCTTAAAATGGAATAAAATGAATAAATAATAAAACATATTTTATAAAATCCTCGAGAAGGAAGTCTAGCCGGTCAGGCTAGAGGCCCAACCGGACTAGGCTACCTACTACCTGACCAAACCCTACGTACCCCCAAATCCCAAACCTAACCCGCCAGCCCGATCCAGCCGCCGCCGCACCCACACCACGCAGCAGGGCTGCAACACGCAGCAGGGCTCCAACCACCCCACGGTGCACCTACACGCTACCGTAACGCAGTGGCACACGCTCCCTTGGCACACCCCAGGCCCATCCCAACGCAAACCCACGCAGTGTGCCGCTCCCGATCCCCACCTACCCTGTGTGATACCTAAGCCCACCTTCCTCGCATCGCTCCTCTTGGGTGACCCCATCCGAGCCCCGCATCCCCGTCCACCTACCGAGCCCTCCTCGCGCCACCCCACGCGTGCGTGCGACGCCGCCTGTAGATCCCCGCCCACAGTCGCTCGCCCCACCGCCCTTCTCTACTAGTCGCCTTCCCTGTTACCCCGTTGAGCGTGCGTCGCCGCATGGACCACGCGTGGCCCACATCGCCGGCCCTCCCTCTCCTCGTCGTCCATGGCCGCCAGCTCGACCTCCTCCAGCAAGCCACCTCTCTATGGGCTCATGTCACTCGTAGACCAACGCTGCCAGCCAGCGCGCAGCTTCCCTATCTAGCAGCGCCGCCAGGACCCCCTCCTGGCCTCTGTCCCCTTCCCAGCACCACGTCATTTCCCTACTTCCGAGGCTCCTATGAGCTCCTCCCCAAGAGCCTCCTCTTCGACTACCCTGCAACGCCTCCGCCTCGCCGGCACCGCCCCTGCCCAGTTCTGCCACCGCATCACCCGACCTCCACCTCCTCTTCTCTGGCCCGACGCGCGCAGCTTCATGTCGGGTCCACCTCCTGCACCCCTTCAGTCACTCCCTGCCTTGTCTTTTGTTGCTCCAACTGCGATGGTGTGCCCTTCTATGTGGTGTTATGCGGATGTATGAAGTGGTGCTTGTGTGATGACATGGAGCTGATGTGGAGAAGTGGTGATTCTTCGGTGTGGGTGCAAAGTGAAGTGGTGATTTTTATGTGGTTGTTTGAAACACCCCCATGCAACAAGATCGACAAGTTGAACAAGAACCTCGTTCCGGGACCCGGATCACAACAACAAGAGCTCCGCTAAGGTCTCCGGCTAAATTAATCAATGCCAACAAGGACACTCAAAGTCCAATGACACCAAACCCCCAAAATCAGAAGGACGAACCCCGAAGACTGATCTCGTTGACCCCGAGACCCTTGATTCCGCTTAATATTTCCTAATTGCATTGCATCTTTGCCATGTGATGCATCATACATGCATCATGCACGATCTTTTGCCATAGTATTAAATAGTGCATCTAGTGTTTCTTTTAGTGCTTGCTTCTTCATGGATTAGGCTGTTGAGTTGATGTAAGCTTCGCCCAATTCTTCAGATGAACCTTCGACAGTGTTTCTCAGGTGAGCATTCACCCCTTTCCTACTTTTCGAGCATCTCCAGCAGAAGCCCAAAAATGCAGCACTGCAAATCAGTTTTGGAGCGCGTGATATCGCGTTCGAGCGCTGCATAATCGTGCGATCTCCACTGGAGGCGCTAAAATACAGCGCCCGAGTGTCCTCGAGTTTTGTGCCCCCACCAGGCGTTGTAAAATAGAGTGCGCGCTATATGCGCAAACACAAAAACAATAATTCCATACATTCAACAAGATCAAACAAACACCGAAAAATTAACAATAAATTGTCTAGAAAATTTATTACAACAAGTTTTGCATCACCAATAGCACAAATACTTTTGCAATACACCAAAAAATAGTTTTACAACAATACAACGATGCCATTCATCAACAAATACAACAAATTGTTTCACAACAATACAACAAACATACAAATGAACTACCGGCCTCTAAACCATTTGCACCACTCCTCGATGAGATCATTTTGAAGCTCATCATGTGCATCATTGGACCGGATTGCATGATAAGAGGCCATGAACTGTGCAATCCTATGTTCTAAGCGTTGACCTTGTACAGGCACACCCATCAAGTCATAGTTGGTGCTTCGTTCTACATCTTTCCCATGGTCATCCTCTATGATCATGTTATGCATGTTGACACAAGCATTCATGATATACCAAAGGCACACTTGGTCCCAAAATCTAGTCGGTCCTCTCACAATAGCAAATTGGGCTTGAAAAACTACCACTAACAAGTAATACAATTCTAAGTTAAAGTGCTAAATCTAAGTTTAACTATACAGTTAAGTTTAAAACCTAAGCTGAGTTCAAAAGCAAATAAATATAAAATAAAGTTCTAGAATCACTTAAGTTGGGAAGCTATTGTCATAAAAATAACCCTGTTTTGGTCAAGTCAAGATTCATCATTCATTTCATAAGTTGTTTGGAAAACATCTGACAACGAAACAGTATGGCCATTCCAACTGTCCATAACCGTGGACGCGGCTATTCAAATAGTTTGACACTCTGTAGAGGTGGTACACTTTCACCACAAGATTCGATACATCTGTCAGGGGTAACCCTCAATCATCATACTTAGTATGCAGATAATCAAACATAACTTTCCCTTTACACACCCTAATATAAGCACCTCTCCTATGAGCATGGCCTCCCAACCATGACCATCAGTCATCTTGGGCACTCCATAGGTGGACAACATTGAGAGGTAGCCTCAGCTCAAACCTCTCCCGCGAGGGAACTAATACTAATGCATATAAATTTCCAGCTAAGCCTTACCCAATTCAGGTAGGGTGGTTGTACGGTAAATTTGGAATGGTATCGCATGAGAATCCAACCATCAGTTTTATAAAAGGGTTAAGGCTCATGCCTCATCATTTCACCATCATAAACCATTTGTGTTTCTCAACACATGTCAAAACATCTCAATAGAATGACTCATCATTCCAAGGTTTTCATAATTCATTTTCACCAAGTGTTCCCATCTAAAGTGACTCAAGTTTTTGATCTACTCTAAACTACTAAGTTAAGAGTGTTCACTAAGGTGGATAAGATGGGTTCAATCTCATGCCATAGAATGACATCTAAAGGGGTTCTAAATAGGTCAAGTTTTATACTCTTTATGCTACCTTCAAAATAAGTAAAGAACTTTGTGTAAACTAAGGGAAGTAAAACTTGTAAATAAGACTTGGGGGAACTAATAGTCAAAGGAGTGTGATCAAAGCATGCCTAAAGCATCTTTGCTAAACCATCTAGTTTGATCCTAGCTTGCTAAGCATTAAACTTGCAAGTGTTAGCTTGCATTGTTAATGGTGGCTTGCCTTGGTTGGTGCAGTGGTTGAAGTTTTCTTCTTCTTCTTCTTGGTAGAAATCCTCCTCCTCGAAAGCTTGGTCAGCACTATCGTCTATAAATACATATGGAGTACAAAATCACCAAACAATACTTAACGAATCTAACTAGCATTCTAAAACACACATTTGATGATCTATTATCATCACAAGCATCACAAGTTTAATTCACTAGTTTCATTCTTTTTAATTTAGAAAAGTAATTTCTACTCATTGAAAAATTAACTAAGATTTAATATCCACCACTTAAAATATGGTATCACGTGGATACATGTCATCAACACATATTCCAACATGTGGGAATGTGATTTAAGGGTGGATCAATATTACTTTGGTTTAAGTTCATTATTTAATGATTTAAAGTGACTAGAAATGCCTATATAGCATTATTTTGGTACTAGTCCAAAGTCACTGCATGTAAACCTTAATATTATTACATATTTAGATAGATATGAAGAAATGTGATTTTTGAGAGTTGGAATCAACTCAAAACCTTTCTTAGTTGATTTTATAAAAATGTTGCATGTTGCAAATACTTCTGTTTTGCTATTTTTACTAGGAGAGATCTATAACTCTAATTGAATTAACTCCAACGGGCTTGGATAGATCATGTCCACACCTTTCAGGAAAAATTGGTTTTATGAAAAATGGATTTGTCAAACTCCCAGAATTGATTTTTAAACTAGTGGACAAAAACTAGATTAACTCTAAATACAAAAAATAAATTTGAATCTCTAAATCACGCGGGAACTAACTGGGTCTGCCCAGCTACGCACAGTGAGCGCAACGGTTTGGCTGACATGCGGGCTCCACCAGTCATTGGCACAGAAACACCGAAACGGTATCTAGCATCCTAGGCCACACGATCTAAAGACGATCCAACGGTGGAGAGTCATCGTCGACGACGGATTACTCCGGCGAGAGTCTGACCTAGACGCGGTGGTGGGGGTCGATTGGGGGCATACCAGGGCTCCAGCAAGATCGATGAGGCGGGCGAACGGTCTGGTAGATGACGGCGAGGTGGGGCGCGGTTGCGGCGGAGCTTGGGGTGCCCTAAATCGCAGACGCCCTTCTCCTGCTGCTGCAGCGCCTTCGGCTCCAATTCCGGCGAGACAGAGGTCGAGCGGCTTCGGCGAGAGGTGGGTGAGGTTCAGTGAGAGGTGGGGAGTGAGTGAGTGTGGAGAATGAGGCTGGTGTTGCCGCTTTATATAGGGTCGACGAGAGGGCAGAGCGGGCTCCGGTGAGGTCATCGATGACGACGATGCAGGGTGCTCTCGGCATGGGCGAGGGCGGCGATGGATTCTCTGTCCCCTGGCGGTCCTCTAGGGCTTAAAGGCGTGGCAAGGCGAGGTCTCTACGGGTCGGGAGCGTGCGGTGAACTGAGCGCAGGCGGCGGTGTTCGACGCGGTTCTTCCGGGCTGCTGGTCACGAGGCGGCGAACGAGGATATATGGGCGGTTGCTGGGCCTGCTGCGGGTGCTGCCACGCAAGGCTAGGGCTTGGCGAGGCCGGTGCTGCCTGGCGGGCGCGACGCTCCGGGGTGATCGGCATGGCGGACAGAGGCATGGGCGCGAGCAAATGCGACTTGTCCTCCGCTCGATTTTGGTCGGGGGCTGGTCGAGGCGATGCGGTGTGATGGCGGTTGTCTGCGAGCGAGCGAAGGAGAGCAGAGGACGGGCTGGTGCGAGCCGTCCATGGTCGGCCTGGTGCATGGCGTCGGGCGGCTTGGTACTGGAGCAGATAGGAGAGAGGGAGAGAGACATAGGGCCGAGGTTATAGCTGGGGGGACAAGGGGACCGAGTTAGGCCCAAATGGTGACCAAATCCACTGCTCACTATAATGTTTTGGAATTTGCAAGATTTGTGAAAGGAGGGAAAAAATTGAGAGCACCAGGAAAATACGAAGGACATCGATGAAGGACGCTTTACAAGAGGACAAAGTGGAGCATGGCAGGCTGGACCGAGTCCACCAAAAAGTAGTCCCCTAGACCAAGATCACGAGGCTGGCACTGTGATGACCCTTCCCACCTGTGAACCGGGGGAGGAGGCCCGATGCCGCCCTATATAAGGAGCCCTTCTTCTACCTTGCAAAGGACAGATCCCTGGGATCTAAAATCCCTAGTCTTTCATCCACCATTGTAACCTCGTGAGGCAAGCGAGCAATACAATATAGCAGGAGTAGGGGCTTTACCTCCTCGCGAGGGTACTGAACATGGGTAAAAAACCCTGATGTCAACTCTCTGATGTGCATCCACATCGATGTCTTGACCGTCATCGGACTCCTTCGGAATCGCGTGTTCAGCCCCCTCGGAAACCAAGGGATCGTTGGACCCTAGTTCCTTCACGGGACAAATCTCTGACAAACACGACGACATCATCATCAACTACATCATATTCGATAAAGAGCTTGCATCAATCGTTTGTTTCTGAATATTGCTTGTGAAGATCTTCAGTCTGAATTCCGAGAGTAGGTTACACAATTGTTCTATCCATGTACAGATTAATGCTTTGAGTGCGGGATTGAGTCGATACCATACCACTACTCTTATCATTCTCTTTTATACATTGAATTGGTGGAGCAATGCAATTTTTCTCCTTCCATGAAAGTTAGAGGTCGCCTTATCTCTTGATACCTTTACCTCCAACTTTGTTTCTCCCGAGTGATCCCTAAACGGATGGGAGAAGCGACCCCTTGTTGGTGGTGTCACCGATTTTAAGATGGAGGAAGAACCCTTGTTAGTTGTGTCGCAAAGATCTACATGAAGCAAGAAGAGTCAGATGGTCACCCTTCTTCCCTGTACCATCAGGCAAACTTGAGGAAGAGATCCCTTGTTAGTGGTGTTAAATTATAGCACCCCGGGTAAAACCACTAACTAGAAAATCGCGTGATGTTTTTATTTTGTGTATCGTCATGATTGCATGCTCATGTTATTATGCCACATTGCATTTGGGCATCTTCATGTCCGTACTCACATTATTTGCCTAAAACTATTTTTCCAAAACCTATCTTTGTTTCTAAATATCCCTGGTATTTATTTCAAATCAAAACCCCGGTTTTTCGGATAGTTTATTTGTCTAAATAACAATTTACAAATATTTTTCTTAAAATGGAATAAAATGAATAAATAATAAAACAGATTTTATAAAATCCTCGAGAAGGAAGTCTATCCGGTCAGGCTAGAGGCCCAACTGGACTAGGCTACCTACTACCCGACCAAACCCTACCTACCCCCAAATCCCAAACCTAACCCGCCAGCCCGACCCAGCCGCCGCCGCACCCACACCACGCAGCAGCGCTGCAACACGCACACAACTCGCCTGGCACACTCCCAACCACCCCGCGGTGCACCTACACGCTACCGTAACGCAGTGGCACACGCTCCCTTGGCACACCCCAGGCCCATCCCAACGCGAACCCACGCAGTGTGCCGCCCCCGATCCCCACCTACCCTGTGTGATACCTGAGCCCACCTTCCTCGCATCGCTCCTCTCGGGTGACCCCATCCGAGCCCCGCATCCCCGTCCACCTACCGAGCCCTCCTCGCGCCACCCCTCGCGTGCGTGCGCCGCCGCCTGCTGATCCCCGCCCACAGTCGCTCGCCCCGCTGCCCTTCTCTACTAGTCGCCTTCCCTGTTACCCCATTGAGCGTGCGTCGCCGCGTGGACCATGCGTGGCCCACATCGCCGGCCCTCCCTCTCCTCGTCGGCCATGGCCACCTGCTCGACCTCCTCCAGCAAGCCACCTCTCTACGGGCTCATGTCACTTGTAGACCGATGCTGCCGGCCAGCGCGCAGCTTCCCTATATAGTAGCGCCGCCAGGGCCCCCTCCTGGCCTCTGTCCCCTTCCCAGCACCACGTCATCTCCCTACTTCCGAGGGTCCTCTGAGAGAGCCTCCTCTTCGACTACCCTGCAATGCCTCCGCCTCGCCGGCACCGCCCCTACCCAGTTCCGCCACCGCATCACCCGACCTCCACCTCCTCTTCTCTGGCCCGACGCGTGCAACTTCATGTCGGGTCCACCTCCTGCACCCCTTCAGTCACTCCCTGCCTTGTCTTTTGTTGCTCCAACTGCGATGGTGTGCCCTTCTATGTGGTGTTATGCAGATGTATGAAGTGGTGCTTGTGTGATGACATGGAGCTGATGTGGAGAAGTGGTGATGCTTCGGTGTGGGTGCAAAGTGAAGTGGTGATTTTTATGTGGTTGTTTGAAACACCCCCATGCAACAAGATCGACAAGTTGAACAAGAACCTCGTTCTGGGACCCGGATCGCAACAACAAGAGCTCCGCCAAGGTCTTCGGCTAAATGAATCAATGCCAACAAGGACACTCGAAGTCCAATGACACCAAACCCCCAAAATCAGAAGGACGATCCCCGAAGACCGATCCCGTTGACCCCGAGACCCTTGATTCCGCTTAATATTTCCTAATTGCATTGCATCTTTGCCATGTGATGCATCATACATGCATCATGCACGATCTTTTGCCATAGTATTAAATAGTGCATCTGGTGTTTCTTTTAGTGCTTGCTTCTTCATGGATTAGGCCGTTGAGTTGATGTAAGCTTCGCTCCGTTCTTCAGATGAACCTTCGACAGTGTTTCTCAGGTGAGCATTCACCCCCTTCCTACTTTTCGAGCATCTCCAGCAGAAGCCCAAAAATGCAGCACTGCAAATCAGTTTTGGATCGCGTGATATCGCATTCGAGCGCTGCATAATCGCGCGATCTCCACTGGAGGCGCTAATATACAGCGTCCGAGTGTCCTCGAGTTTTGTGCCCCCACCAGGCGTTGTAAAATAGAGTGCGCGCTATATGCGCAAAGACAAAAACAATAATTCCATACATTCAACAAGATCAAACAAACACCGAAAAATTAACAATAAATTGTCTAGAAAATTTATTACAACAAGTTTTGCATCACCAATAGCACAAATACTTTTGCAATACACCAACAAATAGTTTTACAACAATACAACGATGCCATTCATCAACAAATACAACAAATTGTTTCACAACAATACAACAAACATACAAATGAACTACCGGACTCTAAACCATTTCCACCACTCCTCGATGAGATCATTTTGAAGCTCATCATGTGCATCATTGGACCGGATTGCATGATAAGAGGCCATGAACCGTGCAATCCTATGTTCTAAGCGTTGAACTTGTACAGGCACACCCATCAAGTCATAGTTGGTGGTTTGTTCTACATCTTTCCCATGATCATCCTCTATGATCATGTTATGGATGTTGACACAAGCATTCATGATATACCAAAGGCACACTTGGTCCCAAAATCTAGCCGGTCCTCTCACAATAGCAAACTGGGCTTGAAAAACTACCACTACCAAGTAATACAATTCTAAGTTAAAGTGCTAAATCTAAGTTTAACTATACAGTTAAGTTTAAAACCTAAGCTGAGTTCAAAAGAAAAGAAATATAAAATAAAGTTCTAGAATCACTTAAGTTGGGAAGCTATTGTCATAAACATAACCCTGTTTTGGTCAAGTCAAGATTCATCATTCATTTCATAAGTTGTTTGGAAAACATCTGACAACGAAACAGTATGGCCATTCCAACTGTCCATAACCGTGGACGCGGCTATTCAAATAGCTTGACACTCTGTAGAGGTGGTACACTTTCACCACAAGATTCGATACATCTGTCAGGGGTAACCCTCAATCATCATACTTAGTATGCAGATAATCAAACATAACTTTCCCTTTACACACCGTAGTATAAGCACCTCTCCTATGAGCATGGCCTCCCAACCATGACCATCAGTCATCTTGGGCACTCCATAGGTGGAGAACATTGAGAGGTAGCCTCAGCTCAAACCTCTCCCGCGAGGGAACTAATACCAATGCATATAAATTTCCAGCTAAGCCTTACCCAATTTAGGTAGGGTGGTTGTACAGTAAATTTGGAATGGTATCGCATCAAAATCCAACCATCAGTTTTATAAAAGGGTTAAGGCTCATGCCTCATCATTTCACCATCATAAACCATTTGTGTTTCTCAACACATGTCAAAACATCTCAATAGAATGACTTATCATTCCAAGGTTTTCATAATTCATTTTCACCAAGTGTTCCCATCTAAAGTGACTCAAGTTTTTGATCTACTCTAAACTACTAAGTTAAGTGTGTTCACTAAGGTGGATAAGATGGGTTCAATCTCATGCCATAGAATGACATCTAAAGGGGTTCTAAATAGGTCAAGTTTTATACTCTTCATGCTACCTTCAAAATAAGTAAAGAACTTTGTGTAAACTAAGGGAAGTAAAACTTGTAAATAAGACTTGGGGGAACTAATAGTCAAAGGAGTGTGATCAAAGCATGCCTAAAGCATCTTTGCTAAACCATCTAGTTTGATCCTCGCTTGCTAAGCATTAAACTTGCAAGTGTTAGCTTGCATTGTTAATGGTGGCTTGCCTTGGTTGGTGCAGTGGTTGAAGTTTTCTTCTTCTTCTTATTGGTAGAAATCCTCCTCCTCGAAAGCTTGGTCAACACTATCGTCTATAAATACATATGGAGTACACAATCACCAAACAATACTTAACTAATCTAACTAGCATTCTAAAACGCACATTTGATGATCTATTATCATCACAAGCATCACAAGTTTAATTCACTAGTTTCATTCTTTTTAATTTAGAAAAGTAATTTCTACTCATTGAAAAATTAACTAAGATTTAATATCCACCACTTAAAATATGGGATCACGTGGATACATGTCATCAACACATGTTCCAACATGTGGGAATGTGATTTAAGGGTGGATCAGTATTACTTTGGTTTAAGTTCATTATTTAATGATTTAAAGTGACTAGAAATGCCGATATAGCATTATTTTGGTACTAGTCCAAAGTCACTACATGTAAACCTTAATACTATTACATATTTAGACAGATATGAAGAAATGTGATTTTTGAGAGTTGGAATCAACTCAAAACCTTTCTTAGCTGATTTTATAAAAATGTTGCAAGTTGCAAATACTTCTGTTTTGCTATTTTTACTAGGAGAGATCTATAATTCTAATTGAATTAACTCCAACGGGCTTGGATAGACCATTTCCACACCTTTCAGGAAAAAATGGTTTTATGAAAAATGGATTTGTCAAACTCCCAGAATTGATTTTTAAACTAGTGGAAAAAAACTAGATTAACTCTAAATAGAAAAAATAAATTTGAATCTCTAACTCACGCGGGAACTAACTGGGTCGGCCCAGCTACGCACAGTGAGCGCAACGGGTTGGCTGACATGCGGGCTCCACCAGTCAGTGGCACAGAAACACCGAAACAGTATCTAGCATCCTAGGCCACACGATCTAAAGACGATCCAACGGTGGAGAGTCATCGTCGACGACGGATTATTCCGGCGAGAGTATGACCTAGACGCGGCGGTGGGGGTCGATTGGGGGCATACCAGGGCTCCAGCAAGGTTGATGAGGCGGGCGAACGGTCTGGTAGACGACGACGAGGTGGGGCGTGGTTGCGGCTGAGGTTGGGGTGCCCTATATCGCAGACGCCCTTCTCCTACTGCTGCAGCGGCTTCAGCTCCAATTTCGGCGAGACAGAGGTCGAGCTGCTTCGGCGAGAGGTGGGTGAGGTTCAGTGAGAGGTGGGGAGTGAGTGAGTGTGGAGAATGAGGCTGGGGTGGCCACTTTATATAGGGTCGACGAGAGGGCAGAGCGGGCTCCGGTGAGGTCATCGATGACGACGATGCAGGGTGCTCTCGGCATGGGCGAGGGCGGCGATGGATTCTCTATCCCCTGGCGGTCCTCTAGGGCTTAAAGGCGTGGCAAGGCGAGGTCTCTACGGGTCGGGAGCGTGCAGTGAACTGAGCGCGGGCGGCGGTGTTCGACGCGGTTCTTCCGGGCTGCTGGTCACGAGGCGGCGAACGAGGATATATGGGCGGTTGCTGGGCCTGCTGCGGGTGCTGCCACGCAAGGCTAGGGCTTGGCGAGGCCGGTGCTGCCCTGGCGGGCGCGGCGCTCCGGGGTGATTGGCATGGCGGACAGAGGCATGGGTGCGAGCAAATGCGACTTGTCCTCCACTCGATTTTGGTCGGGGGCTGGTCGAGGCGATGCGGTGTGATGCGCTTGTCTGCCAGCGAGCGAAGGAGAGCACGGGACGGGCTGGTGCGAGCCGTCCATGGTCGACCTGGCGCATGGCGTCGGGCGGCTTGGTACTGGAGCAGATACGTGAGAGGGAGAGAAAGATAGGGCCGAGGTTTCAGCTGGGGGGACAAGGGGACCGAGTTAGGCCCAAATGGTGACCAAATCCACTGCTGACTATAATGTTTTGGAATTTTCAAGATTTGTGTCTACCACCTGTTTGAGGAAATGGCCACAAGAAGCAAAAGTTTGAATTTTGGTTTCAAAATTTTTGAGTGTTCTCCACTGGTACTAGGTAGTCTCTGGTTGCCAGGGTTTTGAAAGTGGAGCTCAATTGGATGGTTTTTGAAATAGGGGTGATCTAGGCATATGCATTGAAATCAATTTTCACATGCCATTTAAAATAACTATTTGAATGTTTTTAGCAGATCAAAAAGTGGGCCTGGTACCTCATTATGTGTACTAGCAAGGGGTGTAAAGATCCAGAATTATTTCTGTTGAGAAATGAGTGCTAGGAACACTCAAATAGTGTAATGGATTAAAATGTCCATAATGACCATTCCTCATTTTTAATTGTTTTTATTTGATTTTCTTTGGGATTTGCTTGGGAAAGATTTAGATGATGTTTAAATCACCTAAGAAACATTTTACAAGCAAGTAATCACAGGACCATGGCAATTCAAATCAATTCCTAAATTAAATGCACATACACACGAATGCTTTCATTTTTGATTTGGAAAAGTTTTTGTCAACCCTAATTTTGATGATTTGGATCTTGATAATCTTGGATTGAAGTTTTGGGGATGTTACAAACCTTCCCCCCTTAAACAAAATCTCGTCCCGAGATTTACAAAGAAAACTAGGAACTAAAGAGATCTGGGAACTCTGTCCCAATGTAATTTTCGCGCTCCCAAGTGGCTTCCTCCTCGGTATGGTTGCTCCACTGAATCTTTAGAAACTTGATACTCCTGGTCCTGGTGGTCCTATAGGCTTCTTCTAAGATACGGATTGGTACTTCTCTATAGGTCAGATCATTGTTGATTTCTACAGCTCTGTGATCGATTTTCTTGAAAACTTCAGTCTTCTCAGGCACTTCCAAGCATTTGCGAAGTAACGAGATATGGAACACATTGTGGATGGCTGACATCTTGTCAGGCAGTTCTAGTTGATACGATACTTCTCCTCGACGGTTCAGAAACTTGAAGGGCCCGATATATCTGGGGGCTACTTTCCTTTTAGACTAAAGAATTTAGTTCCTTCAATGGTGAAACTTTGAGATACACAATATCTCCGACATTGAAAGTCAGGTCTCCTTCTTTTGTCAGCATAACTCTTTTGTCTGGATTGGGCGGTCTTGAGGTGCTCACGGACTTTGTCAACTTACTCTTCTGGTTCTTTGAGAATGTCGGGTCCAAAGATCTGACTCTTTCCTACTTGCGACCAATTCAAATGGGTACAACACTTTCTTCCATATAGGAATTCAAATGGTGCCATCTGCAAACTAGCTTGATAACTGTTGTTATATGAGAATTCTGCGAAGGGCAGACAATCTTCCCATTTTGATCCGTATTCCAACACACAAGCTCTAAGCATATCCTCTAGGATCTAGTTGACTCTCTCAGTCTATCCATCTGTTTGCGGGTGATACGCGGTGCTGAAGTTCAACTTGGTTCTCAATCCTTTTTGGACATTCTGCCAAAATCTCGAGGTAAACTAGGTTCCTCGATCTGATGCTATGGTCTTGGGGGTTCCATGCAGACTAACAATTCTAGCGATGTATAGCTCTGCTAACTTTGCACTCTGGTAGGTAGTCTTGACAGGTATAAAGTGGGCTACCTTGGATAGTCTATCAACTATGACCCAGATTGAGTCATTTCCCCTACTAGAAGTAGGTAAACCGGTGATAAAGTCCATTCTGACGGAATCCCATTTCCATTCCGGAATCTGCAATGGTTGCAACAGTCCTGCAGGTCTCTGATGCTCTTCTTTGACTCTTTGACAGATGTCACATTTGGCGATATAGCTTCCGATTTATCTCTTCATCTTGTGCCACCAAAATTGCTCTTTCAAATCCTGATACATCTTTGTTCCTCTGGGGTGGATAGAATAAAGAGTATCATGAGCTTCCTTCATGATCACCTGCTTCAGCTCCGAATCTGCGGGCACACAGATACTTCCTTTGTACCATAGTACTCCTTCTTCGTCTTCGATGAATCCAGGTACCTTTCCTGTACCAATACGACGTTTGATTCCGTCGATACTTTCATTCCCTTTCTGGGCTTCCTTGGTTTGGCTAATCAAAGTGGGTTGAAGTTCAATGCTAGCTAAGAATCCTTTGCTAACTAATTCAGTCATGAACTGTTCCAACTCTTCATACAAACTTGGTTGCTTCTCCTTGATCATGGTGTTTAGCCTACACGGCAATCTGCTAAGAGCATCCGCTACCACATTGGCTTTGCCGGGGTGATAGTGAATGTCAAGGTCATAATCCTTGATTAACTCTATCCATCTCCTTTGCCTCATATTTAGCTCCTTTTGAGTGAAGATATATTTTAAGGTCTTGTGATCTGAGTAAATCTCACAGTGATTACCCATCAGATAATGACGCCATGTCTTTAACGCTAGAACCACAGCTGCTAGCTCAAGATCATGGGTCGGATAGTTCTTCTCATGTTGCTTCAGTTGTCTAGACAGATACGCGATGACTTTGCCTTCTTGCATCAGTACACATCCTAGACCAATCTTGGATGCGTCACAATACACATCAAATGGCTTCTTGATATCTGGCATGATTAATATTGGGGCTGATATCAATCTCTTCTTCAGCTCCTGAAAACTGGCTTCACATTTGTCTGTCCATTCAAACTTCTTGTCCTTCTTCAACAATTGGGTCATTGGTCGGGCTATGCTCGAGAATCCTTCTACGAACTTGCGGTAGTATCCCGCTAATCCGATAAATGCACGGACTTGGGTTTGAGTGGTTGGGGCTTCCCATTCTTTGACATTTTTGATCTTGGCGGGATCAACAGAGACTCCTCTGGCAGACACAATATGTCCTAGGAATCCTACTTCTTTCAGCCAAAACTCACACTTGCTGAACATGGCATATAACTGATGCTCTCTCAGGGTTTCTAGGATGATTCTCAGATGTTGCTCAAGTTCTTCTTCTGACTTGGAGTAGATAAGAATGTCGTCGATAAACAAAACTACAAACTTATCTAGGAAATTCATAAAGATCTTATTCATGAGATTCATGAAATAAGCAGGGGCATTGGTTAACCCAAAAGACATAACCGTATACTCATATAAACCATAGCGAGTAGTAAAGGCAGTCTTTGGAATATCCGTTGCACGAATCTTAAGTTGGTGATAACCAGTCCTAAGATCAATCTTTGAGAATACCTGAGCTCCAGTCAACTGATCAAATAGATCCTCTATCTTTGGCAAGGGGTAATTGTTCTTGATAGTGATGTCATTCAACTTTCTGTAATCTGTGCACAGACGGTTGCCTCCATCTTTCTTGTCGACGAATAACACTGGTGATCTCCATGGAGATGCGCTTGGTTGAATCAAGCCTTTGGCTAACATAGCATCCAACTGCTTCTTCAGTTTTACTAACTCTGAGGGGTTCATGTTATAGGGTCTATGGGCTATGGGTCCGGTTTCGGGGATTAGTTCGATAATGAACTCAATATCCCTATCCGAGGGCATACCTGGCAATTCATTTGGGAATACGTCGGGGTATTCACAGACTACTCTGACTTGGTCAATGGTGGGCAGGGCTACACTCTTGTTGCACTTGAATTGACGGGGTATGGTTTCAGATATGTGCTCTACTTTTACTCCAGAACTACTGGTCATCGTGATGGCTTTCTGACCACAGTCTATCAGTTCCTTATGCCTTGACATCCAGTCCATACCTAGTACTACTTCCAAACCTTTGGTTCTGAGTACAATTAGGTTGGCATAAAAATCTATCCCATCTATTCTGATAGGCACAACTTTGCAAATTTTTCTAGCTTTGGTTGTTGAGCCAGGTATTTGCACTATCATGACATGCTTCAGATTGGTTGGGTGAATCTTACTAGTGCATGGAAATTCTTCAGTGACAAATGAATGCGATGCTCCCGAATCAAACAATACTCTTGCTAAAACTGAGTTGACAGAAAACATACCCAGCACTACATCTGGCGCTTCCTGGGCTTCCTCTATGTTCATGTGGAAGAGACGGCCGTTGCGGTTGTGAGGGTTCCCTGGGGGCAAATCTTCTTCCTGGTTGAACACGACACTGCTGCTGAGCTGGGGCATTCACATTGGTATTGGCTGCAGTCTTCTTGGGACACTCATTTGAGTAGTGACCCTTCACTCCACACTCGAAACATGTGATCTAGGACTTGTCCTTGACTGCGACAGGCACAACATTGCTGCCAGTTCTGGGTGCAGTGTTGTTTTTGTTGTTGCTGGTGTTCTTGGGAGGTGCACGGTTGAAATTGTTGGCATTGCCAGAGTTGTGATTGTTTCCTCCAGACTTCCCATTTCCTCCGTTATGGTTGGGGTAGCTTGGGAGAGACTTTGGCGGTCAGTTGTTCCTTGGTCCATATCTCGATGAGGGGTTAGGACGGTACTTCTGGTGACTGATGGATCCTGATTGCTGCATCATATGATGCTTGCGGTTGTCGTTGGCCTGGTTAATCTTCCCTTCCATCTGAATGGCAGAGTCGACTAGATCTTCGAGATCCTGGAAACGCATGTTGATAAGGACACTCTACATCTCATCATGCAGTCCGTTCAGGAATCTCTCCTTCTTCTTGGCCTCCGTGTTGATCTCATCAGGTGCATATCTGGCAAGTGACAGGAATCTGTCATGGTACTCCACCACAGTCATTCTTCCTTTCTTGAATTCGCGGAACTCATCTCTCATTCTGTGGACTAGACCTTGCGGCACGTGGGTGCGGCTGAACTTGACCTTAAATGCTTCCCATGTCATCACTTGACCATGGTTCATATTGCGGATACTATTCCACCAAGCTCTTGCATCTCCTGCCAAGTAGTGGGTGGCAAAGAGAACTTTCTCATTTTCATCAACTCTTGCAACTTCTAAGTTGTTTTCCATGGTTTGTAACCAGTCATCAGCATCTAATGGGTTATCAGATTGGTTGAAGATTGGGGTATTGGTGTTCTAAAAGTTTTTGAGTTTGGATCCCTGGTGATCCTGATTTCCATGCCCTTGGTTGTTGAGAGCCATCTAGGCGATCTGTTGAAGTGTTTCTAAGTTGGCTTGGCGTTATAACCTTCTTGCTTCACGGTCGAAGATGAGATTCTGCAAGATCTGCAGCATTGGGTCTTGCGACGAGCTGCTCCCTCCTTGGTTTCCACGAGTAATCTGAAGATTGAGATAGATATAGGGGTAAGAGGGAAATTCTAAGGTTCATGGTTTTGGGTTTTCAAAGCTAAAACTTTGAGTTAGACTCAGGTTTTTCAACTAACTTCATTTCATTCATGCAAGCAACACACGATACAAACACACACCACAACAATCAAAGGAAAGCAGATAGTTTGAAGAACCATTCTGCAAGCTATGATACAGTGGGACCGATACATCTCATGCTACGATAGTGCTCTAGTGCATCTACTCATCGTCGATGAAGTCAGAGTCCTCATCATCAGTGTAGAAGTCTACAGCATCCTCCTCCAGAAAGTCATCATCATTGTTGAGGTAAGAATCCATGTCTTCCTGGATGTCTTCACCCTCATCTTCTTCTTCCTTGGCGGCAAGCTGAGCTTCTTGCTCCCTGATGGTATTCTCGAGGTCAGCCACCTTCTTGCGAAGACGGGAGATGGTGCGATCCTTCTTTGCACGCTGGCGGCGAAGAGACTGGCGATCTTGGACGAGCAATGCGAAAGTCTGGGCCTTCTGGTCGGCAATGGCATGGTTCTGGTTGGCTAGCTCCCTGGCATTGTCTAGTTCCTGCGGCCTGTCATGCAGCAAGAAGTCAAGATTATCCACTTGACGCTTCAACTCTGGGTGACCTAGCATCTCCATCGGCATTCCCATGAAGTATTTCTTGCATAGTGGGCAAAACAGGTTCCTTGGATCTTGTTGACGCTGAGGGCACATAGACGTGCGAGAGCTTCATGCATGGCCTTGGCTAATTCATCTAGCTAGTTGTTCTCTCTCACGGAGAACTGAATTCTCCAGAAGTTGGTGCTTCAATGCTTCCTCTAAGATCCGCGGTGACTAGCCACTGTAGGTCTCCTCCTGGGGGTCCTGGAAGTTGAGCTCCAAGAAATTCCGGATGTGGGCGTCCCAGTAACTCCGACAATGAATCCAGATCCCTCTCGAAGATCAGCTGACCTCTGTTTTCTAACTGGTAAAACTTGCTGAACTGAGTCTCCATCTACAAGAATTAAGGATGAGGATATTAGTGAAGTGATCAAGTGTGTCAAATTTTAAGTAGTAATGTAGGAATTTTGAGGAACATGAATTTTGGAGAAATAAAGAATTCCCAAGGATGAGAGAGGAGATAATTTTTCATAAATACTCACTTCGGTTTTTGAAACTAAGTTTTTGTTTGGACATCCATTCTAATTAGGGTCTCCTATGGTCAGGATGGCTCTGATACCAACTTTTCAACACCCGGATTTTTAATCCCATATGCCCGTTATGCCATACCTCGTAATCCCAGGATTACCATTTTTGCGAGACATAACGGATTGGATATCACAGTACATCATCCATTACAAACCATACATAAGGTCTTACACAAATAAGGATCTCATGATCCAGTCTTAATACAACAAACAGCGGAAATAAAAGATAAGCGTAGCGGTGGGGTCCATCTGCAAGGGCACAGGCAATGCTGAGGAAGGCAGATAGTCCTAGTTATCATAGCCGTCCTGCTGGCCATCATCTTGATAGTCTCCTTCATAGTCTGACCATGGGAATAGCCAGGGAGAAAAGCCATGAGTACTCTTTAAGTACTCGCAAACTACCACTAACACGTAATACAATTCTAAGTTAAAGTCCTAAATCTAAGTTTAACTATACAGTTAAGTTTGGAACCTAAGCTAAGTACAGAAGCAAAGAAATATAAAATAAAGTTCTAGAATCACTTAAGTTGGGAAGCTATTGTCATAAACATAACCCTATTTTGGTCAAGTCAAGATTCATCATTCATTTCATAAGTTGTTTGGAAAACATCTGACAACGAAACAGTATGGCCATTCCAACTGTCCATAACCGTGGACGCGGCTATTCAAATAGTTTGACACTCTGTAGAGGTGGTACACTTTCACCACAAGATTCGATACATCTGTGAGGGGTAACCCTCAATCATCATACTTAGTATGCAGATAATGAAACATAAATTTCCCTTTACACACCGTAGTATAAGCACCTCTCCTATGAGCATGGCCTCCCAACCATGACCATCAGTCATCTTGGGCACTCCATAGGTGGACAAAATTGAGAGGTAGCCTCAGCTCAAACCTCTCCCGCGAGGGAACTAATACTAATGCATATAAATTTCCAGCTAAGCCTTACCCAATTCAGGTAGTGTGGTTGTACGGTAAATTTGGAATGGTATCGCATCATAATCCAACCATCAGTTTTATAAAAGCATTAAGGCTCATGCCTCATCATTTCACCATCATAAACCATTTGTGTTTCTCAACACATGTCAAAACATCTCAATAGAATGACTCATCATTCCAAGGTTTTCATAATTCATTTTCACCAAGTGTTCCCATCTAAAGTGACTCAAGTTTTTGATCTACTCTAAACTACTAAGTAAGAGTGTTCACTAAGGTGGATAAGATGGGTTCAATCTCATGCCATACAATGACATCTAAAGGGGTTCTAAATAGGTCAAGTTTTATACTCTTTATGCTACCTTCAAAATAAGTAAAGAACTTTGTGTAAACTAAGGGAAGTAAAACTTGTAAATAAGACTTGGGGGAACTAATAGTCAAAGGAGTGTGATCAAAGCATGCCTAAAGCATCTTTGCTAAACCATCTAGTTTGATCCTAGCTTGCTAAGCATTAAACTTGCAAGTGTTAGCTTGCATTGTTAATGGTGGCTTGCCTTGGTTGGTGAAGTGGTTGAAGTTTTCTTCTTCTTTTTCTTGGTAGAACTCCTCCTCCTCGAAAGCTTGGTCGGTACTATAATCTATAAATACATACGGAGTAGACAATCACCAAACAATACTTAAGTAATCTAACTAGCATTCTAAAACACACATTTGATGATCTATTATCATCACAAGCATCACAAGTTTAATTCACTAGTTTCATTCTTTTTAATTTAGAAAAGTAATTTCTACTGATTGAAAAATTAACTAAGATTTAATATCCACCACTTAAAATATCGGATCATGTGGACAAATGTCATCACCACATATTCCAACATCTGGGAATGTGATTTAAGGGTGGATCAATATTACTTTGGTTTAAGTTCATTATTTAATGATTTAAAGTGACTAGAAATGCCTATATAGCATTATTTTGGTACTAGTCCAAAGTCACTGCATGTAACCCTTAATATTATTACATATTTAGATAGATATGAAGAAATGTGATTTTTTAGAGTTGTAATCAACTCAAAACCTTTCTTAGTTGATTTTATAAAAATGTTGCAAGTTGCAAATACTTCTGTTTTGTTATTTTTACTAGGAGAGATCTATAACTCTAATTGAATTAACTCCAAGCGGCTTGGATACATCATTTGCACACCTTTTAGGAAAAAATGGTTTTATGCAAAGTGGATTTGTCAAACTCCCAGAATTGATTTTTAAACTAGTGGACATAAACTAGATTAACTCTAAATAGAAAAAACTAAATTTGAATCTCTAACTCGTGCGGGAACTAACTGGGCCGACCCAGCTATGCACAGTGAGCGCAACGGGCTGCCTGACATGCGGGCTCTACCAGTCAGTGGCACAGAAACACGGAAACGGTATCTAGCATCCTAGGCCACACGATGTAAAGACGATCCAACGGTGGAGAGTCATCATTGACGACAGATTACTCCGACGAGAGTCTGACGTAGACGCGGCGGTGGGGCTCGATTGGGGGCATACCAGGGCTCCAGCAAGGTCGGTGGCGGGCAAACGGTCTAGTAGACAACGGCGATGTGGGGCGCGGTTGTGGCGGAGCTTGGGGTGCCCTAAATCGTAGACGCCCTTCTCCTCCTGCCGCGACGGCTTGGGTTCCAATTTCGGCGAGATAGAGCTCGAGCGGCTTCGGCGAGAGGTGGGTGAGATTCAGTGAGAGGTGCGGAGTGTGTGAGTGTGGAGAAATGAGGCTGGGGTGGCCGCTTTATATAGGGTCGACGAGACGGCAGAGCAGGCTCCGGTGAGGTCATTGGTGACGACGATGTGGGGCGCTCTCGGCATGGGCGAGGGCGGCGATGGATTCTCTGTCCCCCGGCGGTCCTCCGGGGCTTAAAGGCGCGGCAAGGTGAGGTCTCTACGGGTCGGGAGTGTACGATAAACTGAGCACGGGCGACGGTGTTCGACACGGTTCTTCTGGGCTGCTCGTCACGAGGCGGCAAACGAGGATGTCTGGGCGGTTGCTGGGCCTGCTGCGGGTGCTGCCACGCAAGGCTAGGGCTTGGCGAGGCCGGTGCTGCCCTGGCGAGCGCAGCGCTCCGGATTGATCGGCATGGCGGACAGAGTCATGGGCGCGAGCAAATGCGACTTGTCCTCTGCTCTATTTTGGTCGGGGGCTGGTCGAGGCGATGCGGTGTGATGGCGCTTGTCTGCCAGCGAGCGAAGGAGAGCGCGGGACGGGCTAGTGCGAGCCGTCATGGTCGGCCTGGCGCATGGCGTCCGGCGGCTTGGTACTCGAGAAGATAGGGGAGAGGGAGAGAGAGCTAGGGCCGGGGTTTTAGCTGGGGGGACAAGGGGACCGAGTTAGGCCCAAACGGTGACCAAATCGATTGCTCACTATAGTGTTTTGGATTTTGCAAGATTTGTGTCTGCCACCTGTTTGATGAAATGGCCGCAAGAAGCAAAAGTTTGAATTTTGGTTTCAAAATTTTGAGTGTTCTCCACTTGTACTAGGTAGTCTCTGGTTGCTAGGGTTTTGAAAGTGGATCTCAATTGCATGGTTTTTGAAATAGGGGTGGTCTAGGCATATGCATTGAATTCAATTTTCACATGCCATTTAAAATAACTATTTGAATGTTTTTAGCAGCTCAACAAGTGGGCCTTGGTACCTCATTATTTGTACTAGCAAGGGGTGTAAAGATCCAGAATTATTTCTGTTGAGAAATGAGTGGTAGGAACACTCAAAGTAGTGTAATGGATTAAAATGTCCAAAATGACCATTCCTCATTTTTAATTGTTTTTTATTTGATTTTCTTTGGGATTTGCTTGGGAAAGATTTAGATGATGTTTAAATCACCTAAGAAACATTTTACAAGCAAGTAATCACAGAACCATGGCGATTCAAATCAATTCCTAAATTAAATGCACATACACATGAATGCTTTCATTTTTAATTTGGAAAAGTTTTTGTCAACCCTAATTTCGATGATTTGGATCTTGATAAGCTTGGATTGAAGTTTTGGGGATGATACACGAGTCATAGTTGCTTGCTCAGGTGTTGCTTCGTTTTGTCGATGTTCCACTATTGTTGGGGGTTGGCACATGATTAATGGAAGAGATGATCATGGCTTTCATTACAACTTGTTAAATTAAAATGTTGGAAATAGATATAATGCAGAGGCACATGTGGGTAATAGATGTTATTTGGTTTTTACCCGCCCACTTGTGTCCACTTAGGACCAAAGTTCTTGACACCTGTTCCGATACTGAGCATGCTAACCACATGTGGGGTGTCTAAGCACCCCTATAGCTTATTACCTGATTTAAAAGTACTATACTGGGGGCCACAAAATTAGTTCAGGCTTTATACGTCACCTACTGTACCTATGCCATACTATGCCATGTTTATTACCTATGGCTCGATGAGCGTTTATTACTGTTGCGTAGGTGTGGCACTCTATCACATGCATATATATTATCTATGGCCTCTGCTCGCATGACAAGTCCACGCAACCTCAGGGTCCGTATGAGGAGGATTATGTATACCTTGTACGCGTAGGTCATTCGAGTGGCCCCCACGTACTTGCTTTAGGTGTAGGAAAGCATCGTGTTCGAAGCCCCGCTGACATACCGATGGGTGTATGTTAACTGATCTGGCAAAAAGGATCGAAATACATGTGGAAACTTTGGTGCACCCCTGCAGGGTTTGTTGGCGATTTATCCCATGAAGGAACTAGGGTCCAATGATCCCTTGGTTCATGAGGGGGCTGAACACGCGATTCTAAAGGAGTTCGACAACGGCTACAGCGGCGGAGCAGATGCACGACAGAGAGTTGACACCGGGGTTTTTTACCCAGGTTTGGGACCCTCGTGAGGAGGTAAAGCCCCTACTCCTGCTTTGTTGTATTGCTCGATTGCCTCGCAAGGTTACAATGGTGGATTAAAGTCTAGGGTTTTAGAGCTCTAGGATATGTCCCTTCCAAGGTAAGAGAAGGACTCCTTATATAGGGCGGCGTCGGGCCCTTCCCGTAGCCTTTGGATGGGAGAGGTGTCCATAGTGCCGCCCCCCATGATCCTGGTCTAGGAGACTACATTACATGAACTTGGTCTAGAACACCGCGCTCCAATCCATTCTCCTGTAAAGCATCCTTTGTCGATGTCCTTTGTCTTCATATGGTGCTCTCTACTTTTTCCCTCCTTTGACCAAAATAGCAACTAGGGAGCCTCCTTCCACCAAATCACCTGCTCCTTCCATGTGAAAGGAGAGTGGACCTGGTCTTCTTTACCGAGGCGGCTGATGCCACGAAAGCCCTACGCTCGTAGTCGGGGATGCAGTTCGTACTCCATCTTGTGTAGTTACTGTTCTACCCCAGACATACCCTGAGGTATCCGAGGCTCGTAGATG
The DNA here is from genome assembly GCA_910589775.1 of Avena eriantha. NCBI lineage: Eukaryota > Viridiplantae > Streptophyta > Magnoliopsida > Poales > Poaceae > Avena > Avena eriantha. The sequence continues at coordinate 223,169,856 of OU342741.1, forward strand.
TTTACCTGGCGTTGTATCGGTCCCTCTCGAGGGTGTACCTCACGATGCCTGCCCAGTTTGGTCCCTTGGAGAGGCGTCCTACCTCTAGAAGGAGAAGACTCCTAAGATGCAGGGCTCAAAGGGGCAAGCGGCCTCAAATGGTGTACGTGCCCTGTGCTCCCTTGGTCAACAAAGACCCGGCCTGCTCGAATCCTGTGCATGAAGCCCAACTAGATGTAATGCTCCGGTAGTTGCCCCCTCTCCATGGCACCCCCGCGCTTCTTAGCTGAGTCGAAGACCTCGCCCCCTCTCCATGGCACCCCCGCGCTTCTTGGCTGAGGAGGTGCAGTGTACTTGGCACGACTCTCTTCGTACTTTCACCCGTGGAGGAAAGTGCGGCCTCGGGAGAGACTCCCACCAAGCGCGGGCATGGCCGTCCTCGCAGGAGTGGAAGGGGTTGCCGTGGAGGGCATGGTGGTATGCCTGGAGTTGGATCCGGCCCAAACACCCCTGCTGCTGCCAAGGCACCAACTCTGGCGGCCCCTTCTCCTGTGGTCATCAAGAATGAGGATGACCCTGAGCCTCAAAGGGTCATCGACTTCATCGTCATTCTAGATGGCTTGGACTAGTTCATGAGGGTGGAGCTCCCCAAGCGATTCGTGCTCGGGACCGCACATGACCTCCCGGACACGGTGCAGCTGCGCCACTCTAGGGGCTCCAGAAGTTCATCTCCGGCGGCTGGCAGCGCTTCCTCTCCGAGCACTGCATCCAGCGTGGCTTCCCGCTACGATTTTTTTATGCCGACAAGGGGGAATTCTCCATCTCGGTGTTCCACATGCAGCTGTGCTGCGTGGATTATCCTCCTCACCTTTGGTTCACATGCAGCTGTGCCGCTAGGATCCACAGAGCTTGGTCCTAGGAGGTGTGATGCCGAAATAGTTGTCGGCTCCTTTTGCCTTGTAATTAAGACTTTAGGATGAACTTCCTAGTGAAGGTCCTTGTTCTATTTTGCCTCCCTTTGTTTTTTTTGTGCTCGCAATTTCTCATGTGTTCATGATGTAGCACCCACTTGTTGGGGCCAGTGACGGCGACTCACGCCTCCCTTTCGCGGTGACAACCCTCTAGAGGCATCAACTGCGTTCCCCGAGGGATTACGTGTCCTGGTACGGCACCCTCGTGAGGCAAGGTTGTAGGCATAGCACCTGTGGGGGTGATTTCTGAGGATGGTGTTAGTGGGGTGCAACTAGCGAGGCTCGTTCCAGCCAACGAGCTAGGCTGCCGCGTGGTGGACCGTTTTTTATTAGGCCCGCAAGGCTTGTAGCGCCTCAAGAGGGTAGGCCCCTACTCTCGCAGGGGATAGCCTAGGTTATTGGGCCTTAGGGTGCCCAGTCGACTTGCCGTGGCTCTTCGATTGTGGTGGATTCGGGTTGTTCCCTTGAGGAGAGGCCCCAGCGCGTACCCTTGAAGAGGGGTCCTATGCTAACTTCTAGAGTCCCCCTATTGATAGGGGGAACGGCCTTGCGAGGCTCGCGTGCCTTTCCTAGGTGACTCCTGTCTGGATGACCGTCACGTGCGAACGAATGTGTCAGGAGGCCTGAGGCGTGCTCATGCGAAGTGTTGAATACTCTAGGAACCGTAGGTGAGGTAACTCACCACCGACTAGGGCTGTAAGCTCAGAGCTCAGGCTTTAGGCCCTGCGAAGTTTAACCTGTTAGAGAGGGCTTCTTGAGGTTCACTCCGTAGGCTTCTCGAGGAGAAAACCATAGCATTCGGTGTTCTTCCCTCCAGGCCCCATGGCACGGGTTTTGTGGGTTTCACGCGGATTTTACACAAACATTATGAACCATGGGCGACATAACTCACGCCCAAGGAATGGGCCGTGGAGTTCAGAGCTCGGCACTTTAGGTACTGATGATCTTGGGCTGCGAAGGAACAGGGGCCTCACGAGCCATCGCGAGGATAAAAACATGGTCATGAATTGTGGGTGAGGTTACTCACGACCGAGGAACGGCCCGTGGAGTTCAGAGCTCGACACTTTAGGTCCTGACAAGCTCGGGCTGTGGAGGAATAGGGCCTCATGAGCCGTCGCGAGGATAAATACATGGTCCACAACCATGTGTGAGGTAACTCACGGTCGATAAATGGGCCGTGGAGTTTAGGGCAATAGGGAAATAACACCCACCGTTAGAGGCCCATACACGCACCGCACGAGGATCTTAGGGACCAGGAACTGTGTGACGAGGTAACTCATGGCAGGGACTATCTCGTGAGTTTGGAGGTTGACATTTTAGGCCCTGATGCTGATAGGGAGCTGGCCCAGCGAAGGGTCTCGTCCCTAGCTCCCGCTCGTGCAGAGTGTGTGAGGGAAATCTGGTGGTGCGGTTTTCGGAGAAATGTTTTTTTGAGGAAAAACCCAAGTAGTCAAGTGTGCGCGCAACACAAGATCCAAGGAATCCACTAGTATAGGCTTATTACAAACGCCACCGCGGCTCACACGAGGTCTAACGAGAGGCAAAACCACAAGGGGTGAGGGTTTTTCGGGGTTCACTACGGTGACCCAGCATACCACTACATGATGTAGTACACTATAGTCGTTGACATAACACCAATGAACACTACAAGAAATGTTGGATTTTACAACGGATGATTTTCGTGGTTGAAGGTCCGTTTTTTGTGGCTAAAAAGTCTTCTACGACGGATGCCCATCATGGTAAAAGCCCCATCACAAAAGAATCTACCATGGTTTTTTCCTGACCGTGGCGGATCGCACCCTTCAGCCAAGAAAACTTGTTCCGTCGTAGATCTGTTCACCAGTCACGTTGACTGCTAACGTCATGCAAAATGCCACGTGGCAAACACCGTTAACGACCAGTTACCACCGCATAACAGCCACAGAAATCATGGTATAAGCCAGGCCCAGCCAAGGCCTGCTCATAATTAAGTGGGCCGACCCATCAAGAGAGCCCAATAAGATTATGACCCATTACTGTTTCGTCCGACATTGTTTGAAATGGGCCGAAAGATGTGGCCTGCAGTGGCTCAGGAATGTCAGACCCATTACTGATTCGGCCTACAAAAGCCCACACTTTTGGAACACTGTGCGACCCGTTAACAGGCTACGTCAAGTAGGCCCGATACTGTTAAAGCCCACGGTCAGCCCGTCACTGTTCTCACAGCTCGTCATGGGCCGCCTACGAACAACCCACTTGTGAGAACGTCTGATACTGTTCTGGCCTTTTACTATTCTGGCTCGTTACTGTTCTGGTCGTCTATTATTCATGTCCATTAATATTGTGGACCTTTAATGTTCTGGCCCGTTACTGTGCTGGTTGCCCCTGTTCTGGCATGTTACTATTCAGGCCTCTTACTATTCTGGCCTGTTAGTATTCTGGCCTGTTACTATGCTGGATTGCCACTATTCTGGTCTGCTGGTGTTTTGTGCTTCTACTATTTTGGCCTATTACTGTTTGGCATGTTATTATTTCGGCTTGTTACTCTTCGGGTGTGTTACTGTTTTGGCCAGTTACCGTTGTTATTTTGGTTTGTCACTGTTTTTTCATGTGACTGTTTTGGCTCGTTACAGTTACCGTTTCGGTAATTCTGAAACCTGATCAACCTGGCTTGCGTAGTTATGGTACCGCCATGCGTGGACGGCATCAACTAAATGCCTACATGGCCTATGCGAGTTATCTAGATATTACATCAGCTGCAAACTTCTTAAATATATTACAAAATGGAAAGAAAATTCAGCACTTTAGTTGCGAATTAAGTTGATAGCAGAGTCCTCAATTTGCTTTCTCAATCGATCAACTGCATCTACCTTTGAGTGTGACAGCTACATTGGACAACCACCTTGAGATATGATCTTGTAGTCCCCTCTTTGGTGGCGATAGCAATAATTATAGTCTGAAACTAACTAATAACAAGTTAATACAACAAAGAAGACAAACTCCTCATAGCTAAGAATGAACTAATAGGAATTATAACAACATAATACAAACTTGTACAGCAGGAATGCAAACCATGAATGAACTATATAGTAGAGAATAGTTATTTCGTTGCCTAGGATGAACCAGAACCAGATACGACATATAATGGTGTGGCTTGTGAACATATAGAACATGACATACAAGCATTAGACAAGTATGACAACAATGAAATGAGAAATCAAACAAAGTTTTTCTTAGAATTTCAGTATAAACTAGCCAGGTTATTTTAGCAAATATATATGGAAGCAGTGGTATCTACTGGAAAGCAAGAGACATTGGGTGACTCGGAATTTGCAAAGAGCTACACAATGGCATGCAGTTACTGTCATAGCTAAGAATGAACTACATAGAAATTATAACCGCATCATACCATAACTCGTTGAGCAGGAATGGAAAACATGAATGAACAATACAATAAAGAATATTTATGCCGTTGATTAGGACGAACCAGCACTAGATACAGAAAATATATAATGGCATCACTGGTGGACCTATAGGCTGTGCAAACCAACATGTTCCGTGTTGCCTTTTTGAGCTCTACGCAAAGAAACCGTAAATAGTCAGTGTTGCAGCTTTTGAAGAATGAGATGGCAACAACAAAATTATAATCAAACTAGTACGAAGACTTTGAACGGGCACCACAGGATAGCAGAATGTTGCCAGGGAGGAAATAATAGCAGGAACTTAGCTCAGGAATAACCAGATAGAGTCAGTAACTGAGTATCAGGGCATCCACACTACTATTTTCCACTGACATTACATTTTGCAAGAACAACACAATAGCAGGAATTTACTGGTGTACATAGCAGCTAAGATAAGGACATGTGCATGATAAAATAACAGACATGTTCATGACATGATATTTGTAGAGCAGCGAATGCAAACCAACATGTCTAATGACATTGTATGTACTAGCACGAAGAATAGGCATGCCTAGTGACTTGTATGTACTAGCACGATTACAAAAATGCAGTTCGCTATGACATGTTTGAACCTGCTATACCGCTGACAAAACAAAAACGGGTTGGAGATTTGGTTAACCCTTGTCGGAGAGGTGTAAACATCGTCTGTACCGTGCGAGTGACGTCCAGGTCATCGAGGGTGCTACAGTTGCGGCGGCTGTTGGCGTTGGGGAAGCAGATATGGGGCGGTTAATGCCAGCTTGAAAGCGGTGGACGAGAGTGATACGTTGCAAACGTATCTATAATGTTTTATGTTCCATGCTTGGATTTATCTACTTTCTTATGTTTTGTCCACACTTTGGAGTACTTTTCATATGATTTCTTGGACAAACCTATTAACAAGAGACATAGTGCCAGCTGCCTGTTTTCTGCTGTTTTTGGTTCCAAGAAAGTCAGAAAATGAATATTCTTGGAATTGGACGGGATAAAACCCAAAGTCATTATTTTACCGAGGGACACCTAGAGCAAGAATACGAGACGGAGAGGGGTTGGGACCCAGCCACACCACCTGGCAGTGCTAGGGGTGGTCTGGCCGGCCTAGACAGCCCCTCGGTCTTCCTCTTCGCCTATAAGATGCCTTCTGACCTAAAAACTCAGGGGGGGGTCGACGTTTTTCCAGAAGGAGTTCTGCTCCGCCGCCACCAACAGATTCCACGAAACAACACCAGAAACTCCGTTCTGGCACCCTGCCGGGACGTGGAATTGGAGGAGATGATCGCCATCATCATCACCATCACTTCTCCATCGACCATCCATGTTTCCCCCATCTATGAATGAGTAATCCCCCGACGTAGGCTATGGGGATGGTAGGGATTGGATGAGATCATTCATGTAATGGCATCAGATTGTTAGGGCATGGTGCCTAGTATCTACTATTAGTGCTTTTCGACTTTGTTGCAGCTTGTTATGCTTAATGCTTGTCACTAGGGCCCGAGTACCATGATTTCAGATCTGAACATGTTATTGATTCATTATGATAGTATTATTTATGGTCTTACATACAAGTTGTATAGACACGTTTTTGTCCGGAACGAAAGGCCCCGAAGTGACAGCACTTGGGATAACTGGAGGGAATGGCTTTGATGTGAGGATCACATGTGTTCACGGAGTGTTAATGCTTTGCTCCGGTGCTCTATTAAAAGGAACACCTTAATTTCTAGTAGTTCCCTTGAGGCCCCGCTGCAAACGTGCTGGCAGGACAAAAGATGTTGTGCAAGTTCTCATTGCGAGCACGTATGACTATATATGGAACACATGCCTAGGATTATTTAGTACTTGGATGCTTTATCTTATTTATCTGCAAATGCCCTATGTTCTGATTGCCATCTGAATTGTCTTGTCCATGCAACGCCCGTCCATCCAACCCTATGCCTACCGCACTCGAATCCTACTATTTGCTGCTATTGTTACTACTGTCTTTACTTTACTACTGTTGTTACTTTACTATTCCTACCACAAAACTGTTGCTACTGATAAACTGCTTTGAGCAAGATTGTTTCCAAGTGCAGCTGAATTGACAACTCAGTTGTTAAGCCTTATAAATATTCTTTGGCTCCCCTTGTGTCGAATCAATAAATTGGGTTTCACATCCCTCGAAAATACTGCGATACACCCCCTATACTTGTGGGTCATCAAGACTATTTTCTGGCGCCGTTGCCGAGGAGCATAGCTTTATTTATCAAGTCCACTTGGAATCACTATTGTTCAAGCTTAGTTTATTTCCACCTTGTTTGCTTGTTTCTTGATCAAAATACAAAAAATAATAGTTCCTAGTCTAGTTGTTATTTTCGTTGGTCTGTTGTTGTATTGCTTTATCATGCTTTCTATCAATGGTTGTTTTCTTTGAAATTGACTCTTATTGGCAAGGTGGGTTCACGGAATATCAAAAATATTATTATAAGGAACACCGCTTGTCACAAAGAGGGAAACACTTATGGGAAGAAATTGATAAATTGTATACCATTGCTAGAAACGTGTGCTCTTCTTATAATGTTACTTATTGCTTTGATAAATCTTGTTGCTGTAAGAGGTATAAACACCTCCCTTTTCAATGTGAGTATAATGATAATGTTACAATATCTTCTTATGTTAAAGGAGATTATGACTTTTATGATGTGGAACAAATTGAAGAATTTATTGCTTGGAAGGGTGCATTTGAACTTGCTAGTTTGCTTGAAAACATTGATGATTCACCTTATAAATATGAGTTTTATGATATACTTAGATTTTGCTTTGATAATTACAAGGAAGAAAATGGCTATATTCTTGAATATATTAGTAGATGCTTTCCACAAATGGAAGAGACTAATGCCTTGCAGGATCCTATGGAAGAAGAAATTCATGAGCCTGAAAGCTCATTAGATGAAAAATAAGAGGAGAGTGATGAAAAAAAGGAGGAAGAATGGATTAGCTACCCATGCCAACCTTCTATCCCTTACATTATTGGATTGTCCCCCATGCTTACCAAAGGTGGATGAATGTTATGCTCATGTTATCTATGATAATCCTTTATGTGTGCTTAACTTCGATTTGCATGGTACTCAAGAGTTTTGCTTAGAAAATGTTTATGCTAAAGCTCTAGACGATGGTCCTATATTGAATGATCAGTCATCTTGTTATAGAGTTGTTAAAAGTGGGTTTGAAGGTTTTAGTCCCACTATTTTTGAGCTTGATAAAAATTATGTGTTTGTAGATCATGAAAAGCATGCTTTATGTGATAGTTATATTGTTGAGTTTATTCATGAGGCTACTGAAAATTATTATGAGAGAGGAAAATATGGTTGTAGAAGCTTTCATGGTATTGACACACCTCTCTATGTGCTGAAAGTTTTGAAGTTACTCTTGTTTTATCTTCCTATGCCTATCACTTTGTTCTTTGCGAATTTATTTGAATACAAGATTCCTATGCATAGGAAGTGAGTTAGACTTGAATGTGTTTTGAATTTTCTTCCTGATGCTCTCTTTTACTTCAATTCATATTTCTTATGTGAGCATCCTCTTAAACTATCATGCCTAACTTAAAGGCGTTAAAGAAAAGTATTTATTGGGAGATAACCCAAAAGTTTTAGATGATTCTTGGAAGTTATTACTTCAGTAATAATCACTCCTTATCCTTTTTATTTGCGTTTTGTGCCAAGCGTAACCTCTAATGAGAGAGAAGTAATGGTTGGAAAAGTTGCTGTCCCAAACAGATTTCTGTGCTTCACCTTAAAAATTCATGTAAAATCTCTGTACGTCCTTTTGAGGAGTTAATTTTTTTGCTTCTGCCCCAGGTTTTTATCTAACTTCCGTTAGTTCAACACTTTTTGATTTGAGGAATAGAAGGTCTTAGAAAAATTCGTATTTACCTGCTGGTCTGTTTTGACAGATTTCTGCTTTTATTTGCATTTGCTTCTTGTTGGTTCCTTTTTGAGTTCTTTTGGGGAATTGAGCTTTTTGAGGGAAGTGCTACAGTAGCTTGTGTTTTAATGAAAGTTTTATTGGTGTTGTAACTGAACCTAAAGACTTATTATCTTGAGTTCACTAATGTTGCTAATAAAGATTGTGTGAAGTTTTGTATGAAGAAAAATTTCAGGTGTATGGAAGGAATGAGTAATAAGATGAAGGATGTACTAAAGCTCAAGCTTGGGGATGCCACGCGTGTAACCCCAACAAATATACAAGTGTCAAAGCTTGGGGATGCCCTAGGCATCCCCCCTCTTCATCAATAAAAATCCCAGGTTTGTTCCAAACGCTTCATTTTTATTGTTTCATGCCAAGTTGTGTTGTTCTTGGAGCGTCTTCTTTTTCGTTTTCGTTTTGGTTTTTCGTTTGCTTTGTTTTCTTATTTTGCTGAATAAATTGGTTGGACCCCCTCTTTCATACATTGGTTTTCAAATAGTTTGGTTTGGATTGGAAAAGAGTAGGAAAGTTAATGCTTAAGTGGTAAAGAGAGCTTGTTTTTGACTGTGGCCTATGCTTTGTCATGCCATGCTTGATATTGATTTGGCTTTATGCTTAGTATTCTTTGCTGTAGCATGGCTTGTTATAAACAATTGAGATTGCTTAATGTGCCTTTGAAGAATCATGCGTTGTTTTAGCATATTAAAGCATAGTATTGTGGTATTCTCCTTTGATGCTTTATTTGGGTTGACTTGGCACATGCTCACACCATGTTATGACTATCCCAAGTCACCATAGCCTTTATTATCCTTTAGTTTTCAACTTGTAGTATCACTTTATGCTTTGATTAATGATGTTTTGTCGCTCTGCATGATTATGGCCATTATTGCTCTCTTAGTTGGTCGCTCCCAGTCTTTTGCTAGCCTTCATAACCAAGTATGAGTTCCACTCATGTATCCAAATCCTTAAACCAAGTTATTCCAAAGAGTCCACCATACCTAGCTATTAGAATATGCTATTCCAAGTATATTCATGTTTTTATCTACCTTCCAAATTAAACATGTTATGAGAAAACTAGTGATTAAAGCTCTCACGAACTTGATGGCACACTTTACTTTTTTGCATTTAATAAACTTGAACCATTGGGTTCCTCTTTGTTGCGTATATGCTTGCGCTTTATAAGTTGAAATTAAGAACCATGTATCATGGGGAACGCTTTCAACATTGCACTTGTACTTTGTACCCCGTTGATATCATGTTCTTTTGCTTATGGATCCCGGCGGTGTGAAATAAAAGTGGAACTTGTAAGGTCATGGAGTTTGTATGTTTGTTAGAGAAACGCTTGGGCCGCTAGCCTAAGCCATGCCTAATTATGGTGGAAACTTGCAGCATGACCATAATGATCACTCTATGAAGCATCCTCAATAAAAACCTATGCAAATAGTAAATAAAAAGATCGCCGAGATGCTCATTGTCTGCTTGCCTTGTCATTTTGATTATGGGATAGCTCCTATATCATGTGCATGGGGTACCCCGTTGGCGGTTCTTTATGACACATATGTACTTACAACGATAAGAGCTTACTCGTGACTAAAGTTGAGTAGCATGAGGTTCGGTCTTCGTAAGTAAGGGGCATGAGATTTCGGTTTATAACTTGTCAAGCATATCCTCTTAGTTGTGTCACCTTAACCTTAATCACCTTCAAGATGCTTATGATAGGGGCAATGAGAGCTGAAAGCTAATAAGTACCGTAATTTTTGGAAGCTCTTTATGAATCTTGAGTCTCTACTTCCTTCTTTGAAGGCCTTTCTTCCACTTTTATATTGAGTCTCCACCTTCTATCTTTATGCACCTACTTTGAGAGCATAGTGGCCATTCTTAGTTTTCTGTGCATTGTACCAAGACTTGTTGATTGATGCATAGCTTTGATATTTCTTGTTTTAAACTATTTGTATCTAGTCACTCTTATAAACTTTGAACGTGTCCTATGCATTTATGTTTGCTACTCTATGAAGGACAAGCTGAATACTACTATGCTATGTTTTCTTTATTTGAAACAAACAAACGTCTTGCAAAGAATTGTTATTCATGAATCTTTTATTTGTGCCTTTTCATGTTGCAACATAGTTTCTTTGCCTTATTGCTAGAACTTTGTCTTTCATGTTATGATTGAAGTACTATGATCCCAGCTTCGAATGTTTTACAAATACTTTGATCAAGTTTATGATGGTGCATGTCACCTCAAAAATTATTCTTTCTTTATCACTTACCTACTCGAGGACGAGCAGGACTTATGTTTGGGGATGTTGATACGTTGCAAACGTATCTATAATTTTTGATGTTCCATGCTTGGTTTTATCAACTTTCTTATGTTTTGTCCACACTTTGGAGTAGTTTTCATATGATTTCTTGGACTAACCTATTAACAAGAGCCACAAAGCCAGCTCCTTGTTTTCTGCTGTTTTTGGTTCCAGGAAAGTTAGAAAAGGAATATTCTCGGAATTGGATAGGACAAAAGCCAAAGTCATTATTTTACCGAGGGAAACCTGGAGCCAGAATATGACACACAGTGGGGATGGTGCCCAGCCACACCACCTGGGCACGCCAGGTGGTGGTCTGGCCGCCCCAGACACCCCCTCGGTCTCCCTCTCTGCCTATAAGATGCCTTCTGACCTAAAAACTCAGGGGGGTTCGACGTTTTTTCTAGAAGGAGTTCCGTTTCGCCGCCACCACCAGATTCCTCGAAACAGCACCAAAAACTCCGTTGTGGCACCCTGCTGGGACGGGGAATTTGGATGAGATCATCGCCATCATCATCACCATCGCTTCTCCATCGACCATCCATGTTTCCCCCATCTATAAGTGAGTAATCCCCCGCTGTAGGCTATGGGGATCGTAGGGATTGGATGAGATCGTTCAAGTAATGGCATCAGATTGTTAGGGCATGGTGCCTAGTATCTACTATTAGTGCTTTTTGACTTTGTTGCAACTTGTTATGCTTAATGCTTGTCACTAGGGCCCGAGTGCCATGATTTCAGATCTGAACATGTTATTGATTCATTGTGATAGTATTGTTTATGGTCTTACCTGCAAGTTGTATACACACGTTGTTGTTCGGAACCAAAGGCCCTGAAGTGACAACAATCGGGATAACCGGAGGGAATGGCTTTGATGTGAGGATTACATGTGTTCACGGAGTGTTAATGCTTTGCTCCGGTGCTCTATTAAAAGGAGCACCTTAATTGCCAGTAGTTCCCTTGAGGCCCCGCTGTCAACAGGCTTGCTGGACAAAATATGTTGTGCAAGTTCTCATTGTGAGAACGTATGACTATATATGGAACACATGCCTAGGATTATTTAGTACTTGGATTCTTTATCTTATTTATCTGCAAATGCCCTATGTTCTGATTGCCATGTGAGTTGTCTTGTCCATGCAATGCCCGTCCATCCATCCCTATGCCTACCGCACTCGAATCCTACTGTTTGCTGCTATTGTTACTACTATCTTTACTTTACTACTGCTGTTACTTTACTATTCCTACTACAAAACTATTGCTACTGATAAACTGCTATGAGCAAGATTGTTTCCAGGTGCAGCTGAATTGACAACTCAGTTGTTAAGGCTTATAAATATTCTTTGGCTCCCCTTGTGTCGAATCAATAAATTGGGTTTCACTTCCCTCGAAAATACTGCGATACACCCCCAATACTTGTGGGTCATCAGAGAGCGTCATTGAGGCAGATCCGATGCAGTGAACGGCGATGGCCGTGCAACTGGTATGGAGCAGTGGATGTGGAACTCTTTGAACTAGATCACGCCCGGTGGACACCGGTGAAGCGGATCTGGTATGGTTAGGTAGGTTTCGACGGCGAGGAAGCCGATCTTGGGCGGTCGATGATGCCATCGGCGTGGTGAACGACACCGTAGCTCATAGATTTGGTGGGTGAGCGTTGGTGAAGCTGCTGCGCAACGGTGCACGAGACCGCAGCTCAAGCCGGTGCACATGGTGGTTGTGGAGGGGACAGAGGAGCTTGGGATTTTTGGGAGGGATGATAGAAAAAACTGGGGAATCGGGACCATAGAGGTGAGCAGGAAAAATAATTATGATCGTGCCGCCGAGCTACCGACTTTAGCATGCCCATTTGTCGTCTGAAAAATGGGTAGATTTGGAATTTTAAATTCTAAAGTTTTTGAAAGGGAAGGGCGCGAAATGCTTCAAGGTTGGTGTGTGGTTTTGCCGCTCGATTGAGAATTTGAATTTGGCTTGTGCCCATCTAATAATAATAATAATAATAATAGAAAAATGGTACTCCCCTGGTCGGTGGGATATTTTTGGCTCAAAGTTTTTGAAGCGGTGGGGTGGGAAATGCTTGGTAGGTGGGCGATTTTGCCGCTTGATTGAGATTTTGAATTTGGCTAGCCTCCATCTACTAATAGAAAAAAGGTAGTAGACCGTACGCTATCTATCGAGGAATTCAAGGCCGAGAGTCACATCAACTGATCATCCATAAACATTATTTTGCATAGATACTTGGATACCTTCCATTCACACAACATAGGCGGTAAATTTTGCCGCTTGACTCAGATTTTAAATTTGTCTTGGTTCCATGTAATAATATAAATATGGTACTACCTCGGTGGGTGATTTTGCCTGAAAATGTTTGAAACAGAGGGGGTGTGAAATGCTTCGGGGTCGGTGGGTTATTTTCTAGCTCGATTACAATTTTGAATTTGGCTGCTGACCAAGTTTTTATTACTAGAAAAAAGGTTATGTAGTTCGAACGCCATCTGGTCAGAAATTTAACGCGAGACTCACATCAACTCATACCTCCGATTCAAACGGGGTAAGCGGTAGGTTTTGGTGGTCGACAATGATTTTGAATTTAGAGGTTGTCCAAAAAATAATTAAAAAATAGGCCATTCTCCCTCTATTTGAGGGATCCAAGTCAGGGAGAGTGATTATATACCACGTGTATGAAAATGCAGATCTCCGATACAAGAATGTTTGTTTAACATAACAACAAACAAATGTCTAAATAGCTCTGATTCAAGCATGTGAAAATGGTGTGCAACCAAGGTCTACTAATTATTTAGTTGTTGGCACAGACTCTTCTATAGGAAGCACTAACTAAATGGTAGTACTAATTCAGATAAAATAAAAATCCTGCTGCGAAAAAAATACTCATACTACAACATACTATCAAAACACAAAGACCAGCTAAAGTATATGTAGAACAAATAAAACAAGATTTCATCACGCATACACTATTATATAGAGAACACCATTTCATCATATAAAACAATGTTTTATCAGACACACCTAGGCCCCCAAAACAAGTAGACAACTCTAATATTTTAGCCCCTGCCGCTGTGACTGCAGCATAAACAAAGGTGCCGCCACAGTTCCATCAGCTACCAAAACAAACAAATATCAGACTACAACTCCAAATAACACAACCTAGGAAAACACATGATTGCCTAAACAAGCCTTGCTGGTTCATCTTAGTGTTATTTTCATCTCTTTGATGTTGCAGTCTGAATCAGCTGTGTTGCTGACAGGACTTCCATTTCGTTTCTTTGATTTAGCACTCCGAATCACGTCGGTTGCTGAAGGAAATGAACAAAATGATCAGCAAAATCATAGGTGTACAATAATGCAAGGGTTGCACATGAATGACTACACTAACCAGGTGTCATAATGTAGGGATGTAAAGTACACCAACGTTTACGAGATTTGAACTTCTTAGACTTCATGCTGCTGAGATCTAATTCGAATACACCCTCCATCACCCATATAACCACCATTTCTTTATCCTCAAATGCACAGAGTAACCTTACTGCATCTTTCCCACCATATTCCCATGATTTATCAAGGCCAAGGAGAGTATCCAACTCAGACTTTATATGAGGCACCCAAGCTTCCCATTTGCCTATTGATGATCTTGCATTGGACCACCTGTTTAGACTGAAGTCTCTTATAACTACAAGGGAAACATCTCCATTATGCCCCTTAGTGATGAAAAAATTGCGCCTAGAAATATCATGTGTCTCATGGGGGCACTCAATATAAAATAGTTTGGTTGTCACGTTATTGAAGGTAATTATATATCTGTACTTCATTGTTGGCCAGTACAAAATGTCCCCTGTGAGAGTTGACGGCCTGCGATCAATCTTAGCCAGGATCGCAGCAGGTTCAATCCAGTCCTCCCATTTTCCTAACTCTAATGAGTACCTCTACACTAGTACTTGGTTACCATTGGTTACTATCTAAACAACCCAGAAATTGCCGCAACAGTGTGAAGACAATTGCCCATGATTTCTTGAACAGAGAATTGTGCCGCTGTCATACTCACGTCTCCACCACATTGGTGGTTCTGGTATCACTGCTTCACTTCCACTGATTGGATCCCAAGCATTTATCATGTTAGACCCTTGTGGATAATGAAGTAGCACAATACCATTGCGAGATCCGAGTAGATATGGTTTGTAGGCTATATGTACTTCCACCAGCCTGTTCAGCTTCTGGAAGATGGATTGGTCAAGATTATGATCTGTTAAGAATCGAGCATCCTCGGAGCTGTTGGTTGGCACCCCAAGTAAGGACATTCCTCTGTTGTGTGAAAGGGTTAGCCTTTTGTAATCGTTGCTTCCCCTCAAGTCCATCCAACATTTTTGGGCGACTGATGCCCTCAGTATGCTGGATGGGTGCGGAGGAATCCTGACAAGAATCTGACCAAATACATCGCCTAGCAAGTCATTGATTGTTGCATATGTTCTTCCCATGAAGCTAGTAGGATGATGCAAATAGCACAAGTGCATCATCAGAATTAAGTAAACAGCACAATGCACAACCCTAAAAAAATAATTAAGTATATACCACAATACATCATAAATTTTGACAGGAAAATTTATCATCGAAATTTCCTAAACTGCACCCATCTGAAAAACTACCTAAAAAGCAGAGTCTATCAACAAAATAACCTAAACAGCACCGGGAATCAACTAGAGTAGTATGAAAGCACCAAAAAATTCTTTAGCATGTCGGAACTGGGCAAAGGGAATGAAGAACTTTTTTTAGGTCACCCAGGAGGACAAAAAGGCCCCCATCTGAATTTTCTGGTTTTATCATAAAGAAGAGGAGAAAAAACGGACGCAACTTCAGTGACTTGATGAGCCCAAGTCTCATGGTGACTTGCCCTAGGATCTACCTTCCATCTTAGATCAAACGTATGATAGTAGTTCAGATTTTGAACTAAATAGTAAAACTATTCGAAAAAATTGACAAAAAATCAGTAAATCATCGGTGCCTAGGTTTGAATCCTATGAAAGTTTCATCCCATTCATATCACTAGCTTGTGATTAAATAGATTTTTATGTTCCTACTACTACTAGTTTAAACTAATATCCACTGCATCCAGAAAAACCACGGAGCATAATACACAAAAGAGGGAGGAAGTTAGGGAGAAAAAATCCAACACAGAACTTACAATGGGGTCGACGAGTTCTGAGCATATGGAGTAGGCGCCACCGATGAATGACGAGCCAGAGCCGTTTTCACTGAATAAGCATGACCACGAGCTGACACATTCCTAGCATCCCACGCAGTCATCACTTTCGCAGTGGCAACCAACATAGCAGAATTTTTTCCAGTAGCAGCCGACGAGGATTTCGACTGCGCCTCCACTGCTTTCCAAGCATCACTCAACACTGCCCAAGACTCTGATGCGGTACAAGCATCGGCCTCCGCATCCGCTTCACATGTATCCACTGGTGCTGCTTCGGCATCCACCTCTGCTTTATAGGCATTTGTCGATGCAGCAAATGCATCCACCAACGCCGATTCCATTTCCTTTAGATGCCACAAGCTTATTTAGCTCGCAATGCCCAAAAATAAATGCATTATATCCTTCATAAAGCCCGTAATGGCTGGAGGTTGGGGACGTACATACCAGCGAACGGCGGTGCGGTGGTGCTCAATGGTGGAGCGGCAGGGACGGTCCGGTCGAGGGAGGTCGGCCAGGCAGAGAAGATGACGATGGGGTCAAGGGGCACACGACTGAGCTACCTCGAATTCGAAACAAACTTTCACCCCACTATTTATTTTTGTTTTTTGCGAACCCCGCCTTTTTTTAGGGGAAACCTCGGCTATATTAATAGTAGCAACCACACGACTGATACAAGTTTGTGCACTTGCGTTGCTCAGTTTCCCGCCTACAGACATCAAGTTTGTGCACCTATTCTTGTGTGACAATCAATTGCTGGGTAAAATATTCCAGGTGGTAGAAGCCTGCCCTTTCTATGACATCAAGATCTAGAGTTCAAACATCGACCTGAAATTCCACAATCTACAACTACAAGTTTTGATTTACTACCAGAAACATGCTAACAAATCACTCGCAACTAGCATTAACATCATCCTTAATAGATCTCAGAAGGAAAAAAATTGCAAGATAAAAAACCACTGCAAGTTCCAATAAGATGACTGTTGTTGCCAAATATAGTCACATAAAGCCAGGTCCAATATATATGTCATATTAGTACATCAAATATATAGATTCGTGGACACCACACACCAGCAGAGTAACAAAAACAGTTATAGTACCTGACTTAACAAACAGTCATCCTCACAGGACACCCAAACCCTTCAAAAATGAAAGTAGTAATATGGTTTACAGATTTCCTCATCTTTTGCAGGATCAGGACTGTATGGGCATGGAGAATCTCGAATTTCTGTTAGGGTCTCATGTGCTTCTAGAGCCGAATTGAAAAGATTGTCAGCTCGCATTCCCACCGGTTCCAAGATCATGTCATACACCTGGCCAATCAGCTCGTTGCCATCCACACCAGGAAACTCAGAGACTAAGTTGTCAGCCAGGAACTTTTGAAAATCAACAGCAGCATTATGAGCAACTGAAATTGATGTATTCCATCCTACAGTCAAATCAGCTATGAGCTTAGTGGATGTGGACACTTCTTCCTTCAGGCGCCTAATCTGTTCATCCTGGTGTTTCACTTTCTCTTAACGGCATGAAATCATGTGTCCATGAGCTTTGTATTTCTCTCGGAGACGGGCAATTGTCAAATCCTTGTAGTGACCAGCACCATTACGACATGAGCAATATGAGTAAGGTGGAAACTACAGATAACAAATCCAAAATTAAACCAGATTCTCATTTTAAAAGAAATAAACCAAATTCTTGTTTCACAATCCAAATTTAGCAACACACGTCGTGCAAGCTCCACAGTGGTACCACAAATGGCAAAAAACCATAGAGGCATATTTCCCAAACATGGGAAACATAATCGACATGAAAAGGGCCGTACTTCAGGGTTTGCCTTCTTAGCTGGCACGTGAGCAGTCCGAGCCTTAGTAAAGGGTGGCAACAAATTAGAATGACTTCATTTCTGCAAATCATGATGCAACAAAAAAGATCAGTATATTTTAGGGGACATTTTAAGTAATAAAGCGCTCTTTATCAAAAAAAATATAGTCGGGGACAAAGCATAGGTTACTGAAATTCCAGCAAACCAGCTGCATACATAAAAACACTTGTCACTCGATAATGCCTCCTCCATGGGTGGGACATGCACATGAATGCAGCAAAACCAGTAAATTTTAGGAAAGAACACATCAACTTCACAATGCAAAAAAGGATATGTGCATTAATCTGATGCCAAGTATTGGGCGTGTTTCCCTTTAACGTGTTTCTGTTTAACGAACAATATATTTTAAAGATCTCAACAATGCAGGACCCCAGCAAACAACAATCTGTTTATTAACAATATGCATCAAATTACATATGCATTGTTCAGTAGAGGACCGTTCTATGAATTAAATCTAGGGGGCAAGCTTGCCAATCTCAAAAGACTCTTCTTGGTAGCATATACTTACTTATTTTCAGTGGACCTTATAACTAATTCCATGGCTACATCCATGGTGATCCCAGCTTCCTAATGTGGCATATAGATCTAATATTTCAAATAGCAATCACCTATACAACCATCCAGATGGGTGCAGACTCACCGGAGATTGCACTGATGCGATGGAAAGGTGGACGCTGCTGGGTAAAGAAGGTGCGCGACGGGGGAGGTGCACAAATGTGCAAAAAAATGTAGCGATACTCGTATATAGATAGAGTTACTAGTAACACATAAACCAGATCAATTAGTAGTAACCACAAACTCCAGAAGGGCTGTAAGTAGACTGTCAACTACTCCCATATTAATTAACCTAATGTAATTTAATGTGGCAGTACTATGGGATGGTGAGTACTAGTAAACAAAGTGAGATTACTTAATTATTAGTGGAATCTACAGCCAGTGACCAAAAGCATAATGAGCATGCTAAATATCTAGATTGCAGACCATACTTGGTTAAGAACCTAATGTCCAGCTCTAATTACCCAAATCTAAGAGCATCTATGCTATTTACGACTGAGTGTAGTGAGTTGGAGACATCCATTAACTTTGCAACCATCTCCTCGGCATGCATCTGATGACGCTCCTTCTCCTCCTCTTCGAGGTCATTGTGGATCTCGAGCTGTAACCACAGCGACATCATCGTGTGCTGTAGTGAAAGTGAGTGCGGTAGATCTACCAAGTGGACGAACGTGGAGCGCTCACATTCGTAGTTGCAACCCAACAACCTGCGGCCGAAGTTTGTTCCCTCGAACACGACGCGGCGACATGGCGCTAGGGCATAGTCGCACCAGAGGCAGAGATCCGCATCAGTAACGATGACGTACCACTCCGTGTCTACCATCCGTGCCGGCATCTGAACCCATGAAACATCGTCAATCAAGATGGGAAGAATAGAGAAAAACCCCAAAAGGAGAGAACCCATAAGCTGAATTTGAGAAAATCAACTGAGACCGTGAACTATGGCGTACTTACCCTAACCTGGCCGCATTGCGCATCAAGATCCCCTGTCGTTCACTGAACCGGCATGACTGAATCCGCCGACATTGCTCGAAAAAAGAGAGTGCCTTCAAAGCATAGTTTAGAGGCTTTGTGGAGAAGGAAGAGGTAGGGGAGCCGGTCCTCACATTTGCTGGCTACTACTCCGTATTGAATTTAACTCGGCCACTGATAACAAGGGCATGCGCTAGAGAGCCCGTAGGCCCCTAAACATCACTCACCTAGATTGACTTGCATTACATGGAGTACTTTTGGAAAACAGATCAAAACTCAATAAATAAACCAAAGGCCCCCTCTCTTTTTGCGAAAACCCGTTACAAAATGGAGACGCTCACAAATGCATACACACAGTCACCCCTATGAATGCAGGTACGCACACCCTACACATATGAGCACTTTAGAAAGACTGGATCTTGACACTGATCCCGCGGGGCTTGAGCTTGACAAAGTCACCATAGGCACCTCGCTATATATTGACGGGAACATTGCCTCTCACTACCCTCATAAACCATCCTTCAAAGTCGAGCGCCGAGGCTTTGTGGCGAAGGAACTGCTAGGGGATTGGAGCTCATATTCGTTTGCTCCTATGGGATGTAATTGAACTACTAATAATGTGGCCCTCGGTAGTGAGCCCATAGACCCTAGACACCAGTGACCATTACAATTACTTTGGGAAAACCGAGCAAAACTTAATACAAACAGAAGGCCCATCTCTCTCATTTTTGCGAAAATCCACTACAAATCACACACGCTCACAAATGCATACACACACTCACCCCTATGAATGCATGAACACACATCCAACCCCTATGAGCACCTTCGAAAGATTGTGTCTTTAGACTGTCCGGTGGGAGGGCTTGAGCTTGACGAAATCACCATAGGCACCTACTGCCCTTGTAACCATCCTTCAAAGACGAGCGTCGAGGCTTCATCGAGAAGGAAGAGCTAGAGGAGTCAGAGCTAACATTCGTTGGCTGCTATAGGATATAACTAGACCACTAATAACAATGGGGCCCCACGGTAGTAAGCCCATTGGCCCCAGACATCAAAGCAAGCACGGTGGCAAGCCTTAAACATATATCTTAACGGTAGAGTGGGTAGTGCTAACAAAAATATTCTTCAAGGTGATTCTAGTGCTAGACTTATGTCTAAGAGAATCAATTGGGAGGGCCCACTATTTAGTGGATAACAGTTTCTTTTTCTTTTTATCATGATTGTGTGGACCCACTTCAGTTCTAAACGCTGGACCAAAAGTAGTTTTCATAGCTACTTCTAGACACTGCACATGCCCTTACTATACGTAGCTTAGCAATTTACTAGCCTTGTGTCTCAGAAAATTGTAGGTTGGTTTGAAAGTTTTTCGAAAAAGCTTTTGGAGGTGCCCATCGATGCGTAAATTGATATATCACAAAACACCAAGAGTTTTGACAATAGGTTTAACTTCTTGCTAAGATAGATTTTGCATCTTGACAATGTAACGAAATTAGGTCAAACTTGAGCAACAAGTAAGCGCGATATAGATTGCTCTCGAATTAAATGTCTTTTAGGAGGTCTATAGGTGCATCTTGTTGTAGTAAACAATTCCATCACTATGAGTTTCCTACTATCTCAGGAAAGAACATTCTCAATTTTCCGAGTGTGATGACGAGATTGTTCTTTCCCATAAAGCAAGTTTGAAGAAGATGGATATGAATGACACACGAGGCAAGTTTTCAGACATATATTGTGGACCAACATGTTGTACTTATGATTTCCCATGTTTTATGAGTTCTCAAACTTCCTAGCTAACTTCGCCCACTTGATTGATTTCATGCTGATTTATTGAAATTATTGGGTACAAATTGAACTGCCACAAGTAAATTGTAGGTTGGTTTGAAAGTTTGACGAAAGATCTCTCTTGGAGGTACCCATATATATCTGGGGGAGGGGTCAATTAATATACGGGAAACCACCAAGAGTTTTGATGATATATAGGTATAGTTCAACTTCTTGCTAAGATTTTGCATCAATTTAATGAATTAAGTTAGACTTGAGCTACAAGTAAGCATGCTAGACTGCTCTAGAATTAAATGTTTAGAGATAGATGGGTGCATCTTCTTGTAGTAAACAATGTCGTCGGTGTGAGTTTCCAACTACCAGGAAAGGACATTCTCAATTTTCCTAGTGATGTCATGATCATTCTCTCCCGTAAAGGAAGTGCGAAGAATATTGATCTAAATAAATGCCACTAGCCAAAGTTTTCACACGCACACACACACACATATGCATAGGCACGTGCTACACTCGTATATACTATATGAAATGTGATTTAACGAACATTAAGTTGTTACTAACCAATAGTCTTGTTACAGATAAAGGCATACATTAAGTATATTAATAATAACTATCTGGAACATGGTGGAGTTTGCTCTAGATACTATTCAACATGAATCCAACTACTCTGAACCATTGGATCTAACAACCCAACGGTCACGATTGGTACTATGGATCCAATTCAAAACTTCCTACCTAACTCCACCCACTTGAATGACTTTATGTCGACTTATCAAAAATAGGTCAGATTTGAACTAGTATAAGTAAATTTTAGGTTACTATGAAAGTTCTACGAAAAAGCTTTTGGAGGTACCCATCAGGGGTTATAATTAATATATGAGAAACCATCAAAAGAGTTTTGATGACAAGTTGGATCAAGACTCGCAAATCCAAACATTTTGCTAACTATTGGATCTTCTTTTCCATTCCTAGCATCTAAAAAGATTCTACTAATAGTCTTGATGAGAACGATGAACGCTAGTATGCGCAAACCTCAAAACACACACTTCATTGCTCAGTTTTAGGGTCCTTTTGCTAAATGCATGGACTTGGTTACAATTTTCATTTTTTATGAGGTCCTTTATATGTAACTTGTACTTCCACCGACCGTGTTCACTCTCAAGCACATCGCACCTACTAGACCAACCATTAGATCGGCCATTCATAGTACTTATTATTATCTTATCTTTATCTTGCCATATCTCTTACAATACCGTACCATACCACGCACTACATATAGTGTACGGATTAACTTTAAACATTGACCATTGGATCAAGACTGCAAATCCAAAAATTGCTAACCGTTGGATCTTCTTTTCTATTCTTAGCATCTAGAAAGATTCTACTAATAGTCTTTAGCACGATGACCGCTAGTATACGTAAACCTCTAGGTCAAAACACACACTTCATTGCTTAGTTTCAGGGTCGTCCTTGTGCTAAATGCATACCACCTCGCATGGATACAATTTTCCTTTTTTAGGTCCTTGATGTAAATTGTAATTCTACCCATCGTGTTAACTCTCAAAGCACCTCGCTTCCTACGAGACCTACCATTAGATCGGCCATTCGAATTACTTCTTATCTTACCTTTAACGTTGTCTCTTATCTCTTACAATACCATGCATAACACCATGACTAGCAAATCCAAACATTGCTACCAGTTGGATCTTCTTTTCCATTCTTCGCATCTAGAAAGATTCTATTCATAGTCTTTAGCATGATGAACACTAGTATGCACAAACCTCAAAACACATAGTACTTTATTACTCGGTTTAAGGGTCCTTGTGCTAAATGCATGGACTTGTTGGATGCAATTTTCATTTTTTATGAGGTCCTTAATGTATCTTGTACTTCCACCGACCATGTTAACTCTCAAGCACCTCGCTCTTATGAGGCTTACCATTAGATCGGCCATTCACAGTACTTCTTATCTTATCTTTATCATGTTTCTTATCTCTTACAATACCATACCACTACATATAGTGTAGAGATTAACTTTGAACATTAACATTTGGATCAAGACTGGAAAATTCAAACAACATTGCTAAGTTGGATCTTCTTTTTCATTCTTAGCATCTAGAAAGATTCTACTAATAGTCTTTAGCACGATGAATGCTAGTATGCGCAAACCTCAAAACACAGTACTTCATTGCTTAGTTTTAGGGTCCTTTGCTAAATACATGCATGGACTTGGATGTAATTTTCATTCTTTATGAGGTCCTTGATGTAACTTGTACGTACTTCCACCGACCATGTTAACTCTCAAGAACCTCGCTCCTACGAGACCTACCAAGGTTAAAAGGAAATGCAACCGCCCCAATTATTCCACAAACTGGACCACGATTTCTTATACGTAATACCCAAGTTTTTAGTACTAGGATTCCTAGCTAACTTCACGCACTTTGGTGACTTCTTGTCAATTTAACGAAATTAAGTCAAACTTTAGCTACAAGTAAGTGTGATAGACTGCTCATGAATTAATTTTCTTTTCGAAGGTAGATGTGTGCATCTTCTTATAGTAAACAATATCGTCGGTGTGAGTTTCCAACAATTAGGAAAGAAAATTCTCAGTTTCCTGAGATATGATGAGATGATTCTTTTCCATAAAGAAAGTCCGAAGAATATGGATCTCAATGCCATAAGCGAAGCTTCTAGACATATTAGATAGGTGGACCAATGTGTTTTACTTACGATTCCCATGTTTTATGAGTTCTCAAGGTTCCTAGCTAACCCCATCCACTTGTTGAATGACTTTATGTCGATGTATCAAAATAAAAGGTCAAATTTGAACTACAAGCAATAAATTGTATCTTGGTTTGAAAGTTTTATGTAAAAGCTTTTGTGGGTACCCATCGAGCGGTCAATTAATATATTAGCTGAGACTGTTCGACTTCTAGCTACTAAGATTTTGCCTCTTGAAAATTTTGAACCCCTTTTGAAAATGATCACATGAAACAAGGAGAGAGGAGAAATGATTTTTCTATTCTCTATGGTCAACACACAAGCTTGAGGTGCACCTTAGGCTTAAAGACACTTTATAGTTTCCACTATGTATAAGGTGAACCTTAGTGGATGCCACATACTAGGCCTTATTAAGGTGTGCGTTTTATCTATATATATCTACTACTATAATGGAGTAGTTTTGAATTGGATCCATATATAGCACCAATCTTGACCGTTGGGCTGTTAGGTCCAATTGTTCAGAGCAGCTGGATTCGTGTTGAATAGTACCTAGAGAAAACTCCACCATGTTCTAGAACCATCATGTCACCAATCCCAAAATTTGAAAGCACGGTAGGTTGTATTCTCAATATGTGTGGATAGTTATTATTAATAAACTTAATTTATGCAATTTGGGGGTGGTGACATGATGGTTCTAGAACATGGTGGAGTTTGTTCTAGGTCTGTACTCCCTCGCTCCGTCCCAAAATATAAGGCGCCTACGGATTGGTTAAAAGTCAAACCTTACTAACTTTGACCAAATATTTAGAAAAAATATCTACATCTACAATATTGAATGGACATATTAAGAAAATATACTTTATGGTGAATCTATTGATATTAATTTAGTATTCTAAATTTTTATATTTTTGTTCATAATCATGGTGAAACTTAAAAAATGTTGACTTTTGAGTAATCCTTAGGCGCCTTATATTTTGCCGGAGGGAGTACTATTCAACACGAATCCAGTTGCACTGAACCATTGGATCTAACAGCCCAACGGTCATGATTAGTGCTATGGATCCAATTCAAAACTGCTTTACTATAGTAGTATAAGTAGAGAGAATACAATCTACTGTGCTATGAAATTTTGGAGGTGGTGACATGATGGTTCTAGAACATGCATGGTGGAGTTTTCTCTAGGTACTATTCAACACGAATCCAGCTTCTCTGAAGCATTGGATCCAATATCCCAAAGGTAAGGATTGGTGCTATGGATCCAATTCAAAACTGCTCCACTATAGTAGTAGAGATAGAGATAGAGATATCTTATCTTATCTGATCTTATGACTATATAGTGTACGGATAACTTTGAATATTGACCGTTGGATCAAGACTCGTGAATCCCAACATTTCCAACTGTTGGATCTTCTTTTCCATTCTAGCATCTAGAAGATTCTATTGATAGTGTTCAGCATAATGAATGTTATGCACAAACCTCAAAACACACTTCTCCATCATACTAGAATCTTCTCCCTCGTAGCTAATAATCGTTGACTTCTACATGATCTTATCTTATCTTACCACTATATAGTGTACGGATAACTTTGAATGTTGACCGTTGGATCAACACTCGCGAATCCGAGCATTTCTAGCCGTTGGATCTTCTTTTCCATTCTAGCATTTAGAAGATTCTATTGATAGTCTTGAACACAATGAATGCACTATGCATAAACCTCTCAAAACACACTTCTCCATCATACTAGAATCTTCTCCCTCGTTTCTCTAGACCATGTTACCAAAACTTTCAAGTGTTAGGTAGCTAATAATCATTGACTTCTTCACATGATGATACAAAGTACAAGGAACAAATATACACCCATACTTTATAGATGTTGATCAAATTTATAATTTTTTGTGCTTTACCAATTATAATTTTATATAGTGATGATATGTCATATGTTTACTATCTGAGCCTTATTAAGGTTTGCTTTTTTACACAATGCGGGAGTAGTATATTTCTTTGCTTAAACATATGCTCACCTCTGTCCACGCGCTGTACATGTTGAGAGAATAAAACATTGGCAGGGGAAGAGGGCAGCAGCAAAGAGAAGTTGAAGGCGGTTCCATGTCAGAGCAAAGTTATGATGGGTTTCTAACACGAGGTACTCCTGCAGCCTTAAAGTGTACACTCTACTAGTAGTAAATTTCAAGAACTATGCACATAAAACAAATTGTGTGTTTTCTCTCTCCTTCCCTATGCTCCATCTCTCCTCCCCTTTCCCCTCACGCCTCGGTCTGGCTGATCTCTCTCCCCTCATCCACATCATGGTGCTGCGCACGTGTGCCTTGGTATGGCGGCTCTTTGTCTTTGGCATGTTCGGCAGCTGCGCGTTGGTGTGGAGTAGGGACGAGGAGTACATAGGAAGCAAACCACTTTGTCCCTTGGCACCACAAAAATTCAAAGTTTTCCGGTTTTCAAAATTTTCACTTGCTTCCCAAACATCGGGAGGGAAGGCTATCTAAAAGATCAGCCAAATATTGGGAGGGAAGGATATTTTGAACCCGTTTTGAACATTGACCATTGGATCAAGACTGGCAAATCCAAACTTTGAACATTGACCGTTGGATCAAGACTAGGAAATCCAAACTTTGCTAACCGTTGGATCTTCTTTTCCATTATTAGCATCTAGAAAAGTTCTACCGATAGTCTTTAGCACAATGGACGCTAGTATGTTCAAACCTCAAAACACACACTTCATTGCTCCGTTTCAGGGTCCTTGTGCTAAATGAATGCATCGACTTGGATGAAATTTTCATTTTTATGAGGTCCTTGATGTAACTTGTACTTCCACTGACCGTCTTAATTCTCAAGCACCTCGCTCCTATGAGACAAACCATTAGATCAGCCATTCGCGGTACTTCTTATCTTGTCTTATCTCTTACAATACCAAACCACCATTGTATAGTGTATCAATTAACTTTGAACATTGACCGTTGGATCAAGACTGGCAAATCCAAATATTGCTAACCGTTAGATCTTCTATTTTCCCTTAGCATCAAGAAAGATTCTATTGATAGTCATTAGCACGATGAACGCTAATATGCACAAACCACAAAACACACACACTTCATTATTCAGTTTTAGGGTCATTGTGTTAAATGGATACACTTGGATGCAATTTTCATTTTTATGAGGTCCTTGATGTAAGTTGTACTTCCATCGATCGTGTTAACTCTCAAGCACCTTTCTCCTACGAGACCTACAATAGTTAAAATAAAATGCAACCACCCCTATTATCACACAAACTGGACCAACGGTTTCTTATACGCAATGCCCAAGTTTTTAGTACTAGGATTTTTCAAGCTTCCTAGCAAACTTTGCACACTTCAGTGACTTCTTGTCAATTTAACGAAATTAGATCAAACTTGAGCTACAAGTAAGCGCGATAGATTGCTCTTGAATTAAATGTATTTTCGTAGATAGATGGGTGCATCTTCTTCTAGGAATAAATGTCATCGGTGTGAGTTTCTAACTACGAGGAAAGAAAATCCTCAGTTTTCCGAGTGATGACGAGATGGTTATTTTATGTAAATAAAGTCTGAAAATATGGATCTCAATGCCATAAGCCAAGATTTTAAACATATTAAGTGGACCAACATGTTTTACTTACGATTCCCATGTTTTATGAGTTTTCAAACTTCCTATGTAGCTAATTAACTTTTCCCCACTTGAATGACTTCATGCCTCCATTTATCGAAATTTGGTCAAACTTGAACTACAACTACTAAATTATTATAGGTTGCTTCTAAAGAATTACAAAAAACTTTTGGAGGTGTACCCATTGGTGGCTCAGTTAATATATATCAGAAAAACCGAGAGTTTTGGTTTTTTAACTCCTTTCTAATTAAGATTTTGCATCTTGACAATTTAACGAAAAATTAGCTCAAACTTGAGCTACAAGTAAGCGCGATAGATTTTTCTTTAATTAAATGTCTCTTTGGAGGTAGATGGATGAATCTTCTTGTAGTAATTAGTGCCGCCGGTGTGATTTTCCAACTATCGGGAAAGAACATTCTCAATTTTCTGAGTGATGATGAGATTATTTTTCGTATTCGTAAACAAAGTGCGAAGGATATGGACCTGAAGACCACAACCCAAGCTTTCAGACATATATAGTGGACCCTCATGTTGTACTTATGATTCCCTTGTTTTATGAGTTTTCAAACTCATTCCTATAGCTATCTTTGCCCACTTGAAATTGATTTTATGCCGATTTATTGAAATTAGTTCAATTTTGAACTACAAGTAAATTGTAGGTTGCATTGAAAGTTTTATGTTTTTTGGAGGTAACCATTGGGGCTGCTTTAATATATCACAAACCACCACCAATAGTTTTTACAACAAGTTCAACTTCTTGCTAAGATTTTGCATCTCGATAATTTAACATAATTAGATCAAACTTGAGCTACAAATAAATGTGATAGATTGCCCTTGAGTTAACTGTCTTTTCAGAGATAGACGAGTGCATCTTCTTGTAGTAAAAAATGTGGTCGATGTGAGTTTCCAAATATCAGAAAATATCATTCTTAATTTTAAGAGTGATGACGAGATTGCTCCTTTCTGTAATGACAGTCTAAAAAGTATAGATCTGAATGCCACAAGCCATGTTTTTAGACATCTTATCTTACCACTATATAGTGTACGTATAACTTTGAATATTGAGCGTTGGATCGAGACTCGCGAATCCGAACATTTCTAGCCATTGGATCTTCTTTTCCATTCTAGCATCTAGAAGATTCTATTCATAGTGTGAACACAATGAATGCACTATGCATAAACCTCTCAAAAAACACGTCTCCATCATACTATAATCTTATCCCTCGTTTCTCTAGACCATGTTACCAAAAATTTCAAGTGTTAGGTAGCTAATAATCTTTGACTTCTACACATAATGATACAAAGTAGAAGAACCAAATATACACCCATGCTTTATAGATGTTGATCAAATTTATATTTTTCCACTTTACCTATTATACTTTAATATAGTGATGATATGCCAGATGTCTATTATCTTAGCCTCATGTATAGGGCACGTGCAACTTACTAGTATCTTATCTTATCTTATCTTATCTTACCACTATATATTATATGAATAACTTTGAATGTTGACAGTTGGATCAAGACTCACGAATCCCTGTATTTCTAGCCGTTGGATCTTCTTTTCCATTCTAGCATCTAGAAGATTCTATTGATAGTCTTCGGCATAATGAATGCTATGCACAAACCTCAAAACACACTTCTCCGTCATACTAGCAGCTTCTCCCTTGTTTCTCTAGACCATGTTATAAAAAAAACCATGTGTTAGGTAGCTAATAATCTTTGACTTCTACATGATGATACAAAGTACAAGGACCAAATGTACACCCATACTTTATAGATGTTGATCAAATTTATAATTTTTTGTGCTTTACCAATTATAATTGTATATAGTGATGATATGTCATACGTCTATTATATGAGTCTCCCGTGCAACTTACTAGTAGCTAATAATCATTGACTTCTACGTGATCTTGCCACTATATAGTGTACAAACAACTTTGAATATTGACCATTGGATCAAGACTCACGAATCCCAATATTTCTAGTCGCTGGATCTTCTTTTCCATTCTAGCATCTGGAAGATTCTAGTGATAGTCTTCATTACAAACCGCTATATAGTGTACGAATAACTTTGAATGTTGACCATTGGATCAAGACTCGTGAATCCCAGCATTTCTAGCCATTGGATCTTCTTTTTTCATTCTAGCATCTAGAAGATTCTATTAGTAGTCTTCAATACAATGAATGCACTATGCATAAACCTCTCAAAACACACTTCTCGATCATACTAGAATCTTCTCCCTCGTTTCTCTAGACCATGTTACCAAAAATTTGAAGTGTTAGGTAGCTAATAATATTTGACTTCTACACATTGTGATCAAAGTACAAGGACCAAATATACACCCATGCTTTATAGATGTTGATCAAATTGATAATATTTTGTGCTTTACCAATTATAATTTTATATAGTGATGATATGTCATACATTTACTATTTGAGCCTTATTAGGATGTGCTTTTTACACAATGCGGGAGTAGTATATTTCTTTGCTTAGACATATGGTCACCTCTGTCCACGAGCTGTACGTGCTGAGAAAATAAAACATTGGCAGGGGAAGAGGATAGCAGTGAAGAGAAGTTGAAGGCGGTTCTATGTCAGAGCAAAGTTATGATGGGTTTCTAAGACGAGGTACTCCTGTGGCCTTAAAGTGTACACTCTACTTGTAGTAAATTTCAGGACCTATGCACGTAAAACAAATCATGTTTTTTCTCTCTCCTTCCCTATGCTCCATCTCTCCTCCCCTTTCCCCTCACTCACCGGTCTGACTGATCTCTCTCCCCTTGTCCACAGCGTGGCGTTACACACGTGTGCCTTGGTACGAAGGCTCTGTGTATACGGCCTGTTCGGCAGCCACGCGTTGGTGTGGAGTAGGGATAAGGAGTACATAGGAAGGAAACCACTTTGGTCCTTGGCGGCACAAAAATTCGAAGTTTTCCAGTTTTCGAAATTTTCACTTGATTCCAAAACATCGGGACAGAAGGTTATCCAAAAGATCGGCCAAACATCGGGAGGGAATGCAATTTTGAACCCATTTTGAACATTTATCACATTGAATAAACGATAAACAAAAAACAAAATTTTACTCATGATGTCCTATCATGTATTGTGCACCACCTGCCATGAAAATTGTAATCATGGGATTAGAATATTTTTGGAAAAATAGCTTCAGAATAATGACCTGCCATGTGTATGGACACTATCAGGTTTATTTCAACCAGAATGACCAAGGTCATCAAGTCCAGATTGACATCATGGTTTACAATTGTATAGTGTTCCCACAATAGTTTGGTAGATGGGTGCATCTTGGCGTAGTAAGCATTGTTGCATGTGGGAGTTTCCAACAATTAGGAAAAAAGAATTACAATTTTCCTAGTAAGGACGGTGATATTTTTTTGTGAAGAAAGTCCAAATAATATGGTCCAAAATGCCACAAGCTAATGGTTTCACACATACTATAGTTGATCATGGTTCCTATCTAACTTCGGCTAAAAGTTTAGATATTACGAGGGTCATGACACGCGGTACTAGTACACATACTACTACGTAGTAGATTTTCTCTCTTTTTCGCCCCCTCTCACCATCCATCCACTATCGTCTCCATTTCTCCTTGCTTCCCGTGTAAGCTTTCACGCAATGATTATACTTTTAGTCTGAGATGCAGCGGTGCAGAAAAAGATGAGGCCCACACCATACGACCATCAATCAAGTTCGGTGACTCAACTTTGTGAAGTGTATACGTATACTAGTAGTACTGACGCAATTTTTAGCGGAGGAAGTAATAGACACCAAGTAATTCAACATGATCTGCATGATTCTCTTCATCTTTTGATAAAGCCAGGTGCCTCATGAATTCTCTGGGCCGAGAAAAATCAAGAACCGACAAGTCTGGTATAATCCTTTTTTTTGTTAACGGGACGAGTCTGCTACAATCTATTTATGATATTTTGGGATAGTTTTTAGGGTATTAACACAAGCACGACTAGAAATAGACATTATAAATTGCAAAAGTACGCACCCCTACTTTCACACAAAACACCCAACCCACCATTGCTTAGAACTCGATCTCTCTCAATTTCCTTCCAAAATGTCATATGCCAAATCTCTCCAGAACACGTCGATTGACCTGACAAATCGGAAAGGCCCCAAAACTCCACCCAGAAGCCCAGACTCAGTCGATGGGGCATGGCTGCTGCCGCTGTGTGACTCCTCTGATGAAGAAGATAGCCACTGCAAGCAATTTTTCGAAGGGACACCACCACCAACATCGAGCGACTCTGATAAGACAGAAGATGAGACTGAGGAAGAGGAGGAGTCTGAGGTCGACCTTGAGGAGGAGGCCGAAGACAACGACAGGGAGGAGGCCGAGGACGATGATGGGGAGGAGGCTGAGGACGATGACGAGGAGGTATCTTCCCGCCCCCCCCCCACTTAAGAAGCGTTCCCGTGTGCAAAAATTAAATGGCGTCTAGAGAAGAGGCGGGAAGTGTACTATATCTCGTTCTACAAAGCATCTTGGATTTTTTTAAATAATGTTGTCAATGAGAGTTCCGAACTTTTAGGAAAATGCTTTTCAATTTCCAAGTGATAGGATTTGTTTTTAGTAATTAAGTAAGTCCAGATCATTTGGCTTAGAGTGCACTCACTGTATTCTAGCAAAATATAGATAATTTCCACCGCATGTTAGTACTATATGAAAATACTTATTTGAATATGTGTCATGATACATAGCTTTTTTGCGGGGTAGGGGTGGTAATGATACATAGTTGAAACTTAAATGGTGTCCTCTTATATTTGTGCTTGTTTGGACAAAAACTACAAACACGGATTTGGACAACTTTCAAAAAACTTGCTACACAATATGGTCATAACGATGTATGAACATTGTTCACATTTTAAGCCAAGTTACCAATGCCAAGGTCATATCTGCATCACTCGTCCCATTTATTGGATAAATTAAAGAAAAGTAAAGAAAAGAATAAAAAATGATAAGTAATTATGTATGGTGTCCTCTTCCGTAAATGATAAAAATGAATTTTGACAAGGTTTAAAAACACTTTTTCACAATATGACCAGTGATGTGTTAACATATACTTGGGTTTCAAGTTAAATAATGACAAAGGTCGTGTCTATTTTGGGTAGACGAGGTGCATCTTGGCATGGCATACTAATGTTGTTAATTGGACTTTTCAACTTTTATGTATAGAATTTTGTTAAATTATTTTAGAAGTGCCACATATAATTATTTTTTAAAGAAAAAGCAAAGAGTATGGCTCCGAACGCCACAACACACTAAATTTCACACAAAATTGAGTATGTTTCATGGTTAACAAGTTTCATGAATTTTCAGACCTTCTAGCTAATTTTGCATAATTAAATGACATTTTTTCAATAAAACCAAACTAGGTAAATTTTGAATACAAGTGCATGATAGATTGCTTGTAAATTTGTCAGAAATTCATATAGTACTAATTATTGTACGCACACAGTCACACTGAAAACCGACTATTGTTTTGAAATATACAACTTCTTTGTATGAATTTTCATGCTGACACATCTGACCATGTTTTAAAAAAGTGAAAGAAAATAACGAAACATGCACACATCCTTTTAGTAGTACTCCTATTAAAAATTCATACTTGTAAAACAGTAAAGACGACGCTATTAATGTTTCAATACAAGGGACCGGGGCACCTTCACCGGCCCTCCACAATTAATCTATCTTCCCCTTAGACTTTGCAGCTATGGGTCCGAAGATCGGAGCTCCCCGTGGAAAGAAATAGACCCAGGTGGCAACGAGAAAGGCCGTGTAGACAAAGAAGTACTGTCGCCGGCTTCTAAATCTTGCTCCGGCCACTCCAAGTCGCAATCTCCCACCAGGCAGCCATAGGAAGAAGCAGGTTTCGAGGTCCGTCAAGGTCGGGCTGCATTTCCCCGTCGGCCGGATCGGGCGCTACCTCAAGGAGGGTCAGTACTCCCAGCGCATAAGCTTCGGGGCTCCCGTCTACCTCGTGG
Source organism: Avena eriantha (assembly GCA_910589775.1). Taxonomy (NCBI): domain Eukaryota; kingdom Viridiplantae; phylum Streptophyta; class Magnoliopsida; order Poales; family Poaceae; genus Avena; species Avena eriantha. Next base: position 223,203,234 of record OU342741.1, read on the forward strand.
CCGTTCTCGAGTATCTCACCGCCGAGGTTCTGGAGCTCGCCGGACAAGCCACGAAGGACAGCAAGAAGATCTGCATCATCCCGAGGAACATGATACTCGGCGTCATGCGCGACTAGCAGCTCAGCAAGCTGTTGGTCGGTGTTACCATCGCGTATAGTGGCGTGCTGCCTAGCATCCACGAGTCCCTGCTTGGCGATGGTACCGTGGAGGATGCAGCCAAGTTTCCCGCGGAGGATGCTGCCAAGTCGCCTGAGAAGACCGCAGAGTCCCCCTAAAAGTCGTTAAGTTGTAGTACTACTACTCCGTATGTGTTTGTGTTTGCTCTATTTGTTGTTTGGTTAATCACCAGTGTCAATATAATTTTCAGATCTGTGATGCTAAGAAAAAGCTTGTGAGGGTTCTAAAAAATGTTGTTTTCCTAATATCATCCTATACTCCATTCATTTAATACTCCCTCTGTTCAGAAATATAAGACGTTTTAGCTTTGTGAAATAAATGTATCTAGACTCCTTTTAGTGTATAGGTTCACTCTGAACCTCTACGAACCCATACACTAAAAGACGTCTAGATACATTCGATTCACAAAGCTAAAACGTCTTATATTTCTAAATGGAGGGAGTATTACTCAGCATATTAGGTCTAGTCAAAGTCAACCATTACAAAGTTTGACCAACTATATATAGTATTAAATAGTATACTCATTGAAAAAAAATCAATATACATTAAACAATGTCGTCGGTGTGAGTTTCGAAATATCAGGAAAGAACATTCAATTCTCAATTTTCCGAGAGATCACAACTGAGGTTGTTATATTTCGTCAAGAAAGTCTGAAGAATATGGATCAGAATGCCACAATCCAGGTTTTCAGACATATATATAGTGGACCGACATGTTGTACTGATGATACCCATGTTTTATGTGCTTTCAAACCTCCTATCTAACTCTGCCAACTTGAATGACTTTATCCCGATTTATAGAAATTATGTTAGGTCGAATTTGAACTACAAGTAAATTGTAGGTTGCTTTGAAGATTTCATGAAAAGCGTTTGGATGTACCTTCTCAGATTTCATGGGTGAATTAATATATCAAAAACCACTATGAGGTTTGATGATAGGTTGAGCTTCTTTCTAAGATTTTGTATCTTGACAATTTAAAAAATTAGGTCAGAATTGAGCTACATGTAAGCGTGATAGATTGCTCTTGAATTAAATGTCTTTTCGGAGGTAGATGGGTGCATCTTCTTGTAGTAAACAATGTCATCGGTGTGAGTTTCCAATAATCAGGAAAGACCATTCTCAATTTTCTGAGTGATGCCAAGATTATTCTCTCTCGTAAAGGATATTCGAAGAATATCGATCTAAATGCCAGAAGCCAAGTTTTCACACACATATATATAGTGGACCAACATATTGTACTTATGATTGCCTGTGTTTTATGAATTCTCAAACTCGTAACCTAACTTCGCCCACTTGAATGACCTTATGTCGATTTATTAAAATTAGGTCAAATTTGAACTACTACAAGCAAATTGTAAGTTAATGTGAAAGATTTACAAAAAAGCTTTTGAAGGTACCCATCAGGGGGTCACAATTAATATATGAGAAACCATCCAACATGATTTTTGACGACAAATTCAACTTCTTGCTAAGATTTTGCATCTTGCCAGTTTAACAAACTAGGCCAAACTTTAGCTACAAGTAAGTGCAATAGATTCCTCTTGATTTAAAAGTCTTTTGGAGGTAGATATAGGTGCATCTTCTTGTAGTAGAGAATGCCGCCAGTGTGAGTTTCCAACTATCTGAGGAAAGAACATTCTTAATTTTTCGAGTGATGACTAGATTGTTCTTTCCCCTAAAGAAAGTCCAAAGACTATGGTTCTGAATGCCACCAGCCAAGTTTTCACACATATATAGTAGACCAACACGATGCACTTACGATTTCCCATGTTTTATCAGTTCTCAAATTTCCTAGCTAACTTCACCCACTTGAATGATCTTATGTCGATTTATCGAAATTAGGTAAAATTTGGAGTACTATAGGTAAATTGTAGGTTGATTTGAAAGTTTTATGAAAAAGATATTGGAGGTACCCATCGAGGGAAGGGTCAATTAATATATATCAGAAACCACCGATAGTTTTGACGACAGGTTCATCTTCTTGCAAAGATTTTGCATCCTAACTATTTAATGAAATTAGGTCAAACTTTCCTCACTGTTTGATGAAATTAGGTCAAACTTTGCTAACTGATTAACTTTGAACATTGACTATTGGATCAAGATCCAAACATTGCTAACCGATGGATATTCTTTTCCATTCTTAGCATCCAGAAAGATTCTACTTATAGTCTTTAGCATGATGAACACTAGGATGCGCAAATCTCAAAACACACAGTACTTCATTATTACTCGGTTTCAGGGTCCTTGTGCCAAATGCACGGAGTTGGATGGAATTTTCATTTTTTATGAGATCCTTGATGTAACTTGTACTTCCACCGACCACTCGAGCACCTCGCTCTTATGAGACCTACCATTAGATCGGCCATTCGTAGTACTTCCTATATTTATCTTGTCTCTTATCTCTTACAATACCATATATACCACCACTACATAATGTAGGGATTAACTTATTTTGAACATTGAACGTTGGATCTCAAGGCCGGCAAATCCAAACATTGCTAACCGTTGAATCTTCTTTTCCATTCTTAGCATCTATAAAGATTCTATTGATAGTATTTAGCATGATGAACACAAGTATGCGCAAACCTTAAAACACACAATACTTCGTTACTCGGTTTCAGGGTCCTTGTGATAAATGCATGGACTTGGATGCAATTTTCATTTATCACAAGGTCCTTGATGTAAATTGTAATTCTACCCACCGTATTAACTCTCAAGCACCTCGCTCTTACGAGACGTACCATTAGATTGGACATTCGCTATACTTCTTATCTTATTTTTTATCTTGTCTCATATCTCTTACAATACCATACCACTACATAGTGTAGGGATTAACTTTGAACATATTAACCGTTGGATCAAGACTGGCAAATCCAAACATTTCTAACCGTTGGATATTTTTTCCATTATTAGCATCGAGAAAGATTTGATCTATTGATAGACTTTAGGACGATGAACGCTAGTATGCGCAAACCTAAAAACACACAGTAATTCATTGCTCAGTGTGTGGGTCCTTGTGCTAAAATGCATGGACTTGGATGCAAATTTCATTTTTACAAGCTTCTTGATGTAACTTGTACTTCCACCGACCGTGTTAAGTCTCAATCACCTCGCTCCTACAAGACCTACCATTAGGTCAGCCATTCGTAGTACTTCTTATCTTACGATTATCTTGTCTCTTATCTCTTACAATAACATGCATACCACCACTAAATAGTGTAGGGATTAACTTATTTGAACATTGACTGTATCATTCCAAAAACATTAATCCATATTATCAAGTTCAAATCACCCAAGTTTAGGGTTAACAAAAACTTTTATTATTTAAATCCAATATAAGTGTATGTGTGAAATGCATTAGTGTATGAATGAGTGCAATTTCCATGTTTGATTACTACAAATGATAAGGAATGGTTTAAACATGAATACTACATCATCTAGGCCAATTACAAACAAAATCCAAAGAAAAGAAATTCAAATATGAATCATATGATCAAATGGTCATTTTGACCAAAGTTAACCACTAGCCCACTTTGGGTGTTTCTAGTACAAGATTTCTAATATAAACTTTCTCAATTCTTTTCACCCCTTGCTAGACCAAGTAAAAGTGCACCCAATCCCACTCTCCAAACAAGCAGAAACAATTTCCAAATCTATTTAAAGGACAATTGAAAATTGAATCAAGTGCACATGCATAGATCACCATTTTGCAAAAAACACTCAAATCAATTTACCCTGGCAAACCCAAGCAACCCTAGTTACTCAAGCATGTGAAAAACACACTCACCAAATTTCATTCATAAATTCAAATATTAATTTCATGCGCCCATTTGGTCGAGCACCAGGTAGACACAGATTAAACCTTGCTTAACTTACACTGTTTTGAGCAGTGATCACTCACCCATTTTTCCCCCCTTCATTCCCCTGGTCTCCCCCAACGCTCAGCAGCGGAGGACACGCACCCCCCCTTTACCGTTGCGCTAGTGCAACGCTGCTCGAAGCCGCCGCGCCGGCCGACCATGGACAACTCGCCACAGCCAACGCCGCTCTATCCCACGATGTATAGGAGATAGGAAACCATTCACCGCCACCCTCTGTCCAACTCTCGACCGCAGGCAAGCCGTGGACCACCTGAGAAACGCCGCTCCCACCTCCATGTCTCCCATGCCGAGAGCACGCCAGAGTGCCACAGCCGACACGCGCACACACGCCGCCCCTCACCCTCGCCACACGTGCCCGCATCGCCATGACCCTAGATACCTCCCAGACATGCCCGTTCGCTGCCACGCGACCCGTAGCCACTTTACGCTGTCTCGAATGCTGCCGCTCCGGTGCAAAGCACCGACTAGTCCTGACCGTTCTAGACTTCCCCGTGCTATGCCATTAAGCATGCGACGACCACCAGGAAGCACCACACCGAACCCTACCCGCAGCCATGCCGCTAGCCCCTATATTGATGTCACCAAAGAACTCGAGCCATCCCTCTTTGTCCCTATCGCCGGTGTATAAATAGAGGCCACCCAGCCTCTATTCTCCACACCATTCGACTCCCTACTCCTCACAGAATCTCCCACAACTCTCCCCGGAGAATGGCGAGCACCAACCTGCCGAAATTTGGCTAGAGTCTGCTGCTGCAGAGGAGAAGAGGAGCCGCTGATTGCGACCACCCCAGCAGCCGCCGTGACCACGGCTCGAACCGCCATCACTAATTTCAAGCTAGAACCATGCAAGATAATACTTGCAAACTTGATAACCTATGCAAGATCCATTAGGCATGCTTTGGTTATGCAATTTTGATTATACCAATCCCAAGTTTTACTTGCAAGCTTTATTCTTTTACTTTACCAAAGTTCTTTACCTTTAGTTAGTGCTTTGTGAGTATTTGCACGATAGTATAGATAACATAAAGAGTATAAAACTGGGCCTAAGCAGTTATACTTAGATGTCATCAAAAGGCATAAAACTAGAGTTCGATAGTTACACTTGATTAGCACCCCTCATTAGTGAATACCCTCAACTTTAGTGGCTAGTGCTAAGCATAAAAGTTGATCACTTTAGATGGGAATACTTGGTGAAAATGATTATGAAAACCTTGGAATGATGATTCATTCTATTGAAATGTTTTGACATGTGTTATGGACACAAAAGGATTTGATGATGAAAATGTTGAGGCATGAGCCCTAGCCCTTTATAAAAACTGATGGTTGGGTTCGAATGCGATACCATTCCAATTTTTACCATACAACCACAATACCTGAATTGGGTAGGGCTTAACTGGAAGTTTATATGCCTTAGTATGGGTTCCCTCGCGGAAAGAGGTTGAGCTAAGGCTACCTCGTGAGTGTGAATGTCCACCTATGTAGTGCCAAGCATGGCAGATTGCCATGGCTGGGAGGCCAAGCTCATAGGGGAGGTGCCTATACTAGAGTGTGTAATTGAAAGGTTATGATTGATTATCCGCATACTAAGTATGATGATTTAGGGTTATCCCTGATGGATGTATCGAATTTTGAGGTGAAAGTGTACCACCTCTGTAGAGTGTCAAACTATTCAAATAGCCGTGTCCGCGGTCATGGACAAATGGAGTAGCCATACTGTTCCGTTGTCAGATGTTTTCAAAATTACTTGTTAATTGAACAATGACATTGACTTGACCACAACAGGGTTGTGGACATGAAAACTAGGTTTCCACTTAGGTGATGTAGAAAATTAAATTAGTTTCCTTTACTTCTAAACTCAGTATGAAATAAACCTAGCTTTTTTCAAATAAACCTAGAGCTTAAGATTCCTACTAGAACTACCTTACTTGTTAGTGATAGTTTGCGAGTCCTTAAAGAGTACTCATGGCTTTCTCCCTGGCTATTCCCGTGGCCATACTTTGAAAAGGACTACTAGGAAGATGGATAGCAGGAGGTCTATGACAACTAGGATCATCTCCCATCATCCTCATTGCCTGTGACCCTGAAGATGGAGCCCCTACTATGTTTACTTTCCGCTTCTTTGATTGTATTAAGACTGGATCATGAGATCCTTTAATTGTAAGATCTTTATTATGGTTTGTAATGGATGATGTACTATGGTACCAATTCCATTATGTCTCGCAAAAATGGTAATCATGGGATTGCAATGTATGGCATAACAAGCATCTGGGATTAAAAATCCGGGTCTTGACAAGTTGGTATCAGAGCCATCCTGACCAAAGGATACCCTAGTTAGAATGGACGCCTGAACAAAAACTTAGTTTCAAAACAAAAGAAGTGAATATTTATGAAAACCTATTCCCACCCTTATCGTTGAGATTCTTTCAAAAAAATCATGTTCCTCAGAAATTCTTGCAATCCTACATAAAATTTGACACACTTTATCACCCCACTAACTTTCTCACCCTAAATTCTTATAGATGGAGGTAAGGTATAACAAGTTCTACCAGCTAGGCAACGGAGGCCACCTAATCTTTGAGAGGGATCTAGATGCACTTGTAGAATACCTTGAGCGCCCGCACCCGACATTCTTCGGTGCCCAACTCAATTACCAGCAAGGAGGAGAGCTATCATGGATGATAATTGCAGATCTCAGACGCAAGATGGAAGCACCCACTTCCGAGAAGATCCAATTCAGCGTTCGGGAGAACAACTAGATAGATGGATTAGCCAGGGCTATGCAAGAAGCTCTTGCCCGTCTGTGTGGGCAAAACATCAACCAGATCCAGGAAACTCGCTTTGCTCACTACACAAGGCGTGATTCTATGGGAATGCCTTTGGAGATGCAAGGACACCAGGAGATGAAGCACCAAGTGGATAATCTCGACTTCATGTTGTACGATAGACAACATGAGTTGGACAACGCTCGTGCCTACGCCAACCACAACCATGCCATTGCAGTCAAGAAGGACCAGACCCTCGCCATCCTTGCCAGGGAGCGCCAATCACTTCGTCGTCAGCGTGACAAGAAGGATCGCATCATCGATCATCCTCGCAAGAAGGTGGCCACTCTTGAGAAGACCATCCGTGAACAGAAAGTCCAGCTTGAAGAGAAGGAGGAGGAAGGTGAAGATATCTGTGGAGATCTCTACTCTTACCTCAATGATGATGACGACTACCTATAAGACGATGCCATGGAGTTCCACACTGATGATGATGATTCCGACTTTATTGATGATGATTAGATGCACTTGAGCACTACCGTAGGAATGAGTTGTACCTGGTCCCACTGTATTGTAGTTTCGCAGAATGGTTCTTAAAACGATTTTTGTTGTTGCTGTTGTGGTGTGTGTTTGTATTGTGTGCTTTGAATGAATAAATGAATGAATAAATGAATGAGAGGAGTTGTTAGTTTGCAAAATCGGAGTCAAAACTCAAAGTTTAAAGCTTTTGAAAACAAAACCATGAGCCTTAGAGATTTCCCTCTTATCTCATTATCTATCTCAATCTTTAGGTGACTCGTGGAAACCCCAGAGGAAGCAGTTCATCTCAGGACCCAATGCTACAGATTTGGCAAATGCTAGTTTCTGACCGTGAAGCTAGTAGAGACGAACGTCAAGCCAACTTAGCCACTGTTCAACAGATAGCTCAGATGGCCCACAATAAACAAGGCCATGGAAACTAGGATAACCATGGATCCAAGATCAAGAACTTTCATAATACCAACGCACCTATCTTTAGTAAGTCTGAAGAGCCCTTAGATGCTGATGACTGGCTGCAAACCATGGAGAACAACTTAGAGGTCGCAGGAGTTGATGCTAATGAGAAAGTACTGTTTTCCACCCATTATCTAGTAGGTGATGCATGAGCCGGGTGGAATAGCATCCGTACCATGAACGGATGTCAGATGATGACTTGGGATGAGTTCAAAATCAAGTTCAGCATGACTCATGTGCCCCCGGGTCTGATTAAGAGGATGAGGGATGAGTTCAGAGAATTGAAACAAGGAAGGATGACTGTGGTAGAATACCGTGCCAAATTCTTATCTTCACCTAGATATGCACCTGATGAGATTGACACAGAAGCAAAGAAGAAAGAGAGATTCTTGAACAGACTTCATGATGAGATGCAAACTGTGCTAGTCAACATTCCCTTTGATGATATTGAAGCTTTAGTGGATTCAGCCATCCAGATAGAAGGGAAGATCAACCAAGCCAATGACAATCACAAACGTAGGAGGATGCACCAGGATGGATTCCACAACACCCAGAAGTATCGCCCCAACCCGTCTGCAGGATATGCCCCAAGAAACAACAGAACCCCTATGTCCCATCCAAGCTATCCCAACCATGGAGGAGGAAACCGGAGGTCTGGAGCAAACAAAAACAACCACCCTGGCAACTCCAATAACTTCAACCGTGCACCGCCCAAGTCCAACAACAACAACAACAATACTACCCCAAGGACTAGAAGCAATGATGTGCCTACCACAGGAAAAGACAAGTCCTATATTACTTTCTTTGAATGCGGAGTCAAGGGTCACTACTCCAACGAGTGCCCAAAGAAGCTTGTAGCAGCTACCAATGTGAATGCACCCGCTCACCAGAAACGCCGTGCTCAGCCTGGAAAGAGATTTTCCCTAGGGAACTTGCTCAACAACAATGACCGTCTATTCCACATGAATGCTGAAGAAGCCCAAGAAGTGCCATATGTCGTGCTGGGTATGTTTTCTGTTAACTCAGTACTTGCAAGAGTGGTGTTTGATTCTGGAGCATCGCACTCATTTGTTAGAATTTGCATGCACTAGTAAGATTCAACCAACAAAATTGAAGCATGCTATGATAGTTCAAATACCTGGTTCAACCACCAAAGCTAGAAAAATTTGCAAGGTTGTACCTATCAGAATCCATGGAATAGATTTTTATGCTAATCTATTAGTACTTGGAACAAAAGGTTTGGAAGTAGTACCAGGAATGGATTGGATGTCGAAACATAAAGGATTAAATCGACTGCGCCAAGAAAGCCATAACCATGACCAGTATCACTAGAGTATCAGTAGAGCATGTATCTGAGACATTGCCCCGGCAATTCAAATGCAACAAGAGTCTAGCCCAACCAACCCTAGACCAAGAGAGAGTAGTATGTGAATATCCCGACGTGTTCCCAGATGAATTGCCTAGTATGCCCCCAGATCAGGATATCAAGTTCATCATTGAACTAGTTCCTGGAACTGGACCTATAGCTTAGAGACCTTATAGTATGAACCCATTAGAGTTAGTGGAACTGAAGAAGCAACTTGATGCTATACTGGAGAAAGGTTTTATTCAACCAAGTGCATCGCCATGGAGATCGCCTATTTTGTTTGTGGATAAGAAAGATGGAGGGAACCGTTTGTGTACGGATTATCAAAAGCTAAATGATGTCACCATCAAGAACAAGTACCCACTGCCAAAGATAGAGGATCTGTTTGACTAGTTGACTGGTGCCAGAGTTTTTTCTAAGATTGATCTTATAACTGGTTATCATCAACTCAAGATTCGTGCAACGGATATTCCAAAGACTGCCTTTAGCACCAGATATGGATTGTATGAGTATACTGTCATGTCTTCTGGATTAACCAATGCCCCTACTTATTTCATGAAGAATAAGATTTTTATGAACTTCCTGGATAAGTTTGTCATTGTTTTTATCGGTGATATTCTGATCTATTCCAAGTTAGAAGAAGACCATGAGCTACACTTGAGGACCATCCTTGAAACCCTTAGAGAGCATCAGTTGTATGGCAAGTTTAGAAAATATGAGTTCTGGTTAAAGGAAGTAGGATTCCTAGGACATATTGTGTTGGTAGGAGGATTCGTTGTTGATCCCGCCAAGATTAAGGATATTGAAGAATGGAAAGCCCCAACCACTCAAACCCAAGTCCGCGCATTTCTCGGATTAGCGGGATATTACCACAAGTTCGTAGAAGGATTTCCGAGCAACGCAATACCAATTACCCAACTGTTGAAGAAAGATAAGAAGGTTGAATGGATGGAAAAATGTGAAGCAAGTTTTCAAGAGCTCAAGAAGAGATTAATTTCAGCCCCAATTCTGATTATGCCAGATATCAAGAAGCCTTTTGATATGTATTGTGATGCATCCAAGATTGGTCTCTGATGTGTGTTAATGCAAGAAGGCAAAGTCATATCATATCTGTTCAGACAGCTGAAGCAACATGAGCAAAACTACCCTACCCATGACTTAGAACTAGGAGATGTGGTTTTAGCCTTGAAGACATGGCGTCATTACCTTATGGGTAACCGCTGTGAGATTTATTCGGATCACAAGAGTTTGAAGTATATATTCACCCAGAAGAAGTTGAATATGAGGTAAAGGAGATGGATATAGTTAATCAAGGATTATGACCTTGACATTCACTATCACCCTCGCAAGGCCAATGTGGTAGCGGATGCTCTTAGCAGATTGTCGTGTAGATTAAAAACCATGATAAAACAAGCCCAGCCAAATTTGCATGAAGACTTGGAGCAGTTTTAAACAGAGCTACTTAGCAAAGGATTTTTAGCTAGCATATAACTTCAACCCACTTTGGTCAGTCAGATCAAGGAGGCGCAAAAAGGAAATGTAAGTATCGACGGGATCAAGTGTCATATCGGTACATGGAAGGTACCCGGATTCACCGAAGATGAAGAAGGACTTTTGTGGTATAAAGGATGTATCTGTGTGCCAGCAAATTCCGAGTTGAAACAAGTCATTTTGCAGGAACCTCATGATACTCTTTATTCTATCCATCCCGGGGGAACGAAGATGTATCAGGATTTGAAGGAGCAATTTTGGTGTCACAAGATGAAGAGAGAAATTGGAAGCTACATAGCCAAGTGTGATATCTGTCAGAGAGTCAAGGTGGAACATTAGAGACCCGCAGGACTTTTGCAACCATTGCAGATTCCAGAAAGGAAATGGGATTTTGTCGGAATGGACTTTATCACCGGTTTGCCTACCTCTAGTAGGGGAAATGACTCTATTTGGGTCATAGTGGACAGACTGTCCAAGGGAGCCCATTTTATACCTGTTAATACCACATACCAGAGTTCGAAGCTAGTAGAGTTGTACATTGCTAGAATTGTCAGTTTGCATGGAACCCCTAAGACCATAGTATCGGATCGAGGAACTCAGTTTACATCAAGATTTTGGCAGAATGTCCAAGAAGGATTAGGAACCAAGCTGAACTTCAGCACAGCTTATCACCCACAAACCGATGGACAAACGGAAAGAGTCAACCAAATCTTAGAAGATATGTTGAGAGCTTGTGTGTTAGAATATGGATGAAAATGTGAAGATTGTCTGCCTTCGCAGAATTCTCATACAATAATAGTTATCAAGCCAGATTGAAAATGGCCCCATTTGAATTTATGTATGGAAGGAAGTGTCGTACCCGCTTGAGTTGGTCGCAAGTAGGAGAGATTCATATTTTCGAACCCGACATCCTACGAGAAGCCGAAGAGAAGGTTCACAAAGTCCGTGAACACCTCAAGACCACCCAATCCAAAATAAGAGTTATGCTGACAAGAGACGTCGAGACCTGACCTTCAATGTCGGAGATTTTGTGTATCTCAAAGTATCACCCTTCAAAGGAATGCAACGTTTTCAACTGAAAGGGAAGTTAGCCCCAGATATATTGGACACTTCAAGATTTTGAATCGCCGAGGAGAAGTATCATATCAACTGGAACTGCCAGAGGAGATGACAACCATACATGATGTGTTCCATATCTCGTTACTTCGCAGATGCCTAGAAGTTCCGGAGAAGACCGAAGTGTTCAAGAACATTGATCACATAGCCATAGATATCAACAAGGATCTAACCTATCGTGAAGTACCCATTCGTATTTTGGAAGAAGCCTTCAGAACCACCAGGACCTGAAGTATCAAGTTTCTCAAGATCTAGTGGAGCAACCATACCGAAGAAGAAGCTCCTAGGAGCGAGAATATTACATTAGGACTGAGTTTCCAAATCTCTTTAGTTCCTAGTTTTTCTTAAATCTCTAAACGAGATTTTTTTTAAGGAGAGAAGGTTTGTAACATCCCAAAAACATTAATCCAAATTTTCAAGTTCAAATCAACCAAGTTTAGGGTTAACAAAAACTTTTATTATTTAAATCCAATATGAGTGTATGTGTGAAATGCATTAGTGTATGAATGAGTGCAATTGCCATGATTTATTGCTAGAAATGATAAGGAATGGTTTAAATATGAATACTACATCATCTAGGCCAATTACAAACAAAATCCAAAGAAAAGAAATTCAAATATGAATCATATGATCATATAGTTATTTTAACCAAAGTTAACCACTATCCCACTTTGGGTGTTTCTAGTACAAGATTTCTAATATAAACTTCCTCAATTCTTTTCACCCCTTGCTAGACCAAGTAAAAGTGCACCCAAGCCCACTCTCCAAACAAGCAGAAACAATTTCCAAATCTATTTAATGGACAATTCAAAATGGAATCAAGTGCATATGCATAGGTCAACATATTGAAAAAACCACTCAAATCAATTCACCCTGGCAAACCCAAGCAACCCTAGTTACTGAAGCATGTGACAAACACACTCACCAAATTTCATTCAAAAATTCAAATCTAAATTTCATGTGGCCATTTGGTCGAGCACCTGGCAGACACAGATTAAACCTTGCCTAACTTACACTATTTTGAGCAGTGATCACGCACCCATTTGTCCCCTTCATTTCCCTGGTCTCCCCCAACACTCGGCAGCGCAGGACACACACCCCCCTTTGCTGTTGTACTAGTGCAGTGCCGCCCGAAGCCGTTGCGCCGGTCGACCATGGACAACTTGCCACAGCCAACGCCACTCTCTCCCACGATGTCCAGAAGACAGGCAACCGTCCACCGCCACCCTCTGTCCAATCCTCGACCATAGGAAAGCCATGGACCACCCGAGAAACGCCATGCCCACCTTCCTATCTGCCATGCCGAGAGAGCGCCGGAGCGCCACAGCCGACACGTGCACACACGCCGCCCCTCCCCCTCGCCATGCGTGCCCGCACTCGCCGTGACCCTAGGTACCTCCCAGACATGCCCGTTCGCCGCCGCCTGACCCGTATACACTGTATGCTGTCTCGAACGCCGCTGCTCCTACGCAGAGAACCAACCAGTCCCGACCGTTCTAGAGCACCGCGTGCGGCACCATTAACAGTGCAACGACCGCCAGGAAGCACCACGCCGTACCCTACCCGCAGCTATGCCGCTAGCCCCCTGTATCACCGTCACTGGTGAGCCCGAGCCATCCCGCTCTGTCCCCATTGCCGGTGTATAAATAGAGGCCACCCCAGCCTCTATTCTCCACACCATTCCACTCCCGACTCCTCACAGAACCTCCCACACCTCTCCCCGGAGCAAGGTGAGCACCAGCCCGTCGGAATTTGGTCGGAGTCCGCCGCTGCAGAGGAGAAGAGGAGCCGTTGATTGCGACCACCCCAGGAGCCACCGTGACCACGCCTCGAACTGCCATCAACGACAACCCCATTCGCCCCCATCGCCGACCTTAGATGGAGCCCAGGTGACCCTCATGCGAGCCCCACCGCCGTGTTAGGGTTATGTTCTCGCTGGAGCTATTCGACGTAGACAACGCACGTCAGCCATTAGATAATGTTCTAATTGTAGGGCTTAGATTAAAACTTACTATTTCGGCTTAGTTAAGTCACTGGCGAGTAGGACCCGCCTATCAGTAGCCAGCTGCGCTAGCGCTGTGCAGTTGGTCCGGCCCGTTTAGTTTCCCGCGCAGAGCCTACCCATTCAAATAGGATTTTCCCATTTTAGTTAAAACTAGATTATGTCAGTAGATTCAAAAATCAATACAAAGAGACTCACTGAACCAAATTGCATGATTCCGATTTTGATAGAAAGGTATTCAAAATATCTATCCAAGCCCGTTGGATTCAAACCATTTAAAAATATAGATCAGCTATACCGAAAATAACAAGACAGGGACTTTTCCAACTTCAAACATTTTTCAACAATCAACTATAAATGCTTTTGAGTTGATTCCAACTCTCAAAAATCACATTTAACAAGATCTACCTAAATATTTAAAAATATTTAGGTTTACATGCAGTGACATTGGACTAGTACCAAAAGAATGCTATATAGGCATTTCTAGTCATTTAATTCTATTAAATGATAGTCACTTTAATCACATTCCAAAGTATTATAATATGTGGTGATGACATGTGTCAACATGATCCCATATTTTAATTGGAGAATATTAAATCTTAAGTATTTTTCAATGAGTAGAAAGTACTTTTCTAAAATAAGATAAATAAAACTAGGTCTTTATTTCATGTCATGATTGTGATGATGCTAGATCATCTAGTGTGAGCCTTTGTGTGCTAAATAGAACTAGTTAAGTATTGTTTGGTGATTATGTACCTCGTATTCATTTATAGACGATAGTACCGACCCGCGTTATGAGGAGGAGGAGTACTACCAAGAAGAAGAAGAAAACTTCAACCACTTCACTACTCAAGTGAAGCTAACACTTGCATGTTTCATAACTATGCAAGCCATCACTAATTGCAAGCTAATACTTGCAAACTTGATAACCCATGCAAGATGCATTAGGCATGCTTTGGTTATGCAATTTTGATTATACCAATCCCCAGTTTTACTTGCAAGCTTTATTCTTTTATTTTACTAAAGTTCTTTACCTTTAGTTAGTGCTTTGTGAGTATTGGAAGAATAGTATAGATACCATAAAGAGTATAAAACTAGGCCTAGGTAGTTATACTTAGATGTCATCAAAAGGAATAAAACTAGAGTTGGATAGTTACACTTGATTAGCACCCCTCATTAGTGAATACCCTCAAATTTAGTGGCTAGTGCTAAGGATAAAAGTTGATCACTTTAGATGGGAATACTAGGTGAAAATGATTATGAAAACCTTGGAATGAGGATTCATTCTATTGAAATATTTTTACATGTGTTATGGACACAAAAGGATTTGATGATGAAAATGTTGAGGCATGAGCCTTAACCCTTTATAAAAACTGATGGTTGGGTTCGGATGCGATACCATTCCAATTTTTACCGTACAAACACAATACCTGAATTGGGTAGGGCTTAACTGGAAGTTTATATGCCTTAGTATGGGTTCCCTCATGGGAAGAGGTTGAGCTGAGGCTATCTCGTGAGTGTGAATGTCCACCTATGTAGTGCCCAGGATGGTAGATGGCCATGGCTGGGAGGCCAAGATCATAGGGGAGGTGCCTATACTAGAGTGTGTGATTGAAAGGTTATGATTGATTATTGGATACTAAGTATGATGATTCAGGGTTATACCTGGCGGATGTATCGAATTTTGTGGTGAAAGTGTACCACCTTTGCAGAGTTTCAAACTATTCAAATAGCCACGTCTGCGGTCATGAACAGTTGGCGTGGCCATACTGTTTTGTTGTCAGATTTTTTCAAAATGACTTGTGAATTGAACAAGGACCATGACTTGACCACAATAGGGTTTTGGACATGAAAACTAAGTTCCCACTTAGGTGATGTAGAAAATTAAATTAGTTTTCTTTACTTCTAAATTTAGTATGAAATAAACCTGGCTTTTTGCAAATAAACCTAGATCTTAAGATTCCTACTAGAACTACCTTACTTGTTAGTGATAGTTTGCGAGTACTTAAAGAGTACTCATGGCTTTGTCCCTGGATATTTCCGTGGCCAGACTATGATGAGGACTACTAGGAAGATGGACAGCAGGAGGTCTATGACAACTAGGATCATCTCCCATCGTCAGCATTGCCTGTGACCCTGAAGATAGAGCCCCTACTACATTTACTTTCCGCTGCTTTGATTGTATTAAGACTGGATCATGAGATCCTTTATCTGTAAGACCTTTATTATGGTTTGTAATGGATGACGTACTATGGTACCAATTTTGTTATGTCTCACAAAAATGGTAATATTGGGATTGCGATGTATGGCATAACAGGCAACTGGGATTAAAAATCCGGGTGTTGATATTGAACGTTTGATCAAGACTTGCAAATCCAAACATTGCTAACCATTGGATCTTCCTTTCCATTCTTAGCATTTAGAAAGATTCTACTGATAGACTTTAGCACGATGAACACTAGTATGCGCAAACCTCAAAACACATAGTAGTTCATTCCTTGGTTTAAGTGTCCTTGTGCTAAATGCACGGACTTGTTGCATGCAATTTTCATTTTTTGTGAGGTCTGTAACTTGCACTTACCCCGACCGTGTTAACTTTGAATCACCTCGCTCTTACGAGACCTACCATTAGATTGGCCATTCGCAGTACTTCAATCTTATCTTTATCTTATCTCTTATCTCTTACAATATATACCATACAACTACATATAGTGTAGAGATTAACTTTGAACATTAACAGTTGGATCAAGACTGGCAAATCCAAACAGCATTGCTAACTGTTGGATCTTGTTTCTATTCTAGCATCTAGGTCTATACTCCCTCACTCCATCCCAAAATATAAGGCGCCTAAGGATTGGTGAGAAATCAAACCTTACTAACTTTGACCAAATATTTAGAAAAAAATATCTACATCTACAATATTGAATGGACATATTAAGAAAATATACTTTATGGTGAATCTATTGAGATTAATTTAGTATTATAAATTTTTATATTTTTGTGTATAATCATGGTCAAACTTAAAAAATGTTGAGTTTTGACTAATCCTTAGGAGCCTTATATTTTGGCGGAGGGAGTACCATTCAACACGAATCCAGTGGATCTGAACTATTGGATCTAACAGCCCAACGGTCATGATTAGTGTTATGGATCCAATTCAAAACTTCTCCACTATAGTAGTATAAGTAGAGAGAATACAGTCTACTATGCAATGAAATTTTGGGGGTGGTGACATGATGGATCTAGAACATGCATGGTGGAGTTTTCTCTAGGTACTATTCAACATGAATCCAGCTTCTCTGAACCATTGGATCCAACAGCCCAATAGTTAGGATTAGTGCTATGGATCCAATTGAAAACTGCTCCACTATAGTAGTAGAGATAGAGATATCTTATCTTATATTATTTTACGATTATATAATGTACGAATAACTTTGAATATTGATCGTGCGATCAAGACTCGTGAATCCCAACATTTCCAGCCGATGGATCTTCTTTTGCATTCTAGCATCTAAAAGATTCTATTAATAGTCTTCAGCATAATGAATGCTATGCACAAACCTCAAAACACACTTCTCCATCATACTAGAATCTTCTCCCTCGTAGCTAATAATCGTTGACTTCTACATGATCTTCTCTTATCTTCTCTTTTCTGCTCTTCTCTTATCTTACCACTATATAGTGTACGGATAACTTTGAATGTTGACTGTTGGATCAAGACTCGCGAATCCCTACATTTCTAGGTGTTGGATCTTCTTTTCCATTCTAGCATCTAGAAGATTCTATTGATAGTCTTAAACACAATGAATGCACTATGCATAAACCTCTCAAAACACATTTCTCCATCATACTAGAATCTTCTCCCTCGTTTCTCTAGACCATGCTACCAAAAATTTCAAGTGTTAGGTAGCTAATAATCTTTGACTTCTACACATGATGATACAAAGTACAAGGACCAAATATACACCCATACTTTATAGATGTTGATCAAATTTATAATTTTTTGTGCTTTACCAACTATAATTTTATATAGTGATGATATGCCATATGTTTACTATCTGAACCTTATTAAGGTGTGATTTTTTACACAATGCGTTAGTAGTATATTTCTTTGCTTCGACATATGGTTACCTTTGTCCATGCGCTGTACATGTTGAGAGAATATAACGTTGGCAGGCGAAGAGGGCATCAGTGAAGAGAAGTTGAAGGCAGTTCCATGTCAGACCAAAGTTATGATGGGTTTCTAACACGAGGTACTCATGCGGCCTTACAGTGTACACTCTACTAGTAGTAAATTTCAGGACCTATGCACGTAAAACAAATCGTGTGTTTTCTCTTGCCTTCCCTATGCTCCATCTCTCCTCCCCTTTCCCCTCGCGCACCGGTCCGACTGATCTCTCCGCCCTCTTCCACCGTGTGGTGCTGCGCACGTGTGCCTTGGTACGGCGGCTCTGTGTCTCTGGCGTGTTTGGCAGCTGCGCATTGGTGTGGACTAGGGACGAGGAGTACATAGGAAGGAAACCACTTTGGTCCTTGGCGTCACAAAAATTCAAAGTTTTCCGGTTTTTGAAATTTTTACTTGCTTCCCAAACATCGGGAGGGAACGTTATCCAAAAGATCGGCCAAACATCGGGAGGGAAAGCAATTTTGAACCCATTTTGAACATTGACCGTTGGATCAAGACTGGCAAATCCAAACTTTGAACATTGACCGTTGGCTCAAGACTAGCAAATGCAAACTTTGCTAACCATTGGATCTTCTTTTCCATTATTAGCATCTAGAAAGATTCTACCGATAGTCTATAGCACAATGGACGCTAGTATGCGCAAACCTCAAAACACACACTTCATTGCTTAGTTTCAGGGTCCTTGTACTAAATGCATGCATGGAATTGGATGCAATTTTCATTTTTATGAGGTCCTTGATGGAACTTGTACTTCCACTAATCGTCTTAACTCTCAAGCACCTCGCTCCTACGAGACCAACCATTAGATCGGCCATTCGTGGTACTTCTTATCTTATCTTTATCTTTTCTAATATCTTACAATACCATACCACCATTGTATAGTGTACGAATTAACTTCGAACATTCAGCGCTGAATCAAGACTAGCAAATCCAAACATTGCTAACCGTTATATCTTCTATTTTCCCTTAGCATCGAGAAAGATTCTATTGATAGTATTTAGCATGATGAACGCTAGTATGCGCAAACCACAAAACACACACACTTCATTATTCAGTTTTAGGGTCATTGTTTTAAATGGATGGACTTGGATGTAATTTTAATTTTTTTATGAGGTCCTTGATGTAAGTTGTACTTCCATCGATCGTGTTAACTCTCAAGCACCTCTCTCCTACGAGACCTACCATAGTTAAAAGAAAATGCAACCATCCCATTTATCACACAAACTGGACGAACGGTTTCTTATACGTAATGCCCAAGTTTTTAGTACTAGATTTTTTCAAGCATGCTAACAAACTTTGCACACTTCAGTGACTTCTTGTCGATTTAATGAAATTAGATCAAAATTGAGCTACAAGTAAGCGCGGTAGATTGCTCTTGAATTAAATGTATTTTCGTAGGTAGATGGGTGGATCTTCTTCTAGTAAACAATGTGGTCGATGTGAGGTTCTAACTATGAGGAAAGAAAATCCTCAGTTTTCCGAGTGATGACGAGATGGTTCTTTTATGTAAAGAAAGTCTGAAGAATATGGATAACAATGCCATAAGCCAAGCTTTTAGACATATTAAGTGGACCAATGTGTTTTACTTATGATTCCCATGTTTTATGAGTTTTCAAACTCCCTATGTAGCTAATTAAATTTTCCCCACTTGAATGACTTCATGCCTATATTTATCAAAATTTGGTCAAAGTTGTACTACAACAACTAAATTATTGTAGGTTGCTTCTAAAAAATTACAAAAAACTTTTGGAGGTGTACCCATTGGTGGCTCAGTTAATATATCAGGAAACAACCAAGAGTTTCGACAATAGGTTTTTAACTCCTTCCTAATTAAGATTTTGCATCTTGATAATTTAACGAAAATTAGCTCAAACTTGAGCTACAAGTAAGCACGATAGCTTTTTCTTTAATTAAATGTCTAATTGGAGGTGGATGGATGCATCTTCTTGTAGTAATTAGTACCGCCAGTGTGATTTTCCAACTATCTGGAAAGAACATTCTCAATTATCCGAGTGATGTTGAGACTATTTTTCGTTTTTGTAAACAAAGTCCAAAGGATATGGACCTGAATGCCACAAGCCAAGAATCTTCTCCCTTGTTTCTCTACACCATGTTATCAAAAATTTCATGTGTTAGGTAGCTAATAATCTCTGACTTCTACATATGATGATACAAAGTACAAGGAACAAATATACACCCATAATTTATAGATGTTGATCAAATTTATATTTTTTTGTTCTTTACAAATTATAAATTTATATAGTGATGATATGTCATACGGCTACTATCTAAGTCTCATGTGCAACTTACTAGTAGCTAATAATTGTTAACTTCTGCATTATCTTACCACTATATAGTGTACAAACAACTTTGAATATTGACCGTTGGATCAAGACTCGTGAATCCAAACATTTCTAGTCGTTGGATCTTCTTTACCATTCTATCATCTTGAAGATTCTTCTATTGATAGTATTTATTACAAACCACTATATAGTGTACGAATAACTTTGAATGTTGTCCATTGGTTCAAGACTCGCGAATCCCAGCTTTTCTAGACATTGGATCTTCTTTGCCATTCTAGCATCTGGAAGATTCTATTGATAGTCTTCGGCATAATGAATGCTATTCACAAACCTCAAAACACACTTCTCCATCATACTAGAGTCTTCTCCCTTGTTTCTCTGGACCATGTTATCAAAAATTTCATGTGTTAGGTAGCTAATAATCTTCGACTTCTACATGATGATACAAAGTACAAGGACCAAATATACACCCATACTTTATAGTTGTTGATCAAATTTATAATTTTTTGTGCTTTACCAATTATAGTTGTATATCGTGATGATATGTCATATGTCTACTATCTAAGTCTCACGTGCAAGGCATGTGCAACTTACTAGTATATATAATGGACCAACATGTTGTACTAACGATTCCTATGTTTTATGAGTTTTCAAACTTCCTAGCTAACTCCGCCACTTGAATGACTCTACGTAGATTCATCAAAATTAGGTCAAATTTGAACTATAAGTAAATTGTAGGTTGCTTTGAAAGTTTTAAGAAAAAGCTTTTGGAGGCACCCATCGGACAGTCAATTAATATACTCCGTATGAGAAACCACAGAGAGTTTTCACAAGAGGTTCAACTTCTTCCTAAGATTTTGCATCTTGACAAACTTGAACTACAAGTATGTGTAGATAATTTTCTTGAATTAAATGTATTTTCAGATTTAATTAATAAAAAAGAAAGTGACGTAATAACTTAGCTAGTTACCATAACATCACACATACGAAGACTAGTAGTATATGATTCTACTCCCTCCGTTCAAAAATATAAGGCGCTTTAGCTTTGTGAGATGAATGTATCTACACGTCTGATGTCTATGCACTTATATTCTTGTAGACAGTTGTTGGGCCTCCAAGTGCAGAGGTTTGTAGAACAGCATCAAGTATTCCCTTAAGTGGATCACCCAAGGTTTATCAAACTCAGGGAGGAAGTGGTCAAAGGTATCCCTTGTCAAGCAATCTTGCAATCAAGATACAAGAAGTCTCTTGTGTCCCCAACACACCCAATACACTTGTCAGGTGTATAGGTTCACTAGTTCGGCGAAGAGATAGTGAAATACAAGTGATATGGATATAAGTAAACGGTGCGAGAAAATAAATTGATGGCGTGGAAGAGACTAAAGGCAAACTGAAATAAAGATGGAAGCAAGCAAACATTTAACAGATCTAATTGCAAACGGTGTATCAATGCTTAGAAACAAGGCCTATGGATCATACTTTCACTAGTGAACACTCTCTCATATAAATATCTTCTCTTTATGAGACTACTCTTAACCACTCTCCGGTTGGACACTCTAATCGATGGTAGGGCTATAACAGCACTCCTCAAAGTTTGCTTTCCCCATCTAGATAACTCCACAGTGTCACCTTGAGCACTAGATGGTTCCAACAAACACCACAATTTCATAGAGACATCCAACTCCAAATATAACTCATAACAAGTATTTGTAATCTCTAACCTAAGTGCCATCATGGTGTGCACGCTGTCACTTTCACACACATGGGGAGAGCAGAGATCTAATAAAGCACTTGAGTAGCAAGGTAGATCTACTTGATTACAAAGCTCATGATCACAATATGATCACACATAGAGAGATATGAACACATAGCTACCGGTAGAACCCTTAGCCACGAGAGAGAACTACTCCCTCCTCATCATGGGAATCAGCAACGGCGATGGAGATGGTGGTGGAGATCGATGGAGATGGCTCCGGGGCACTTCTCGAAGACGCCCGCAACAAAGAAGGAGGTGACAAAGCCAAATCCAGAGTTCAAGGCATTAGAAGAGACGAAGAAGACGCTGTTGAAGGATGATGACCCTTCCAAGGAGACCCAGATAGGCGTAGGCCTAGGTAGCGCATAGGAAAGCGCGCTCGTCAAGTTCCTCCAAGCACATCAAGATATGTTCGCATGGTAGCCATCTGACATGACCGGAGTACCTAGGGAACTTGCCGAGCACTCTTTAAATGTAAACCCGAACGCTAAACCCGTCAAACAGTCCTGACGACGTTTCAGCGATGAAAAGCGTAAGGCAATAGCTAAGGAACTAGCACAGCTCGGGTTAGCCGGATTCATAGAAGAGGTCATCCACACTGAGTGGTCGGCCAATCCTGTAATGGTCCCTAAAAAGGACACCACTTATTAAAGGATGTGTGTTGATTATACTGCCTTGAACAAGGCTTGTCCAAAAGATCCATTCGCTCTGCCGAGAATTGATCAAGTTATCGATTCTATGGTAGGCTCGGAACTCCTCTATTTTCTCGACGCATATTCCGGTTATCACCAAATTCGGATGAAGGAATCTGACAAAGTCAAAACTTCATTCATAACCCCCTTCAGAACCTTCTGTTTTGTTACAATGCCCTTTGGGCTGAAGAACGCAGGAGCTACGTACCAGCGCATGATGCAGCGTTGCCTCCATGACCAACTTGGACGCAATGTACATGCATACGTGGATGATATTGCGGTGATGTCCAAAAAGAAGGAAACACTCATTTTAAACATGGATGAAATGTTTGCCAATCTACGAAAATACAACATCATGCTTAACCCGAAGAAATGTTTCTTTGGAATACCAGCCGGAAAATGGTTAGGTTTCATCGTGTCTCAACGAGGCATAGAGGTGAACCGGGACAAAATCAAGGCTATAATCAATATTTCCAGGCCAACTCGCCTAAAGGACGTACAAAGAGTAACTGGTTGCATTGCTGCAGTCAGTCGGTTCGTAAGCCGGCTTGGAGAAAGAGCCGCACCATTATATAAACTCCGGAAAAAGACCAAGGATTTTGTTTGGACTGACGAAGCTGAAGCCGCACTACAAGACCTGAAGAAAGTACTCTCATCTGCTCATATCCTTGCTATGCCGGAACCACGGGAATCGATGTTGCTCTATCTTGCTGCGACAAACAAGGTCATTAGTATCGTCATGGTGGTGGAGAGACCGGAGGAAAATCAGGAACACCTGGTGCAGCGTCCGACTTACTTTGTAAGCGAGGTCCTGACAGAATCAAAACAGAGATATCCGCACTATCAAAAGTTGGCTTACGGTGTGTTTCTAGCATCTCGTAAGTCACGACATTATTTTCAGGAGCATCCAATTACCGTGGTGAGCACAACTCCCATGAGAGATATAATCACAACAGTGACGCCACAGGACGCGTCGCCAAATGGGGCATAGAGCTTTTAGATTTTGATATTGAGTATAAACCTCAGACAACAATCAAATCCCAAATCCTTGCTGACTTTGTCACTGATTGGACAGAGACAAAGGAGAACATGATCCTCCCTGAGTCGGAATATTGGACCCTCTACTTTGATGGGTCTAAGGCTCGAGGGGGCTCGGGGGCTGGCGTGGTGCTCAAATCACCCCAAGGAGATAAACTTCTATACGTGTTGTAGATCCACTTCACAACAACAAATAATATTGCTGAATATGAAGCACTGCTGCATGGAATCCAGATTGCTAAAGATATTGGCATCCGACGTTTGATGTGTTACAGAGATTCGGATCTTGTTGCTCAACAAGTGTCGGGTATTTGTAATGCAAATAAACACATGGTAATGTATAAAGCTATCATGGATGATTTATCTAAATCCTTCGAAGGGTTTGAGGTTCAACACATCCCTCGAGCAGAAAATGAGGAAGAAGATCCACTATCTCGGATAGGCTCTACACGGAAAGAGATCCCGGATGGCGCTTTTTTAGAGCACCTCAAAGTTCCCTCAATAAAGGGAGTAGATGAGGAATATCCGACCAAATCCGACTCACCTCTGATAGCAGTTCTGGCTGTAACTCCCAGTTGGACTCAACCCTACCTTGATTATTTGGTAGATGGCAGATTATCCGACGAGCGGAAGCCTACACTATAGTTAAAGGTGAGCTCTATAAGAGGAGTGTTTCAGGGGGTTTTCATTGCTGCGTATCTCCAGAAGAAGGAGTGGAAATCTTAAGAGAAATCCACGAAGGCGAGTGTGGTCACCACGCTACAGCCAAATCTTTAGTGGCAAAAGCTTTTAGATACGGATTTTTCTGGCTTACAGCTCAGGGAGATGCCGACCGATTAGTCAAGACGTGCAAAGGCTGCCAAAAGTACGCCAAACAAGCTCATGTTCCGGCTGATCGGCTGCGAAAAATACCTATAACATGGCCTTTTGCGGTCTGGGGGCTTGATATTGTAGGACCATTTAAACGAGCTCCAAGTGGATTTACTCATCTCTCAGTGATGGTGGATAAATTCACCAAATGGTTTGAGGCTAAACCTGTCACTAGTTGTGATGGAGCAACAGCCAAAAGATTTGTCGAGTATGTTATAATCCGGTATGGTTATCCGCATAGCATTATCACGGACAACGGGAGTAATTTTTCTATGGGAGAATTGGCCGAATTCTGCAACGACCAAAATATCCGACTTGACATTATGTCAGTCGCACATCCACAGGCTAACGGACAAGTCGAAAGAGCAAATGGTTTAATCCTACAAGGCCTAAAACCAAGACTCGAAGCACCACTACGACGTGCTACGAGGGCTTGGGCAGAGGAATTACCCTCTGTAATATGGAGTTTACGAACGACTCCGAACAGGTCAACCGGATACACACCTTTCTTCTTGGTCTATGGCGCAGAAGCAGTTCTTCCTAGTGATTTGATTCACACTTCTCCTAGAGTGGCCGCGTATATTGAAGAGGATGCCGAGATTCCTCGACAAAATGATCTCGACTTAGTCAAAGAAGTTCGCGTCGTTGCTCAAATGAGATCAACAGCCTATCAGCAGAAGTTACGCAAGTATCATAGCCAGAGAGTCAGAAACAGATCTTTCAATAAAGGCGATTTGGTTCTCCAACTTGTGCAACAAAGAAAGCACAAACTTTCCCCAGTATGGGAAGGGCCTTTTTTAGTTAATCGAGTATTGCACAATGGTTCGTACTACTTAAATGACATGAGGCCAGTCAAAGAAAGACCTGCTACTAAGAAGAGAAAGAGAGCTGGAGGCAGTACAAATCCAGATGAGTTAGACATACCGTGGAATATTGCTCAGCTACGTCCCTTTTATTCTTAGTTTATCCTTCTTTGTAATCATATTTATGTACATGTTCTGTGAGAAATAAAAGTTTTGGTTGCCTCAAGTTTTTCTGAGAAGTTCTTACCATCTTATTTCCTAATGATCATGTCATAGTCGAAAATCCTAGAATGCTTGAAAGTACTTTATGCTCATGTTTGTTCTGGTTTAGATTTCTGATTCTAAAAATCCTACGCTCGGGTATAACTCAAAAAACTTTCTAGTCTTTACTTTGGTTATTTGTCTGATTGCTGGATGCGGGCATTTTTCGAGTAGTGAATTGTTGGTACTAGAAGCCGGTTTGTTTCCAAGTTTAAACTGGTTTAACAATTGAGCTCTGTTGCTCAGCAAAGTTTCCAGGCAGAAGGTTTAGCTGGCTCACGAAAGGGACGAGGCAGAAAGCGAGATAAATGATAAGTATAGGCGAAAAAAGTTCAACTGCTTATGTAAACATTTTCAGGCACACAAAAATTTAAAGCCAAATGTGCTAAATAGATCAAAAGTTTAGCACTAGCAAAATTATAGTACTTCATATTTACAGATGCGTCATGTTTTTCAGAATAATAAAAATGTTTCTGGCACTCTATGATGCAGGAGGAGAAGAAGGAGCTGCCGGCTCGCTGGATATATCGCCTTGATATCGTTCCGAAATGTCCACATCCGAGGTGGTGGGTTCATCGTCAGAAATTTCTGCTTCTTCTGGAGGCGGAGGCGGAGTGTCCACGCGGGTGAAGAAAGGAGTGTCGTAGCTTGTCAAATCAGCCACGTGGCACCCATATCCGGCACAGGAGTCCATAATAGCCTTGATATCTTGCTCCTGGCCGTCTTCATCTACTGTAGAATATCCTCTGGTCACATGCCATATCTCCATGCTTCCATGATGGCTCATGACCATGGTGAGAGCGTTTTGCGCTGCGGACCGCGTGTAGGACATATTCCGATCCTAGACAAGCTGCAGCATCTCCTTCGCTTTGTCCCCCACCTAAAAATCCGACATGCTATGCATGTCCGGAATCTTGAGAGCTTCGCCAATATCCTCAAGGGATTGGCGGAAGTCATGAAGTAGGTCACCGACTTGGGTAAGCCGGTGGGTGTGAGGCTCGGTGGAGGTGGAGTCCGTCAAGTTTAGAGGACCTATACACAAAAACAAGTTAAAAAATCCGACATTGAAAGAAGTCGAAGAAAATAGACAAGTCAAATAGATGGAACGTGCCGAACATGACGTCGTCAATCTTGGTATTCTCTTCCCGAAGGCTCCGGAGTTCAGCCCAGAGCGCCTCAGAAAGGTCCCTCTCTCTTCACAGTTCGTTATTGAGGTCCGAGATTTTCTGATCTTGAGCGGCAATTTTGCGATCGCACTCATCAGTAGCCATGGAGGAGGACTTGAGAACTTGAGCTATGCTCTTCTCATGATCCGCTTTGAGCTTATCCAGCTCTTGGCGAAGTTCCTTGTTCTCAACCACTAAAGTTTTGAGGTTCTCGGCCTCGTCAATCATGGCGCAGGATTGTTTTACTAGCGCTATAAGTCAAAAAAGAACAACAGCTCAGTCAAAATTCGACTATGAAAACATGAAAGACAAGGTTTGAGTCTCGGAAAGTTTACCTTCGGCTTCATCCTTAGAAACCTTAAGTTCAGCATTCTTAAGTCGGAGAGCCCTGATCTCTCTCCACTTATCGCAGACATTTTTCAACAAATCCTGGTTATAGGAACATACTTTCTATAAGTCAGAATACCCAAAGTTAGAAGTCTACTAAAGACTCGGGCTAATATTTTTACTAATATCCGCACGAGCCTTGGGGGCTACACTAGTTCATTCTTTGGCATCCTAAGGAAGCATAAACCCAGATTAAATATCCTACTTCATGCTTGGGGGCTAGAGGATATGATATGAAATAAAGGAAACACAAGAGTTAGAATTCCGACTTACATATTGATCGCGAGTAAGATTATCCAAACTCACATTTACTTCAACAGCAACCTTCTCGGCTAGAGTCAGAGGGATCACTGGCGCTATTGGTAACTCACCAGTCCTTATCCTTTCATCGCGAAGACGCACTTGTGCAAGAAGGTCAGAGAACCTGATGTCCTCTGCCTCTTGTGCTTCTTCTTCGGCAGATAAGTTTCTTTTCTCCGGGCATTGCCTGGCCAACCGCTGGATCTCTTCCGCAGATTTCCGAGACAAGCAAAATTTGGCAAGACCTGGATTTTTGAGAAGGTTTTCGGTGAAAATCTCTGCCGAGGGATCATTACCCAATGAGGGTTCACCCTTATCTATACCTGACTCACTCATGGTGACGTCAGTTTGTGATTCAAGGATCACAGACTTCGTTGAAGGAGCCGGATCTTCTACGACAGCCGGAGAAGGAATGATCACCGGCGTTGCGGAAGGTTGGGGGCAGGAGTCGGAGCAGCCACGACAGGGGAAGTCATGGAAAGCTTTGTTTGTCGCAGGGGCTTCAAAGACATTACATCTCAGAAGAAAATTCGAGTAAGGTACAAAGGCGGAAATTGTGTTGAAAGTTACCTCTTCACGATAGGCACCTCCTTTGTGTCGACATCCACTGTCGGAGCTTTGCGTTTCTTAAGCGCAATGTCCGGTAGTGGGACCAGTTCTGCCTCCTAAGAAAACTCCGGAGGATATCCCTCGAGAGGAGGAAGTTCCGACTCGGGGAGGTCGGCAAGCTGAAAAGAAGAAAACATATCAGTATTGTGATTGAACTTAAAGATTGAAACACATAAAAAGGTTTATTGTTAAAAGCTTACCAGCACTACGGGGTTTTCCACCGTATGCATATCCAGAGAAACCTCCGGGATCCTCCTTTCGATCCGCTCCCTTATCAACCATTTAATCTGCCTTATGTAACATTGCGTGGTATAGGCTTTGGGGCTGATGCGGAGGGAGTCTTTCTTGGACGACGTGATGGAGTGCATCAGTCGGTCTCCGTGGTACTGAAGGGGCTGGATCCGTCATGACACCCAGCATTAGACCAAGTCGGATCCCTTCAGTCCTTTGTGTTTGATCAGATATTCGACCCGCCTCTTAGCGAGGATCAGATCATCACTGAGAGCCGGAGCGGCCTCGTCCCAAGACGGTTGGGCCGTGGTAGCTCCATCGACAAAATCCGGCAAAGCAGTAGCTTTGTTAGGAGCCAGAATATCCTTGTGATAAAAGAATGTGGTTGGCCACTGTTTGACTGAGTCACTAGCTAAGAT
The DNA here is from genome assembly GCA_910589775.1 of Avena eriantha. NCBI lineage: Eukaryota > Viridiplantae > Streptophyta > Magnoliopsida > Poales > Poaceae > Avena > Avena eriantha. Next base: position 223,232,043 of record OU342741.1, read on the forward strand.
CTTGGGGTATGCGCACTCGCGTCTATGCGAAAAACTAATGGTACCGGTGATATAAGGAACACCGGCAGTGATAGAATTTCTCCGGACATGAAAGTAATACCGGAATAAGGTCAAACTCGGCCTAATGCCGAGAAATCCCTAACACAAAGAAGCATAAGCGCTCATCTCTAGGAGAGAGTTGGGAGGAAGATGGTGGAGTTGAGCACTATAATGGTCAATCACCTTGGAAAAGAATTCCGAGGGAGGAAATGACAAACCTCTATCGAGGTGGGTGCCGAAGTGGACCCGCTCGCCAGCACGTGGGTTGGGGACGGTCTCCCCGAAGCCGCTCCACCAGTCGCCGGCACGGAGGAGCCCTTCTATCTCCACGCCGTGAAGCTTCTCATCATCTAGCACGTAGGGGATCCAGACCCCACGGAAGCTTTTCCTCTCCGTCGCCGCTTCCGTCGCCGTCGTTGCCGCCAAGCCGGAAGAGGATGAAGAAGCCATTTCTCCGGTGAAGCAGATGACCTAAGATGGGCGGCGCTAGGAGTTTTTGGGGGAAAGCAGAGGAGCTCTGCGCGCGCGGGGGAGATTTGGAGGAGAGGAAAAGAAAAAGGAACTGATGAAGAAAGAAGGAGGAGATCCTCACCCCTTATATCCACCTAACCGCGTCAAGGTTCGTGCAAATGCTACAGTACAACCGCTACACGTTGTGGAAGGAACTAGGAAGGACCCACACGATGATTACGTCGCCTTGATCTCCGTGCCCGCATTAAAACGACGCATCGGTTCCGCGAACCATGGACCCACCAACGGTCGTGCTGACAGGATGTCTGTCAGATGACGTGACTTGACCATGACTTGTGTCAGGTGGCGTTAGAGACCAAATTCCGGCTTAGTTTGAAATCAAGCTGGAAAATTTGAGTAACCTGTTGATAGTTCCGACTTATATTTAAGACTCGGATTGTATTTTTTGTTGTGAAAGTTTCAGGAACCCTTCAAGATTATGCAAGCTGAAGACCAAGCTAGACGATGATAAAATCCGACTTTGGAACTTGGAGACTTCCGGGGGCTACTGTTGGGGATATACTTTCCGGGTATCCTCACAGTTCCTCACTGACCAAGGTGGCACACTTCGGGTTAGAACTTTGCTTCATGGGCGGCCCAGTCAGGGAGAAGATACGGAGTCTAATCCGGCTACGGGAAGGCCCAGACGACTTACCGACTTAGGCCCATAGTGTTACTTGTAGTTCAAGATGTACTCTGTAACCGACTCTTAGTCGTAGCCGGATAGATCTCTCCTGTAAACCCTAGGCCAGATATCTATATAAGCCGTCCTAGGGAAAGCCTTTAGGGCACACCTCAATAGTCTCCAATCTCAACTCACACAGGTTAAACCCTTGTAACCCATATCTGGCTCTGCCGTATTACTGGATTGCTAGCAGGAGTAGGATCCGTCCATGGCCGGTGGATTCGAACCTGGGTAAACTTGTGTGCTCACCATCCCGGAACACCATATCTCTCACACCCCTCTCTTACGCACGCCTCAAGGACCCCCTCATGGTGTACTTGTCCTCAATCAGACGACAAACTAAGAGATGTTCAATTTGGGGTTTGATAACGGGGGCGTAGAGGCCGATAGGGAAGAGGAAATGGGCGGTCTGGCAGGCAAGCTTATTTGAGGTGGCAGCGTGTGGGTGTACAGATGGTACTGCCGTACTGGTAGCCCATTTTGTGAGCATTTTGTTGTTGTACTACATAAGAGTTCGGGAGTAGTAGTATTCCAGTTTTGGTTCCTTAATTAATGGTGGAACCTTTATGTGTTTAGTAGTTACAGTAGTAGTAGTATGGTAGTTCTTGTTCCAAATGTGACTGCACAAGATGATGAATGTAGAAGATCCAAGGATTATTACGTTCGGCAAGAGGAGCTCCGCGTATACTTCAAACTATCTCTCTGCCATGACCATTTATTTGAGAGGATAGTACAACTCCATCCCGTGCTAGGATAGCTTATGTTGTACTACTCCTAGAAAGGCCTGACCTATTTACTCGATAGGCACCAGGAAACACAGAGAAGAGAGAAAAACCATGCTCGGTAGGCGGTACGATTTCAATCATTTATTCTATTTTCTATGCTCTTCGTCCTCTTCCTCTCCATCTTCTCGCTGATCCCGACTCGCCCACCTTTAGCACATGCCAACGCCGCCATGCCGCTTTCGGAGCATCTCCGTATCCCAGTTCGATAGGCACTATAGATTTAGCAGAGAGAAAGAAGGCACGCTTGGTTTTATTTCATTCCGTATTTCTATTTGCCTCGATCTCCATTCTCACATCACCTCCAGCGTCCCGGCGACGGCCATTACCACTCGCACACCAATACAGGCACGTGCCAATGCGGCCATGCCGCTTTAGGATCAGCTCCAGTGCCCAGTTTGATAGACTGTTTTCCGTCTCACCCTGCCAGCTGCCGCTCGCTCTCTCCTCCAAAACCCCCAATCAAAACCAAACGCCATCGCCCCCACCTGCTCGAGCTCTTCCTCCGGATGGCCCAATTGATTGATGACAGTGACACTTCTAGGGTGTTTTCTGATGGCCCCTTGAAGAAATCTCTGCTATATGGGACTTCATCACCACCTAGAGCCTCGCCGCCTGCTGCAAACGTTATCTTTACTCAGCAACACATAGTGCATTCCTACCGAAATCTCATCCGTTTGGTCTCCCCTATGTGCTTCACTCTCATTCAACTAAGGTACCGTGTGAATACAATGTCTTCTATCGCGACAATCGCATGAAGTTCTACAGGGGTAGCTACTATTGTGGCAGGGGCAAGCAGACGCCACAGAAGAAGTTCGAGTGGACCTTGTGCAAGCTGACGCCGCTGGACATGTCCTCCTCCGATGCTATGGTGCCAGATTGTTAGGGTAAGAAGTGGGCAGGCGACCATGGAGATTGGATCGCCACTGTTGGCCTCCCCTGGAACTGGGAGCTTGTGAATGTGTTCACTCGTGGCCGGATTCCTCTACCAACGATCTTCGATTTTGAGGCCACACTCGAGGTACTTAAGTTTCTCGTGGCTGGTCAGCCTACTAATCTACTGAATATAGCCATTTGCCGAGTTCCCATAGCTGCTGGGAACTATAAGGATTTCTCTGTCCTGGCCATCTTCGACACGGTAATTTCCTTCCTTGATGGTTCTCATGGTATGTGGATGGTTCTTGAGAACTAGTTCAGCATGTTCAGCTACCGCGATGCAATTATCCATAATGGAGTTGTCTATCCTGTAACTCAGATTGGCAATGTTTATGCATGGGATCCTCGGGCATGGGGTAAAATTTCCATCCTTAAATTTTCAAGCTTCATCATTCAAATTTTGCTCAGCTGACCTTCGAATGTGCTTTCCTTGCAAGGTCATGTGCGTCTTCCAGGTCCACCTGAATTAGAAGGTAATCGTGAGGACAGTCCTGATCTGTGGTGGTTAGCAAGATCTCCTGATGGTGGTAGCCTTATTCTGATCAATATTGTGGGCGTTAGTGCTAGGCGGTATGACACTACTTATCCTATGGCTGAAAATGTTGGTTATCATCACGGCCACAATATTCACACCTATTCTACTAGGTTTTCCTGCCATGCGATCTCGATTGACACTAGTAGGTTACTTCCACCAAGCCAATGGCAGAGGGTTTTTAGACCTTGGAGCATTTTCTATCTTCCTTGGATTGAACTATCCAATTACCATTCCAGTTGGTGTGGCAGGACTTGGCCCTGGAGATCCAATGAGCAGCAACAATGTATACACCTTGCCGCATGCAGTTAGTCTCAGTGGATTTAATATTTGTCCTGAAATATGCGCATCAGTATGAATGCTCAAGTCGCTGTTGTTGGTTTCTCAACCAACATTGGCTGGAATTTCCCTAAAAAAATTGGATGAAATTGGCGGCAGACTCCGTTGTGGTGCATCCCAAGCTTGGCCAATGCGAAGGAGTGGAACCGGCATAATTAACGGGTCAAGGGAGATAATATGAAATAGGGATTTGTGTATCTTAAATTATTTACTTCGCCTTCTTTGTATCGCATGGCCTCAGCCTTTAACTTGCTATACTCTAACACTCATTTCGCCGCAATGTAGTTCAAGGCCTACAATTTGATGAAACTCTTGTATGCAAGCCATAGTTTTAGTATGTGCGGGTTGAATATTCTGCAACTCGTTGCGCCCGCACCCCTTTATTATTTGTTGCACTTTCGAGTTCTCAAAAAATGTGAAATAAATCTGGAACATGGCCTATGTTGTATCTTGTGCATCTACAATATTCGGTCCCACAATAAGATCTTATGTGACCGGTGTCAATGAAAAATAAAAAACCTAAGCGAACAATATTTTGTGTTCATTTGTTTATTTTGTGGTGGCCAGGCCATGTACTAGTAATATTTTTGGGATAAAAATTCATAGATGTACTATATAAATATGATTTACGTTAATGATTTATTTCAAATTTTCTGAAAACTTGGAAGTGCCACATGCAACAGCTTGTTGCCGGTGCAGCTAGTTGCAAATTGTAATTTCTGTCATGGACGTACCTAGTGGCTACAAGCGCATGGTGCATATAGATTCTCACTGGCAGATGGAGCCGACCATAATAGGGCCCACATGTCAATGAATCAGAGCCACACAAAGTCATGCAAGTTGCCTGATTTGAGCAAAATCTGGTGTCCTTGCATGTTTCTCATTTTTTCGCACGGTTGCATGTTGTACACGTATAATTCCATGTACCTTGTACTAGAACATATATGAACACATGCAACATGCCAAAAATACCACGGATACACCCGTACTGTGCATTATATCTGATGTATATATTTTAGGTTCTGTGCTACGAGTTCTGCATGTAGGGGAACAAGATGAAAGTACATGTGTCCATATCGCGGCTACTACTACTACTAGTAGTTCGTCCTCCTATTTTCCGTTGAAAATACTAGTACACTGTGTTGAAATGAAAGCTGTAAAAAGAAAACCCTCTGGTCAAACTGATGTGACTAGACAATATTGCACGTCTGATACGTGTAAGTAGGAGTATTGTCAAATTACTAGCTGTGTGGTGTGCTAGTCTAACATACAGTGAAGTCTAGGCGGCGGTGTGCTCGATGTTGCTGTTAACTAGACAGATCAAGCAAGTAAAATGTCCTCCCTTGTTTTTTTCTTTGCCTCTCCATCTTCTTCCCTAGTCCCCACTCCGCCCACGATCTCCCCCACGCTCTCTCTTCTAATGCTCCCCTCCTCCTGCAAAAAACCCCAGCCGCACTTGGCATCCGTCTTAATCCATCGTGCTGTGATGGCCGATTCAAAGCTCAGCGGGCGATGCAAGTGGGATCAACTCAACACAGACGATGTCGACCTCATCATTCAGCGTCTGGACATTTCCAGCACCCTCAGGATAGCCGCATGCTGCAAGCTGCTGTACGATCGTATCGCCAACAACGAAGGTACAAAATGGACTGTTCACCATTGGAATGAACCGTGCCTACTGATGCCTCAGCCTGCTTATTGGTTCGACGAGGACTATGACGGTACGAGGGTACATCATCTACATGACACGGTGTATGATGTGCTGCCCCTCGACCATCCTCGGCGCACCTCCATCCTTCCCTTCATGCACGAAAAATTCTGGGTTGGCATGAACGGCGTCTGGCTCGCCGCGGTGGACTAGCACGGGGCCTGGTGCCTAGCGAACATCTACACTATCGAGTAATCGACCTTCCATAGACGGATGCTTCTGACATTTCGGCCACCTCACATCCATAATATAACTTGTAATGCTAATAGCTAGCCAGGCTTCCCCCAGTTACATGTAGTCATTTCTGAACTCATTCACATTTCAAAAGTTTTTTTTTAGCAAATCCGCAGGTATGGAGAAAAGTTCAATAAGTCGTGGGATGGATCTCTTGAGCTGTTGAAGATCGTAATATGTAGAGTGCCCACAGAAGCTAGGTCTTACACAGACTATAAGCTCCTTGCGTTGTTCGACGGTGAAATCGCCTACCTAGAAGGAGGTAGCCAAGTTTGGAGATGTCTGGAGCATTTTTGCGGTCACAAGTCAAGGCTACAATTACTGCTGGGATCCCACATCGGAAGGTAATTCTAGTTTAATGATGATACATTGCGAGTGATTCAGTGAAGTTGTTCTTTAACTACCTTGTTTATGTTTTACCTTCCGTATGACTGAATGAGCACATGCTTTATGTCCTAAAAAAATGAATGAACCGTTGCCAGTAATGAATTAGTACCAGTAATATGCCTTCCAAAAATATATTGTATGACGGTGTCCTTGCACTACTAAGTTCGTTCATTGTCAAAATATGAAAGGTGTTATTAACCAGCATCTCAATTGTGAGCGCAACACGGTGAAGTCAGGTTTCTTTATCTGTTTGTACTTTCAGGCCCTCCTCGGATTGTAGGAATCACATAGGAGTTTTCTAGGACACCAATCTTTCCTTTTTTGATTTTGTCTTGGGATTCTGAGGAATTGTGTAGGATTTTTGTAGGATTTGGATCCTTAGGACTTTTTTCTATAAAATGCTTTTTGATTCGAAAGAGTATAATCCTTAGGAATTCCTTCAAAGGATTCCTTTGCACTCTATTTTGGAGGAAAATTTCCATCCACTCCAACCTCTTTGTACAATTCCTTTGGTTTTCCTGTGCAATCAAACACCACTTGATCCAAAATACTGCAGGCATCTAATCCTATACGATTCAAGTGGACATGCCTCTATATAAAAAGTGCCACTTCCTCTTTTGAAACTTACGACAACTAGGAAACTAAGATAAGCAAGAAATCAAAATATTCGGAACAGCAGAGTAAGAAATGCAATTCCTAATGTTTTTAATTTATTGAGTAATATTGTTGTCAGGATTTGCCTATTCACACTGTTAGCATGAACAATGAAGAATGCAGGTGTTAGAATATGTATGTCAGTAATGCATTTTTTGTCTCGAATTCGGATGTTGCAGGAAACAAGGAGCTTCTGTTCATAATCCCAACACCTATTCTGAATGATCGGCTAGGCATGTGGTTCCTCGCTCGATCGGCTGATGGTGAATGCTTGACGATCATAATTACAACGTATGGCATGGGGGTTGCCCATGGAAAAGAGGGTGAAATCATTCATCATGATCAAAATAGGACTAACCTATGTCTATATCCTGCCTCTCGTGTCTACATTTTGGAAGTGGATCCTAGCTCTGTTGGACCTCCAGGGGTCATCGTTTGGAGGCAGGTTAACAGCCTGGGGGACAAATCTCTGTTTCTCGGTCTCAATTATCCAATCATTGAAAAGATGATGAAGAAATGCGGATGCAAGGCTGTTGATGTCACATTGTTCCCATTCATGGGGAAAAACTGTGTACATAACATACAGGAGATTTCGCGGAATACAATTCGGTCAGATTAAACGCTACAACCTGTAGCCAACTGAAGGTGAGCATGTGGCAGTTATCAGCCTTCCCCAAGATGGTTGGAACTCTCTGCGACAAGCGGCAATTTGGTTTAGGCCTAGTTTATGTTTGGTATGTTCGTTGTGTCGTCCCTAGACTCAACGGTGGATCTTTATGGTGTATCATTGTGTCATCTTTTTTGCATCATGGTTCAACAGTTGACTGTTAGTACACTGGTTTTAGTGGTCAGCTTGAATCAGTTGTATGATCCTTGATGTGCTTTTGTATTTAGTATTGTCTTCCATGGAATAATCCATGTAGCCGTTCTTATTTCATAGCGTGATTTCTGTACTATAGTTTTCAGTACTGTTACTGGCTTGTATATATGCGACTCGTGCATTTTTTTTGAAACATCGCACCTCGTGTAGCTTTGTGTTTTGAGAGGAATATTCCTTCTTTCCTCTTAGCGAACAGGGAAGAGTAGGTCACTGCTCCTTATAGGGCCACGAAACAGGCCTTAACTGAGCCGTAATTGATCTTGGCTCGGTACGCCAAAGCAAGCCGAGACGCCCTAGGATCATAGCCACAAATGTTTATGCCGATATTCTAAAAAGAAGAGTTAATGCACACCCTTACAAAAAAGAAAAATTGTTTACGTAGACTGTTCAATACAGTATGTATCCTTGCTCATTCTTCTGTATGTGAAATGAACAACTCAAGCTCTGATATGACATGAACAAGTCAAGCTCTGAGGTGCTGAGATTGTACTGTCTGTGCTAGTGTACAAACTGGTTGTATTATTGTGTTCGAAACTATGAACTAAATGTGCAAATTCTGAGCCTTTTTGCATGATGACAATGCCAGATGTTGGTGCTAATTGCGGCATGTACTAATTTCATCGTACATAAGCATACAACTTTGAGTGATTAGTTTAAGCTGGTGCTTACCCGAGTTGTTTGCGGCTGGGCAACTCAAGGACGCCGTGTGTCTATTGCCAACAGTTTATATGGCATGATTACAAGGTTTTGAGTACCTCAAATCGATTTTTCACTGATGCCGATTCAAAGCCACCCAAACCATCTCAAAATACATCCTTTGCTGAAAAGATGATTGTGCGCTGTAAGAATTGATATAACACGATTTTATGTCAATTAGTCAAACTCCCTCAAGTACTTTCCATGTTCGAATCCTGCGGTGCTCAAGTTTCTCGCTATGTTCGCTATGTATAATAAGGTGCAATATCGGTCACTTTTCTCTATTTCCAGCTTGATTCTTTCAGATTCGGCGTAGGTACAGCCAGGTCAGGTGGACCATCGACCTTCAGTATAATATATTTTTACTACTCAGCCTATGAAAACGAATATTTCAACCCCACTTCGAAAAAAAAACTTCCCATATTCTTGTTTCAAAAGAAAAACCCTGAATTACCCTTTCGTGGTGAGCAGAGTATATATTTTTTAGGGTACCAACTGCATTTTTTTGGAGGATGGTGTACGAACTACATTGAATTTTCACTAAGGACCTAGCGAAAAGATTACACATTCGACCCAACACTGGCCCAAAACATAGCCTGTCGGGTCAGGTGGACTACCGCCACCCGACATATTGAGTACATTGAATTTTCAGTGAGGAGGTTATTAGAAAATAGTACAACATTCTACCCAACTGTGGCCCAAAATCTCGCTAATTTATCCTTCCGGGTTCAGGTTGGCTATGGGTCGCCAACCCTCAACACATTATTACTTTGTTTTTTAAGCTTGAACCACACTGAAGAAGTTTTGGTAAGGAGCCCACTATAAGAAGCCCATCGGTTCACAAGATTGGACCCAAGTTATTTTTTAATCGCCTAAAATCATCTTAATTTAGTATTTCCATGCCATTCTGCTAAAGTATAGGACAAGCTTATCCTACCCATGTTGTATCTGTACAGAGCATTTAGCATTTTTTATGACAAGTCGTCAGGGTTGTTGCCTTTTCATTTTAAGTGATTTTAACATTTCTAAATGTAATCTTTTCCAGTAGTGGCATAGAGTTCTAGCGTAGCGGAAGCACACATGGTTCCCATTTGTTGAAGTCTTGAGTTTGATTCCTAGTTTCTTGAATATAAATATATAATATATAGTATAATCTCCATCGTTCTTTTACATTTTTCCAACATACACAAGTTTCTTACACAGAGAAGGCTGACATCTAGGACCCAGCAACATTACCAAGGTCAAAACAGCGGAGTCCATCATACACACCTTGCATTTGCAGAGACACTGACTGTTGGACCCAGTAGAGACCTTATACAGATGTTGCATCGAGCAATCAATGTTTCATTTACAGAGTGGCTGATATGTGGGACCCAGCAGTGCGACCTTATGCAGATGCTGCACCGATCAACGTTGCCAGTTCGAAACAGGGAGGCACGAGTGAGAATTTTTTTAGCATATACACGTTCTTGTAATGAGAGGCTGAAATGGGGGACCCAACAGCGTGATCAATCGGCAGATTCATCTAACAATGCTATCTAGTTCGGAATAGGGTAGTGATAGAGAAGGAAAATATTCCATCATACCCATGACTCTTCTAATGTGAGGCTGACATAAGGGACCCACCAGCCTGAATAAACGGCTGATGTAGCGAGCAACGTTATCAAGTTCGGAACACAAAGGCACGGCCGAGGGTAAAAATCCATCATACACACGTTTCTTCTAATGAGAGGATGACATGTGGCGCCCAGCATCGTGATTAAACAGTAGATGCATCAAATAGTGCTATCAAGTTCGGACCAGGGTAGCGCGAGCGAAGGAAAATTTCCATCATACACACATTTCTTCTAATGAGAAGATGACATGTGGGGCTCAAGAGGTTGGTTAAACGGTAGATGCGTCGAGCAGTGCTATCAACTCGGAACGGGGTAGAGCCAGCGAAGGAAAAAATTCTATCATACAAACGTTTCTTCTAATGAGGGGATGACATGTGGGTCCCAGGAGGTTGATTAGACGGTAGATGCATCGAGCAGCACTATCAACTTCAGAATAGGGTAGCACGAGCGAATGTACAAAATTCCATCATACACACGATCCTTCTAATGAGGGGCTAACATGTGGGACCTAGCAGCCTGACTAAACGGCAGACGCCTCGAGCGACATTATCGAGTTCAAATCAAGGAGGCACGACCGAAAAGTATGGTCCGCTAGAGACACTAATGTCCAGGACCCACACGCCTCAAAAGACTTCGGCGAATCAACATCGCGCGAGGAAACGAAAATCTTGCTTCTGCCATGCATTGGCCGAGCTGCCTCCACGTTTTTAGTAGATCCGTGGTAGTAGAGGGCCGTGAAACCAGAAAAAAAAATTTCATCAGCCACGGTCGAGCCGAGAATTTTATCGCGGAAGATGCGCCTTCTACGATGACCGTCGGGCCAATTCGTTGTGGAAGGAAACTTTTGTTGTAGTGGAAACACCATTCACTAATATTAAATCCCTCATAGTGGTACAACAAAAACACAGCAGGTCCAAGACATGACTATAGATTACAACTCGACTCTTTACATAAGATCCAGAGAACACTCCAGGTTAAGAAGCGGAAATAATAACTCAGAACTATCTAGCTAATAAGACTAGCATCTAAACTATCGGCCTTGCAATTGCTACTAGTGCAATTCTCTACAAAAGTAGGTGTTATGGCTAGAGTATCTACTCCTATCTAATCAAGATCTTCTCCGTTTCTTTGGTTGATGTATATGTTGACTTCACTAACTTCATTGAAGAACTTGAGTTTCCGATGATAGTTTATTAAGTACAAATCGATGTTGACATCGTCTTAAGTGGCTTAGAACCTAGGAAGGGTTAAGAAGGTACGGTTGAGTACGAGCATACTCAGCAAGTTCACTAAAAGGAGACTATGATGCACTATCTCTACATCCACATACCATAGGTCGTAGGCAATGCAGGTTTTCGTAAATATTTCTTCAAAGGTTGCTTTTATTTCTAAAAACTATTTCCGACAACCTTCACAGGTTGACTAGAACGTTCGTGGGGTTCCTTTCCTGCCGCGTTCGTAGCTCCTTCCAGAACAGGGAGTAACATGTCATAGTTCTTACACTCTGCAGAGGTGCGCTACTTTACCCATGAGACACCTTAGCTTTGTTGCACATCCGAATTGCAGGCTCGTCCACACTTCCTTGGTATGGGGCCCAGTCTAAGATCCAATCCAATCATTGCCCTTCTCCATGACCCCGCATGAAGACACGATCCCCCAAAAGCTCTACCATGAGTACAGTCCGGGTAGCCTCTCGAAGACTCTGTAAGTACCTCTGCTTGGCAGCCACAATCAGCTATGGTGAACCTCCATCAAGACAACTATGCACAAATAATCTAGATACCTAGCTCGCGGGGCACTGAGGGGTCGCACCCATGTGCTGGATTCTCTGGATTCTCCACGAGAAATCTACAGCTTCACGATAAGGTTAACGCGTAATATACGACGCTAGAATCACTGGCGACATTTGTTGTTAAGTCCTAGATATTATGTTCCTTTACCACTAGAACTATATCAGTAGATTATTACCATTTTGTAAATAATCCATAGTCATATTATTATGAAAATAGTGTTTTCTGGCCTTTTTGAAATGCAGGTGATGACAACATTTGAGTTACAACCATTTGATAGAAAATAACCAAAAGACATGAGCAAGTTGTGAACTTGCCTTTTGTGATTGCAAGATTATGCACTCACTGGCTTCAAGATATTAGAAGATCCAAAATATAGAAATAGCATCATTGGTCTGGTAAGGACGAATGTTTAAAGAAGCAAGATGCAAGTATGCATAAATAATGTAATTCAATTGGATAAACGTGAATCCCCGGGATAATTGTATCAAATCTAGGGTTTGGAAACTGGGAATCGTTTCTTTAGAATGTGTTTCACTTTTATATCAGCTTCACGTTCGTGCTTCTTATTAAGGCTTATGAAAGTGTGTGAAACAATTATTTAAATACAACAAGTAACATTCAATAACACAACATCCAAGTTGTTGACAATTGATTCAAAGTTTATTCTATTCAAGCTTTGTATGATAACTTCGAGAGTTAAAGACAAAAGATATAGTTCATTTGCATTTTCTTTAAAAGAATTACTTCTGAGGAAAAGATTACCTTTCAAAATGAATGCATTTCAATCTTGAAGTTATACTTTTAGGGTTTCCTAGTAACTAAAACTATTTAAGAAGAAAATATTTAGCATCTTTGAATAACTATTCTTCTAGCAAGTGGAGACTTATATATTTTGAAGATGGCATCATATTACAGGTGGTTGACTTTTTACTGATTACTAAAGGTACAATACATGTAGCATTGCTTTTTATGGAATTGGGGTTTTCTTAAGGTTATACTTCATAAATACGAAATAGGCATTACTTTAATTACTTAATAACTTGGTTTAAATTTAAGTATATTTCCAAACTAGTAGAGGAATTAGTAAATATGAGCTTGATGATCTTATAAGAATAGAAGGCTTGTGATAAACAATACACTATTTTAGTTGATTTTATAATTGATAAAATCTTTTTAGAAAAATGAAGATACACTTAATTTGAGATGATAGTTTTAGTAAATACATTTTAAAATGGTTAGACCTATGTTAACTTCACTTAATCATCAATTGAGCTTTCTATTACACCTTTCGACTTTAAACAAATAATGATAAAGGCAATAGTTAATATTATATATTTTTAATGAATTAAAATAAAATAAAAGTGTTTAAATAAGATTTATTGGACCTTTACCTTTTATTTTACTTCAATTATGGAAGAGGATATTTTTAAGGTGTAGACTTTATTTTTGTGATCATTATATTATAAGTATTTTTATGATTTTTAATTAATAAGATATGATTTTTCTGAGTTTTATCACTTTATAAAGACGTAATAAATAATAATATTTCATTAAGTGTCACAAAAATATATAAAATAAGTTTATAAATATACATTTTGTTTTTCTAAGAATTTTAATATCTTATACTTGTTTTTAAGAATTTTTTATATTAGAAAATACCATTTAAAAGATTTACCCGTAATAGGTTATTTACTAAAAATAAAATTTATCTTATTTAAGTTGGAAAATAAAATATGGTAATAGGTTTAGGAGATATAATTTACTTTTCTAGACATTTTGTTATATAATATATATTTTTATAAATTATAAAAAAAATTAATTTAACAAGATTTAATCATTTTATGGATTTATTAAATAAATTATCTAAATGAATTACTGCAACACTGCTGACGTCAGCCTTACTTTAAAACTTTTTATGCCGCACCCAACCCTAGCCAGAATCACTAACCTGTGGATCTAGGTTCAGTCATCTGCCATGTCAACAATTGACGAGGTCAATCTGACTAGTGGGACCAGGGTATGACGTGGCTTCTAGGAATATGACGTCATCATGCCTAAACATGGTGGCGACACCGATTTTTGGCTCTAGGACTAGCGAGGAAGGTTGAGTTCGATGTGCCCCACTGCGGCGAGTTGAACAAGGTAGGAAAATCGACCTATTGGTCACCAGAGTTGGCTCAAGTGAACCCTACTACGGCAATGAACTCCGGCCAACGGCTAATTCATGCCACAACCCATGATATGATGTAATAGGGAGGTCTAGAGATGCGTGAAATTACCCTAAACTCGATGACATGGTCGAAGATGACAATTTCTGCCAGAGATGAGTGTAGAATCATGGATTCTAGCAAACTCCGATGGAAGAAAATCTAGAAATTCTCCTAGCTCCGACCTCCCCTTGAGACCTGCTTGCGCTAGAACGGTCACGGTGATGAGGTGCGCTTCCTAGACCACTCCATGGAACCGGAGGTAGCCCCAATAGATGGCTAGCCAGAGCTCGTCGGTGGTGGCTTCAGTGGTTTTGTGGATGATTCGGAGCGAGAAATAGGAATGGAGAGGATAAGGATCAGCTAGAAGATCGATGCGGGTCCTAGGCGGCTGCTTTATACGGCTCGTCAGGCACGGACATGATGGCACGGCAGCAAGAACGGTCGAGACACCACGGCGGTGTTGTGCTCGATCCGGCCATGAATCGCTACACAATTCCATCTGGCGGACTCCTAGAATCTAGGGCGAGGTTTCAAAACGGTCCTTGCTTCCGAAGGTAGTCAAGGATGATTGCGGCGATGTGGAGCTCACTGCCGCGCTGTCGAGCATGCAAAAGAGGAAGAAGATGGTCCCTCTCCTTGTGTGGGCCTTGTTCATTAGCGAGAGACGAGGGTCACTTTCCGGGCTGCTATTGGGGTTTGGCTGAGTGAGCAGAGAGAAAACGGTGCAGCGCTGAGCAACGAATAGGGAGATGGAAAATGGGTCGTGGGCTGAACTGATGGCTGATTCTACTCTTTTTTCTTTTTCTGTTTCAATTTTTTGTTTTTACAAAACCATTTCAAATATGCATTTCTTCAGGTTTAAAATACCTAGAATATTTGTAAGTCCTGAAGAATATTATAAGGATCAATTATAATCAATTTTTTCTACAATTCAGATTGTGTTAACAAAATGTGTTATTATATGAAGGGTTATTTTATTTATTAAAGTACATACAAATTAGGGTTTTATGGAATTGTTTCTTATATAAAAATATTATGAAAATGTTCTTGTTTTCACCATGGTAAGTGTGATGGTTAAGATTTAATATGGTTAATGATATGTATGGAATATATTCATACTTACATCATTTTAACTACCATATTATATGGTGGTTTAAATTCTAATGTCCTCATTTATTCCATGCTCACTTGGAATGATTGGTTAGAACAATGAATTAGAGAAAATTTCTTATTAATACAGATAAGGTGTATATCTACGATTTGTAGCAACTTTCCCTAAGTAATAAAAGTGTTTTGGTAGTTATGGAATATTTGTCTAAAGTTTGAAACTATAGGCATTTTCCATGAGCCATATAGGATTCCTTATCCTTTAGCTTATTTTTGAATATTACTAAAGTTCAAGGTTTAAGGACAATTCTTCAAGATTATGGTTATGGTTGACATCTCAACTTGGAGTGAGATGTGTAGATTGCTTTCCTAATGTGATCTTGATGGTTCATGGATCTAGGTATGTATTAGGATCTAAGATAATAAAATAGACAAGGCTTTCCTCCATACACTCTAAATGGTATTCTACTTATCTCTTAGACATTTCATTTTACTAAGAGATACTATCTATTGGCTGCCTAAAAATAGGAATTTGTTTAACTACTAACTTAATTATGCGGTTTTGGATAAAGAGGTAGACATGGTTCTGTCATGGTTTTTTATATTTTTCATTAAGGTTTCTCAAGCACTCCTACCTTAATACCTAACTTAGCTTGTCTTTACATAAGGAATTCCTTTCCTAAATATACTCTATTTAAATCTCTCATCTACTTCACTAAGATCTCTTCTGCCTAAATCAACTAGTTATCTGGCTCTACCATATCTATCATCATATGATGACATGGTCATGCCACTTAATAATTCTCATTCTTCATTCTTCTATATATAACTTCCATCTCTAAACTACCTCTCTAATAGATCCACTAAAGTAGTTATTATTTACTTCATTCCATAAACTCTGTCATATTTACCTTGCATCTACTTCTAAGACTTGCAAGATTACAATTCTCTCTATATCACATGTGATATCAATCCTCTAAAAGAGATATGGTACTACTCCCATAATACAAGTGTGTTCTTGTATTAGCTTGGTTAATCTACTATGCTTCCAACTACTCCACACAACTTATGTTATATACTTCATCATACTCTAGCTTGACTTCTCATGATCAAGCTATATTAGATAGCTTACTAGGGTTTTGCCATATTTTGTATTCTCACATCACTTCTTCATCATCTAGTAATCTATTCTCAAATGACTTGAGAATTATGACCACAACCTTTGATCATACTAAACTTAGGCCTCTAATTGACTAATCAAGATCTATTATCACTAAGTAATAGGTTGTTACTAGCCTCCTTACATGCTCATCTTGTTATGGAAGCTTACTTTAGGTTTATACCTACTTGGCTTAACAAGAGTATAATTGGATTCTCTACTACTAGCTTTCTCATAGCTTCATGATCACTATCTTAACTCTTGGGTTTAGGTGCTTCTTCTAGTTAACTCATGAGTGAATGACCCCTCCAACATCAGATGGTTTGATCTCCACTAAGGATCACATTCCATTGATGATGGCACACTCTACCTTATCTAGTTCCTTCTTCACATTAATCTACTTAAGATATTAGGAAGGTTAATATAATAGGTCAAAGCTAAGAGTCAGTAAGTGCTAGGTCAAGAGTTAATCACTCAACATTGATGGTCAACTTGACACTATGACTTGGTTAAATAGGAATGTCATCAGTTAATATGATATTAAGGGTATGTGTTGGACGGTCTTGACTTTACTTCCAGTTCCACTCTATTTGTGATAAGAGTTAAAGTTTCAGAACTACGGTGATCCCCATGGTAGGAACCACTATGGAAATCAAGTGTATCAAGATTTAGATATGGGGTTTCTTTACTTGGAGTTATATACTTGATTGAGTATTCAAGAGTGATTGTAATGAATACCATGATATGATCTCTACAAGATCCCTTTTCAGTGTGTTGTGGGTTTAGCTTGATTCTATTTGATGTACCCATAGATCAAATTATACTACCGAAAGATAAGGTTTTAGCAAAGGTCATACTAAAACTTATCGTTGTCAACTTGATGATCTCCTTCAGTTCCACCAAGTCAAGAGGAGCTTCAGTCACTTTGAAGAGTTTTATTTAAACGCGCGAAATTATCCAGATTTTCTATGCATGAATGGAATGCACATACCTAATCTCAGCTTATTTCTAATCTCTAATGCTGGGATGTTACAGACTCTCCCCCTTAAAATAAACTTCGTCCCTGAAGTTCGTACCCTCTTACGTTTCAGAATAAGGTGTTGACTTGTATTGATCATAGTATCTCCTAACTCCATTGTGATTATAATTGGGGATAATTGTGGTATCCCATATTCCGATCTTTTTCCTTGAATTCTCTTCATATCCGACAACATACAACTGTAGTTCAAAGTTATCCCATAGTTCCTTTTATGATAATCCCTTTGGATTATATCCTTACAGTCCTACTTAGAATTGGTTGTGGGCACATTTTGTCCATTCCAATCCGGTCTTCCTATTATACTACACTAGTCTATTTTGGAATACTCTCTTTACTCTAAAGGACAACTTACGAGTGTTCCCTTTCATACTAGTCCATTGGTTTAAGTTGTTATGTCTACTTTGATCATTCATCCGGACATACTCTCATAATTACTTGATAATGATGACTTCTTATAACCTTATAAGAATAAGGCTTAACCTCATCATAGTCTAGTAAATCTTCTCCAGCATTTACTCAGAAATTTAGATAACAACACTTCAATGTTTATTGTTTACCCTCCCCCTTGGGGTTTCCTAATGGTCTCTAATCTGCATGTATAATACCCATTAGCTCGATAATAAGGATATTGGTCTTTGTCCAACTTATACTTTACCTCTGGAAGGTCTCACGAAAGAATCTGTGGTATATCCACACAATTGTGGATCTCCCAAATGATTCTCCCGACATTACTTATCATACTATTAACCTTTTTGGGGATTGTTTCTCACTGATAACCCCGATCTCGCGAAACTACTCAAAAATTGTTCGCTTAAAATTTTATACTCCTTATGTCTTACTTAACTTAGGACAAGTTTGATACTCCTTAAATTATACAAAGATGACATAATCAGCTAAACTGGTAGGGTACCAGCTATGGATACCAACTACTTATCCTTCTCGGTGCATGGATTACCCTATGGACTTTCTACTTCTTATTGGCATTCTCTCTGAGTTGTTAGAGCTTGAATACCTCTTTTGTTTCAAGACTTCTTGTTTGATCCCTTTCATGTTACTTCCATGATCTTGGGCAACTACTTCAATAGCTTCTGGGAAACATCACCTACTTTGAATGAACTTAAGTCCATTCCTTCATGTTGTTCTCCACCTTTTTCTGCACTAATAATCCTTCTTATTGTCACCTCATAATGAGTTGGTATTAATCCATCCTTCAAAATAGTGTTGATACTTCTTATTTTTAGCTTCCTTCTTCATGCATGTCTTTATCTTGATCTTCAAAAATTGTCACTCCCTTACACGAATTTCCCTTTTCTATCTAGGTCTATGATGCGTGCATATTTGCATCATGTTTTATATTATTATTTTACAACCGACGATTTTCGTGGTTGAAGGCCCGTTTTTCATAGCTAAAAAGTCTTCTACGATGGATGCCCATCATGGTAAAATCCTCATCACAAAAGAATCTACCACGGTTTTTTTCCTAACCATGGCGGATCGCACCCTTCAGCCACGAAAACTTGTTCCATCATAGATCTGCCCGCCATCCGCGTTGACTGCTGACGTCGTGCAAAATGCCATGTGGCAAACACCGTTAACGTCCAGTTACCACCATTAACAGCCATAGAAACCATGGTAGAAGCCAGGCCCAGTCAAGACCTGCTAATAATTAAGTGGCCGACCCATTAGTAGAACACAATAAGACTATGGCCCGTTACTGTTTCGTCCGGCACTGTTTGAAATGGGACCAAAGATGTGGCCAGCTGCGGCCCGCGAATGTCAGGCCAGTTACTGTTTCAGCCTACAGAAGCCCACATTGTTCGAATAGTGCGCGGCACGTTAACAGGTTGCATCAAGTAGGCATGATACTGTTAAGGCTCACTACCAGCCCGTCACTATTCTTACAGCTTGTTCTGGGCCGCCTACGAACAACTCACTTTTGAGAAGGTCCGATACAATAATTGTAGTCTAAAACTAAGTAGTAACAAGTTAATACAACAAACAAGACAAACTACTCATAGCTTAGAATGAGCCAAATAGAAATTATAATCGCATCATACGAGAACTTTTATAGCAGGAATGAAAACGAGGAATGAACTATATAATGCAGAATATAGTTATGTCGTTGCTTAGGATGAACCAGAAAGAGATGCATGATATAGTACCATCACACGTTAACCTGTAGAATAAGACAAACAATCATTAGACAAGTGTGCCTACAATGAAATGAGCAATCAAACAAAGTGTTTTTTAGAATTTCACGAAATATAAACTCGGCAGGTAATATAAGCTAATATATATGGAAGGAGTGGTATTTCCTAGAATGCAAGAGATGTATGGTGACTCAGAATTTACGTGAGCTACACAATGTCATGCAGTTTCTATCATAGCTAAGAATCAACCATATAGAAATATTTCATCATAAGAGAACTTCTAGAGAAGGAATGCAAACCACGAGTGAAGTACATAGTAGAGGACAGTTATGCCATTGATTAGGACGAACCAGCACCAGATAAGGAAATAATGGCGTCGCTGGTGAATCTATAGAAGAGGCTATGCAAACCATCATGTTCATTGTTCCATTCTAGGCTCTATGCAAGAAAAAGAAAATAGTTAGTGTTGCATCTTTTGAAGAACCAGATGGCAACAACAAAATTATAATCGAATTAGTATGAAGAGTCTAAACGGGAGAGCATAACAATGCCAAGGAGGAAACAATAACAGGAACTTATCTTAGGATGAACCAGATAGATTCAGTAACTATGGAGCAGGGAATCCAAACTAATATTTTCTACTGATTTTACATTTTGCAAGAACTACACGATAGCAGGCAATTACTATTGTTCGGAGTAGCTAAGAACATGTGCATGACTTCAAAATTTGTAGAGCACAAAATGCAAACCAACATATCTAGCGACCTACTCCGTAGTATCTAGCATGAATAACATGCATGCACTTTGACTGGGTGTACAGAAGGACTAGAAAAATGCAGTTCACTACGACAGGCTTGAACCTGCTGTACTGCTGACAAAACAAAAAAAAGTTGGTGATTTGGTTACCATGGTCGGATAGGCTTCTAATCATCATCCATACCGGCGCGGGTGACATCCTTGTCACCCAGGGTGCTTCAGGTGCACCGGTTGTTTGCGTCGGGGAAGTAGATCTTGGGCGCTTGATGCCGGCTTGACCACGGTGGACGAGGTTGAATCTGTGCACTGCACGGAGGTTCAGGGAAGGTACGGGTGGGGAGGATGCCACCGGCATTGATGCAGATCTTGGGCAGTCGTTGACGGATTCAGTGCCTCTGAGGGGAAAGTGGGAAAAGGAAATCAGGTGCGGTGGACGACGACGGACACGGTGACCAAGGTCGGGTGCGGTGGACGTCGGTGAAACGTCAATGATGCTTTGGATGATAACGCATCTGATGCAGCTCCGATATACTATTGGCTAAGGAGTGCATGGTGTTGAGTTCCGGCGGGTGAAGCTAGCCGTAGAGGAGTGCCACATGATTTCGCAGTGTTTGAAATGGGGGGCGTGAGGGAGTGGGGACCATGTGATTTTGGTATCATTTGAAATAGAGGGGCGCCAGAAATGTTGCAGTGTTTGAAACGAAGGGGCACCAGAAATTTCGCAGTGTTTGAAATGTAGGGGCGCGAGGGAGTAGGGACCACATGATTTTGGTATCGTTTGAAACGGAGGAGCGCCAGAAATTTCATAGTGTTTGCAATGGACGGGCGCGAGGTGTAGGTTACTGTAGTAGCAGACCATTAATCGGGCTAGCTGGCGCGATGTCATTTTGGCGCTCCATGAGTTCAAACTTTTACTTATGATGTTTAGGACAGAATGCATGCAACTCAAAAAAAAGGTATTGTACTTACGTGACTAGTAAACTGTATGTGCTTTGCACGACTATTTTATTGTGTGCACTGCAATAACTTACCTTATTAAAGCATAATAATATCCTGCATAATTTAGAACTTTGGTGCAATACTTGGTCAACTTATTAGAACTAAACATCTCTCAAGTATTTTAGAAGTACTCCTAAACATGTTTCTAGCTTACCAAGATATCGTGTATTTTTTAATGGATGGAGTACTATGGATGGTTTTGCATGACTGTCGACATGCACAATTTTGATTTTGCATTGTTCACATTTGACGTCTAGGCAGACAATGTATATATACCTCTCCATGAACAACGATAAGTTTCGTTGTTTTTTCCCTACTTTCTAAATCTTACATTAAACTACTATCATTTCTAATGACGCATGAAATGACCAAAAAAAGTTGTGACCTTTTTTAGTATCTAAAAATATTTTCATTGTTAATAATTATTTTTTACCATTTTACAGAGCATTCCATAAAATGAAACAATGTTTTCACCATCAGGGGGAAATGTTCCCATTACATGACAAAAAATAATGTCTTCGTCACCAAGAATATATAGCACAAGAAATGAATTCCAACACAATAACCATATGCAATGACCTGATGTGTATAAACCTTAGTGACTGTCTAATTTGTAATTAGAAGTGTCAAGGACGGAGCATGCTAGATTCATTTGTGGTGGCTAGGTGCAAATTTTTAATTGAATAAATGTACTACATTCTTGTAGACACTCACAAAGACAATTGACCTCTTATCTTAGGAGACTTGTGATAAAACTATTACTAGTAGTTCTGTAATAAGTGACTTGGAATTTATCTAGATTCGTATGTACCACTAAAATACGTCTATATACTCGTGAATATGATCTATATACTCGATCTATATACTCGTAAATCTAGAAAAAAATAAGTTTCGTATTGAGGGAGTACGACAATATTATTAATTTGCAATATTGTCATGATAAATAATGATATTCGCTACACTCCATAAACGACACCACTTCTTTTCTTCCGTCATAGTTTTACATTTTTGTACTGAAGTATTTTTACAATAAAATAACACACAAAATTAGTTACAAGTTAGTGATTAAGTACTTCTGGTAATTTGTATTTACATACAGAGGTAATACTACGCACCCAATTAACATCATAAGTATTTTCTCTTTCTCTCTTTCTAAAGGAGTTTTCTAGGTTGTCAGTTTGAAGAATCATTTCTCAGATATGGATAATTGAACACTTTATACAACGAGTGATTAGATGGATGGATGATTAGTGCATAGAGGCAGTCGAGCTGGTAAAATGCTCACATTTAATGGTAGATGTGAGCACAATTTATTGAGTGGCAAACCTTTTTTGTGCGGGCGAGGCTCCCGTACGCTGATGACCCTCGCTATTCAACGCAGCTCACACATAAGTGTATTTTTATATAGTAGTAGTTGAAACATCATCTAGGGAGACAGAGTTCAGCGTCTAGCAATCTTAACCATCCAATCAGCAATCCACGGGTGAAAGCGGATACCTTCCCTACGAAGGCTCTCGCGGGAATGCCTATGCAAGGAATCGTTGGTTATCCGTGGGTAGACTATAGGGGTAGTTGTGCTTGTGAGGAAAAGTACTCTAGAGTCCAAACAATAGTTGGGTGTTCCAGACGCTGACGGTGCATTTTCTTTTCTAGACACTGGATATGGATCCCTATACTTCTGAAAAAATAGAAAGTATGACCAAATTTAAAGATCACTCATTGACAATTTAATTATTTTTGATTTATCAGACATACTCTCCCTCCAGCATAATTGTTCTAA
Source organism: Avena eriantha (assembly GCA_910589775.1). Classification (NCBI taxonomy): domain Eukaryota; kingdom Viridiplantae; phylum Streptophyta; class Magnoliopsida; order Poales; family Poaceae; genus Avena; species Avena eriantha. The sequence continues at coordinate 223,255,034 of OU342741.1, forward strand.
AAATGCCCTCCAACCTAATTAAAAAGGATGTCACATATTTGACTAAATTTGAATGTAATATGTACAATAAATAGTGAATACTATACAGCAAGTATATCGTTAAAAAAGCTCCACATAGTGTATTTGAACGCTAAAGAGTGCAATATAATTATGCGCAGACGGATGAGAAAAAAATGATCCATGCACCCAAAAGAAAAAAAAAGAGGGCCATGTAGGAAAGTCCTCCCCCTTCCTAGTTCCTACTCCAAGATTCAACGATTGCAACACTGTGGCCGCCCTGCGGAGGTAGGGGCTCGACGACCTACACAATGGTCGCGACCTCGACGGCCAACATGAGATGGCTTCTATCTTCCTACTTAGCGGGGCATGACCTAGACAACCTCTGCAATGGTAGCTACTGGCTACAGAGCACCATGACTTCTTTCTTCAAATTTTCGCACTCAGCGCGAAGCATGGAGGAGTCACGCTCGTAAGATCATGCAAGCTTCATTTGAAAATCCAAATCGGCTCAGAGGCGATCACACTCTAGGTTGTGTTTGAAGTTTTTCTGAAGAATGTTGATGTTATGGCTATAGATTTCATCTACTTTGGCCGAGATTCTTACCCTGACTTCCTGCATGTAAAATGCGACATCAGTAAGAGAGCATGGAGTGCATGCAGAGAAGAACCTAAAATGTCAATACATGTATAGTGACTACAGTACCTCTCTTCTTCGACCAAGAGCAGGCATGAGGGCATCGTGTGCGTCAAAGATATCCGTCGTGGGTCTCGTCGCCGGCCTATGAGCAATCTCGTTGGTCCATCATTGATCGATCTTACTACATGCAAATATTGTGCAGTGTGCTATTGATTGGTCATGAGCTAAGAAAATAACTTAGACGTGAGTCTAGCAAAATCAAAACTGCTCCACCGTTTAGGTATCTTGCGTGGGTCCCTTTAGCAGCTTTATTTCACTTTTTCTCTCCAAAATACTAGAAAATGAAAATGCCTCAAAGTAGTATGTCAAATATTTTAATCAACTAGCCTCTAGGTCTTATACTAGACACAAGTCCAAGAATATTTTCCTTAGACCCATCTTCTCCACCGTTTAGACATAGGTGTAAGAGATAAAAAGTTTTCTTAGCCACCCCATTTCCTATATGTTGCACACGCTCACCGTCTAGACACTGTCTAGCAATAAAGCTTGCCAACTCAACAACGGAGCTAGCAGAGCAAAAATGGCTGTACTGGTTAGCCACCTTAGTAGGACCCACAAGCCCAGAAAAAGGTAGTACCTTTTTTGCCCACTTTTCTGCCATCAGCGTCAGGATAATATGAGGCTGACAGTGCGCCTTTTCTGCCTTTTGTTTCCTTAGACGCTAGGACTAGTACTAGACACGTTCTCTTAGCCACAGGTACTCCACCATTTAGACTCGAGCTAAGAAACAAAAAGATTCTCTTAGCCACCGCAATTCTCATACGATGCGCTTGCTCTTACGACCCACCCAAAGTTTATGGAGAAATTTGGCTAGATACATAGTGGTGCAATCAACTGGCTTATGTTGTACTAAGTGGGTCCCATCTTTAGGATTGGTTTTTGTCGGCCAGTCTAGCAAATTTCTAGTAGATTCGAAAAAAATAAGTCTAGTATGTACATTTCTTAGCCACGTCAGGAACGGCTCACGCTGTGCTTGCTCGTAGTAGTAGTACTCCCTCCCATCCATATTTACTCGTCGCTGAATTGGACGTATCTAGCAATGAATCGGAGGGAGTAGTAATAGTAGTAGTAGTAGTAGTAGTAGTAGTCAAATTGAATATACTTAGGGCTTGACGCATAAGCATCGCAAACGGTCGCCAAAAGATCGAACAACAAACTTAAAGATAACTTTGGGCTTCTTTGGATAACAGGATTTAAAAACACAGGAATTTGACTCCGTCACAGGTACAAAGCAATGGATTGCAAAACAGAGGAAATAGCTTTCTTTGGATCACAGAATTTCAAAACACAGGATAACAGGGTCGAAGGTACAAAATAGAGGAAATATGTTGGCTTAAAGTCATTTCAACAAAACACAGTAAACATGGAGGAAAATTGCCTCAATCCTACACGAATGACTGTAAAAAAGTGGATGTTAAAATTTCTATGGGATTGGGGTTTAGAAATGCAATCTATATGAATTTTGGAGGTATGATTCCTTTCATCCAAAGGGCTTCCTTATGAGAAAAAAATCCTATGGGTCGAATTCCTCTAAAATTCGTTTGAAAATCCTTCAATCCAAATTGGCACTTAAACAAGATGTGCATGCTCACGACAGATGAACACCTTCCGGCAAGAGGTGATGTGGTCGTAAATTTTCATCTTGAACCCGTCTGCGGTGACCTTGAACATAAGGCAGTCACCCTCATTCAACCCATGGAAAGCAGCAAAGGTAGCCCACTCTTTGTCTAGGATGATCTGGTCTTTGTTGCGGTTGGCATGGACAACCCACTCGCATTCCTCGCATGCTTGGACCACCACTAGTTGTGGGTAGGGGCGTCCCTTCAAGTAAGGCTTGAAGTAAGTCGGGATGATAAGCATATACAAGTCATGCTAGACTAACTGGATGTAGAAGCACCTAGGACGATGCGCCATGGCATGGTGTCCAACCGACCTAGGGCATCTTCTCGGCTTGGCAGAACTAGCGATCGACCTGGCAGGACTTTCCCTTGCTAAGGCCTCCACTCTCCTGCCCGGTAGCTTCAACTCCCTTGGTATGATGGGGAGAGCATGTTCATAGCGACCTGGATCTAGAGTAGTCCGGTCAATAATGTAGTCTAAGTTCAGCATTACAACTAGGTCGTGCTACATGAAAATTACCATTGCGTGAGTACTTTGGAATTACCAAAACACCACAATGCATTGTATAATTGACTAAAGATCACAATGAGTCACTGCACCATCAAAATTACCTAAACAACACAAAGTATAAGGTAAATTGAATTTCCTACACAGCACAATGCATCATCAGAATGACCTAACCCGATGGGTCCTCAAAATTATCTGAATAGCTACTAGAAGGCATGACATTTAATTAGATTGATTAAACAGCACAATGCATATCCCGCACAAAAAAACAGCACAATGCATAATCTGAATGGCTAAAATAGCACAATGCATTATCTGGATAGATAAAACAGCATATATGCAGTGCATCATCAAAAATACCAAAACAACATAAGGCATTATGTAATTAAATTTAATAAACAGTGTCTGCACAATCAAAATTACCTAAACTAATGGGTCATTGAAATAATCTAAACAGATAGAAGGCATATCATTTCATCCTAAACAGAAGAACGCAGATCAAAATGGACGAAACCACACAGTGAGGAGAAAGGACACAATGCATCACAAAAAAAATACCAAAACATCACAACGCGTCATGGAAAATTCCTAAACAGCACAATGCATCATCTAAGTACCAAAACAGAACCCTGCATCATCGTCATCAAGAATATTCCATAACTAAGCAGAACAACACAAAACAAAAATATAGATACATTCAAATCTAGGCAAAGTCAAGTAAGTTATTTATGGACAGAGGGAGTATAAATAACAGCACAAAAGATAATTATCAAGAATATGACATAGAACTAAGTAGTTCAACAAAGGACCTGCAGTACATGTTGCCAAAATCTAACTAGATGCACGTCGGATTTGGATTAAAGCCCCAATCCTCCAGATCTAACCTCATTGCAGTTGGGGGGTGTGAACTTGCACAGGGTTCGATGGGTTGAGCAGATGAACAAGGCACCACTGATGAAGAACCAGCCACATACACCGAAGAAGAACATATAATCGCTGATGAAGGGGGGGCATAAATAGGGGTTTCACCGTGTACACTCTGAAATTTGGCACATTGGGAATGAGAGTCCAACCTGCAGACGAAAAGGACGCGTCCGCCGGCGCACGAGCATTCGTTCCCAACGCACATGGCGCCGGAGGCTTGGACGACCGCTTGGCGGGCGACGAGGGCTTCGGCGTGACCGACCGAAACCCTAAGGGCGATGGACACCTCACCTTGGGCACGACCCGCACACACGCGAAAGGAGAAGTATGCTTCAGAGAGGGCGCCGAGGCCATCAGAATCGAATAAGCCACCTGCAACTCCAAAGCAGAGCTTGATGAGGACCCCAGCTCATCCACATACAAAGGTTTTGGCATTAGTTTCAACGAGGCAACGACTGGGTTAATGACTGAGTGTTGCGAGGTGAGTGCGGGAATGTGATAGTGAGAGGGGGGATGGTGGGAGAGGAGCTATTAGAGAATGGGAGTGGGTAACCCTCTATCCGCTTTAGTAGTACCATACTACAAAAACACTATATTTCACATATCATCACTTTTTGACGAACTAGTTCATTTATTTGAACCGACTAAAATAGTCGTTCCCCTTTAGGATTCAAACTTCCATCTGGTACCTGTTTTGCTATAGTACAATACTTTGTATTACCCTCCATCCCAAAATATAAGGCCCTTGAGGATTAGTCAAAAGTAAACATTTTTTAAGTTTGACCATGATCATACACAAAAAATATATAATTTATAATACTAAATTAATATCAATAGATTCACCATAAAGTATAGTTTCTTAGTATGTCCATTCAATATCGTAGATGTAGATAATTTTTTCTAAATATTTGGTCAAAGTTAGTAAGGTTTGACTTTTGACCAATCCTTAGACGCCTTATATTTTGGGACGGAAGTAGTATAAAACATTTTTTTAGATAGAGGAAATGGACGATCCACCATCTTTTCATCACACTTTTGCACAAAGAACTTGGTGGATGTCCGTTTTGCACATTTTAACAGTTTTTCAGCGTAATTGTAACACCCCAAAAATACTAATCAAGATTATCAAGTTCTAATCACCCAAGTTTAGAGTTAACAAAAACTTTTATTACTAAATTGAATATGAATGCATGTGTGTTTCGCATTCGTATATGATCTAGTGAAATTGCCATGTGTGTTTGCTACAAATGATAAGAAATGGTTTAAAGATGAATACTACATCATCTAGGACAATTACAAACAAAATGAAAAGAAAAAGAAATCAAATATGAATCAAATAAGCAAATGGTCATTTTGACCAAAACCAACCACTAGGCCACTTTGTGAGTTCCTAGAAAAGAATTTCTAATAGAAACATTTCCATTTCTTTTCACCCCTTGCTAGACCAAGTAAAAGTGAACCCAAGCCCACTTTACAAACTCATAGAAACTATTTGAAATCTATTTAAAGGACATTTCAAATTTCAATCAAGTTCATATGGTAAGATCACCATTTTGAAAAAACAACTCCAATCAATTCACCTTGACTTTTCCAAGCAACCATAGACACTCAAGCATCAGATAAAAACACTCACCAAATTTCATTCAAACATTTCAAATTTGAATTCGTGCAGCCATTTTGTCGAACACCTTGCAGACACTAATTAAACTCTGCCTAACTCCACTGTTTCGAGCAGTGATCACTCGACCATTTGCCCCCATTGCACTCCCCTGTCTCCCCCAGCATCTAGCAGCGCAAACGCGCACCCCCCTTTGCTGTTGCGCCAGTGCAACACCGTCCGAGGCTTGCCACACCGGCCGACCATGGACCCCTTGCCAGAGACCACGCCGCCCACGTCCATGATGTCTAGAAGGCAGGCCACCGTCCACCGCCCTTTACCGCAGGCAGGCCATGGACCACCCCAGCATCGCTGCACCCACTTTCTCTGCACCATGCCGAGAGCGCACCAGAGCACCGTAGCCGACCATCTCGCCCACGCCGTCCCTCGCCCTCACCGCGTGTGCACAGACTCGCCATAACACCAGCTAGCCCCAGACATCCCCGTTCGCCGCCGCGCGACTTGTAGCCCCCGTGCGCCTTCTCAAACACTGCTAGTTCCGCGCGGAGCACCGCCCGATCCCGAGCATTCCACTCCATCCCGTGTCTCGCCTTTAAGCCAGTGATGACTGCCAGGGAGCACCGCGTCGCCCTACCTTCAACCACGCCGATAGCTCGTTGTACCGCCGTCGCTGGAGAAGCCAACCCATGCCGCAATGTCCCTCTCGCTAGTGTATAAATAGAGACTCACTCTGCCTCAATTCACCACACCACCTCACTCCCCACTCCTCACAACACCTCCCACACCCTTTCCCAGAGCAAGGCGAGCACCGCATCGCCGGAATTTAGCCAGAGCCCACCGCTACAGAAGAATAAGGGAGCCGTCGATTGGAGCTGCCGTAGGAGCTGCCGTGACCACCGTTCGAACCGCCATCGTCTACCACGTCGTTCGCCCCCATCACCGACCCTAGCTAGAGCCCTGGTGAGCCTCAATCAACCCTCACCGACGTGTTAGGGTTCAGACCTCGCCGGAGCTGTTCGTCGTTGAAGATGAATGTCAGTCGTTAGATCAGATTCTAATCGTAGGGCTTAGATTGAAAGAAACCGTTTCGTTTAGATAGTCACTAACTAGTGGAACCACCTATCAGTAGCCCGCTGTGCTGCGCTATGCAGATTGGGCCGGCCCAATTAGTTTCCCGCGTATACCCTAGTGATTTAAATAATTCTTTTCCATTTTAATTGAAACCGGATTCTGTCAGTATATTCAAAAATCAGTTCAAAGAGATTCACTGAACCAAATTGCATGATTCCAATTTTGTTAGAAAGGTATTCAAATTACCTATCCAAGCCCATTGGATTCAAACCATTTGGAGTTAGAGATCACCTATAGTAAAAATGACAAGACAAAGACTTTTCTAACTTCAAACATTTTTCAAAATCAACCATAAATGCTTTTGAGTTAATTCCAACTATCAAAAATCATATTTGATAAGATCTATCTGAATATGTAAAATTATTTAGGTTTATATGAAGTGACATTGGACGATTACCAAAAGAATGCTATATAGGCATTTCTAGTCACTTTAATTCTATTAAATGATAATCTTAAATTTTATAAAATCTGACCACCACTTTAAATCACATTCCCATGTATTAGAATATGTGGTGATGACATGTGTCAACATGATCCCATATTTTAATTGGAGAATATTAAATCTTAAGTATTTTCAATAAGTAGAAATTACTTTTCTAAAATAAGATAAATAAGATTAAGTCCTTACTTCATGTGATGATTGTGATGATGCTAGATCATCTAGTGTGAACCTTAGTTTTCTAAATAGAAATATTTAATTATTGTTTGGTTATTGTTTACCCCGTATTTCATTTATAGACGATAGTACCGACCCGGGATACGAGAAGGTGGAGTACTACCAATAAGAAGAAGAAGAAGAGAACTACAAGTTAACTATGAAAGTTAACACTTGCCAACTTGATAACCTATGCAAGATGCATTAGGCATGCTTGGTTATCCAACTTTGATTATACCAATCCCAAGTTTTACTTCCAAGCTTTATTATTTTACTTTTACCAAAGTTCTTTACTTTTAGTTAGTGCTTTGTGAGTTTTGGAAAAATAGTATAGATACCATAAAGAGTATAAAACTAGGCCTAACTAGTTATACTTAGATGTCATCCCAAGGCATGAGATTAGACTTGGATAGTTACCCTTGATTAGGACCCCTCATTAGTGAATACCCTCAACTTTAGTGGCTAGTGCTAAGCATAAAAGTTGATCACTTTAGATGGGAATACTTGGTGAAAGTGATTATGAAAACCTTGGAATGATGACTCATTCTATTGAGATGTTTTGACATATGTTGAGAAACACAATGATGTTGATGATGAAAATGTTGAGGCATAAGCCTTAGCCCTTTTATAAAAACTGATGGTTGGGTTCGGATGCGATACCATTCCAATTTTATCGTACAACCACAATACCTGAATTGGGCAGGGCTTAACTGGAAGTTTATATGTCTTAGTATGGGTTCCCTCACGGAAGAGGTTGAGCTAAGGCTACCTCGTGAGTGTGAATGTCCACCTAAGTAGTGCTCATGAATTTCTTGCCTGTCTATGTGGGCAAAACATCAACCTGATCCTAGGAACTCGCTTTGTTCACTTCGCCAGGCGTGATTCTATGGGAATGCCCTTGGAGATGCCAGGACACCCAGAGCTGAAGCACCAGGTAGAAAACCTTGACTTCATGTTGTATGATTGGCAGAAGTAGTTGGACAACGCATGTTCCTATGCCAACCACAACCATGCGATTGTAGTCAAGAAGGACCAGACCCTTGCCATTCTCGCCAAGGAGCGCCAATCACTTCGTCGTCAGCGTGACAAGAAGGATCGCACCATTGGTCGTCTTTGCAATAAGGTGGCCGCTCTCAAGAAGACCATCTGAACAGGAAATCCAGCTTGAAGCGAAGGACGAGGAAGGTGAAGATATCCAGGGAGATCTTTACTATTACCTCAGTAATGACAACGACTACATAGAGGATGATCCCATGGATTTCCACACTAATGATGATGCTTCCGACTTCATTGATTATGATTAGATGCACTTGAGCACTACCGTAGGAATGAGTTGTATCGGTCCCACTGTATCATAGTATGACATAATGGTTCTTAAAACCATTTGTTGTCTATTTGTGTGTGGTGTGTGTTTGTATGGTGTGCTATGAATGAATGAATGAATGAGAGGAAGTTGTTAGTTTGCAAAACCCGAGTCAAACTCAAAGTTTAAAGCTTTTGAAATAAAACCTGAACCTTAGAAATTTCCCTCTTATCTCTCTATCTATCTCAATCTTCAGATGACTCGTGGAAATCCTGGAGGAAGCGGTTCATCTCAGGATCCGATGCTGCAGATTCTGCAAATGCTAGTTTCTGACTGTGAAGCTAGTAGAGCCGAATTCTAAGCCAACCTAGCCACTCTTCAACAGATAGCTCAGATGGCCCACAATAATCAAGGCCACAGAAACCAGGATCACCATTGATCCAAGCTCAAGAACTTTCAGAATACCAACACACCTATCTTTAGTAAGTCTGAGGATCCCTTAGATGCTGATGACTGGCTGCAGACCATGGAGAACAACTTGGAGGTCGCAGGAGTTGAAGCCAATGAAAAAGTACTGTTTTCCACCCATTATGTGGCAGGAGATGCAGGAGACTGGTGGAATAACACCCGTACCATGAATGAAGGTCATATGATGGCTTGGGAAGCATTCAAGATTAGGTTCAGCCGAACCCATGTGTCCCAAGGTTTGGTCACCCGGATGATGGATGAGTTTAGGGAACTGAAGCAAGGAAGGATGGCGGTAGTTGAGTACCATGACAAATTTCTGTCACTAGCTAGATATGCCCCTGATGTGATTAATATCGAAGCAAAGAAGAAGGAAAGGTTCCTGAATGGATTACATGTCGAGATGCAGACTGTGTTAGTCAACATCCGATTTGCGGATCTAGAAGAGCTAGTAGATTCTGCCATTCTGATGGAATGGAAGATAAACCAAGCCAATGACAATCGCAAGCATCGCATGATGCACGAGCCTGGATCCCACCATACCCAGAAGTATCGCCCCAACCTGTCTGCAGGATATGCCCCAAGAAACAACAGACCCCCTATGTCCCGTCCAAGCTATCCCAATCGTAGCGAAGGAAACTGGAAGTCTGGAGGAAACCACAACAACAACAACCCCGACAACTCCAATAACTTCAACCGTGAACTACCCAAGTCCAACAACAACAACAACAATACTTCCCCAAGGACTGGAAGCAATGATGTGCCTGTTGCAGGAAAAGACAAGTCCCAGATTACTTGCTTTGAATGTCGAGTCAAGGGTCACTACTCCAACGAGTGCCCCAAGAAGCTTGCAGTAGCCACCAATGTGAATGCACCCGCTCAGCAGCAACGCCGTGTTCAGCCTGGAAGGAGATTTACCTCAGGGAACTTGCTCAACCGCAAGAGTCGTCTATTCCACATGAATGTTGAAGAAGCTCAGGAAGCGCCCGATGTCGTGCTGGGTATGTTTTCTATTAACTAAGTACTTGTAAGAGCGTTGTTTGATTTTGGGGCATCGCACTCGTTTTTTACAACAGAATTTGCATGCACTAGTAAGATTCAACCAACAAAATTGAAGCATGTTATGATAGTTCAAATACCTGGTTCAACCACCAAAGCTAGAAAAAATTGCAAGGTTGTACCTATCAGAATAAATGGAATAGATTTTTATGCTAATCTAATAGTACTTGGAAGAAAGGTTTGGAAGTTGTACAAGGAAAGGATTGGATGTCGAAACATAAAGGATTGATCGACTGTGCCAAGAAAGCCATAACCATGGCCAGTAGCTCTGGAGTATCAGTAGAGCATGTATCTGAGACTCGGCCCCGTCAATTCAAATGCAATAAGAGTCTAGCCCAACTAACCCTAGACCAAGTCACAATAGTCTGTGAATACCCCGATGTATTCCTAGAGGAATTGCCCGGTATGCCCCCAACTCGAGATATCGAGTTCATCATTGAACTAATTCCTGGAACTGGACCCATAGCTCAGAGACCTTATAGTATGAACCCATCTAAATTAGTGTAGCTGAAGAAACAACTTGATGCTATGCTGGAGAAAGGTCTGATTTAACCAAGAGCATCGCCATGGAGATCACCTGTTTTGTTTGTGGATAAGAAAGATGGAGGTAATCGTTTGTGTACGGATTACCCAAAGCTGAATGATGTCACCATCAAGAACAAGTACCCACTGCCAAAGATAGAGGACTATTAGATTAGTTGACTGGTGCCAGAGTGTTTTCTCAGATTGATCTTAGAACTAGTTATCATCAACTCAAGATTTGTGCAATGGATATCCCATAGACCACCTTTCACCACCAGATATGGATTGTATGAGTATACCGTAATGTCTTTTGGATTAACCAATGCCCCCGCAGACCGATGGACAAACCGAAAGAGTCAACCAAATCTTAGAAGATATGTTGAGAGCTTGTGTGCTAGAATATGGATCAAAATGGGAAGATTGTCTACCTTTCGCAGACTTCTCATACAACAACAGTTATCAAGCTAGTTTGCAAATGGCCCCATTTGAATTTCTGTAGGGAAGGAAGTGTCGTACCCCCCTGAATTGGGCACAAGTAGGAGAGAGTCAGATTTTTGGACCCGACATCCTACGAGAAGCTGAAGAGAAGGTTCACAAAGTTCGTGAACACCTCAAGACCGCCCAATCCAGACAGAAGAGTTATGCTGACAAGAGACGTCGAGACTTGACCTTCAATGTCGGAGATTTTGTGTATCTCAAAGTATCGCCCTTGAAGGGAATGCAACATTTTCAACTAAAAGGAAACTTAGCCCCCAGATATATTAGACCCTTCAAGATTTTGAATCGTCGAGGAGAAGTATCATATCAACTGGAACTGCCAGAGGAGATGTCATCCATACATGATGTGTTCCATATCTCGTTACTTCGCAAATTCCTAGAAGTTCCGGAGAAGACCGAAGCTTTCAAGAACATCGATCACCGAGCCATAGATATCAACAAGGATCTGACGTATCGGGAAGTACCCATTCGTATTTTGGAAGAAGCCTTCAAAACCACCAGGACCTAGAGTATCAAGTTTCTCAAGATCCAGTGGGGCAACCATACTAAAGAAGAAGCTACTTGGGAGCGAGAGGATTACAGTAGGACTAAGTTTCCAACTCTCTTCAGTTCCTAGTTTTTCTTAAATCTCGAGACGAGATTTTGTTTAAGGAGGGAAGGTTTGTAACACCCCAAAAATACTAATCAAGATTATCAAGTTCTAATCACCCAAGTTTAGGGTTAACAAAAACTTTTATTACTAAATTGAATATGAATGCATGTGTGTTTTGCATTAGTATATGATTTAGTGGAATTGCCATGTGTGTTTGCTACAAATGATAAGAAATGGTTTAAAGATGAATACTACATCATCTAGGACAATTACAAACAAAATAAAAAGAAAAAGAAATCAAATATAAATCAAATAAGCAAATGGTCATTTTGACCAAAATCAACCACTAGGCCACTTTGTGAGTTCCTAGAAAACAATTTCTAATAGAAAAATTTCCATTTCTTTTCACCCCTTGCTAGACCAAGTAAAAGTGAAACCAAGCCCACTTTACAAACTCACAGAAACTATTCTCAAATCTATTGAAAGGACAGTTCAAATTTGAATTAAGTTCATATGGTAAGATCACCATTTTGCAAAAACCACTCAAACCAATTCACCTTGACTTTTCCAAGCAACCATAGACACTCAAGCATAAGATCAAAACACTCACCAAATTTCATTCAAAAATTTCAAATTTGAATTATTGCGAACACCTTGCAAACACTAATTAAACCCTAATTAAACCTTGCAAACACCTAATTAAACCCTGCCTAACTCCACTGTTTGGAGCAGTGATCACTCGACCATTTGCCCGGATTGCACTCCCCTTGTCCCCCCAGCATCTAGCAGCGCAAGACACGCACCCCCCTTTGCTGCTGTGCCAGTGCAGCACCGCTAGAGGCTTGCCACGCCAGCCGACCATGGACCCCCTGCCGGAGACCACGCCGCATTTGTCCATGTTGTCCAGGAGGCAGGCCACCGTCCACCGCCACCCTTGTCTAGCCCTTGACCGCAGCCAGGCCCTGGACCACCCCAGCATCGCCACGCCCACATTCTCTACACCGTGCCGAGAGTGCGCTAGAGCACCGTAGCCGACCAGCTCGCCCACGCCGCACCTTGCCCTCACCGTGCCTGCACAGACTCGCCATAACACCAGCTAGCTCCCAGACATCCCCGTTCGCCGGCGCACGGCCCGTAGCCCCTGTGCCCTGTCTCAAACACTGCTAGTTCCGCGCACAGGACCGCCCGCACCCGACCATTCCACACCAACCCGTGCCTCGCCTTTAAGCCCGTGATGACCGCCAGGGAGCACCGCGTTGCCCCTACCTTCAGCCACGCCGATAGCTCGCTGTACCGTTGTCGCTTGAGAAGCCAACGCATGCCACAATGTCCCTCTCGCCGGTGTATAAATAGAGACCCCCTCCGCCTCAATTCAACAGTCCACCTCACTCCCCACTCCTCACAACACCCCCACACCCTTTCCCGGAGCAAGCAGAGCACCTCATCGCTGGAATTTACCCGGAGCCCACCGCTACAGAAGAAGAAGGGAGCCTTCGATTGGAGCCGCTACGACCACCATTCGAACCGCCATCATCTACGACGTCGTTCGCCCCCATCGCCGACCCTAGTTGGAGCCCTGGTGAGCCTCACATGACCCCTACCGCCGTGTTAGGTTTCAGACCTCGCCGGAGTTGTTCTTCGTTGACGATGAATGTGCGCCGTTAGATCGGGTTCTAATCGTATGGCTTAGATTGAAAGATATTGTTTCGGTTAGATAGAGTCACTGACTAGTGGACCCCTAGTCAGCAGACCGTTGCGCTGCGCTGTGCAGATTGAGCTGGCCTAGTTAGTTTCCCGCATAGAGCCTAGTGATTCAAATAATTCTTTTGAATTTTAATTGAAACCAGATTCTGTCATTAGATTCAAAAATCAATTCAAAGATATTCACTAAACCAAATTGCATGATTCCAATTTTTTTAGAAAGGTATTCAAATTATCTATACAAGCCCGTTGATTCAAACCATTTGGAGTTAGAGACCACATATAGTAAAAATAACAAGACAGAGACTTTTCTAACTTCAAACATTTTTCAAAAATCAACCATAAATGCTTTTGAGTTGATTCCAACTCTCAAAAATCACATTTGATACAATATATCTGAATATGTAAAAATATTTAGGTTTATATGCAGTGACATTGTACTAGTACCAAAAGAATGCAATATAGGCATTTCTAGTCACTTTAATTCTATTAAATGATAATCTTAAATTTTATAAAATATGACAACCACTTTAAATCACATTCCCATGTATTAGACTATGTGGTGATGACATGTGTCAACGTGATCCCGTATTTTAATTGGAGAATATTAAATCTTAAGTATTTTCAATGAGTAGAAATTTCCTTTCTAAAATAAGATAAATAAGATTAAGTCCTTACCTCATGTCATGATTGTGATGATGCTAGATCATCTAGTGTGAACCTTAGTTTGCTAAATAGAAATAGTTAAGTATTGTTTGGTGATTGTGTACCCCATATTACATTTATAGATGATAGTACCGACCCAGGATACGAGGAGGAGGTGTACTACCAAGAAGAAGAAAAGAGAACTTCAACCACTTCACTACTCAAGGCAAGCCTAGCACTACAAGTTAACTATGGAAGTTAACACTTGCCAACTTGATAACCTATGCAAGATGCATTAGGCATGCTTGGTTAACCAAATTCGATTATACCAATCCCAAGTTTTACTTGCAAGATTTATTCTTTTACTTTTACCAAAGTTCTTTATTTTTAGTTAGTGCTTTGTGAGTATTGGAAAAATAGTATAGATACCATAAAGAGTATAAAACTAGGCCAAACTATTTTTACTAAGATGTCATCCCAAGGCATGAGATTAGAGTTGGATAGTTTCCCTTGATTAGCACCCCTCTTTAGTGAATACTCTCAACTTTAGTGGCTAGTGCTAAGCATAAAAGTTGATCACTTTAGATGGGAATACATTCTGCAATTGATTATGAAAACCTTGGAATGATGACTCATTCTATTGAGATGTTTTGACATGTGTTGAGAAACACAATGATGTTGATGATGAAAATGTTGTGGCATGAGCCTTAGCCCTTTATAAAAACTAATGGTTGGTTTCGTATGCGATACCATTCCAATTTTTTCGTACAACCACAATACTTGAATTGGGTAGGGCCTAGACAGAAATTTATATGCATTAGTGTGGGTTCCCTCGTAGAAGAGGTTTGAGCTGAGGCTACCTCTTGATGATGTCCACCTATGTAGTGCCCAGGATGGCAGATGGCCATGGCTGGGAGGCCAAGCTCATAGGGGAGGTGCCTATACTAGGGTGTGTCAACGAAAGGTTATGATTGATTATCCGCATACTAAGTATGATGATTCAGGGTTATCCCTAATGGATGTATCGAAATTTGTGGTGAAAGTGTACCACCTCTGCAGAGTGTAAAACTATTCGAACAGCCACATCCGTGGTAATAGATAGTTGGAGTGGCCATACTATTCCGTCATCAGATGTTTTCAAAATGACTTATGAATTGAACTATGATTTTGAATTGACCACAACTGGGTTGTGAACCTGAAAGCTAGGTTCCCACTTAAGTTATTTAGAACATTAACTTAGTTTTCTTTACTTCTCAACTTAGTTTTAGATAAATCTGCCTTTTTGCAAATAAACCTAGAGCTTAAGTTTCCTACTAGAACTACCTTACTTGTTAGTCATAGTTTGCGAATACTAAAAGAGTACCCGTGGCTTTGTCCTTGTCTATTCCTCTGGCCAGACTATGAGGAGGACTACCAGTATGATGGACAGCAGGAGGTCTACGACAACTAGGATCATCTCCCATCGTCAGCATTGCCTGTGACTCTGAAGATGGAGCCCCTACTACATTTATTTTATGCTGCTTGATTTGTATTAAGACTGGATCATGAGATCCTTTATTGTGTAAGACCTTATTATGGTTTCTAATGGATGATGTACTATGGTGCCAATTCTGTTATGTCTCACAAAAATGGTAATTCTAGGATTCCGAGGTATGGCATAATAGGCATCTAGGATTAAAAATCTGGGTGTTGATAGTAATATGCACAAATTTGGCTAGTTAGTCCTGCAATGACCGATTTAACCTCATTGGTAGCAAGACTGACAAGTGGTCCCCGAATGCCATTGCTCCCATTCATACACAAAGATTTGAATGATGCTGAAAACGGGATCCTAACGATATTTGGAGTGGCCATACTGTTCCGTCATCAGATGTTTTCAAAATGACTTATGAATTGAACTATGATTTTGAATTGACCACAACTGGGTTGTGAACCTGAAAGCTAGGTTCCCACTTAAGTTATTTAGAACATTAACTTAGTTTTCTTTACTTCTAAACTTAGTTTTAGATAAATCTGCCTTTTTGCAAATAAACCTAGAGCTTAAGTTTCCTACTAGAAATACCTTACTTCTTAGTCATAGTTTGCGAGTACTAAAAGAGTACCCGTGGCTTTGTCCTTGTCTATTCCTCTGGCAAGACTATGAGGAGGACTACCAGGATGATGGACAGCAGGAGGTCTACGACAACTAGGATCATCTCCCATCGTCAGCATTGCCTGTGACTCTGAAGATGGAGCCCCTACTACATTTATTTTATGCTGCTTGATTTGTATTAAGACTGGATCATGAGATCCTTTATTGTGTAAGACCTTATTATGGTTTCTAATGGATGATGTACTATGGTGCCAATTCTGTTATGTCTCACAAAAATGGTAATTCTAAGATTGCGAGGTATGGCATAATAGGCATCTGGGATTAAAAATCTGGGTGTTGACGGTAATATGCACAAATTTGGCTAGTTAGTCCTGCAATGACCGATTTAACCTCATTGGTAGCAAGACTGACAAGTGGTCCCCGAATGCCATTGCTCCCATTCATACACAAAGATTTGAATGATGCTGAAAACGGGATCCTAACGATATTTATCACCCGAATACTTTTTGGATGCATATAGCTGGTATGTAAGAGACTTATTGCATATGAAACGTCAATGTTTACACAAAGGTACCAACATAACAGTCTGTCGCACATTTCATTTGTGAAGGCTTTATTTGGTCATAATAAACATATTTTGAACATAACTTGTTTGTACATAAGATTTGACGTTTCATTCACATATCCAAATGTCCATCGAAGAGTTTCTTTTAAAGTGTAGGACTAATGATATATGTCTATTTATTACACCTCACACAAAAAACAGCCCGATTGATCATAAACTTTAAGCAGATTATTATTTTCCCGGGATTTTTTTTCCCGAGAGAAAGCACGATGAATATGCCTTGGAATGCCATAAGCCTAGTTTCCAGACAAAGTTTACATGTTTCACTTACGATTACCAACTTTTTTGAGTTCTCAAGGTTTCGCAGTGAACTTCACATTATTAAACTAATTTAAGATGATTTATCAAAGTTAGATAAAATTTGAACTGTGAGTAAGTAGTAGATTGCTCTTAAAGTTATACAAGTATCTTTTGAAGGTACCCACACCCAGACTGTCAACATATCGGAAACCAATGAATTTGTTGGATTCAAATTCTTGCTAAGCATTTGCATGTACAAATTTTGTCTTTTATTTGAAAACAATAAAAAAATTGCACGGTGACCTCTGACTTGTCCTACTTGCTGTGAAAAATGATTATTATCAAGAGAGTTCGCATATAAAAAACAATGTAATTGAAAATATGGCATGCCATGTATGAACATATCCTTAGGCTTCAGGCCGAAAGACAAGCTAAATGGCCTTATATATATGTACAACATACTTTATGGTGATGTTCCCATATTTGGTAGATGACTGCATCTTGGCATGGTGAACAATAATGCTACTAGTACTAGGAGTTTCCAAAATTTAGGAATAAAAAATCATCTTCAAATTTGAACTACAAGTAAACATGATAGAATGCTCTTAAAAGGTTACAAACATCCTTTGAGTCTTTATGGTACCGAGGCGGTCAATACTTAAAAAACCAACGAGAGTTCTGTAGGATTAAAATTCTTGCTATGAATATGCATGTTGACAATCCTCACTAGCTATGAACAAAAATAATGAAAACATGAATATGAATCCTTCTTCATGGCGTCCTCTTGCGTGTAATACTATTTGCACTAAAAAATAATTAATAACCGTGAGTCATCATAAATTACAAAAAAATAGTTATACAATATATATGGCCTATGGTGTATGAACACTCTTGGGTTTCAAGACGAATGACAAAGGTGACAACCATATGCACATCATATTGTATTGTAATGTTCCCATATTTGGTAGATGTGTGCATCTTGGCAAGGTGAAAATGGTGGCAACCACAGGTTCCAACTTATAGGAACAATGAAACTGAAAGCGACAAGATTTCTGTAAGCAAGTACGAAGAAAAATGGCTCCGAGTACCACAACAACAACCCTAGTTTTCAGACAAAGCGTGGACCTTGATACACTTAAAATTGATTACCATGTTTTATGAGTTCTCAAGCTTCCCAGCCAACTGATTTCCTTGCATAATTTTAGGGTGCTTCGTGCTAAATTTATGGACATCAATGTAATTTTACCTTTTTTAGGTCCTTGATGTAAAATGTACTTCCACCGTCCATGTAAAATTCGAACCTAGAAGCAAGTGGTAAAATTTGAACGTATTTAAGATTATTAGTTGTTAATGAGTATGAATATTCTTGGAGTTTCAAGCCGAACGACCAAGGTCATGGCCATATAAACATCACACTTTATGCTGATGATGATCCCATATCCAAGAATTTGCATGCCACCAAATTTGGCCATATATTTTGAAAACAAATGAATAGGAAGTAGTGGTCTGAAGAGTATGGCTAGATCAGGTGCTCTCTCGAGAATGAGCCGAACCCGACTGTTTTATTTCTTTGCTTACTTTTGGGGTAGTTCATGCTAAATTTAAGGATCTCGATGTAATTTCCACCCTTTTAAAGTCCTTGATGTAAATTATACTTCCACCATCCATGTAAAATTCGAACCTAAAAACAAGTTGTAAAATTTTAAACATAGTTAAGATTATTAGTTGTCGATGAGTATGAACATGCTTGGGTTTCAAGATAAACGACCAAGGTCATGGCCATATCTACGTCATACTTTATATTGATGATTCGTCATTCCATATCCAAGAATTTGTATGCTGCCAAATTTGGCCATATTTTGAAAATAAACAAAGAGGAAGTAGTATGAATATTATGGCTTGATCAACTTCTCTCAAGAGAAGGAGGCAAACATGATTGTTTCCCTGCTTAATTTTAGGGTGCTTCGTGCTAAATGTATCAACCTCGTTGTACTTTTACCTTTTTAAAACAAATTTAAGATTATTTGTTGTTGATTGGTATGAACATTCCTGTATTTCAAGACAAATGACCAAGGTCATGGCCAAATCTACATCATACTTTATGTTGATGATGATCACATATCCTAGAATTTTCATGCCACCAAATTTGGCCATATTTTGGAAAAAAACAAGAGGAAGTAGTATGAAGAGTATGGCTCGACCAGCTGCTCCCTATCGAGAAGGAGCCGAACCCGACTATTTTCCCTGCTTAATTTTAGGGTCCTTCGTGCTAAGAGTATGGACCTCGATGTAATTTTAACTTTTTAAATGTATTTAATATTATTAGTTGTCGATGAGTATGAAAATTCTTGGATTTTAAAACGAATGACCAAGGTCATTACCATATCCACATCATACTTTATGCTGATGATGATCACATATCCAAGAATTTCCATGCCGCCAAATTTGGCCATTTTTTGAAAACAAACGAAGAGGAAGTAGTCAGAAGAGTATGGCTTGATCAGCTTCTCTCTCAAGAAGGATCCAAACATGACTATTTTCCCTACTTAATCTTAGGGTGCTTCATGATAAAAGTATGGACCTCGATGTAATTTTACCCCTTTTTAGGTCCTTGCTGTAAAATGTACTCCCACTGTCCATGTAAAATTCGAAAAGAAAAGCAAGTAGTAAAATTCGACTACTTTTTTAAATAATACATTTTTTAATAATTTCCAAGAATAATACACGAATTGAAAGATTTGCAATTATAGCATGGTGTCGGCAGTTGAATAGCCAAGCACTCCTTATCGGTTTTTGAATAGCCGACTAGTCCATGTCTACTTTTGAAAAGCTGATTAGACTGTGTCTGCTTTTGAAAAGTCGACGGGTTATAGGGCAATGTGAAGAATAGGGGGACTAGTCAGCTTTTCGAAAGCAGACAAGGACTAGTCAGCTTTTCAAAAACAGACATGGCCTAGTCGGCTATTCAAAACCCGATAAGGATTGGTCGGCTTTTCAAGTGCCGACACCGCGCTAGAATTTTAAATCTTTAAATTTTTGTATTATTCGTGAAAATTATTAAAAAATGTATTATTTAAAAGAATTAGCTAAAATTCAAATTTATTTCAACTTAGTTGTGAATGAGTATGAACAAACTTGGATTTCAAGCCGAACGACCAAGGTCATGGCCATATCTACTGTCAACACACGGATTTTTAATCCCAGATGCCTATTATGCCATACCTCACAATCCCAGGATTACCATTTTTGCGAGACATAATAGATTAAATATCACAGTACATCATCCATTACAAACCATAATAAGGTTTTACACAAATCAAGGATCTCATGATCCAGTCTTAATACAATTCAAGCAGCGGAATAATAAGTGTAGTAGTGGGATCCATCTTCAGGGTCATAGGAAATGCTGACAATGGGAGGTGATCCTAGTTGTCGTAGACCTCCTGCTGTCCATCATCCTGATAGTCCTCCTCATAGTCTGGCCACAGGAATAGCCAGGGACAAAGCCATGAGTAATCTTTAAGTACTCGCAAACTATCACTAACAAGTAAGGTAGTTCTAGTTGGAATCTTAAGCTCTAGGTTTATTTGCAAAAGGCCAGGTTTATCTAAACTGAGTTTAGAAGTAAAGAAAACTAATTTAATGTTCTAAATCACTTAAGTGGGAAACTAGTTTTCATATCCACTCGCTTGTTGTGGTCAAGTCAAAGTCACAATTCATTTCACAAGTCATTTTGAAAACATCTGACAACGGAACAGTATGGCCACTCCAACTGTCCATGACCGTGAACGTGGCTATTCGAATAGTTTGACACTCTACAGAGATGGTACACGTTCATCACAAAATTCGATACATCCGTCAGGGATAACCCTGAATCATCATACTTAGTATGCGGATAATCAATCATAATCTTTCGTTGACACACCCTAGTATAGGCACCTCCTCTATGAGCTTGGCCTCCCAACCATGGCCATCTGCCATCCTGGGCACTACATAGGTGGACATCATCAAGAGGTAGCCTCAGCTCAAACCTCTTATGCGAGGGAACCCACACTAATGCATATAAATTTCCGGCTAAGCCCTACACAATTCAGGTATTGTGGTTGTACGAAAAAATTGGAATGGTATCGCATCTGAAACCGACCATTAGTTTTTATAAAGGGCTAATGCTCATGCCTCAACATTTTCATCATCAAATCCTTTGGTGTTTCTCAAAGGTTGTCAAAACATCTCAATAGAATGACTCATCGTTCCAAGGTTTTCATAATCATTTTCACCAAGTATTCGCATTTAAAGTGATCAACTTTTATACTTAGCACTAGCCACCAAAGTTAAGAGTGTTCAGTAATGAGGGGTGCTAACCTTCAATATCATGCCATAGAATGACATCTAGTATAGGCCTAGTTTTATAATCTTTATGCTATCTATTCTATTTCTCCAAATACTCACAAAACACTAACTAAAAGTTAAGAACTTTGGTGAAGTAAAAGAGTAAAGCTTGCAAGTAAAACTTGGGATTGGTATAAATCAAAGGGATATAACCAAAGCATTCTTAATGCATCTTGCTTAGGTTAATACTTGCAAGTGTTAGCTTGCGAGGGTCTAGCTTGCTTAGTAATGATGGCTTGCCTTGATTGGTGCGGGGATTGAAGTTCTTCGTCTTCTGCTTGGATGTACTCCTCCTCGTATCCTTGGTCGGTACTATCGTCTATAAATGAATACGGGGTACACAATCACCAAAAAATACTTAATAATTCTATTTAGCACACTAAGGCTCACACTTGATGATCTAGCATCATCACAATCATCACATGAAATAAATACTTAATCTTATTTTAGAAAAGTAATTTCTACTCATTGAAAATAATGAGGATTGAATAATCTCCAAATAGAACATGGGATCATGTGGACACATGTCATCACCACATATTATAATGCATGGGAATGTGATTTAAAAGGTTGGTCATATTTTACAAAGTTTATAATTATCATTTAATAGATTTAAGGTGACTAGAATTTCCTATATAGCATTATTTTGGTACTAGTCCAAAGTCATTGCATGGAACCGAAATTAGGTCAAACTTGAGCTACAAGTAAGCGTGATAGATTGCTCTTGAATTAAATGTATTTTTGGAGGTAGATGGGTGCATCTCTTTGTAGTGAACAATGTCGTCAGTGTGAGTTTCCAACTATCGGGAAATAAAATTCTCAGTTCCGAGTGAAGACGAGATGGTTCTTTTCCATAAAGAAAGCTCGAAGAATATGGATCTCAATGCCATAAGCCAAGCTTCTAGACATTCTAAGTGGACCAACGTATTTTACTTATGATTCTCATATGTTTTTTGAGTTTTCAAACTCCCTTGCTAATTACTCTGGCCACTGAATGACTAAATGCCTATTTATCAAAATTAGGTCAAACTTGAACTATAACTAAATTGTAGGTTGCTCTAAAAGTTTTACGAAAAAGCATTTGGAGGTACCGTACCAATGGGCGGGGAGGTCACAATCAATATATGAGAAACAACCGAGAGTTTTGACAATAGGTTTGACTACTTGCTAAGATTTTGCATCGCATGACACCATTTAACGAAATTGGGTCAAACTTGAGCTACAAGTAAGCGCGACAGGTTAATGTTGAAATATATGACTTTTTAGAGAGGTAGATAGGTGCATTTTCTTGTAGTAAACACTATCGTCGGTGTGATTTTCCAACTATATCAGGAAAGCACATTCAATTATTCTCAATTTTCCGAGTGGATGACGAGCGAGGTTGTGCTTTTCCGTCTAGGAATGTCCGAAGAATTATGGATCTAAATACCAGAAGCCAAGTTTACCAACATGTTGTACCAATGATTCCCATGTTTTATTTTTGAGTTTTCAAACTTCCTATCTAACTCTTCCTATTTGACCGAATGACTTTATATTAATTTATTGAAATTAGGTCAAATTTGAAACTACAAGTAAATTGTAGATTGATTTCCAAATTTTACGAAAAATATTTTGGAGGTATCCATCGAGGGGTCACAATTAATATATCATAAAACACCGAGAGTTTTGACGATAGGTTCAACTTCTTGCTAAGATTTTGCATCTTGACAATTTAACAATACTACGTCAAACTTGAGATACAAGTAAGCGTGATGGATTTCTCTTGAAATAAATCTATTTTTTGAGGTAGATGGGTGCATCTCCTTGTAGTAAACAATGTTGTAAGTGAGAGTTTCAAACTATCAGGAAATAAAATTCTCAGTTTTTCGAGTGATGACATGGCGTGCTATTAAATGAGGAAAGAGATTGATGTAGTAACTAGCTAAGTTACCATAACATCACACTTTTCAAGTGAAAATGAGTCTACAGGATAATTAATATAGTCTTCTATGACACTACCTCCTAGTTACTATGCATTATGAAGGTGGTACCTTAGACTAGTTGAAATTACTCCCCACTATGACCAGCCTTATCATGTACACAAGTAAGGGCAATTGATTTCTATTGAATTAAATGTATTTCCACAGGTAGATGGGTGCATCTTCATGTAGTAAACAATGTCCTCGGTGTTAGTTTCCAACTATCACGAAAGAACATTTAATTCTCAATGTTTCGAGTGATGACAAGATTGTTCTTTTATGTAAAGAAACACCGAAGAATATGGATCTGAATACCACAAGACAAGTTTTCAGCCATAAATGTATGGACGTCGATGTAATTTTACCTTTTTAGGTCCTTGATGTAAAATGTATTCGCACTATCCTTGTAAAATTCAAACCTAAAAGCAAGTGGTAACATTTAAACGTATTTAAGATTATTAGTTGTTGATGAGTATGAACGTTCTTGGATTTCCAGCCGAACGACCAAGGTCATGGCCATATCTACATCATACTTTATGTTGGTGATGATACCATGTCCATGAATTTTCATGTCGCCAAATCTAGCCATATATTTTGAAAACAAATGAAGAGAAAGTAGTATGAAGTGTATGGCTCGATGAGATTCTCTCTCGAGAAGGACCCAAACATGACTATTTTCCCTTCTTAATTTTAGGGTGCTTCGTGCTAAATGTATGGACCTCAGTGTAATTTTACCCCTTTTTAGGTCCTTGCTGTAAAATGTACTCCCACCGTCCCTGTAAAATTCAAACACAAAACCAAGTGGTAAAATTTAAATGTATTTAAGCTTATTAGTTGTCAATGAGTATGAACATTCTTGCATTTCAAGCCAAACGACCAGGGTCATGGACATATGTACAGCATACTTTATGCTGATGATTCATGATTCCATATCAAAGAATTTTCATGACGCAAAATTTGGCCATGTATTTTGAAAAAAAACGAAGAGGAAGTAGTACTAAGAAGAGTATGTCTTGGTCAGGTTCTTTCGCGAGAAGGAGTCGAACCTGACTATTTTCCTTTGCTTAATTTTAAGGCATGCTTTGTGCTAAATTTTTGTACCTCCATGTAATTTTCCCCTTTTAGGTCACTGATGAAAACAAACAAAGAGGAAGAAGTATTATGAAGAGTACGGCTCGATCAACTATTCTCTCAAGAAGGAGCTAAACCAGACTGTTTTACTTGCTTAATTTTAGGGTACTTCATGCTAAATGAATGGACCTCGATGTAATTTCCCCCTTTTTACGTCCTTGATGTAAAATGTACTCCTTCCGTCCGTGCAAAATTCAAACCTATAAGTTAGTGGTAAAAGTTAAACAAATTTAAGGTTAGCTGTGAATGAGTATGAACAATCTTGGATTTCAAGATGAACGACCTAGGTCATGGACATATCTACATTATAATTTACATCGATGATTCACGATACCATATCCAAGAATTTCATGCTGCCCAATTGGCCATATTTTGAAAACAAACAAAGAGGGAAGTAGTACGAAGAGTATGGCTTAACCAACTGCTGTCTCGAGAAGGAGCCGAACCCGACTGTTTCCCTGCTTAATTTTAGGGTGCTCCCTAGTAATTAACTGTATATACCTTGATGTAATTTCACCTTTTTTAGGTCCTTACTATAAAATGTACTCCCACCGTCCGTGTAAAATTTGAACATAAAAGCAAGTGGTAAAATTTAAACGTAATTAAGCTTATTAGTTGTCAATTAATATGAAAATTCTTGCATTTCAAGCCGAAAGACTAGGGTCATACATATTTACATCATACTTTATATGATGATGATTCATGATCCCAAAGTGAAGAATTTTCATGCCGCCAAATTTGACCATATTTTGAAAACAAACAAATAGGAAATTGTATGAAGAGTATGGCTTGGTCAGCTTTTCTCTCTAGAAGGAGCAAAACATGATGGTTTTCCCTGCTTAATTTAAGGGTGCTTTGTTCTAAATATATGGACATCAATGTAAATTTACCTTGTTTAGGTCCTTGACATAAAGTATACTCCGATTGTCCGTGTAAAATTCGATCCTAAAAGCAAGTTGTAAAATTTAAACATGTTTAAGATTGTTATATGTCGATGAGTATGGACATTCTTGGATTTCAAGACGAATCACCAAGAATTTATGCCGATGATTCGTGATCCCATATCCAAGAATTTGGCCATATTTTAAAACAAACAAAGAGGAAGTAATATGAAGAGTATGGCTCGATCAGCTTCTCTCATGAGAAGGAGCAAAACATGACTATTTTCCCTGCTTAATTTTAGGGCGCTTCATGCTAAATGTATGGAACTCGATGTCATTTTACCTTTTTTAGGTCCTTGGTGTAAAATGTACTCCCACCGTATGTACGTGTAAAATTTGAACCTAAAAGCAAGTGGTAAAATTTAAACGTATTTGAGATTATCAGATATCGATGAGTATGAACAATCTTGGATTTCAAGACGAACAACCAAGGTCATGGACTTATGTACATCATACTTTATGCTGATGGTTCCTGATCCCATATCCAAGAATTTGCATGCGGCCAAATTTGGCGATATTTTGAAAACAAATGAAGAGGAATTAGTATGAATAGTATGGCTCGATCAACTTTTCTCTCAAGAAGGAGCAAAACATGATTGTTTTCCCTGATTAATTATAGGGTGCTTCGTGCTAAATGTATGGACCTGAATGTAATTTTACCTATTTTAGATCCTTGATATAAAATGTACTCCCACCATCCGTACGTGAGAAATTCAAACCTAAAAGCAACTATAAAAATTTAAGCGTATTTAAGATTATTAGTTGTTTATAAGTATGAATATTCTTGGATTTCAAGAAGAATGACCAGGGTGATGGGCCTCATGGCCATATCTACATCATACTTTATGCTGATGATTCATGATCCCATATCTAAGAATTTGCAAGCCTCCAAATTTGGCCATATATTGAAGACAAACGAACAGGAAGTAGTATGAAGAGTATGTCTCGATCAGCATTTCTCTTGAGAAGGAGCAAAACATGACTGTTTTCTCTGCTTAATTTCATGGTGCTTCGTGCTAAATGTATGGATCTCGATAAAATTTTACCTTTTTAGGTACTTGATTTAAAATGTAATCCCTACGTCCTTACGTGTAAAATTCGAACCTAAAAGCAAGTGGTAAATTTTAAACATTTTTTATTTTATTATTTGCCAATGAGTATGAACATTCTTGGATTTCAAGCCGAACGACCAAGGTCATAGTTTATGCTGATGATGATCCCATGTCTAGGAATTTTCATGCCACCAAATTTGGCCATATATTTCGAAAACAAACAAAGGGAAAGTAGTATGAAGAGTATGGCTCTCCTCTCTCGAGAAAGAGCCGGACCCAACTAGTTCCCTTGCTTATTTTTAGGGTGCTTCGTGCTAAATGTATGGACCTCTATGTAATTTTATTCATTTTTAGGTCCTTGATGTAAATGGTACTCCCATCATCCGTGATGTTCCCATATTTGGTAGTAAATGGGTGAATCATGTCATGGTAATAATGTTGCCACTCGGAGTTTCCAACCATTAGATAAATCTAGCACGAAAACATGATTATATACATTCTAATCTAGATAAATATGAGAACATTAGATGGATCGGGGGAGTAGTATATATGCATTCAAAACAAATAGTGTTTGCTCTCTCCTTCAGTGTGGCATCACCAACCCCACACGCAAAGCAAATTTGAGGACATTTCAAACTTTTTTTCTTCGGCACAGTGTGATTTGTTGTCTCTAGCTACCTACCGGAAAAAAATAGTAACGCCTCAAACTAGGGGCCACCGTTGCGGGTTGGAGCATTTAAGAAATACTACTATATCTATTTTTCTGTTATTATTTCTTGTTTGCATAAGCGTCTATGTTAACGTCCCGCGTTAGTTTTGCCCTAATATACCGGGTCGGAGTAGTCGATCCCACAATCGGAGGAGAACCGCCCCGTACCCCACATCATCTTCCTCTGCCGCTCCGGCCGCTTGTGCACCATCATAGCCCGTCTCCACCCTTGCAAAAAGGTAGAAACCGCCAACCCATCCCGACTAATCTTCTGCAGTACTCTTCCCCGGAATGACATGTGGAGCGATGAAGCGTAAGATATTTGAGCGCTACAGCCAGGCAATCGGATTTGGCAACCTCCACTATGGACCACTGAGCAACATCACCGGTCACGCCGATCTTCTGAGCACCACTCGCATGGCTTGCGGCATGATTGGCATGTGTCGAGGGATTGTAGAAGATCATGGTCTCCTGTTTGGTTTGCCCTGCCTACTTCACTCTGACCCACAGACATGGCGACTAGACCATGACGAGCAGGTAAAAATCAGTTTTGCATGATTTTTGTAGGGATCGAATCCTTAGATTCTTTCCTATGGATTTAATTTGGATCAAAGGAATCGTGGTATGCAAATTCTTTTGAACTGCAAACCACCGACCATGCTTAAATCCCGTAGGAATTGGAACATCTACCTGAGGCTCAACTCTCATCGTGCCAATCACGTAGGTAGTTTTCCTACGTTTTATAATCACCTATTTTCCACCGGAAAACCTGTGAAATTCACGTGGTCTCAATCCTTCGATCGAAAGAGGCCCAAGACTTTTGCTTCAGTGCCCCCTGTCCTCCAAACATACTAATCTGAAAACACAAGAACGACCAGGATTGTTGATACCTATAACGGAAGGTATATTGGCCAATCAAGGCTAGCGTTATATTTTAAGTTTCATGTGTTTTACAAACACAAGATTTCTGTAAAAAGTTGGACCTTTGGTTTACATGAATACAAAAACATAGGATTACTTTAAAACATGGAAAAATCAAAGTCAACCCTCACGGGAGAGTATATTTATGATGTTATCGTGTCTCATGGGACCTCATTATTGTTCTTTGCATGCGTATGAATTTGAAAATGAGGTCCAAGTTGGATATGAAGAATTGCATATGAGTTTTGGAGGATTCTAACCCATAGGATTTTGGAAGATATCAAATTCCTCTGGAGTCAGTTCTTCGTTCCTATGCCCTCTAGTCCATAAGAGTCTAAACACGAGCTCTAACCTCATTATATTTCTCCTTTGAGAAGTCCAATATGCTTACACTATATTCCTACAAAACTCTTGTGTTTATTTCCTATTCACCATCCAAAGACACCTATTAAAAAATTCCTGCGTTTTTAATTCCTAATATGAATTTACTGTACCTACCATATCAATCCTGTGTTTTCTTATTCCTACGCTTTTAAAAACCATTGATCGAAAGAGGCTCCTAATCTTGTTAATCAATCATAGGAAAATTGCCTGCATTTTTTCCTCTAGTCCATTCCTCTGAATAGTGCCAGCATAGGAAACTTAACTATTCCTACACTTTTTCTTTAATGCAAACAAGACTTTATTGCTTGGTGTGTTTGTCTGCACGCATCCATGATTTATTCAACACATTTCTATATCTCTCAGATAGTAGTTTTTCCGCAGAGCTAGGTAGCACTAACCCTTTGTCAAACACCTTGCATGCCCATATATATGAAGAAAATATGTCGTAGGGCATTGACGCGTTGCTGATGCCACTAGATAATCCTACAATAGAAGTATTTGTACCAGTTGATGATGACATACCCGGAACATGGGATGATGAAGGATTTGAAAACAAGGGTCGCTGGGATGGTGCCAACGGAGAATGGATTGCGATTGCAAAGCACCCGGGGTGCTGGTACCTCCAAAACGTCTATAGTATTGCACTTATTGAGCTGCCACATGTGCAGCATGTTGATATTTATCCATCAGGTAACCAATGTTATAAGAACGCGTATATCGAGCTGCCGAAGATACAAATAGAAAAGAAACCATACATATTTGACAACCAATGGCACTACAGTGCGATGTAGTGTTTGAAAAATTCATTGCTACCATAGGATTTGGATGACCCTATAGCACCAGACTAGATCAGAAGGGATAATCTTTAAGGGAGGTTAGTGTTTGTCGGAATCAACCATCCATTCATCCTCGATACCCCTACAAACTCTGAAACTGGTGTTGCCGATGTTGACGAAGCTCTGCTAGTGTTTAGGGGAGACTATGTGTTTGCTACACACATGGGCTGCCAACATCGCCCACAGCCAGTTTCATATTGGAGCCGCATGCACGTTAATGGGGGAAGTGCCATAGGTTCATCACTTAACTACACTGGAGCGGAATATAGAGAGCAAATGTTTGAGGTGCCAATATGTGATATTTGACCAAAATACCAAAAAGCTAATTATGAGCACTCGCAACATCATTTCTGTAGCTAGTACTTGTCACCATGTAATGCACAGTACTATTTACATAGTACTTTCATACTGTATTGCAGTATCAGTACTTGCAACATCATTTCCACTATTTCTTGTAGTAGGCACCATGTACGTAATAATATACTTTTATAGTACTATGTTTGTTCTTTCCCTATTCAAGCACTCAAGCTGATGTGCCCAATTTTCTAGGCAATTAATTTTTGCATGAAAATTAGTAGTACTGTATTGGTGGCAAGGATTGCTTTGTCCATAGCATTCGTGTTACCTTGCCGCATTTATTCCCTCACCAGCCCGCTACCCAGCCACAGACCTCTCTCACACATCACTCCTTAATCGCCATTTAAGTTCCCTCCATTGACGACCACCACCGCCGCAACTTACTTGTCTTAGGCGGGGCGGCTGTAGGCGGGGCGGCTGTAGGCGGCGGGCCCTACAACCTCATATATAGATCCATCGCATCCCTCAGACATCACAGTGGCAGTGCAGTATGTACATAACCCCCGGAACCCTTGATCTTGATGATGAGATGTGGTCAAGCTTTTATTAGCGCTTGGTTAGCATTGGGTTGGTGTTGAGTATAGTTCTCATCTAGTGCATTTACCCCATCTGTATACTACAGTTCAGTTTTACACATGCAAGCTAGTTCCGGGGCTAGATCTACGGTGAACTGTAATAATAAGTTCAAATTTTGTATTGATTGATCCACGGCTGATGATGATTTGGGAGGCCACTCGGTATGTTTTTCTTTAGATTTGTCTCAGGGATGGAGGTCCCTTTAATTTGGGAAAGTTAGGGCGGTTGCTGCCCTACCCTGATTTTTGCCAAAATTTCGAGTATATGTATGCATCTCTAGCATCGGTAGCAGATAGAGCTCATCATGTTCGTTCGTTCGTCTGCTCCTAGGTGTTCGGTATCTGTACTGCTCGATAAAGAACTGCACTAATGTGATGCCTAGATGTTGGAAGTAGTACTAATATAACTGGCTTTCATGCTAGCTAGAGTTAAGACTTTAATTTGTGTGCTTCGATAAGAAAATTGCTCCACTTTACTTTATTATCTGATCTTGTATTTTACTCTATCAGCTAATACTGTACTATTTCACAATTATTCACAGTTGGTAGAGACATTATCTGTCCACGAGATTTTTTTCGCAGTGTTCGGGTAAGAAGAGCTTGGATAGACTCATCATCGAAGAAGACAAGAGAGCCCTGTGTAGTCTGGATGGAGAGGCTAGCTAGGAAAACCCACGTGTAGAACACCTGTGATGAGTTCTGTAAGATGTTGTTAATACCGGGAGGGTTAGACGTGCGGAGCATACCTAGCTCCTTTTTTCCAATGTTTGGCGGTGAGTATCCAGAAGACATCAAACTGAAGATATGCAAAGCCTGCAGCTGGGACGTCGAGCTGAAGAAGCAAGATGGCAAGGTAATCATTGATGAAGGATGGCTAGATTTTGTCAAAGCACATGACTTCAAGGTAGGATACTTTCTGGTATTCAAGAAGCTTGCCACCACTTCGTTTAAGGTGATAGTATTTGATCATGATAACTACGAGAAGGTGATCAGATGTGCAGGTTATCACCCATCATTTGATGGACAATTTACTATATCGTAGGTGTATTAATATAGTGATTGTTCGCTTCTAATTATAACTATTCTGTAAAGAGGTGCTTGAACACCTTCCGTTATTATGCATCCTGTTGGAACATCATGGTACTTAATCATGCTAGGCTCCAATGGGGAGGTATTTATTGTACTGTATATGTTTGCAGCAAAACTGCAAAACAAACATCTAGTGTACTATTGCTAGTACTGTACTACCTCATATTCAAAATTATTAGGGCTAGACATAAAACTCGAAACTTGACGAGTTTAATAAGCACTTGTTTTATCGGCTCCTTCAAAATCGACACGTTTCCTTAATGATCTAAGCTGAGCTGTAGTTTTGATCGATATCCCTAACGATCTAAACGATCGGGTTAACAATGTTTATGAGCTACTCGTTAAGCTCGGTAACAACCAAGGTAAGGCCCACTTATGTTGCTACATGTCTAATCAAGTAGCCCATCTAAGGCAAACATCTAGCCCATTGAGTAAGACTGATCAATCCAGGAGCGAGAGCGACCGACCAAAAACCTTACCCTAGATTCTCCCGATCGATTTAGAATATTTCTCATGTGTCTCGTCAACTCGTCATCACCCACTTCATACCCCATCTCCATCTTCTCTATCTAGATCTGCTGACCGTGGCACTAACCAAACCCTACCGACTGTCGTTTTTAATTATCGGTATGCCTCTATCTGAGGCTGATACATTTTCATAACGAGCATCTCATGAGAGCTCGTTAACATCTAATGAACCGAGCTGAGCTTTACTTTTTGCTCGTTATCCTTAATGATTTAATGATCCGAGCCTTAATAAGCATGAGCGTTAACGAGCCGAGCCTTAACGGGTCGAGCTGCTCGATAGTCCAGCCCTACACAGCATAATGCTTTTTCGCAAACTAAACAAACATCATCTGGTAAAACATGATAGCAGTAGTAACTCTAGTCAGCGTACACGGCAGTGTGCCGGCCTAGCTGGCCCAAGTTGTGAAATGGTTAATTTAGGGCACGGCAGCATACCAGCCTAGCTATAAATGCGCTAGGATTTCAGATGGTTAATTTAGTCCACTACAGTGTGTAAGCCAAGCTAATCAGCCTCCTGGATGCAGCTCTAAAGGCCTTGCAAAAAAACTCGTTCAAAGAGCCATCCCATCTTCCCCGTCTCGGCTGTTTTTGTCCCCACTCGCCAACGCCGCCTGGCCCCGGATTTGGGATCGTCTCTAGTGCATGCTTCGCACATTTTCCTCACCATATCCCCTGCTGCATCAGATCTTGTATGCCACGCGCCACCCCTCTCCAAAATTCCCCCGATAGTCATACTCTGGTCTGACCTGTTCCCCCCAATCCATGCCGATGTCGCAATCGATGCACAACCCACTTCACAGCGTCTGGAACAAGGTCAACGACGATGTTTTCAATGAAATCACTATGCGTATGGACACTACCAGCACCACCTGGCTAGTCGCATGCTCCAAGGAGCTGTATCACCAAGTCGCGGGCGGAAAAGGTAGCAGATGCCCCAATGACCACTGCGGGACATTCGTCCCCTACAATGACGTCTACGGCCACATAATATGGTGCTTTCACGGCTAGCAAGTCTGCACGGAGCCTGGATGCGAGTTCATCACCTCGTCGGTAGAGTTAACACCTATGATAGAGCTCGTCCGCCACCTTATAGTTGCCCACTCGAGGACTGCGCCCATAATGCCCTATAGCCACAAACACTGGGAGCCGTCTAAGCCGGTGCCCACAGGGGGCTCGCAGAGTGCGGATTATCATTGGAATCGGGAAAGAGGGCACCATGTTCGTCGCCCAAATTGATGGCCACACCATGGACATCGTCATATCCCCTAGGTTCATCAGTTCAGGGGCCTGCGAATCGCCATGGTACAAGGTGAAGCTTTGGTTGTTGTCTCTGTGGCATGATCTCCATGCGGCCGAAATGGTGGCGACATCTAAGCTGACGAGCAGGCCATCATCGGTCGAAGTCGCCCTGGAAGGGCTCATGTCGTACCTATCGCAGCCGCGGTGTTACCTGGAAGATTCTGAACTATTTGTGGGAATTCCCTGTGGATTAGGAGTGTTGCATCAACAAGTTTCAAAAGTGAGATAAAACATCTCAATATTCTTCGTGATGATCCCAATGTTAAGATATATAACGTCGTACTAATTGATTACTACTTTATGTTGGTGACAGATTCAATTTGTATGGGGAGAGGTGGAACAAGTTTGCGACAATGTATACCTATTTGCAATGTACGCTGCTGAAATAGTGGGCCCATAGGCGACAGTGTGACATGGAAAGGATAACACGCATGAACGAAAGTGCTACCTGACCAGCACTTGACACGTTGTTGCGTTATGCCGAGTATTTTGTATGGAGGTCTTAACTTGCTACTGCTAATCTATTTTGTAGTATACATATGTACTAGTACTTGTTCAGATGGACCGATCGAGTGCTGCATATGTACTCTCTTTCCTTATGAGTCATGGCCTTGCTACAACTATTGAATTTCAATATCTGCATTGCTGAATCTGTCATTTCTTTTGGCCATTGTCTGTACTGCGGAATCAGTCACTTTGAAATGTTGCTGAATATGTCAAGTGGTGCTGAATATGAACTAGGAATCTGTAGATATTTTATTTGTCTCATTTTGTACTGCTCAAGCTTCAAATTCTACTCAATTTGTCAAGCGTTATGTCGTTACTATTACTAAGGTATTTTCTAGAACTAATACTGATGTACTGGTACTTGTTTAGATCAAGTGCAGTAGATGGTCTTGCTTTCCTTTTTAAACTTGGCTTTGTCACAATCTAGATGAGGCTTGGGCATTTTGGGATGCATATATATGGGGGTCATACTGGTATTAATGTGTAGAGGAGGTATGCACACAAAAGCATACTTGATCATCAGTTATGCTTGCTCCAATGATCGAGTGTGTTTGGAGAAAAGGGCAAACTGATAGTGCGACATGGTTTTTAGAGTTGAAACATGAACATGTTCTCTATGTACCGCTATTGACTTTCAATGTCTGTATAGCTGAAACAGTCACTTTGGAATGTTGCAGAATTAGTCAAGTGCTATTGAATATGAACTAGGAATCTGTCGATATTTTTTCTATCTTATTCTATACTACTGGATCTTTCAAATGTTACTGAATTTGCAAAAAAGTTATGTCGCTGTTGCTGGGCTGCTTACACTAGAGCTTTTTCCTGTGTGTCATCGGAACCGTTGGATGTGTTTTGGATAGAAATGAGAGGGTACCAAGTGAAGTCATTGGATACCAGTCCAGTTTTGGCGCACGCGGTCTGTGTCCCTTGTTCTTTACATATTTTTACATGAATATATGTCAAAAGAATTATAGTTTCTTTTTCTCTCCGGTAGTGAGGCATGTGTTCCAAATCAGCCGAGCCATAGCATAATGCAAATTTTACTAAAGAGGAGGTAAAATCTAGCCCTTTCGACCCCTCTTTAGCCCAGAACAATTTAATTCGACCTTGTAGGGGTCAGGGTACTTGCTGACGATAGCCCATTTAAATATTTATCAAGGAGCCCATGGAGAAGAGTACGTGGAGTATATCCCATTGAGTATAGTAGATGTAGAATAGCCCAAAATGTTTAATTCGGCATTTTTGGAATTGCCCTTTAAAACAAAAACAAAAAACCCGCATACCCATGTTTTTAAGAAACTGCTCCATTATCTGGCATTTAATAAATTGAGATGCCAGGATCGCTTCCCTTTTATTTTAATAAGACAGATAACATGGACACATAAAATATTTTTAAGAAGGCTAATATATAAGTTATAGGTACTACAAAGCTTTTTAATGAGAATATTTATCTATATTGTTTGTCATTGTGGCAACGCACATGGCTTATATGTGTTTTGAAGTCTTGAGTTCAATTCTCTATGCTTGAAATATCTTCGGTTTACATTTTTTCTTCTAGCAATATTGCTTCATGGAGAGGCTGACATCACAGACCCACCAGCCTTCAGCATCCATCGAGTTTAATGGTCGGGTTTGAAAAAAGTTAAATACTTGTAAAGAGAGGCCGGCATCGGAACCCACCTACCAGAACATACGAGGCTGCATCTGGGACCCACAAGCTAGAACATACCAGAGAGGCTGACATGGGTCTCAGCAGCAAGACCATACACAGCTGCCACATCGAGCAACGTTGCCAAGGTCAAAACAGCGGACGCGCGGCCAAAAAAAGTCCATCATACGCAGGTTTGATTTACAGAGAGACCAACACGTGGGACCCAGTAGGATGGCCTTATTCAGGTTCTGCCTCAAGAGACGTTGCCAAGTTCGAAATAGGGAGGCGCGAGTGAGAAAAAAGTTTAGCATGCACACATTTCTCCTAATGAGAGGCTCACATGGGGGACGTAGCATTCTATAAAAACAGCAAAAATTCCATCATACACACGTTTCTTCTAATGATTGGATGACATGTGGGGCCCTGCGTCATGAATAAATGGTAGATGCAGCGAGAAACACTATCAAGTTCAGAACACGGAGGCGCGACTGAGGGAAAAAAGTTCTACCATACATATGTTTCTTCTAATGAGAGGATGATATGTGGGGTCCAGGAGTTTGATTAAACGGTAGATGCATCGAGCAGCGCTATCAAGTTGGGAACAGGGTAGTGCGAGCGAAGAAACAAATTCCATCATACACACGATTCTTATAATGTGAGGCTGACATGGAGGACCCAGTAGCATGACTAGATGGCAGATAGATCGAGCAACGTTATCCAGTTGAAATCATACAAGGCTGCATCAGGGACCCATCAGACAGAACATACAAGGCTACATTTGGGACCCACAAGCTAGAACATGCCAGAGAGGCTGACATAAGGGCCCCAGTAGTAAGACCATACACGACTGCAACGATGAAAACAGCGGACCCGGCCGAAAAAAAGTCCATCACACACACATTGCACTTACAGAGAAGCTGACATGTCGAACCCAGCAGGCCCAAGCATAGCTGATGAAATTAGCCTATCAGCCCCAAGCATAGCCCAATACCTTATAATTCGGCCTTTTCGTGGTCTTGTGGCCACCGACCGTAGCCCATTCAATTTAGGAGTGAGCCCATGGAATATAAGCCATGATGAATTGGGCATCTGCCCCGAGTTAGCCCAGAATCTTTTTAATTTGGCCTTTCTGAGCATTTTTTGTACTCTGAGGCTAACATTCGGGACCCGAAAAAATAGTCCAAGATACATGTTTCTTTCAAATAGAGGCTGTCAGCTAGGACCCAGCATAGACACATTTCATGCACCGAGGTGGTTGAAATCTGGGACCCAGCAAGTTGCTAAGGTCAAAACAGCAGACATGGCCAGAAAAAGTACATCATACGCACGTTTCATTTACGGAGAGGCTGATATGTAGGACCTAGCAGTGCTACCTTATACAGATGCTGCATCGAGCAACATAGCCAGTTCAAAATAGGGCGGCGCGAGCGAGAAAAAAGTTTCTCATGTACATGTTTCTTTTAATGAGAGGCTGAAATGGGGGACCCAGCAGCGTGAGCAAATGGCAGATTCGTTGAGGAACGCTATCTAGTTCGGAACAGGGTAGCGCTAGAGAAGAAAAAATTCCATCATACCCAGGATTCTTCTAATGTGATTCTGACATAAGGGACCCACCACCTGAATAAACGGCTGATGTAGCAAGCAAAGCTATCAAGTTCAAAACATGAAGGCGCGATAGAGCGTAAAAATTCCATCATACACACATTTCTTCTAATGGAGGATGATATGTGGGGCGCAGCAGGGTGATTAAACCGTAGATGCATCGAATAGCCCTATGAAGTGCGGAACAGGGTAGCGCGAGCAAAGGGAAACAATCCATCATACACACGTTTCTTCTAATGAGAGGATGACATGTGGGGCTCAGGAGGTTGGTTAAACGGTAGATGCGTTGAGCAGCGCTAGCGAACGAAAAAATTCCATCATACACACATTTATTCTAATGAGAGGATGACATGTGGGTCCTAGGAGGTTGATTAGACGGTAGATGCATCGAGCATCGCTATCAACTTCGAAACAAGGTAGCGCGAGCGAAGGAAAAAAATTCCATCATACACATGATCCTTCTGATGAGAGGCTGACATGTGGGACCTAGCAGCCTGACTAAACGGCAGACATCTCGAGCTACTTTATCGAGTTCAAACCAGGGAGGCGCGATCGAAAAGTATGGTCCGCTAGAGTCCTACTTTACCACATAGAATTATCAAGTGAATCCCACATGATTTAGTTCTCATTACATCTATACATTCTCTAATGGTCCACCTTAAGTGGTATAGTGGCATCAACTATTGGTAAGATTCTGCTGCTTCATAGGGATTATAAATATAGACTCCATAGCTAATAATTCTCAACATGGTATCCTGAACTTAGCCACAATCTTCTTTGATATTTTTAAATTACTTAAGATATCTTAGTGGTGGTATACCTATTTAAAACTACATTAACATAGCATTTCTCTAGATAAGATATACAACTAATCCTTAAGAGAGATGATAAGAACATCTAACTTAAGTGTGACAAGGTTTATCCTCAAGTGGATATCCATCACAAGTCTTTTTTAGATAAGATGGCTCCTATACTCACTATCCAACCTACATATCTTCCTAAAAGAGTTTTAATACTAAGGTCAAAGCATATGCTCTGATACCAGCTGCGGTGACCCAGCATACCACTGCATGATGTGGTACACTATAGTCATTGACATAACACCAATGAAACACCATTCACTAGTATTAAATCCCTCATAGTGGTACAACAAAAACACAGCAGGTCCAAGACATGACTATAGATTCTCAACTCTTTACAACAGATCCATAGAACACTCTAGGTTTAAGAGAGAGAAATAAACTTCATACAAATAAGAACCAAAAATAATAACTCAGAAGTATCTAGCTAATAAGACTACCATCTAAACTATCTGGCTTGCAATTGCTGCTAGTGCAATGCTCTACAGAAGTAGGTGTTATGGCTAGAGTATCTACTCCTATCTAATCAATATCTTTGCCTTTTCTTCGGTTGATGTATATGTTGACTTCATTGACTTTATTGAAGAACTTGAGCTGCCGATGATGGTTTCTTGAGCAGAAATTGATGTTGATGTCGTCTTCAGCGGCTTAGAACCTAGCAAGGGATAAGAAGGTACGGTTGAGTACGAGCGTTCTCAGCCTCTCATTAGCCTATCAAGGGATAAGAAGTTAACTAAAAAGGAGTGTATGATGCACTATCTCTATAGCCAGGGACCATAGGTTGTAGGCAATGCAGGTTTTCGTAAACATTTCTTCAAAGGTTGCTTTTATTTCTAAAAACTATGTCCGACAGCCTTCACAGGTTGACCAGTACCTTCATGGGTTTTCCTTTCCTACCATGTTCGTAGATCCTTCCTGGAACAGTGAGTAACATGTCACAGTTCTTACACTCTTCATAGGTGCGCTACTTTACCCATGAGAGACCTTAGCTTTGTTGCACATCCGAGTTGCAGGATCGTCCACACTTGCTTGGTATGGGGCCCAGTCTAAGATCAAAGGAAATCACTGCCCTTCTCCATGACCCCGCATGAAGACACGATCCCCCAAGAGCTCTACCACGAGTATAGTCCAGGTAGCCTCTCGAAGACTCTGTAAGCAGCTCTGCTCGGCAGCCACAATCAGCTATGGTGAACCTCCATCAAGACAACTATGCACAGATAATATAGATACCTAGATCGCAGGGCACTAAGGGGTCCCACGCATGTGCTGGATTCTCCACGAGAAATCTGCAGCTTCACTATAAGGTCATCTGTCCATGCGAAAGGAAGAAGATCCAACTGACTTTTCTGTCCTATTCCAAATCTCATGGTTAACGCGTAATATACGACACTAGAATTACTGGCGACATTGGTTGTTAAGTCCTTGATATTATGTTCCTTTACCACTAGAACTGTATCAGTAGATTATTACCATTTGGTAAATAATCCATAGTCGTATTATTATGAAAATAGTGTTTTCTAACCTTTTTGAAATGCAGGTGTTGACAACATTTGAGTTACAAGCATTTGATATAAAATAACCAAAGGACATGAGCAAGTTGTGATATTTCCTTTTGTGATTGCAAGATTATGCACTCACTGGCTTCAAGATATTAGAAGTTCCAAAATCTGGAAATAGCATCATTGGTCTGGTAAGGAAGAATGTTTAAAGAAGCAAGCTGCAAGTATGCATAAATAATGTAATGCAATTGGATAAACGCGAATCCTCGGGATAATTGTATCAAATCTAGGGTTTGGAAACTGGGAATGGTTTCTTTAGAATATGTTTCAATTTTATATCAGCTTCACATTTGTGCTTCTTATTAAGGCTTGTGAGAATGTGTGAAACAATTAAGTAAATACAACAAGTAACATTCAATGACACAACATCCAACATGTTGACAATTGATTCAGAGTTTATTCTATTCAAGCTTTCTATTATAACTTAGTTAAAGACAAAAGATATAGTTCATTTGCATTTTATTTAAAAGAATTACTTTTGAGGAAAATATTACCTTTCAAAATGAATACATTTCAATCTTGAAGTTATACTTTTAGGGTTTCCTATTAACTAAAATTATTTAAGAAGAAAATATTTAGCATCTTTGAATAACTATTCTTCTAGCAAGTGGAGACTTATATATTTTGAAGATGGCATCATATTATAGGTGGTTTACTTCTTAATGATTCCTAAAGGTAGAAAACATGTAGTATTGATTTTCATGGAATTGGGGTTTTCTTATGGTCATACTTCATAAATACAAAATAGGCATTACTTTAATTACTTAAGAACTTGGTTTAAATTTAAGTACCTTTCCAAACTAGTAGAGGAATTAGTAAATATGAGCTTGATGATTTTATAAGTGAATAAAAGCCTTGTGGTAAACAATACACTATTTTAGTTGATTTTATAATTGATAAAATCTTTTTAGGAAAATGAAGATACACTTAATTTGAGATGATAGTTTTAGTAAATAAATTTTAAAATGGTTAGACCTATGTTAACTTCACTTAATGATCAATTTAACTTGTTATTACACCTTTCGACTTTAAACAAATAATGATAAAGGCAATAGTTAATATTAAATATTTTTAATGAAATAAAATAAAATAAAAAGGTTTAAATAAGATTTATTAGACCTTTACCTTTTATTTTACTTCAATTATGGAATAGGATATGTTTAAGGTGTAGGCTTTATTTTTTTGATCATTTTGGTATATTATAAGTATTTTTATGATTTTTAATTAATAAGATATGATTTTTATGAGTTTTATGACTTTATAAAGACTAAATAAAAAATAATATTTGATTAAGTGTCACAAAAATATATAAAGTAAGTTTTTAAATATAGATTTTATGTTTCTAATAATTTTAATATTATATACTTATTTTTAAGAATTTTTAATATTAGAAAATACCTTTTAAAGGATTTATCCTTAATAGGTTATTTGCTAATAATAATAATAATAATCTTATTTAAGTTGGAAAATAAAATATGATAATAGGTTTAGGAGATATATTTTACTTTTCTAGACATTTTGATATATAATTATTTTTTTGAATTATAAAACAAAAGATGTAGATTTAACAAGATTCAATCATTTTCTAGATTTATTAAATAAAATATCTAAATGAATTACTGCATCACTGCTAACGTCGGCCTTAGTTTAGAACTTTTTACACCGCACCCAATCCTAGCCAGAGTCACGGACTTGTGGGTCCAGGTTTAGTCAACTGCCGTGTCAACAATTGACAAGGTCAAAATGACCAGTGGGACTAGGGTATGATGTGGCTTGCTGAAATATGACTTCATCATGCCTAAACACGGTGGTTACGTCGATTTCTGGCTCTAGGACTGGCGAGAAAGGTTGAGTTCTATGTGCCGCACTACGGTGAGTTGAACAAGGTAGGAAAATCGACTTATTGGTCACAGGAGTTGGCTCCAATGAGCCCTACTACGGCGATGAACTCGGGCCAACGGCTAACTCATGCCACAGTCCCTGATAGGATGCAACAGGAAGGTCTAAGGCAACGATCACTGCTAGAGATCAGTGCAGAATCACGGATTCTGGCGAACTCTGACAGAAGAAAATCTAGAAATTATCCTAACTCTGACCTCCCCTTGGGACCTGCTTGTGCCATAATGGTCACGGCGAGGAGGTGCTCTTCCCAGACCACTCCATGGAACCGGGGGGGTCCCCAATAGATGGCTAGCCGGAGCTCCCTAGTGATGGCTTTGTTGGATTTTTGGATGATTCAGAGTGAGAAAGAGGAATGGAGAGGATGAGGATCAACCAGAAGATCGATGTGGTCCTAGGTGGCTTATTTATATGGCTTGGCAAGCACGGACACAATGGCACGGCGGCGAGAATGGTCGAGACGGGGTGGTGGTGCTGTGCTTTATTTGGGCACGAACCATTGCACAATTCCATTTGGCGGACTCCTAGAATCTAGGGCGAGGTTTGGGAACGATCCTTGCGTCAGAAGGCAGTCAAGGATGACGGTGGCGACATAGACCTCGCCGGCGCGCTGTCGAGCATGCGAAAGAGGAAGAAGACAGTCCCTCTCCTCTTGTGGGCCCCGTTCGTCAGCGAGAGACAAGGGTCACTAGTCGGGCTGCGATGGAAAATGGGCCATCGGCGGAACTGTTGGCTGATTCTACTCTTTCTTCTTTTTCTGGTTCTTTTTTTTTACAAAACCATTTAAATTATGCATTTCTTAAGGTTTAAAATACCTAGAATATGTGTAA
This sequence comes from Avena eriantha, assembly GCA_910589775.1. Lineage (NCBI taxonomy): Eukaryota > Viridiplantae > Streptophyta > Magnoliopsida > Poales > Poaceae > Avena > Avena eriantha. Next base: position 223,297,005 of record OU342741.1, read on the forward strand.
GTCATGAAGAATATTATAAGGATCAAGTATAATCAATTTGTTTCTTCAATTCAGATTGTGTTAACAAAATGTGTTATTATATGAAGGGTTCTTTTATTTAGTAAAGTAAAACTTGTTTTATGGATTGTTTCTAATATAAAAATCTTATGAAAATGTTCTTGTTTTCACCATGGTAAGTGGGATGGTTAAGATTTATATGGTTAATGATATGTATGGAATATATTCATACTTACATCATTTTAACTAACTTATTATATGGTGGTTTAAATTCTAAGGTCCACATTTATTCCATGCTCACTTGGAATGGGTGGTTAGAAAAATGGATTAGGGAAATTTTCTTATAAATACGGATAAGGTGTATATCTAAGAATTGTAGCAACTTTCCCTAAGTAATAAAAGTGTTTTGGTTGTTATGGAATATTTGTTTAAAGTTTGAAACTATATGCATTTTCCATGAGCCATATAGGATTCCTTAACGTTTATCTTATTTGTGAATATTACTAAAGTTCAAGGTTTAAGGACACTTCTTCAAGATTAAGGTTATGGTTGACATCTCAACTTGGAGTGAGATGTGTAGATTGCTTTCCTAATCTGATCTTGATTGTTCATGGATCTAGGTTTCTATTAGGATATAAGATAATAAAATAGACAAGTCTTTCATCCATACACTCTCAACTGGTATTCTACTTATCTCTTAGACATTTCATTTGACTAAGAGATACTATCCATTGTCTGCCTAAAAATAGGAATTGGTTTAACTACTAACTTAATTCTGGGGTTTTGGACAAAGAGGTAGACATGGTTCTATCATGGCTTGTTATATTGATGGTTATGGTTTCTCAAGCACTCCTACCTTAATTCCTCACTAAGTTATCTTTAGATAAGGAATTCCTTTCCTAAATATACTCTATTTAAATCCCTCATCTACTTCACTAAGGTCTCTTCTGCCTAAATTAACTAGTTATCTGGCTCTACCATATCTATCATCATATGATGACATGGTCATGCCACTTCAATAATTCTCATTCTTCATTCTTCTATTTATAACTTCCATCTCTAAACTACCATTCTTCTATAATTCTCATTCTTCATTCTTCATCATATGATAGATCCACTAAAGTAGTTATTATTAACTTCATTCCATAAACTCCTTCATATTTACCTTGCATGTACTTCTAAGGCTTGCAAGATCACAATTCTATCTATATCACACATGATATCAATCCTCTAAAAGAGATATGGTACTACTCCAATAATACAAGTTTGTTCTTGTATTAGCTTGGTTGAAATACTATGCTTCCAACTACTCCATACAACTTATGTTATATACTTCATCATACTCTAGCTTGACTGCTCATGATCAAGCTAGATTAGATTTCTTACTAGGATTTTGCCATATTTTGTATTCTCACATCACTTCTTCATCAACTAGTCATCTATTCTCAAATGACTTGAGAATTATGACCACTACCTTTGATCATACAAAGCTTAGGCCTCTAATTGACTAATAAAGATATATTATCACTAAGTAATAGGTTGGTACTAGCCTCCTTACATGCTCATCTTGTTAAGGAATCTTACTTTAGGTTATACCTACTTAGCTTAACAAGATTGTCATTGGATTCTCTACTACTAGCTTTCTCATAGCTTCATGATCACTAGCTTAACTCTCGGTTTTAGGTGCTTCTTCTAGTTAACTAATGAATGAATCACCCCTCCAACATCACATGGTTTGATCTCCACTAAGGATCGCATTCCATTGATGATGGCACACTCTACCATATCTAGATCCGTCTTCTCATTAGTCTACTTAAGCCCTTTGGAAGGTTAATATAATAGGTCAAAGCTAAGAGTCAATAAGTGCTAGGTCAAGAGTTAATCACTCAACATTTATGATCTACTTGACACCTGGACTTGGTTAAATAGGATTGTCATCACTTAATATGATATTAAGGGTATGTGCTGGATGGTCTTGACTTGACTTCCAGTTCCACTCTATTTGTGATAAGAGTTAATGTTTAAGAACTACCATGATCCCCATGGTAGGAACCACTATGGCAATCAAGTGTAACAAGATTTAGTTATGGGGTTTCTTTACTTCGAGTTATATACTTGATTGAGTTCTATACTTGTAATGAATACCAGGATATGATCTCTATAAAATCCCTTTTTAGTGTGTTGTGGGTTTGGCGTGATTCTATTTGATCTGCCCATAGATCAAATTATAATACCCAAAGATAAGGTTTTAGCAAAGGTCATATTGAAACTTATCATAGTCAACTTGATGATATACTTCAGTTCCACCAAGTCAAGAGAAGCTTCAGTCACTTTGACAAGTTTTATTTAAAAGCACGAAAATTATCCAGATTTTCTATGCATGAATGCAATGCACACACCTGCTCTTCGCTTATTTCTAAGCTCTAATGCTGGGATGTTATAGACTCTCCCCCTTAAAATAAACTTCGTCCCCAAAGTTAGTACTCTCTTACGTTTTGGAATAAGGTGTTGACTTGTATTGATCACGATATCTCTTAACTCCATTGTGATCATAATTGGGGATAATTGTGGTATCCCATATTCATATATTTTTCCTTGAATTCTCTTCATATCTGACAATATACAAATGTAGTTCTAAGTTATCCCATAGTTCCTTTTATGATAATCCCTTTGGATTATATCCTTATAGTCCTATTTAGAATTGGTTGTGGACACATTTTGTCCATTCCAATCCGGTCTTCCTATTACACTACACCGGACTATTTTGGAATACTCTCTTTACTCCAAAGGACAACTTACGAGTGTTTCCTTTCAAACTAGTCCATCGTTTAAGTTGTTATGTATACTTTGATCATTCATCCGGACATACTCTCGGAATTACTTTATAATGATGACTTCATATAACCTTATAAGAATAAGGCTTAACCTCACCATAGTCTAGTAATCTTCTCCAGCCTTTACTCAGAAATTCAGATAACAACACTTTAGTGTTTATTGTTTACTCTCCCCCTTGGGGTTTCCTAATGGTCTCTAATCTGCATGTATAATACCCATTATCTCAATAGATAACAACACTTATACGTTACCTCTAGAAGGTCTCATGAAAGAATCTGCGGTATATCCACACAATTGTGGATCTCCCAAATGATTCTTCCGACATTTCTTATCTTACTCTTAACCTTTTCGGGCATTGTTTCTCCCTGATAACCCTAATCTCACGAAACATCTCGAAAATCGTTCTCTTAAAATTTTATATTCCTTATGTCTTACTTAATTTAGGCCAAGTTTTATACTCCTTAAATTATACAAAGATGACATAATCAGCTAAACCGCTAGGGTACCAGCTACGAGTACCAACTACGGATCCTTCTCGGTGCATGGATTACCCTATGGACTTCTTATTGGCATTCTCTCTGAGTTGTGAGATCTTGAATACCACTTTTCTTTCAAGACATCTTCTTTGCTCCCTTTCATGTTACTTCCATGATCTTAGGACAACTACTTCATTAGATTCTGAGCAACATCACCTACTTTGAATGAACTTAAGTCCATTCCTTCATGTTTCTCTCCACGTTTTCTGCACTAATAATCCTTCTTATTGCCAGCACATAATGAGTTGGATCTATCCTTGAAAATAGTGTTGATACTTCTTATTTTTTATGGTGGGGGCACATATCAGGGGGGTGTGCCCACGGGCCTAGTGGGGACGGGATGGTCACTGGCGTCGAAGGTGATGGCGCACTTGGACCACCTGAGCTTCGCTGAGGGGATTCCCGGCCTGGCAACCCTGACCTCGCGACTAAGTAGCTTGAAGTACCGGTTGGACGTTGGGGATTGGGAGCCACCAAGGATGCAGGCTATAGCACCTTGTGGCGCTTGGTAGCCCCTGGGATCCTCGATGCGTCCTTGCTCCTGTGGGTGTGGATGTTGTTGCGTAACATTGCCTTAGTGGCCCGTTGGAGGGGTATCGTCCCCGCCGGAGTTATTGTTCCAGCGGTTGCCTCCTTGGTTACCCCCGCCTTGGCCTCCTCGCTTGCCTCCTAGCCTTCCTTTTATCTGGTTGTTGCGCAGGTCACGAAGTTTCTTGAGCTCATAGCAGTCATCGGTGGGGTGGCCTGGCTTCTTGTGGAAGTGGCAGTACGAGCTGTCGTCCCACTCCGGTTTGCTAGCCCCCTCGCGAGGGCTCTTTCGATCTGGCTTTGCCACCACGATGGTGGTGGACTTACGCTTGGGATCCTTGTCTTTTCTATTGGATGTACCTGAGGCCTTGGGAGTGGTTCTGCCTCCGCGAGGCCGAACATCCGCCCCGCCTCGGCCTTGGGGCACTTCTCGGCCATGAGGAAGAGCTTGGTGGCGGTGCTGAGGCTCTCGCCCTAAATCCTGATCTTTTCCCACATCTTGACGTCCTTCCCACCCTCAGAGAAAGAAGTGATGATGTTGGAGTCTAAGATTTTGGGGATCTTATTGCAGACTCGACTGAATCTCTGCAGGAACTTGAAGAGGGTCTCCCAAGGCTGATGATGTATCTGGCGGAGGTCGTAGTAGCTGAGCGGGCACTCGTAGGTCCCCTTGAATTTGGAGATGAAGAGGGAGCTAAGATCCACCCATAAGTCAAGTAACTCCTAAAGGAGGTTCATCATCCAGGTACTGGCTTCCTCCTTCAGACATAGGGGGACCTAGTTTGCCATGACACGGTCATCTCCTCCCGCTGATTCAACTCCTAGGGTGTAAAGCTGGAAGAATTCGCACGGGTTTGTGGTGCCGTCATAGTGAGCCGGCGTCTCTGAGCGGAACTTGTGAGGCCAAACCACGCAGCGGAGGTTCTTGGTGAAGGAGAGACAACCATTGTCTTGGACCGCCCTGCTGTTCTCGAGGGCCACACCGTTATGGTGCCCCATGGTGGCGATTTCCTCGGCGAGGTGGTCCTCGCGCTCGCGCGGCGACACTATGGAGACCTGAGGCGAGATGATCTAGCATCTGTTCGCGGGCGGTGGAGAGGTGTCACCCGGCTTGGCCACACCCCCGCGTCGGTGTGGCGGGAGTGAGCCCTCAGCCCCCAACTCCCCGCCCTCGATCTGAGCCCCAGGCCTTCAGGGGAGAGGGTGGTGGCATCGAGGAGCTCGGACTTTCAGGCGTGCCACTTCCCCTGGCCCTACTCAGATGGCGGGTGGTCAAGGAGCTCGCACACCATACGCTTGGCAGTCTCCGGGGTGAACTGCTTGGGGTGGTCGTGAGAAGACGTGGAGCGGGAGAGCAATGTAACAGAGTGCGAATGTCCCCTTTATCTTCCGTCCCTGGGACTTGATGGGAGGCGGTGCACTGCAGGGCTGGCTCCGTCTAGGCTTTGCACGCCACGCGACGGAGAGCCCGCTCGGCGTGCATCTCGTTGTTGTCTGACATGTTACTGATGTCATCAAAGATCTTGAAAGCATGCCTCAACCCCCTACCTAGTGTTCCAAATGTCAGAGATTTGTCCCGCGAAAAAACTAGGGTCCAACAATCCCTTGGTTCATGAGAGGGCTAAACAAGTGATTTCGAAGGAGTTTTACGATGGCTATGCTGGCGGAGCGGATGCATGACATAGAGTTGACACCCGGTTTTTTTACCTAGGTTCGGGACCCTCATGAGGAGGTAAAGCCCCTACTCCTGCTTTTTTGTATTGCTCGCTTGCCTCGCGAGGTTACAATGGTGGATGAAAGTTTAGGATTTTAGATGTCTGGGATCTATCCCTTGCAAGGTAGGAGAAGGACTCCTTATATAGGGTAGCATCGGGCCCTTCCCCCAGCCTTTGGACGGGAAAGGTATATGGTGTGCCTCACCCATGATCCTGTTCTAGGATACTTCTTCACATGGACTTGGTCCAGCATGCCGCGCTCCACTCCATCCTCCTATAAAGCATCCTTTGTCAATGTCCTTTGTCTTCATCCAGCGCTCTCTGCTTTTTCTCTCCTTTCACCAAAACGGTAACTGGGGGAGCCTCCTTCCACCAGATCACCTTCTCCTTCCCTGCGAAAGGAGAGTGGACCGGGTCTTCTTTACCAAGGCAGTTGATGCCACAAAACCCCTGCAGTCCATACCCCGGGGTATCCTAGGCTCGAAGATGTTTACCTGGCGCTGTATCGGTCCCTCCCGAGGGGGTACCTCATGATGCCTTCCCTGTTTGGTCCCTTTGAGAGGCATCCTACCTATAGAAGGCGAAGACTCCTAGGCTGCAGGGCTCGTCCAATGCAGGGATGTGGCACCCCGGATGCAAGGCCTCCGACAGGGTTAAATATTTTCGAAAAGTCGTGTGTGCAGTTATGGACGACTTGGATCACAGTTTCTCGATCATAAACAACTATAACTAAAGTTTACTATTATAAATTGACTTGGATCTGATACGAATAGTAAGTTGGATAACCACCATGGAAAGAATGAATAAAACTTCCAACCGTGTTAGTTTCCTTGGTAGGACTTCCTAATTTGGTCTCGAGGGAGAAATACCAGGATGGGTATGTTTGGTGTTATTATCAGGTTGGTTCCGAATGGGTATTTCATAACCTATCTGATAGCTAACAGTTGTATCGAGTATCTATAGTTTGTTTAGCACATGGTTCACTGTCGCTTTAGTCCACCATACCTAAGTAGGCGACAGCCGCCGAATTCTAGACTCACCATGTACTGTCCTCAGTACTGACCACTCCCTTTTTCCTTTTCCCTTTGTCGGCATCCCTTTGCTTTACAGGTATGAGTTCGACGTCGTTAGCAGGGTTACCCTTTCGGCTTGGCCTGGGCAAGGTTATGGATGCCATTGATTATTCTTCAGGGCTCTTATCCCAATTTGATTCTTATCTGTACTCGGATGTGTATGGTTTTCAAGGTGATTTTGATCTTTACATTGTATATCTATATTAGTGACTCGTTGAGTCATTGTTGTATATATATGTTATGTGGGTTCCATCGTGAACTATTGTGTAATGATATTACTTCGATTTCCACCCGCACGCAAGTGCCTAGTGGGCATCCTTTAATCGTTTCTATGCGGGTTTGGCGGGAATCGCTGAAATATGCATAGTATCAATTCGAAGGTGTTACACAAGTCCTAACATAGATATGTTATTTTACTAACAATTCACTTATACTCCATTAGAAAGGAGGGTCTCCAAGCAATCTAGTATTAAGAACAATTTCAGAATATACAATTAAGTTCTAGGGATTTCTATTTTCGGGCCCCTGGTTCATTAGTATTAAGAACAATTTCAGGAAGATTTTTTATTTTTATGATTGGCCTTTTTAAGAGCGCCTTTTCACCTCTCTCTCGCTAACAATTGTGTTTTTTTGCCCAAAGAGGTAAATCTTGAGTAGCTTCTCTCTTCATTCATTGCTCCTTTTGCCCATGTTTTCCCCAATCTGGTAGAAAATCTAGAGCAGCAAAACTAACCAGCACCATAAGTAAATTTAGTAAATAGAGAAGATGTAGATAAAGGAGCTAATATAGGTTATATAGTACAGTACTTAACGAGGTTCGACAATTAGGCTGCTCTGCAGCAGCGGTGGACAGGTTCAACACAGTCAAGACAAAAGAAGCTGCTTTACAGCAACAATAGCGGCAAATCAGTGGCCCCTCATGGCCTCTACCTGGAGGGCCGCCGCCTCCTCCCTCTGGCTCCTCCTCCACTTCTTGCTGCTTAGCACCTTGACCTTGGGCGCCTTGGGCTTGATCGACGGCATGCGACCCTCCTCGATAGCCACCTTCTGGAGGTTGTGGAGGTGAAGACTGAGTGCCTGGTGCTTGGCTATGAAGTTGTGGATGTTCACGGACTCACCGCAGGTCCTCACGTCCTCGGCATGCTTCACGAGGGAGTTGAAGTTCGTGGCGTGGAGCCTCCTGGTAAGGCAGAAGGCGCACCTGTACACGTCGCCGGTGAAGAAGTTGTCGTACTAGCCGGACTTCAGCATCCTCAGCACATGACGAGTCTTGGTCTCCTTGGACTCATCGTCACTTCAGGCGTCGTTGCTATCCTCCTGTTGGAAAAAAGCAGTAGAGTGTAATAAGGACATGATTGAGATACTTTGATTATCGGGATTGATTATTTGCATAAATTAACCGATTGAGATCTCCTAATTATTCCCTAATCTCAAACCAAATCGAATACTGATCCCAAATCCGAACATGGGGGTTCAAATACGAATAGGGGGATTCATTGAAATACGAGATCTAACACAAGAGGATTAGCTAATGTAAAAATACGAACAACCGAGCCCTAATAACATATGATCTTGCATCCAATGATGAGAACTTGGGAAGAACAAGGGAAGGGGAGAAACCCCTGGTTACCTCTGACCATGGGTCGATGATGCTGGTGTCGTAGGGGTTCTCCGGCCTTATGTAAACAACCTCCTCGTAGGGGTCCTAGCCGAGCGGGATCTACTCGAGACTGGAGGGGGCTCCTCGCTGGCGGCTACGATGGATGAGTTGACGAGGATATGGGCATGTACGAGGACGGGGGCCTCCTCGCCAGTGGCCTTGGAGGCGCTGATGGCTACCGCGCCGTTCTTCTCCATCACCTGCGCGGTTGGGGTTTTCATGGGGGTTTGCAGAAGGTGATGGGACAGTGGAGACCGTTGAGTGAGCGAGTGAGTGATGAGTGAGAGTGGGGAGGCCTCTATTAAAGGAGAAGGGAAGTCACGTTTCGTTGCACTACCGTGCACCGCATAACCGCGTATGCTACGACACCGTGCACGGCCACACGTGTCCGCTACCGCCCCGTGCACCGCACACACGTACCGTGATTAACATTTTTTCCTGCGTGTCTAACCCTAGTGATTCAGTTGTACTCAGTTTTGCCCTCGAGTGTAACACTGGCAGTTTGGTTGTACTCAGTTTTGCCCTCCGGTACTAACACTATCTGTGCAATATACTCAGTTTTACCCTCCGGTGACTGGTCAACAGAGAGTCAACGAATAGGTTTTAGCTAGCTAATTGAATCATTTTATCCACAGTAAATTCAAAAAGAGGAAAACACAGTGGCATCTACCTAGGGAGTATTATTATGTGACCTTCCACCATAAGAAATGTATATAAACCAAGTTTTAACCTAAATCACCACTTCTCACATTACCTACTATCTATGAAGGTTCATGGCTTTCTACTCAAGCCTCATCCCCAAACATCCCTCGCCAAAAAATAGTTTATCTGAATGAGGCAATGATTGTCAAACTGGTGTATATTTGAATTGCAATTAGTTTGATGTATGCCAAGATGTATTTTATTATATAAAAGACGCATTTTCCATTTTTTAAATCCTTTTTTATTTTCTATTTGAATCCCTTTGTAAGTCTTGCCCTTGGTTTTTAAGTTCTACTTAGTTTTTCCCTTGGTTCTTATGTGCTTTCCCCTCTCTTTGTATCCATCTCTCGCACTTGTTCTCATCTTCGTTGCTACGCTCTGATTAGTCGAGATAGTTGTCACACATATCGTGCCTACCAACCGTTGATCCTCTGTGATCTAGCAGACATGATAACCCCTATATTTGTCAGGGGCACGCCTCTATCCATGCAAAATAACAAGTATGACACCGGTAATTTAACTCCATAAACAAATGAACTTGAATGTAATTTGAAGGGAACGTGTTCGAAGGTGTATAATTTGTGCATTACATTCTACTCTATGAAAATGATAATCTCTCAAGATTTTCTCAGCACAATATTATCACGTATTAATTGCGATTTCAAAGAGTTCAAATGTGTATAATTTTCGTATACGCAAGTTTATGCATTACATTCCACTCCATGGAAATGATAAATGATCCGGATTTTATTAGCACAACATTATCATGACCTAAGTGTGATTTCAAAGAGTAAAAAGGTGTATAATTTTTCTATATGCTAGTTTATGCATTACATTCCACTATATGAAAATGATAATCTCTCAAGATTTTCTTAGCACAATATTATCAAATATTAAGTGCGATTTCAAAGAGTTCAAAGGTGTATAATTTTTGTATATGCAAGTTTATGCATTATATTTCACTCCACGGAAATGGTAATCTCTCAAGATTTTTTAGCACAACATTATCACGTATTAAGTGCTATTTCAAATAGTTCAAAGGTGTATAATTTTTTCTACGCAAGTTTATGCATTATACTTCATTCCATGGAAATGATAATCTCTCAAGTTTTTGTTAGCACAACATTATCACGTATTAAGTGTGATTTCAAAGGGTTCAAAGTTGTATAATTTTTGTATATGCAAGTTTATGCATTATATTTCACTCCATGGAAATGATAATCTCTCAAGATTTTCTTAGCACACCATTATCACGTATTAAGTGCGATTTCAAAGAGTTCAAATGTGTATAAACTTCATATATGCAAGTTTATGCATTACATTCCACTCTACAAAAATGGGGGAGAAAATAATAATCTCTCAAAAGTTTGTTAGCACATCGTTATCATGTATTAAGTGTGATTTAAAAGTGTTCAAAGGTTTATAATTTTTGCATATGCAAGTTTGTGCATTACATTCCACTCTATGAAAATGATAATCTCTCAAGATTTTCTTAGGACGACATTATCACGTATTAAGTGCGATTTCAAAGAATTCAAAGGTGTATAATTTTTGTAGACACAAGTTTATGCATTATATTTCACTCCATGGAAATGAAATGATCATGATTTTATTAGCACAACATTATCATGTCTGAAGTGCGATTTAAAAGAGTTAAAAGGTGTATAATTTTCGTATATGCATTACATTTCACTATATGAAAATAAAGCAACGACACGAGAGCGGGCGCGGGGCTGGCTCGGGGTCCCATCTTGCAATGGCAACCTAGGTAAGCTGTGGGTCCGGAGCTCACATAGATAAGTTGTGGGTCCAGCACTCACGTGGATAAGCTGTGCGTCCGATGCTGATCTGGATAAGTTGAGAGAGGTGTCCACTAATACATTGCAAATGTATCTATAATTTTTGATGTTGCATGCTTGGTTTTATCCACTTTCTTGTGTTTTGTTCCAACTTTGGAGTACTTATATTATGATTTCTTGGACTAACCTATTAACAAGAGCCACAGTGCCAGCTGCCTGTTTTCTGTTGATTTTGGTTCCAGAAAAGTCAGAAAATGAATATTCTCGGAATTGGACGGGACAAAAGCCAAAGTGCCTATTTTTCCGGAAGGGATCAAGTGCCACAATACAAGACGGAGAAGGGTTGGGGCCTGGCCACACTACCTGGCCGCGCGGCCATGCCTGGCCCGCGCTAGGTGGTGGTCTGGCCGACCCCAGCACACCCTCAGCCTCTCCTTCTGCCTATAAGTTGCCCTCGGGACAAAAACCCTAGGTACCCGATCAAAAATCCACGAAAGAGTCTGTACCCGCCGTCGTCTCTGTCCCTAGATCGAGGGGGATCTGAAGCTCTTCTCGGCAGCCTACCGGAGAGGGGAATTCACCCTGGAGGCCTTCTTCATCACCATGCAAGCCTCCAGTGTGAAGCGTGAGTAGTTCATCCTTGGACTATGGATCCATGTAGTAGCTAGATGGCTGGTTGCTCCTCCTTTGTGCTTTCATATTTAGATCTTGTGAGCTCCGTTCATGATCAAGATCATCTATTTGTAATTCATACATGTTGTGTTTGCGGGGATCCGATGGATATTGAGAGGCTATTTCAGATTGATTATTGATTCTATCATGTCTTTGTTCTTTGAGATCTTGCATGCTTTCTGTTGTTAGTAGCTATCTTGGCCAAGTAGATGCTAGCAACTCCAAGAGTTAGTATTTATGCTCGATAGTGGGTTCATGCCTCTGGTAATCTAGGAAGTGACAGAAATCTCTAAGGTACTAGATGTGATGTTGCTACTAGGGAGAAAACAACAATCTTTTGTTCATAGAGCAATCGTATTGTTTAGTTTACATGCATTTTGTAAAGCAATAATCTGTTGCTTGCAACTTAATACTGGAGGGGGTTCGGATGATAACCTAAAGGTGGATTATTAGTCATAGATGCAGTTGGATGGCGGTCTATGTATTATGTTGTAATGCCCAATCAAGTCTCAAAGGAGTCAAGATGATTAGTATATGCATGTATTGCTTTCTCGGTGTTTGTCAATTGCCCCGCTGTAATTTGTTCACCCAGCATGTTATCTATCTTAAGGAGAGCCACCTCTAGTAAACTATGGATCCCGGTCCTTTTTCTTTACATACAATCTATAAACTGTTTCTGCTTTGTGTTTACTTTCTGCAAACTTTTACTTCTTACCATTCGATATGTTTAATCCTTTGTTTTCTGCAAAACACGGTGAGATTGACAACCTCATCGCAAGTTGGGGACAACCTCATCAGCTAGTAACACCTTTGCGTTGTTTCCTTGCTCCTACTAGTTCGATTAAACCTTGGTTTCATAGCTGAGGGAAACTTGCTGCTGTGCTGATCATACCTTCCTCTTGGGGTTCCCAACAAGCTCTACATCAACACCACGCACCAAGCACTTTTCTGGGCGCCATGTATTGAGCCATCATCCACTACGGTAATCGACTGAAAGCGGCCCCACTTGTAAGCATGTAACGGCAAGGGTACAATACAGGACCCGAGAGAACACGACCCTACTCGGCAGCATGTAACAACGAGGGTCCACTACGGGACCCGACTGAACGTGGCCCTACTTGTCAGCACATAATGGCAAGGCTGACGGACAATGAGTTTTAGACCATGTGAGAGTTTCATACAAGGAGATGGGCAAAGGTGAGGAAAAACTAAGCGACTGGGAAAAACTGAGTACAACTAACGAACCGAGCGCACGAAAATAGAAATCCCTAAGTTCTATGACATGAAGTTACAAGAAGAACATATTTGATCTAGTCTAAGCATGGCATTTTCTTTATCCCTAGTGAGGCAACTAAGTACGGTAAACACCCAAGTGATTCGCAAGTTTTACTATCCTACCCACAAGATCACCCCCATTGCTCCAACTAACGCACACGTTCCCCCCACACACGCTCCCATATACAAGTTTGATCAAAACAAGTAAACAAGAACGGGGTACATAATATGCATCTATTCATATACTTCCAATACTGAATAATTGCAATCTCAAAATATCAACTATATAAAGATCCACCACATAGGTAATACAAGTATGACCGTAATCATGTTATGCAGCTCATAGGGTTCTAATACAATCAAGATCATGAGAGAGAGATACAATAGCTACTGCCACAAACCCATAGTCCAGGGGTGGACTACTCCCCCTTCATCATGGTGAAGGTTCTAGAGTTGTTGGAGGAGGTGGAGATCACATCGGCAGCGCCCCGCCGGAGTTTTCACCTTCCAATCATCTGCCTCATGCCCCTTTGTTTCATGTTTTTGTCTTCTGCGGTGCTCCCTTTTGAGAATCATCGAGAGACCTTATTATGTGGTTTTTGGTCAGAACTTTTGGCAGAGAGAAAGAATCAATGGCATCGAAAACTCGAGGAGCAAATAAGCACACCACACGCGTTAGGGGGTTTCCACGTGTGGTGGGCCCAGTCTCCCTCAGCCTTCTCCTTTCACTAGTCTTTGGCCCAATGTTCTTGGTTCTGATAAATACTGGGTCTCGTGAAGTTTCAGGTCAATTGGACATCATTTGGGTACCTGAAAGTCAAAAACATTGAAATAGGGGTTTTCTGCCTCGGCAAGGTTAATTCCAAAACAATATGAGAAGTGTGAATTATTCCCAAATATCATTATAAAATATGAATATACCCCATATATGATGCAAATATGTTGGAATGTCAAGTAATGAGGTGCAAAGTTCATGGATGTATTTTACATGCATTACATGTTTATTTTCTCCACAACATATAAGGTGAACCTTAGAAAATGCCACATAGGACTTAAGGTGTGCTTTTTTGCACATTTCCGATGCCCTTACCCATGAGAGCATCTCCAACATCATTGTTATTTTTATATTGCTAAAAATCAGCTATAGGAAGAGAAAAGAGAAGGTTCAACAATCCCAAAAAATCCTACTTTGCTAGCCTTCCTATAATAGTAGTAAGTTGCATGTGCCCTACACGTGAGACTCAGATAATAGACGTCTGACATATCATCACTATATAAAATATAATAGGTAAAGCAGAAAAAATATAAATTTGATCAACATATATAAACTATGGGTGTATATTTGGTTCTTGTACTTTGTATATCATGTAGATGTCAATGATTAGTGGATACACATCCGGGGTAAGCGAACCACTTCCAATGAGAAGATTAATCACCAAGGTAGTATATTAAAAGTATATCCATTGCTTCGGCGCCATATCTTCCAGAGGGTAGCAGCCCAACGCAGCAGCTGCTGCCACCACGACCTTCCTCGGCTAGAGTGAGTTCAAAGCCATGTCCGACATGTTTCTCTCTTCTTGGGTCTACATCATCCCTTATTGTGTTCGTGAATAATGGTGTTGTCGGCGCCCTCGCAACTGGGTTTCCACGTCCCGACAGTTAGCGGTCCCTAGCGCCCCAAGGCAACGTGCCTTCGCGAGGCTTCATCACCTCCAGAGACAGACACCGCCGGGTGAGCCCTCACGAGGGACCACCTTACTAGAGGCAACCCGCCCAAGGGGGGTATCCTTAGGACCCAACTACGGGTACCCAGAGGCGTACCCTAGGGCTCAGCGAAATCTTCACCAAACGGTCAGCATGCAGACCTAGTCCCGACAAGGGCACCGTCGTCGCGTGCCCCCTGTTTGCCTCTGTAAAGAAAGGTCTGGTCCGCCCCCCCATTTTTCTACAATAGAAGGACAAATAACAGTGTGGCAGGCGTACCGCCTTGCCGATTTGGTACAAAGCAGACAACGGGTAGCGGGGCGAAGACAAACAGGGAAATGGAAGGTCGCTTTACCAGAAGATGGAGGAGCGCCAAGCGTCCAAGACCTAGTCCACCTAAAAGCAGTCCTATAAACCAAGATCTCGGGGAACGGTACTATGGTGACCCTTCCCGTCCTTGAACCGGAGGAAGAGGCCCGACGCCGCCCGATATAAGGAGCCCTTCCCCCACCTTAGAAGGCATCAATCCCTGATATCTAAAACCCAAGACTTTCATCCTTGTCATAGTTATGGAAATGGTAGTGCTTGAGAAGCCTAGATAGTAGTGTGGGTAAACGGCAAGTAAGCTATAGACGGTGTCCGCTGGTGGGATTGGATACAAGCCAACAAAGCGAGACGCAGGAAGTACCCAGGTTCGGGGCCCTATGAGGAGGTCACACCCCTACTCCTGCCGATGTGACTATGGTATGATCAATATGAGGGCTACAGAATGCTCCTCAAGCTATATGAACTACCTATCTAGTGAAGTCCAACCCCAACTACGAGAGCTTCGCCCCCGCCCTTATATAGTCTAGGGGTAGCGATCACATTGGCCAGGCCGACTGGCGGGTCCTACAGGCGGGCCCTAGCCGTCTGGTCAACTACATTGCCAAGTAGTGGCGGATCTTGTTGACAGTACTCACCATGTGTGGCATCGTGGGAATAGTGAACGCCGTGCGAGCTATTGGCCGGCATGGGCATCAACAATCATCCATGGTGCCCCCATCAACCACAAAGTGGCCGACATGGGCCTCGTACCTACTTGCTTTACGTCTGGTCGATAGGCTAGGGCGTACCATGCACTGTACTGCATGTCGCCCTGCCTACCACCTCTATCGTGACTTTGTCCGGCTAGGATCGTCTAGCCGAACCAACACCTTCTTTTATTTGGCTGGTCTGTGCGTCGGCTTTCCCTGGTCCGGGGTCTCCCTTGTGCCCTCTCTTGTGCTTCCGTCCGGTAGGCCTGGCTAGCCGGCCGTCACTTGCTTGCCTTATTCTTATCCGGCTAGCCTATCCAGGGGTCATCCCCCCAACACTAGCCCCCGAGCTCGTGTAGATTTCACCCTTAGGTGAAATGTGCGCATGCTCCTCTTCTAGTTTTAACTTGCATCTGGCTGATATCTGGCGGTTGCAATGCATTGTGACATCACTGCTGACGCAGCAACGCCCACACGTGCCATCATTGCGCTGCCGAGCGCATCGTCGCATCCCATCGCATGTCGCGAAGGGAACCGTTGCTCGGAGCTTCGGTTTCTGCCCCCAGATCTTCTGCGTGCGCGACACTGCCACACAAGATTCTGAGTGGTGGGTAGGGGTGTGGCACGGCCCGGCAGGTGCCACACGGTGACCCAAATGGTTGCTCTCCCTAGGGGTTAAATACCGCCCGGGGGAGTAGTTCCCCCACCAGTTACTCACTTCCCCCTTGCCTTCCTCATACTTGTCGTTCCTCCTTGCCTCACACTACCAGGAAAATGGCTATAGGTAATCCGCACATCTGTGGCGCACGTGCTAGTGGTGCCCCATGACTAAAATAGGTGTGGCACACTGGCCACAGGTGCCATACAGCTAACTACCGTAAGCATGGCGCACATATGGGTAGTGCGCCATGGCTGAGTGTGGGCCAGGGCACAGCCGGCCGTAGACCACATATCTGTAGCGCACCTCTGGGAAGTGCACTACGGGTGTGGCCGGTAGTCATGGCGCACATGGACACCATGTGCTATAGGTAAGATCCGGCCACCCTGCTATGTAAGTGGGAAAACACGTCTGTGGCGCACGGCTGGTACGTGCGCCACAGATGTTCTTTATTCCTGTTGCGCACCGCTCCATGTGCGCCACTGATGTGCGTTCTGCTGCTACTTTTTGGCAGATAACCTTTTCACATTTGACTAGATCTCACCATCTCCCACTTCACTTTCCCCTCCTTCTTCCTCCTTGGATTTCGCCCCCTCCTCCTTACCACCTCAATTTCTCCACTCTTTCACCATTTGTAGCATGTAAAACTTACCTTGGATACTACATACGTAATAGAGGAAACCTCTCCTTCCGGCCACCATCCTCTCGGTCTCTCACCTCTTCTCCGAGATCTTCTCTCGGTCTCTCATCTCGGTAAGTTGTCTATGTAAGAGGATGTGATTATGTGTATGGATGATATGGTCACATATCTATGGAGAGGATCGATGCTCTCATGTGTTTGAAGAGCATGCATTGCATGCTCTCTCATATATTGGCATTGTTTTGCCAGAATGTTGATTCATTTCCATTTTGGCAAGACTTTGGCATTTCGCAAAGGTCCTAATTTTAGGATAGGTCATACCGAAATTTTCCATCGACCATTGCATGCATGCATTAGTTCTGTGGTTCTAATAAACTTCTAATTCTACCATGTACACCCACCAGGAAACCATGGTCCACATAATGCGCGAAGGCATTGTGGCTAGACTTTTGAAATGCGCGACGACCGACATGATACGAAATAACATGACGGAGATAAGATGTTCGTGGAGAAGATGCAAATTCAATTGGTTGATCGACCCAGATTCTGGACATCTGTAGGCGCACATGCTCCACCATGGTTTCATGGATGGATACACTCGATGGATAAGTGATGACGAAGACGATGAGGCCGTAAATGCGGTGGAGGGAAATGAGGAAGTCGGGCAACATGATCATGATCACAGTGATGACATGCGACATGAAGAGTCTCCTAGAGATGGTGAAGGTGCGGAAGCAAACCAGGATGATGATGATCTAGATGCCGGAGCAGATGATGGAACAACGTCAAGCTGGGTGCGGGACCCTTATGTTCAAGAACTGCTTCTCAAGCAGACGAGTAATGCCAGGGTTGCCGCTAGAGAGAAAGCCAAGCTTGCGCAACTTGAGCTCAATAAACATGACCTCAGGTTTATGGAGTGAAGTGTCAATAAAAGAATATGGACAAGAAGCATCACATTCTTCAATACATAAATCATAATAGAAGATAACTCACTATTATATAACGTAACTTGCAATGAGTAAAGGAAACACAATAAAGATACACAAAGTAAATCATAATTGGTAATGGTAAACTTTGTTCTTGGTCAAAGAATAGTTAATAGTTTATAGGAGTTCAAACATATGGGGTTTTTCATGATAGCTTTCAAAGTAATATTCACTAAGATAAGAGAAGTGTACAAAACAAGGAACATAAGAAACATGATTGAATAAATCATCATATTTATGAATGCATCACAACAACTCAAATACTTTCTTAGATAGAAAGGAATAGGTTTACTGACTCAGCTAAAAAGTAAAAGATAGGCCCTTTTGCAGAGGGAAGCAGGGATTTAAAGTTTCATAAAGAGCTACCAAAAATTATGGTATTTATAATCTTTCAGGTCTCATTGAACCTATCATAAGCATCTTTAGGTGATTAAGGTTAAAGTTAACAAATATGAGGATATGATTGACAAGTTATAAGCTGAAAACCTCATCCCCTTGCTCACGAGTATTGTTCCTCATGCTACTCAACTTTAGTCACAGGTAAGTTCTTGTCATTGTAAGTACATGTCTATCACAAAGAACTGCCAACGGGGTACCCCCTTTTCCAATGATACGGAAGATTCCCCATATCAAAATGACAAGGCAAGCAGACAATGAGCATCTCAGCGATCCTTTTATTTCCTATTTGCATAGGCTTTTTTTTCTTTTTCTTCTTTCCTATTTGCATAGGTTATTTTTATAGAGGATGCTTCATAGATTTCCCACTATGGTTATGCTGCAGGTTTCCAGCATGATTAGGCATGGTTTAGACCAACCGCCTAGGCATTTCTCTAACACATATATGAACTGCATGAGCCTTACAAGCTCCCCTTTCATTTCACACCGCCGGGATCCATAAGCAAAAGAACATGATATCAACTAAATAAAGTGCAATGTTTAAAGTGTTCCCCATGATAACATGGTTCTGCTAATTCACAACTTACAAAGTGCAAGCATATACGCAACATAGATGGGCACAATGGTTCAAGTTTATTAAGTGTAAGAAAGTAAATTGTGCCATCAAGTTCATGAGAGCTTTAATCACTGATTTTCACATAACAAGTTTAACTTGGAAGGTAGATAAAAACATGAATTTACTTGGAATAGCAATAATGCTAATAGGTAGGTATGGTGGACACAAATGGCATAGGTTTGGGTTTAAGGATTGGATGCACAAGAAGCATTCCCTCTCAGTACAATATTTTGGCTAGCAAGGCTAGGTAGCAAGCATAAGAGTTGAAGGAAACAAACAAATATACAAGTGATAAAAACAAACATGCAATCTTCATTGGAAGCAAAAAAGATCTTAACTAGAGAATACTAAGATTATGAGCCAATCAAGAAAGAAACATGATGAAATTATATTTCTTAAGAGTACTTTTATCCTTTTTTATTCAATTCTCATAATAGTGTTGCTACTGACCGAGCCAGGTTTGCCAAAACCAACTAAACTTACTTCATGTTCCCAAAGTGATATCAATACTAACAACAAGATCAATGATATAACAGAAACTGTAAACTAAAATAAGATATGCAAAAAAGTAAATGATAGAACTTTCTCATTAATATTCCATAATGGAAACTCACACCAAGGGATACATAGATATCTAATGAGAGGGGGATACTTCCACAACGCAAACTATCCTATATGATAACTTCTCTATTCATGATATGACTACTGAAAAAGTAAAAAGATAAAAGATAATGATATGATACCGCGGCACTCCCCCAAGCTTGGAACAAACCAAGGGGATGCCAAGACCTGATGACGAATTACTCCTTCGGTGGTGGTGGTGTTCTCTCGTCATCGTCCGACTTCCAAGGTAAGGGCTCCCCGTCAACAAAAGACATCATGGTTTCCAACATCCTGAAACTAGCAGCAGCACTTATGTCTTTAAACCTAACCTCATACTCATAGTTTTGATTTTGCACGTCGTAGAGTTGTGCTTGTAGTTTTTTGGTTGTTCGGTGGAGTGAGAAAATTTCATCCTTAAGCTTAGCAGTGTCCTTTTGGTGCTCGGCGATGAGTTCTAAACTAATCTTATGGATGATGTCCACTTCATGTTTCGCCATCTTCTTGTACTTAAAGACTTATTGCTGTAGTGCTTCCATCCTATCCTCCAGACTACCTTCACCTTTAGGGCCCTGAACCTCTTTAATCTGTACCTTCCCATCTTCGAGTAACAACTCCTTGGGTTGAATCTTCAACTCCCGCATGTATGGGTTGATGATGTCCGCGGAGGAATCTTCCTTGGCTAATCCAGAGGAAGACATTTTGGCTCCAAAACTGAGACTCTGCCTATCAGAAACAGATCGAAACGAAAACCCAACGAAAACACGATATATGAACCTCGGGGGATCTGGGGGATTATATATTACGAAGTTTTACAACAAAAGGAAAGTACTGAGAGAAAACTATTCAGAGACGAGCTCCGGGGTGGCTGCACCCCCTGGTGGCGCGACCAGGTGGGCCCGCGCCATGGGGTGGTGTGAGCCACCCGGGCTTCGTTTCCGTCCCTCTTTTTACTCATTGCTTTCCATGTTAGATAAAAACTGCACAAATATAACTTGACAGATTTTTGGCAGACCTTTTCTTACCAGAACTGTTACCTATTCGAAAAGCGGACTCTGTAGGTCTCTGAACTTGGCATTTAATAAATTCTTCCGGAGTCACCATTTGAATAACATCAATATCTTCATCCTCATAAACTTATTGCTTGAATATTTTAACCATTCACCATTGTATTATACCATTTTCTCCTACAACATGGAAATTTCTTTCACACACAACTTCACACAATTCTCATTACCAACATTAGTGCATCCAAGGTAATAAACCTTTTAAGTTCAGTTTCATCTGAAATCCATCAAAACATAAGCTACTGAAACAACTCCTCTCGAAAGCCCCAAAAGGAATTCAAAAAGGAAATCGATTTAAGAGGCAAATGCAGAAATGGCAGAAATCTGTCAAAACAGACCAGCAGGTAAAGATCAATTTTTTCGAAAATATTTTGTAGCTCAAATCAAAAAGTGCAAAACTAACGAATGTTAAATAATAACCTGGGTCATGCACAAAAAAACTTATAGATCAATACGAGGTTCTAGGGTTTTTCACGATTTTTTATAGTGAAGCACAAAAATCTTTTTTAGGACAACAACTTCCCCAAATCTTACTTCTCTCTCATTACAGGCTGATCTTGACACAAAAACCAAACAAAAGGATAAGGAGAGGTTATTGCAGAAGCAATAACTTCCAAGACTCAAATAAACAAAAACAAGCTAAATGCAAAAATATATTGGGTTGTCTCCCAAAAAGCTATTTCTTTATAGCCATTAAGATGGGCATGATAATTTCAATGATGCTCACATAAGAATATGAATTGAAGTAAAAGAGAGCATCAAGAATCAAACATACACATGTTTAAGTCTAACCCACTTCGTATGTAAGGGAATTTTGTAAGAAAATAAATTGTTGAAACCAGAGGCTGCTAGCATAGGAAGGCAAAACAAGTGCAACATAAAGACTTTCAGCATAAAGCGAGGAAACTTAATATTATTGATATGCATTAGAACAATCTTCCCTCTCTCATAATAACTTTCAATATCATGCATAAATTTAACGATATAACTATCACATGAACCATTGTAGCAATCATCACTTATTCTAATAGAAAAAACAGGGACACTAGCTCTCCTCACTCTACTTGGTGAGACAATAGTAGAAGTATCCTTATAGAGGATAGTATGTCCATCTTCTACATATTTAGTGACAAACTCTCTCACATTAGCTATTATAGGTTCAACCGTTATTTGTTCAGCAGGTTCAACAACTTTGTTTGTACTTTCATTAACCATACTAGCTATCATAGAATGTTCCTTTACCTTGACTGGGAAAGGTATTTTCTCAATGTAAGGTTGAGGTAAAATATGATTAGCAGTATAAACTTCGGTATCTCTTGCAGGAACACAATAATGTCTTATATGGCTCATGATACTTATTCCATTTCTTTTTAGGAATTTCAATATAAGAGGCAAAAGCCTTAAAATAATTTTCAATACTTTGAGAATCAAGACCATAAGCATTACTAATATTATGAAAGTAATCAGCTCCCATAAAAGATTTAATGCATTCATAATCATAATTTATACCTGAGTTTCTTCCTTTATCATTCTCCCATGCTTCAACATTGTCTTGAATACGGTCTAGAAGATCCCATTTAGCTTCTTCGTCCATGCGTGTAAATGATCCAGCAGAAGAAGCATCCAATAGATCCTTATCATGAATAGAAAGCCTTGCATAAAATTTATTGATAATAATATTGTTGGGGTGCTCATGAATAGGACATTTGAGCATTAGTAACTTCAATCTCCCCCAAGCTTGGGTTGTACTCTCTCCATCACGAGGCCAAAAGTTGTATATTTGATTCTGATCTTTATGAATCTCACTAGGAGGATAAATCTTTGAATAAAAGAGAGGTACAATTTCCTCCCATTCAAGAGCTTGACCATTCTTCAGTAGCTTATACCATTCCTCAGCTCTCTTCCTTTCAGTGATAATGAGAATAACTTCTTCTTGCCTTAATCTGTTGTAATACCCGCACACTTGAACAACCCGCATAATTCGTATATAAAGAG
This sequence comes from Avena eriantha, assembly GCA_910589775.1. Taxonomy (NCBI): domain Eukaryota; kingdom Viridiplantae; phylum Streptophyta; class Magnoliopsida; order Poales; family Poaceae; genus Avena; species Avena eriantha. The sequence continues at coordinate 223,319,475 of OU342741.1, forward strand.
CAAATGATCACCAGGATGGACAGTTCCATCTCCAAAATTGTAGTTATCCGTAACATGATCAACAATTCTTGTAGGTATCTTAAAAGTATCATTTTTAGCAGATGGTGGTTCATCTACTACCTTAGTAGTGGTAGTAGCATTAAGACATAAGAAACTAGGTGCATTATCCATATTGAAATAAAGTAACTAGCATAAATAAACAATACTCACAGTAGAAGTTTCCTTTACCAGTTCCACACTTCAATAGCGTTTCACTCCCCGAAAATGGCACCAGAAAATAGTCTTGATGACCCATAAGTATAGGGGGTGTATCGCAGTATTTTTGATAAGTAAGAATGTCGAACCCAACAAGGAGCAGAAGGTGTTGACGAGTGGCTTGGAGCATGAATTCTCTGTAAATACTTAGCACGGATTTTTAGGGTTTTTTGATAATGTAGATAAATAAAGTACGAGTAAATAAAAGACAATAATAATAGAGTCAACAAGTGGCCCAATCCTTTCTTTAGAAAAGGACAAGCCGGTTGTATTACTTAAGTAGACCAAACGTTCTCGAGGACACATGGGAATATCGTCAAGTGCTTTCGCTTCATATAGTTGATTAATCTTCTTTAGTTTGATAAGTGTTGTGTGGGTGAACCTGTGCTAATGTACTGACCTTCCTAGGACTAATACATACTTGTGATTATACCCCTTGCAAGCGTCCGCAACTACAAGAAAGTAATTAAGATAGAAACCTAACCACAGCCTTAAACTCTGAGATCCTACACTCCCTTGTGCAAAGGTTTCCTAATGGGGGTTCAGTTTTCTATCACTCCGGCAACCCCGCGATTAGTATCCAAATACACAATGCATTCCCTAGGCCCATAAAGATGAAGTATCATGTAATCGATGTTCACATGATACCACTAGAAGAATAACACCACAACTTAAATAACAAACTATTGATTCTTTCTCAACACAATTCCACTACTAACAACATGACTTCTCCATATCCTCAAGAACTAAATGAAGTACTCACAAGACATCATATAGATCAAGATCAGAGATGAAATAATGATAAGTAACAATCTGAACATGAACGATAATTCAATGGTTCCACTCAATAGCATCAACTACAACAAGTAATCAACACCGGGAAAGTTTCCCCTAAGAACTATGCAAGATTTAACCCAATTGTTATAGCGGTATGGAGTGGTGATGATGGTGTTGGTGGAGATGATGATGATCCCTATGAAGTCCAGCTTGATGGTGGAGTTGATGGCGACGATCTCCCCTCTCCGGGAAGGAATTTCCCCGGTAGATTTCTGCCTAGCGGAGAGCTTGTTCTCTATCTGCAGTTTTCCGCCCCGTAGAGGCGGCGGAATCTTTATGTCGTCCTTCCCGAGTCTTAGGATTTCGCGAGGATTATATACGCCAAAGATCAGAACTAGAGGTGGGCCAGGGTGGCCACAGCACCTGGTGGCACGGCCTAGGGTGGCCCGCGCCAGGGGGTGGTGTGGGCCCCCTGTGGCCCATCTCCGCTCCCCCTTCTAGCTTCCTTCATCTTCTAGAAAAATAGGATTTTCCATATATTTTCTAGGATTTTCTGATCTTCGCGAATTTTGCCTACAAATAGTGCCTTTTCCATCAGAATCCTAACTTCAGCGGTCCATCCTCCAAAAGTAATCAACCATGAAAAAACAAATGAAATAACATAAGTATCATCTCTTAATATGAAATATATAAGTGAATAACAGTAAATTATGATATAGAATGGTGATTCAAAATGGACGTACCAAGGATGCAAGCCCGATGATACCCAGTTGAATGTAAGGCTATGGACGTACCAATCATGTGTCCTCTCAATCTACCGCACGTTAGATACTACGTCTACATCAACGATTGCATCATTTATCAGGGCGAGGACATGGAGAAAACCACATGCCTGGTGTGCGGCGTGATTCGATACGAGAAAGGGAAGAAAGCTCCTCGAAAAGTGGTATGGTACATTCCTATCACTCCTCGTCTATAGCGCTATTTCGCAGACCCTAAGGAAGAAAATCTCATGCGCTGGCATGCAGAAAGAAAGAAGCTAGGAGATGACGATGACCCGAAAAGGATGAGCTGCTAACGCACCCTTCAGATGCTAGCCAGTGGAAAGCATTAGACCTCGAATTCCTAGAATTCGGTGGAGATTCGAGGAACATTAGGCTAGGTGCAAGCACCAATGGACTCAATCCATCGGTAGCCAGAGCAGCACGCACAACACTTGGTCTCTGTTTGTATGGATGTACAACCTCCCTCCCTAGATGTGCATGAAAAAGAAGTACATACAAATGAGTATGCTAATTCAAGGGTTGAAACAACCTTGTACCGACATCAATCTGAATCTCGGGCTATTGAAATAGGAGCTCACCATGTTATGGGAATCCGGATCCAATACGTACAATGCTGTCGCACATGATTATTTCACTATGAGAACCGTGTTGGTCACTATAGTTCAAGACTATCCAGATTGCAAATATTTCTTGGGGCCGGTTATCCATGGATTCTTCGCATGCGTTAGGTGCATGGTAACACGACCTATCTCCAACTAGAGAAAGATCCAGGGTCTTCGAAAGCCGTGTTCATGGGGCACCAGAGGTGGCTTGGAAAGAATGATGCATGGAGAAAACATGGATATCCATTCGATGGGAAATCGGAGACCCAAGGAATCCCAGATCAGAGGAGCAGCAAAGAAGTGGATGAATTGCTGAAAAACTGGAAATAGTGTCCTAAGCCGGGAAAGAAGTGAAAGAGGCAGCAAGACAAGTTGTTGATGAATGTATGAAAAACAAGGTATGTTTTCTGAGAGTTACCATACTGGAAGTTTCTCCGCACACCTCATAGCCTTGACATCATGCATATCATGAAGAATGTGTGCGAGAGTCTGGTCGCCACCCTAATCAACATGCTAGATAGGACAAAATATGGTCCTAAAGTAAGGCATGACTTAATATTCATGGGCATCCAGAAGGATCTTCACGGAGGACGCACTACTCCTGATGATCAGGAAGATGGCGATGATCATTAGTCGGAGGCGACACAAGGTCGTCGAAAGGTCAAAAGGTCAAGAAGAATGAATATTACTACCCCCCTTCGTGCTTCACACTAAGCCAGGATGAGATCAAACAGTTTTTCAAGTGCCTTCTAGGAGTAAAATTTCCTTACGGCTACACGGGCAAGATAAGTGGGTACATAGACGAGGCTAACCAGAGGTTCAGTGGGTACAAAAGTAATAAAAAGGTCAATCCAGAAGAAGTACAGTGACCGGGGCATACATAGGACGCATGGAGAAATAATCAAAGAGCACAACTCAGATTTCACACGTTGGTTTAGGCAGACGCTCCAAGATAACCCCCCGCAATCGCATTCTGTGGAGGAAAACATCATATTCACCTTGTTGCAGGGACCCATGCACAACATGGTGACCTATCAAGTGTATGATATCAATGGCTACATATTCTACACGGAGGAAAATGACAACAAGTGTGACTATCAGAACTCAGGCATAACGTCGAAATTCTACATCGATGACAACATGAAGGAAAGATTTTACGGAAGGATTGAGGAGATCTAGGAGGTCGACTACTGTGGACAAAAGGTCTCAATGTTCCGTGTCGAAAGGCCAAGAGCGTCGAAAGAGAAGACCGGTATTTCACAACCATGGTTATACCCGAAGCAGCCAAATCCAAGGCTGCTGGTGTGAACTTGGCCGCGAAAAATGAACCGTGGGTACTTGCTAGCAAAGTGACCAATATTTTTTATTACTGACCTAACAAAGCCTAGTCGTGTTGTCGTGCGGAGAGGAAAAATAAACATCTACGGATTGGATGGAGTCGCCAATGAGCAAGACTTTGACCTGTACGACGATCCAAAGATTGAAGATGACGACGACTACGTTGAAAAAACATACATCACAAGAAGAAAAAGTACAACCTTACCCAAAAAGGTAGCCCGTTCGAGAGAAGAAACATAAAAGTGTCAGGGCTAAATTATTCAATCGTGACAAAAAAGGGAAAAAATATTGTAAAACGCTAGCTCAAAAAAGATTGTAAAATGCGTGCTTAAAAAATATTTTATTGATGCATATGGATGGCATATTATTAATGGACACATTATTATTTAATTTATTTCTAGGTTGAATCACTTTTGTACCACTTTTGATAATATATATGTACCACTTTTGTCATATAAAACATATAACAGAAATTTTATATAGTTTACATAATATTTGGGATATTTTTTATCATTTTAAAGTAGTTTCAAAAAAAGGGGGCACCAGGGTTCGAACATGGGTGCTCCAAGTTTAGCAAACAGGGTGGAACCAGTGGTATATGGTAGTTCTAGTGTCAACTAATGGGGCGGCCGCCCTCTTATTTGACTTGACATGGCACTTATCCGTAGCGCACCTTACCTAATGCCCTATGGGTAAACGACTTAACGGTAGCGCACTAGGTAAGGGTGCGCTATGTCTAAGTGATGTGACAAGTCAACTGTTGCACACGGTCCTCTCTCGTCTATCTCAAAGAGATCGAGAAATCTAACTACCGACGCGCCGCCGCTTCTCGATCTGCCGCCTCTGCTCACCCGCTTCCTACCAAGGAGGAGGAGAGGAGGCCGCCGCATCCGTGGAAGAGGAGAGGAGGCTGTCGTGTCCGTGGAGGAGGAGATGAGGCCTCCACGTCCGAGGAGGAGGAGAGGAGGCCGCCACGCATCCGTGGAGGAGGATAGGAGGCCGCTGCATCCGTAGAGGAGGAGAGGAGGCCGCCGCGTCCAAGGAGGAGGAGAGGAGGCCACCGCACATCCATGGAGGAGCTCCGTCCGTGCTCTTCTCGTCTTCGTCCGTGCGCTCTTCGTCGTCGTCGTCTTTGAGGTGAGCATCCCCTCTCCCCTCTCGATCTCCCTCTCTTCCCTCTCTCTGAATGTCTGTAAATTCCGAAATTATTGCTATGTGAGTATTTCCAAAATTATTGCTTGCTTGCTATGTGAGTATTTCCAAAATTATTATGTGGTGTTTCTCCTTTGTGATCTCATCCTTCCAAGCTTCTCCTTCAACGACGATTTTTGGTCAGTTCCCGAAACATAGTTTAGTTCAATATCTAGTATACTGAATAATTCAGAGATGCCTTGTTGATGTGGTCATGTCTGGTGTCTTCGTTGCCCTGTTTTGGTTCTCTGAATGTCTTCTGTGTAGTTTCTTTCTAATTGAGTGGTGGTGAAATTGGTCATGAACCCTGTTTATTTCGCCTGAATGAACAAACTACTTTGATGGTGAAGTTGGTCATGAACCCTATTACTTTTGTCTTCATAAACTAATTTGGTGGTGAAATTGGTCTTTAACTCACTTGATTTCAACTAGATGTACTGATTTGGTGATCAAATTATGTTGATTTCATGATTGTGGTGATAAATAGGACTAGTCGGTGGTTGCTACTCACTGTTATGTGAAACTCTTGTCTTTATCCTGTTTTATACTTGGCACAACCTACTGCACTAGTTTGCAGTTGTAGTGTTTGCACGATTACGATTTATGATATGGTATGATTAGCCACACGGTGGTGGTGGTGAAACTGGTCATGAAAACTTTGTTGATTTCCTAAGTAAATTGGCATGAGGAACTACTTTGGTGGCAAACTGGTAGTTAATGATTGATGTTTGTTCGTCAGTGTTCGTTAGTGTTAATGATTGATGTTTGGTGGTAAACTAGTAGGAACATACTGTTGTTAGGTTCTTATTAATTCTTTGACTAGAACTCATACTGCTCTTTGGAATATTATTATTGTTTATGTTAGGAGGAGATGTAAATCAATGCTGGTTCATTTACTGAAATGACAGTGCATCAATTTATTGAAATAGGAGTGCATGTAGTGATTTTATAATGCACAAACATACAAAACATAAGAGGAATGTGACAACAAAAATCATAAATGGTATAATTGCAGCATTAATTTGTGATAACCTCATAATGTTCCCCATAACAGCCTTATAATTTTCCTAAGAAAACTGCAAGGTCATTATATATATTCAATGATAGTTCTAGCTATAAGGTTCTATATATATTCACTATATATTTTCAATGATAGTTCTATATATATTCACTATATTTATTCAATGATAGTTATAACTACAAGGTCACTTTGTGAGAAACCATAAATATAATTGCGGGGTATGTATATGCTAACTGTCGGGTTCCAAACCTCCAACTTGGGTGAGTTCCTCTTCTCCCTCCCACTGATTCTTGTGCTCTGCCATTTCTGACCTGGTTCATCCGAAGGAGATATGTGTGTAAACTAGTAGTGTTGATTTACTTTGTTCTGCATGCAGTCTGTGCTTATTTTGCTTGCCCAGCAGTGTGATCCTTTCTCCTTTTATTGCTGGACCCTAGCTGGTGTGTTAGTTAAACAAGCATAGACAGACCCACAATACATACTTTAGTATTCTACTGATTAGTGGTTGTCATGTAGTACATGGAGTAACAATGCATGGATCAAATCAAACATCAGTGTTGTCTTTGTGAAGCCTCTTGACAGTTATTTCATATGATTGGTGTAAACAATATACATGCCCAGTAAGTGTTACTCGCTAGACGACTATCCTAGGTCATGCTTAAAATCTTTGCTTTCAAAATATGGATGGACAAATATTTGGGGGGGGGGGGGTTTGGAGATGGAAGTGTTCCTTTGGTATCAAAATTTAGTAGATGTACTCTATTTGTTATAGTTGTAGCACTTTAAATTGTGCTTGTGCTTGTATGAATCACTTTCTTATGTCGTGTATGCAGGTACTTGTATGAAATGAGTCCCGATTTTCTCTGAAATGTTGATCAATTTTCGTTTCGGCAGAAATCTAGCACTCCTATTTTAAAAAAATTAGCAAAGGCCATGCCATATTTTTCCGCGCACTTTACTAACCATTATTTGCCTTTTATTAGTGCAAACATGTGTGACAACGACGAGGCTGGCTCTTCTTAGCGCATCAACATTGAAGGAGAAGTGAGACCTCAAAAGAGAAAATTGTCATTTTGGGAGGAGGTCGAGCGGCTAGAAAGAATGACAGAGGACGATGAAGAATACAACCCTCCCGAGAGCGACGACAATGAGATGCAAGATGCGGAGGAAGGTGAAGCGGCCGAAGGAACGGCAGATGATGAAACCACTGATGGCGGCGAGGGCACAACAAGTGGTAGTAATCCGCCTATGAAGAATAAGGAAAGGCGCCCGAACACGGTCCGCACCGTCAGAGAGGAAATAAACGAAGTGAGCCCAACAGGGGTTTCTTTGGCGCCCGACCATGTCGTCAAAGGGTACTGTGGGGAAGTGGTGGATATCACCCGGACCGCCATCTCGATTAACACCGAGAATCTCTGGCATAAAGATAATGGCAATTTGCATACACTCCTCTTCAAGAAGCTGCATGCAAGATACAAGTTCCCCACTGAGTATCAGAACACAAATTATCATGGGAATGAAGTAAATAAATCTGCCCTCACGAGGATGAGCACCGGCCTGGCTAGCTGGAGAGCCCGGAAAAAGAAGAAGATCTTTAAAGAAGAGAAAAGTCTCAAGGAGATCTAGAAGGTTGACCCGGAAATCACCAAAGATCAATTCCAGGAGTTCAAGGCCATGTGCAATTCCGAAGAAGCCAAGGCCTCGAGTAGGCGGGGAAAGGTTTTTTAGGCGATGAATATAGGTCACCACCATCTCATATCTGGTGGTTACAGAGCTATGGAGCCCAAATGGGATAAGGAGGATGACGAGTATAGAGCTAAGGGGATACCTAACCCCTATTCGAAATTTGAAGATAGACAGCTTCGAAACTTTATCAGGGCTCAGTACCATGTGGACCCCAAATCCAAAGAACTCACTGCGGATTGTAAGGTGCAGGACTTCGAGGTTCTTGTGGTAAGTAATTTAATTACCGCGGATCAAGTCGATTGCATTCTAATCGATGAAGTCAAATTTCTAAACGGTTCAAGTTACTTCTTCTGGAGGAGCAGGAAATTCCTAGGCAGGGATCCAATGGTTCCTCATCCCTGGGGTCGACGGTGGCCACTCGGTGGCTACAAAGAAGCCATCATCGGTTGGCCGGCTGGCAGGCTTCAGTGCTACGAATTGGGTGGATCATTTTGGTCCAACGCCGAGGACACGTGTGGCGGGAAGGAGCGACGAGGAAAACTGTGAGGTGCAAGAACTTAAGGAACAAGTGGCGCGAATCCCGCAGATCGTCCAAGACAACCTGGCAATTAGCCTCACCTCCATCCTCCCTACCTTGGTGGAGTCAATAGCAAACTAGAGTGCGGGTGGTCAACAAGGGTCGTGCCCGATTCCAAGTATGGTCAGTAGCCACTCGAAAAATGCGGCGCCGGTGAATTATGTGTTCGTGTTTCTGCCCGCTAGCACCGTGGCGCTGGAAGCATTGGTGACTCCCCATGCCATCACCGCGGCACCGGAGCTTAATGCACCCGGTAGGGAGAATACACCAGAGGCCGTCACGGCGCAATCAAGCATCCCCTCTGTCTCTTGCACACCCATCATAGTGTGCGGTGCCTCAACATTAGCCTAGCTTGACGCCATCACGCTAAACCAAATACTTTACCGCCTTGCCATTTATTACTCTTATGGAATCTTTAATTAATGCCATACATGTTTTTTGCTGACGGACGTTCCATGCACTCTCTTAAGATACATGAACAATGAGTTGAGGGATGTTACCAAGGGTACCATCATTCAACCCTTACACCGCACGTTCCACTCAATGCCAATGCGAAATAACATGCATAGGGTAAAAATTATCCAGGTGCTAAGGGTCTGCGACGGCCTAGAACCTCCCATTCAACCCGGGAGCAGATGAAGAAGAGCCGGTTGTCCTTAGAAGTTGCTTTGTCTTATTCCTACTATGGCCAAAGAGCATGATTCGTTTGGGGACAACCGGGGCCATCACCCACAGACAACAACACCGCCTGTCGTGCCAGCGCCAAGCCATGGCAAGACCCCCAAACTGCTACCGCCGTCACCTCCACGCGATTGGTCGGCTGGTCATATTGACATGACCATGGCGCAGGATCCGAACGAGGATGACGAAGATGACTTAGATCATTTCATCAACACTAATCTTTCCCCGGAGACCTAAACGAAGACCCAGCTGGTGGCCCCGCAGAGAAAGCCACTTGCAACAAACGACTCTTTGGTTCTCAGGAGACGCCTCCAGATTGAGCCTTCATTGAGCCAGCAGATACATCCAACCGGCCCTTTATTCTAAGCCCTAACACACTACATAGGGCAGCCGCTGCTGAGATTGCGGTGCCTGACCGCTGCCCAAAAGGTAAGAAGGCTAGGAAAAGAAAATCTAGCAGCTCAAGCCATCTGGTGGCGTCAACTGCGAATCCGATCATGTTTCAGGACAGGCCACCAAGACCCAAGGGTATTATGTGGAGGATGCATGTGGCAGATGAGCCCTTGCTAAGTAAGAAATTTCTCAGGCTCACCACTTCGGAAATGAGGAGTGTGCATGACAGTGTGCTAACGATAGAGACACGCCTTCTTGCGGAGAAAGATCCCTCGCACCTGATATTAGTGTTAAGGTGCCACAAAGTTTGGGCTTCGTCGATCATGTCCCCGCGGATCTGTTCTTCCTGCGGTTTGACGACACCTTCAATATGTTCCACCTATACCCGCTGCACTATACCATGGTACGCATGTTTTCTCTCAGCCTGGCCATTCAGATCCTTAGAGAGAACACCTCGAGAATTTCTATAGTGGACCGCTACTACATGCGTGATGGCATCTTGGGAAGCGCCATTGAACAACAATTCGTGGCCTCATACCTCCAAGGCATCTTGGTGGCGAACAAGACAAAGGAATACATTATCGTTCCTTTCTTTCCCAAGTAATTCATTATTCACTCGCCGCCAAAACATGCTTTATTAGATTTTCATCATTCTTTTCCAACACACTCCGTTTGAATTGTTTTACACAAAGATCAACACTACACACTCATCTACTTCTAGCCGATGAAGGAAATATGCCCTAGAGGCAATCATAGAGATGATTGTATTTCATGTGTATCCATGAGTTATTATAATGTTCCTTGAATATCCATATACCAGGCAACTTGTATTGATTGGCAATTATGTGAATTGTTTGTGAAACTCTTTACTTGTATGGTTATCTAATAATTGTCCCTAGTCGGAGTTCATGTGAGGACACACGTGAATATTAGACTAGCACATCGATTGATTGATGACTATGTTTCGCAAGTCATAGACATGGAGATGTCAAACCAATGATGTGGACACATGTTATGAACATGGGGTTGGACTGACCCAACTAGAGACTAGCAATAATAATTGCAGCTCTCTCTACACATCATGTACGTTTTGTCCTTAGACCTGAGATTGTCGCATGTACTTGAGATGTGGGTCGACCTACTTTGGGGCTATCAAACACTACTCCGTAGCTGGGTAGTTATAAAGGTAGCTTTCAGGTTTGTCTTGATACATGCTGGAAAGCATCGGTCAATCAAGATGGGATTTGCCCCTCTCTACTTGAGAGAGATGCCTCTGGGCCCCTCGAGTGATCGGATCCAGAAATGCATGGTCGTGCTACATATGGTTAAGAGTTAACCTAGTAAAGGGATTCCGAATCACAATATCGAGAAAGAGAGGTCAACTTGGAGCTAGACCAAATATCGCGAGGCAAAGGGAAAGACATGTACTCAACCTTGTGATGGTTCGTCCGAATGATCTTTATATGCGTTTAGGAGTTGGCACGTCTTGCTAGAGGCCGCTACCAATTATTGACGGAGTAAGTGTACTCGTGTCATGACTATACGTGTATGAACCTATAGGGTCACACACTTTAGGGGCTGGAAGCCTAATGAGGATTGGATCCGAATTAGACCAGGCTTAGGCTGCTAATGGGCTGCTAATGTAGAAGCCCACCAGGGATGCCTATATAAGAGAGAGTAAGGTGAGCTGAATAGTGTTGAGCATTCCACCCAGTCGCCACTCCTCTTCCGCCTGTGTTGCACATGCAGACCTAGCAGTCTGGCGTGTGACGGCTTCCACTCCGGACGTGTGGATACCTCGGAGGTGTTGCATCTGTAGCACTTGGACGAGCCGTGGAAAGGGGAGCTGCTCGTGGGACCAGGGCAAGGAGGAGACGTAGAACATCTACACTGCCGCGACATTCTTCATCGAGTTCCGGACCTGTGCGTCTAGCGGTAATCCCGTGATCCATAACAATAGTATTCCTGGTTGACGTGGTAGAATTTTTTTGATTTTACGCTAGTGTAGCCTACATGTTTCCCTACAGCCGAAACATTCGCAAGCCATGTATTTCAACTCAGGGAGTCAAGAAAAGAAGAAAAACTACGGCAAGATCAAGGAAGTTCTGGATGATGCTCTCACCGACTATGCCTCAGCGGAAGGCGCCACCTTCGTGTGTAAGAAGGCCATGTTTGGAAAGCACATCTTCACCCATGTAACAGAATTCCACTGCTTGAAGCAGTCGGCAGATAGTCAGAAAGATGATCTCAAACAGTGGGCCAAAGCCAAGGCCAGGATCAATGATTCAGATATTAGACAAGAGATGTATCGCATCCAGCAATAGTTTGGGGCAATCATCAGCCATGATGTCATGACTTCGGGGGCGGGGGGTATTCTACGGAGGCAATCCCCCGAATAACCGTGATGTAGAAGATTGCCTAAAGATGAAGGGTGACTATAGGGCGTTCATGACGAAACAAGGTGTCCTCCCGTTCCTTGAGCCGAGCCAGAACTCTTGATGTGTTGATCTAGTTGTAGTTCTTTATCCCCACAAGTACGTGTGTGTGTCGACATGTGCATGCTACTACTTATTAGGGTTAAGAATCAACGCTTACTTCTTTTGCTTATTATTAGGGTTATATATGAATCAATGCTTAGTTTGTTTGCTTACTCTTTGGTCCTTTTTTGCTTACTTTGGTTCTTTTTTTCTTACTTTGGTCCATTTAATTATTATTGCCATCTTGTAGATGACGTGGTATGTCCTGTACAACGGACGGGTTCCCAGAGTCTATGATGATTGGGATGACTGCCAGAGACCGGTCCACCGTTTCAACGACAATAGCTACAAAGGGTACAACACAATGGTGGAGGCGGAAGCTAGGTACACGCACTATCTAGCAGGAGTTAGGACGAGGAACCAGATGAAGACCTAGACCTCCGTCGTGGTGATGCTTATCGTCCTTGGTTGTCTGTCCTACATGTTCCTACTTTAGATGTCTAGGCGAGCTTCTTTGTAACTTGGTCGAGACACATGTATTCATGTCACTAGCTACTTTGTAACTTATAATGTGTATTCATGTAATCTATATGTATTTGTTTCTATCTTGTCTGTGTATTTATTTCTGTACCATATATCTGTGTATATCAGCTGTATTGCATATCATCTGTATTGAGTATTTTGTTTTGAAAAAAAGTTTAGCCGTGGAGCACATATACTTGGTGAGTGGCGCACTACGTTAGTGGTGCACGTGGTCAAGTCTTAGTAGCACACTACATCGTGCGCTACAGGAAACATAGTGGAAACGCACTGTCTTTTACAGCCGTGGCACACTGCGTAGTGTGCTACTTCTAACTTGAGATAACAGTAGCGTACCGGATAGTGCGCTACATGCACTTTTTAGCTGTAGCACAGATCTCGTGGCACACCCCTAGTGCGCCACGGAAGGGGAAAAGTGGTGCGCCATAGACGTGTTTTTTCCTAGTAGTGTCGCCTCCACTTTCTCTCTGCCTACCTTGCCATGCCGCATGTTCATGGTCCTCGGCGACACGGGCCCTCGCTTCTCGACACTCGCAACGATGGCGGAGGAGGAGTTGATGGCTTCGGCCCGTGGCGCTTGGTGCGGATGCTCGGTGACGGGGGACCACATCGCGAAATACTACGCTACGTGGGTCCTCCCACCGGAGTAGGAGGTGGCGGTGTGGTTCGCGCTGGCGGAGGTGGAGGAGCCGCAGCCTAGGAAGGGGAGCGGGTCATCTTCTTGTCACACCTTGCCTATGGCCTTGCTCTCCCGGCGAATCCTTTCCTTCTGACTTTCCTGGCCTTCTTCGACCTTTGCCTCCACCATCTCGGCGCCAACGCCATTGGCATCCTCGCCCACTTCTCTCCTTCGGCAAATGCTACCTCAGGACACAGCCGGATCTCGGGCGATTCTGTCGGCTCTTCCTCATCCGGCCCCAAGTCCAGTTCGCCAGAGGCCCACTCGTCCCCTGCAGCGGCCCCTCCATCTACTGTCGCACGCAGACCAGCTACCCCATGTTCCAACTGCATGCTACAGTCAGGCTCTAGCAGCAAACATATTTCTAAGTCCACAACATCACCGCTGCAGACCTGATCAACCTTCCGGTGTTCCAGGATGTGGAGTCCAGCCGGCAGAACTGGGACATGAAGGTCCACGGCTCCAATGCAAAGTAAGACAAGATGCTGAAGAGGATGAGGGCGTTCATCACACCCGGCTTGACCGGCCTAGACATCACGCTCAGCTGGATGTCCTGGCTGATGATGGCGCTGCAGCATTATGCACACAAGATGTTCTTCTACTCCGGCCGGCTGGACCCGACCCGGCACTCCTACCGCAATCCCCGCTACACAAACCTTAAGGAGTGGGTGTGGACGACTATGAAGGAGAGGCTCATGGAGGGCTGGACTTTCTGGCAAGCCCAGTACACGCGCGACAACCACGCCTCGCTGAGTGAGTCCTTTGTCATGCTTCTGCTTACACTTTTCGGTTTTGTGTGCTCATCCAGCTAATGCTTTTGCTTTCGTGATAGCACCTTCCCTACATCATCCGAGAGGAAGGCGAGACCCCCTCCAAGTGTTTACACTGGACCTGTCAGAGTCGCGCGCGTGGCAAGCCGACGAGGAATCTGATGGAAAGGGCGACGTCTTCCCTAGCCAAAATGATGAGCCAGCGAATGACCCGCATGGGTCCATCGTCGAAGATGTGAGACCGCCCCTGCCCCCGAAGAGAGCCAGTGTCGGGTGGCGGATGGCGAATCCAGCTGGCCCATAGCAAAGGAGCCAACACCCAAGTGGAGTTGGACGGGTGCCCCGCACCCGAGCCGAGGTGCCCGCAAGAAGGTGGTGCCTCCGGTGGTCTAGGGGTAAGGATTCTTGTTTCCTTCGGTGAATTTTGTGCCTGCCTTTATTTTCTCTACTCTTAGCCGGATGGTTCTAGTCGGTCTTGTTCTTTCCGGATGGCTTCTTGTCATTTTCTTTTCTTACTGGCTTGATCTTTATTTTTGTAGAACCCTCATCTCCTTCAGCGATGAGCCCTACGCAGGCATACACCGCCTCGCCACCTCACACTACGCTTGTCGATTTGGTTACTGCCTCTAGCGCTGCCCCTTCTCCATCGCAGGAGGATCTTGCACCACACCGTAAAGGTCCGGCAGATAGAACCGGGTCCAACAACGATGCCCCACTGACCATCGTGGTCCACCCGGACACCGCCACGCCGAGCCCGGGTAGCGGCGGGGGATCCTCTGCGGGGGCGAAGGCGTCTATGGCTGGCAAGGAGCTGGTGGTGGTGGCGGACGACAACTCTGACGGAGAGCCGGGGGAGAAGTGGCACGTCACGCTTCATGAAGCTAAGGAGTCCCTAGCCGTCAACACCGTCGGCGACACCTCTCCTTCGGCCATGTCCTTTGGCGGATGTAACATCCCAAAATTTTCATTTGAAAATCATCATCATTGCATTCATTATCATGGCATGTACTACTATGCATTAGATTTATCCTCCAAAAATTTGGTGAAATTTAGAGGCTTTTTGGAGCACTTATGCTAAATTCAAAGAAAACTAGAAAAGAAATTCAAAAAGAAAAAGGAAAGGAGGGAAAAGATTTTAAACAGCAGCAGCAGCTTTTGGCCTTTTGGCCCAAACCGGCCCAGCTAGCCCACCTGGCCTACCTCTCCCCTTCTCTGTCTTTTCGCACCCCTCCCTCAGCTAACCCCCACCCGCTGACCTCCGGGCCCCACGCCACGTCGACGCCACCTCAGCGTCTCCCAAGCGAACGGCCGACGCCCCCTCCACCTCTTCTGTCGTTTCCATGTCCAATTGATTGCGGTCATTTCTGTGAGTAAATCGCCACCGCTTCGGCCCCTTCTTAATCCCCTCCTTCTCCCCGACCTATTCCCCCAGACACAGCCCCTAGAGAGCCCCCAGGCTCCCCAATTTCCACCTCACACCGCCGCGGACCAAAGCACCTCCGGCGAGAATTCCGGTGAGCCTCGGCCACGCCATGCCCTCCTCTCTGCTCTGTAATACTTGCGGTGACCTAGCGTGTGTTTTAACCCCGGCTGCGTGCTTTCTTTTGCACCAGGTCGACGACATGGTCCAACTCCGACGAACCCCTCTGCCACTGCCGTCCATTGCTTACTCCGGTGAGGTTAAGGTTCCCGCCGCCCCCTTTTGGTCTTTGCTATGTCGTACAGATCCTTACGCATCTCGCTGACCCCTATGCTGTCTGGTCCGAGCCCTAGGTCACCGTCTCCGACACCGAGCCGCGAGTTCCGCCGTCTGCGCAACTCCGGCGAGCGATCCAGGCCAAGCCAGAGCACCCCCGCGCCGCAGTGACCTCCATCGAGACCGCCACGACCTCCTCGACCTCTGGTACGTGTCCACGGTCTCCCAGCCCTTGTAGAATCGCCGGAACCTCATCGGCCAATGCTCCGCCACCGCACGTAGCCGGTCAGCGCCGCCCATCTCCGGCCAGGTCGCTAGGGACCGTTAGATCTTGTGTCTGCGGCTAGGATTAGCACGTGGACGAAACGGTACAGGCTAATCTGACCCGTCTATTATCACTTAAGATCCAACGGCCCACATCGGTCGATCCGACCGAACCGGTACGGGCCAATTAAATTGTGCCACGTCGCCCAAAATTATCTGTTTAAATAGAAATTAGACAGATTTTGTGTTAAACTTAGAAAATCCATAACTTTTGTTCCACAATTCAGAAAAATGCAAATTTGGTGTCTATGGATTCAGAAAAATAAGACCTTTATTATAGAAGCCTTGTTTCACACTTTTGCCTCTGAAAAATTGGATTTATAGGCAGAACCTTTTTAGCAGTATTTTGCTCATAAAAATTGTTCTATAAATTGTTTTGGGGTATTTCTTATGCATTTAGATGAGGTATTTTGCCCTCTGTACTGTAGAATCTGTAAATTATAGAGTTGTGATCATATCATTGCATTTTGCATGCATTCGTATTTTTGTAATGTTTTATTGATTGAATTATTGTTGTTGTATTGATCTTGTGTAGATTGTGTGGATTGTGAAGTTTGTTGCTGTGAGGATTGTACCTATTCCCCTAGCTACCAAGGCAAGTGATATTTCATCTCATGTCCTATTATTTTCACTATTGCACTAGTGTTATTTTGGTAGATCTTAGCAAGATAGGATTATTTACTTGTTACTATGCTATGCTACCCTATAGACTATATCTTGGTAGTATCTCCTAGTTGAAAGACTTCGTATGCTAGATTGCTTAGCCATGCTATTAGAATTCGTGGGTGGAATATACACATAAGATAGTATGGAAAGATATTATTTTGTTTAACTAAGATAAACAACTAATATTAATGAAACACCTGGGTGGAATGGGACTTGCTTGGATTATGTTGTGTGGTTACTCAGGGGCCATATCTATGGTCAGCTGGTGTATCACACTTGTGGATGGCCACCCAGGAACAAAGAGATTGGAGACATTCTTGTCATGAAGCTTCCAGTGCAGCCATATGGCATATGGGCTCTGCCTTGACCAACTAAGTTGCAAGAACTCAGCCATACGGACAGAAGGTGGTAGATGTGATAGGATGGAACGCGTCTGTAGTGGTCTGAGGGATTGCTTCTGAAAAGTCTCGTCTCGATGCATGTGGAGTCTTGTGGGGAAAGTGCACCACCTCTCGAGAGGGTAAAACTAAGTACTTAGCCGTGTCCCCGGTTATGGACAACTTCTGAGCCTCAAGACAGTGAAGCAGTTCAATAATCTCCTCATCCAAATTTCTCTAAGTTAAAACTTCTGGGTGAACATGGGTAGAGGTTCAGTGATGTTGATCATTGGTACCTTAGTGTTTGAATGAGAAAACTTACTCTTAAAAAACTATAAGTAAAACTAGCTTTTTAGCAAAGCCAGCCACAACCCCACTTAACCATATATTCATGTAGTTGTTGGATTATACTAAGTATCTATGGTATCACTTGCCAATACAATTCCAAATGTATTGACCCTTGTGGCTGTAACTTATTATGTTGCAGGATACTCTGATGATGAGTAGGGTTGCCGGTCTACACTCGATATGCTTGCCTGTGGCGCATGACGACAAAAGACTCTATTATTATTATGCTATGTAATGTGAACTTGTGTCTTAGCCTTGGGCTAAGTGAGTTGTAAGAACCATTATATTCCTGGATATGCGATGCAATAATGACCTTTGTTTCTGTGTACTTCATCTTAAACTGTGGGTGCTAGCATTTCTATCCAGGGACTAGCACTGCAATCACAGGGATCTTACCTTATTATGGTAAGAACTGACAGATGGTATCAGAGCAAGGAATGCTGCATGGAAAGCTATTGAGGAACTTGGGGAGAGACTCAAGTATAGAATGCTCAATACTCACGAGGATCTCAAGGAAGAGAAGCGTCTTGTCCAAGACTCAAAGGCCACTGTGAAACGCCTAAGTAAGGATATCATAGGCCTAGCTTTGGAGCTATGTGACCAGGACAAGCAGATTGCTGCCAATGATGCCTAGATTGCCACCTTGGTTATGAAGGAGTGAGATATTAGTTGGACCACCACCTTGGCGTTTTATCACGTTAATATTTTGATCATACCAACCTATGTGGTATGACAAAAATAAGTTATGTCTGGAACCTTGAGTGCTTGAGTTGAATAACGTATTGCTACATGGAATGTTCAGTTGGTTGAATTTTTTGTGACTTGTGTTTACTTTCTATTGTGCGTTACTAATTTTCTCCATGCTATGCAAAAGATGTCGAATTGTGTCTACAGCATGGCCGAGGATTTCAAGGGGACTCGCTTTGGGATTCGTATGTTGGAGCTAGTCCAAGTGCCCGCTCTTCCAATCCCTGAGGAAGTTTCAGAGGAAGGACTTATGGGGATTCAGAGTTACCCAGCCAGGACGTGAGACAGAGCCCCAAACTGGGGATATTGCCTTCAAGATACTCCATGATGACATGGAGAGGGGCCTCGACGTCGCTATGCAGGAGCTGATGGGACGCCTATGTGGACGTCACTCTTCTGAGATCAGGAGCCACTACTTCCATTTCTTTGGGAGGCGCGACGAGGATGGAGAGCCACTACTTTCATGATCTTCTAGTCTTTTACATGCTTTAGATTCATGTGATTTTGAATGGATTACATTCAAACAAGGTTCAAATAAATAGAAAGAAACAAACCTACTTCATCTAGGTCTAGCTAAAACTCTAGCTTTATTCTATCTATTCCTCTCTATTCTAACACAATTAAAAACCTAAACCTCTCTTATCTATCTCTGTAGAAATCTAGCTAAGCTAACCTAATCTACTGAGAGGGCCAACCTAGCTAAGCCTAGCCAAACCAGTAGCTAACCCTGGAACCCTGGCGCTAGCCTCCCTGCTCTCTTCTGGTGCAACCGAAGCAACCAGCAACCTGAGCCGCACCCATCTCCCTGGCCCCGCTACACCTCCTTCCGGTCTAACTCCACCAAGCTAAGGCGGCCCACACCCCTGTTCCTCTTCCCCGCCCGATCACGTGCTCGAAGACAATGACCCCCTATGCCTCGCGTGTGCCCTCACCCCTATTCATAGAGATACACAGCCAACTGCCATCCGCATCCCCTCTTTCTCCAGATCAGATCCCACCAACTTCCCCACCACCGCCACCATGTCCTCGCCAATCCCTAGTCGCCGTATAACCTAGGCCCACCCCTCCTCGATGACAAGCTACCGCTTCCGAGGCTACTACTAACAGGAGCCTGATGACATGCTGAACACGATCAGTACACGGAGCAAGGAGTTGAAGGCGAGCCCTGCTGAATGATGATGTCGACCGTGGGGCCACTAGAATGCCACACTACTCACTGCCAGGTCCGTGTCGCGCCGCCGCTACTCACTGTGGTCAGCCAAGTTGCCCGACGAGTGTGTGGTGACCCCCTCTTTACCTTTCCCGCTTAGCTCGCTTTCTGTCGAACACCTGCAGGCCGACTCAGTTTTGTTTCTGCTGCCATTGTTGTAGTTCCTGTCGGCTGTATCTAGCATGACCCTAAGACTCGTCTACCCACAGCGCACCACCGCACTAGTTCTATGTAAAGGATGCTTCGGTGACCAACACAGTTACGTGCGCTATGCCGCTCTTTCGCTTGTCGCGCAGTCTGCACCAGCTCTGTTCCACGAGGTAGCCCGGCCGACACAGGCCTCCTCCGGGAGAGATCCCTGAATGGAAGTTGTAGTATGACAGGTGAGCTTCGTTTTTTGTTTTAGCGGCATCACGCGTTTCTCCATAGATTCATCGCCCTGGTCACTGAATGCTGGCCAGATCGCATCATCGAACCGGCGAGTTCAATTTCGTCAGTTAGCCTGGCCAGAAACTTTTGCAGAAACCCCCCTACAGAATTCTTCTCCACACGATGACATCCAGTCAGCTCAGGCCCGCCAGCTTAGTCCACGGCCGCCCAGTCAGCACCGTGGCCCAGCGTGTCTGTGTCTGTGGGTAGAAACCCTTGGGTACAAAAAGTCCAGGAAGCTTTTTCTATTTAATAAAAATTCCAGAAATGGATTAAATCCAAATAAATTCATATTTTTTATATAATTTTAATTTGACAGAAATTTTAAAATAAAATATAATTCCAATTTAAATATGAATTAAACCACATGTAAAATATTTGCCAGAGTCAACTCTAACTAGTCAAACATGTGTCTTTTGACGCCATTTTAATTATTCTACAATTAAATATTGTTTTCAATCCATAAATTCAAATAATACATATGATATATGTTTTCTAGTCAACAAAATGCCAGGAATTTAAATATGCCATCTAAAATAATTTTTAGGAAATATAAAATTTCGAAATTATTTAAATGCTAATAAATGCCTTTATCTTATTAAATTCATAACATTAATTCTGTAAATCCAAATTCGACAAATAAGATGTCTAAGTCGATCAGCACGACGACCCCGTTCTAATAATGCGTTCCATGATATGAATTGAAGCATGCATCATATAAATATTAAATAATCAGAACAGTTATGGTAGTAAAACATGCCTAAATAAATGAATAAAATGCTTATTTCTTGTTTCCACACCTCACCCATGCCATGCTATGTTGTACCATGCAATTGTGCATGATTCCATCATGGCATGCCTTGTATGCTTGTCGCATATGATTTATATGATTGTGCAATGTATTTATTTCGGCCCTCGTTTGTTTTTTTATCCAGATAGACGCAGAGTAAGGGGGATATCAGGAGCCTCAGAAGTATTACCCAGATCCTTCTATTTTGCAACTGAATTACCAGGAAAGTAATTTCCCATTCTTGCATACATATAGAACATATGCTTCTATCTTATTTTTGCATCATGGAGTCACGATTGCATTAAATTGGATCCCAAGTATTGCATAGCCTTTACTTTTAAACCCCGCTGAAGCTTGTCTCCTCAATCCCATGAGCCATTACTACATGAGTTGTTTGAGCCATGAGAGTCGTAGAATTGCATGTGTAGGGTGTTTGCGAGTATGTGGATAATGAAGTACTTAAACAACTTAACATGTGTAGTAATGGAGTAACTAAAGAAAGAGGCACTGGTGGCAATAGTTGTTATTTGGTTCTTCCACGCTCACTTGTGTCCCATAGGACCCCGAGTATTTGATTCCTGTTATTTGACTATTCACACTATCTATATTTGGGAGACTCCATGGATCCCCCTTCGCCTGAATTTTATTCACACATTATTTCTTGGTGACTCAAACTAGTTTGGGGCTTTATTACTATCATGTACTTATGTCATGCTTTACTGCTTTATTTAAGATTACTCGTGGAGTACCTATACTATTTAGGAACCCTGTGCCACGTTTATGCTATATCGACAAGCCCAGTCACACTTTCGAGTTCCTAGTCATTTACCATTGTTGTCACAAACCCTAGGTCCATCTCGGAGCCGACCAACTTCGTTGCAAGTAGCTTATTGGAGTGCCCCCTGAAGTAATTTATGAATCCCGTGAATGCATTGTCATGAGGCCTCGTTGAATTTTATTTGGTTCTTCCCGAGCTTGATCATGTGTATGTTACTATTTGTGCACCCCTACATGGTAAATCTTTCTGAATTCCGTGTCCGTAGTTATGGATGACTTGGAGCATAGTTTCTCGATCATAGACAAATAACTAAAGTATCGTCTTTAATTTGACTAAGACATGACTATTAAATAGTGCAACACTCATCGAATGGTTAATAAAACTACCAACAGATGAGATGTTCTTTTGCCTTCTCGTCAGTAAGCGAGAAGGAGGGCGAGCAATGTTTATTTATGTTGCTCATATAACTATTGTTACTAATTAATGAGCGTACGTCCACCTCTGGTTGGACGAATGTATAGCATGTCTCTATAGAACTGTTTAGCTATTATCTTTTTCCGCAATTGCGTCAGGTTGTTTCCTTTAGATGCATTAAGACTTCTTGAGTACCCCTAGGGTCTCACACGATAAATATTTGGTTCATATGAACATGTATACTCTTAGGAATGTTACTGGGTCGAAGAGAATGATGATGGTAGCAATGACTGTCAGGTGTAGAGATTTCGAGATCTGGCTCTGATGTACTATTGTATGTCCCTTACATACATACTCATTTATGTATGTTTTGATTGCATTACCTATCGACTACACCGCTCGCACCTGAAGCTATGATCATAAAAGTGGGTGGGATGGTTGGCTGGTATCGTGCCCTGCTCCACGAGGTGGGCCTACTGTGTGTGGCTACGCGACCCCATAGTAGTACATCTTGTCCACTTTTGGATCATACAGGCTTGTTGCTTAGAGTTTAGTGTTTGAGGAATTACACTTGTGGTGTCATGTTGCTCTCCCACACCGCGTCATCTTGCGGCCACCTCGAGGACCTCACCCCGGAGGCTGCCAAGCGCATGGTGTGCCAGCTCATGGACCACTCGTTGGCTGAGCATGGCCATGAGAGGTAGAGCGACCGGATAGCCGAGCTCCTCGATGCCGCCACCATTTCCCCTGAGGGCCCGGGGGCTTGGCCCAAAGGAGGGGTGCAGGGCTAGGGGCTCACTCCTGCCTCGCCACCATGAGGATGCCCCCGAGCCCGACAACATCACTCCACGACCTACAAACAGGTTCCAGATCATCTCGCCTCCTGTGGCCGCGGCGCCACCACACGAGCACAAGGACCGTCTCGACGAGGAAATTTCCGCTGCGGGTCAGCAAAACCCCGCCACCCTCGCCAACGGTAAGGCGGTCCAGGCCAATGACTATCTCGTCTTCACCAATAGTCTCTGCCGCATGGTCTAGCCCCACAAGTTCCGCCCGGAGATGCCGGCACGCTATGACGGAACGACTAACCCATGCGAGTTCCTCTAGCTTTATGCCACGGGCATCGACTCCACAGGAGGAGACGATCGCATCATCATTCTTGGCTGATGAACCTCTCCGAGGAATCAATCGACTCATGGGCGAAGCTCAGCTCCCTCTTCATCACCAACTTCAAGGGTACCTATGATCATCCGCTCACCTACTATGACCTCTGTCAGATACGCAGTATCCTGGAGAGAGACCCTCTTCAACTTCCTATAGAGGTTTCATCCGAGTTCACAACAAGATCCCCAAAATATCAGACTCCAACGTCATCTCCACTTTCTCTGAGGGCATTAAAGACGTCAAGATGAGGGAGAAGATCGCTATCTAGGGCGAGAGCCTCACCACCACTAACGAGCTCTTCTTCATGGCCGAGAAGTGCACCAAGGCGGAGGCGTGGTGGATGTTTGGCATTGCCGAGGTAGAAACTACCCCCTAGGACTCAGGCTCATTCGAGGGCAAGGATAAGGACCCCAAGTGCAAGATCGCCGTCGTCCTGGCTGAAGAGCCAGACCGGAAGAGCCCTCATGAGGGGAATGGTGACAACGAGCGGGACGATAGCTCGTACTTCCACTTCCACAAGAAGCCAGGGCACCGCACCGACGACTGCTATGAGCTCAAGAATCTCCTCGACCTTCACAGTAGCCAAAGGAAGGGAAGACTGAGCGGTGAGCGAGGTGGCCAGAACGGAGGCAACCGCTGGAACAACCACTCTGGTGGTTCACTAGGCCAATGTCGCACAACAACACCCTCACCCCCACGAGAAAGGATGTGTTGAGGATCTCGGGGGCTACCAAATGCCACATGGCACCATAGCCTGTATTCTTGGTGCCTCCCAGGCCCCGACGTCCAACCGACAATCCAAGTTACTCACGTGCGAGGTAGCGGCCGCTAGACCGGGAGTCCCATCCCTGAAGCTCAAGTGGTACCAGTGCGCTATCAACTTCGGCGCCATCATCCACCCCACTTCCACCAGGCATGTGGGCATTCTCCCCATGATCTAAACCCCACCATCAACAATATCACGGTCGTGAAGACCCTCATCGATGGAGGCATGGGCATGTACATCATCTCCACCAAGTCTTTCGCCCAGCTGCAGGTGCCATACGATAGGCTGATGCCAACCATGCCATTCTTCGGGGTGACCACCGGATCCACCATACCAATCGGGCAGGTGCGCCTCTCCGTCACGTTCAGGACATGGGACAACTACCGCACCGAGCTCATCTACTTCCACATGGTGCACATCAACCTCCCGTACAACGTCATCCTCGGCTACCCCGCGCTGCCAAGTTCATGGCTGCTACTCACCACGCCTACAACATGATCACGATGCCCGACAGTAACGGTGGAGTCATCACGGTCCGTTGCGATGAGGTGGAAGCCTTGCGCTCCCTTGAGCACATCTACAAGACGACAACTGCCACTATCCTAAGGACATGGATGCCCTGGACTATGTTGGGGCCTCCACAAGGAGGAAGCAAGTGATGGCCCAGGAGAACGCCTTGGCTAAAAGGGCGGCAACCGCTTTGTTCCCGTCTCGTGTGGAGTCGGCCATGGTCCGCATCCACACCCTCAAGAGGGACTTAGAGTCGCCCCCGCTCGTCCTCGCAAGCAACAGGGGGGCTCCTGAGGGAGGCGAAGACCCGGGGGTGCCGAACCTCCTGATGGACTGCACCCAGCGTACAACACCAGCTTTCCCCATGACAACGGCTGAGTGACCGACTGAGTAGGTGGACCGGGCTGCTGGAAGTTGGACAAGCCTCTCTGAATGGCGCGACCGACTCCATGAATTTTTTAAGATAACCTTAAAAAACCCTCACCCCTTACAACTTCATCTCCTATAAGACCCCGTGCGGGCCACGGTGGCATTGTAATGAGATCGAACTGCCGATGCCTTTTTGGATCTTGTCCTCCGAGCACATTTTGCTATTTGGTTTTCCTCGGAAAGGCTTTTTCCTCCCAAAAATCATGCTGCTAGTTCTCTCTCACACGCACCGCACGAGAGGGGGCTAGGGACAGTACCTATCACTTGGTCACTCCCCGGTCAGCATCAGAGCCTAAAGCGTTGAGCTCTAAACTCATAGTTTGTTCCTTGGCTGTGAGTTTCCTCACCCACGGTTCTTGGTGCTTGAGACCCTTGTACGACGCATATATGGAACTCTTACGGCATGTGCTTTTTCCCTACGGCCCTCTCCTGGTAAGGTCTACGGGGCGGCTTGTGAGGCACTGCCCCTCTATGGAGTAAGCTCGTTAGGACCAACAGTGTCGAGCTCTGAACTCTTGGACCATTCCTCGGCTGTGAGTTACGTCACCCACAATTCCTGACCCTATTTTTATCCTCACAACGGCTCATGAGGCACTGCCCCTCCACGGCCTAAGCTCGCCAGGACCTAAAGTGTTGAGCTCTAAACTCACGGCCCGTTCCTCGGCTATGAGTTACCTCACCCACAGTTCCTAACCCTATTTTTTATCCCTACGATGGCTCGTGAGGCACTGCCCCTCTATGGCCTAAGCCCATCAGGACCTAAAGTGTCGAGCTCTGAACTCACGGCTCGTTCCTCGACTGTGAGTTACCTCACCCATGGTTCCTAGCCCTATTTTTTATCCTCGTGATGGCTCGTGAGGCACTACCCCTCTGTGGCCTAAGCCCGTCAGGACCTGAAGTGTCGAGCTCTGAACTCACGACCCGTTCCTCGGCTATGAGTTACCTCACCCACGGTTCCTAACCATGTTTATTATGCTCGCAATGGCTCGTGAGGCACTGCCCCTCCATGGCCTAAGCCTGTTAGGACCTAAAGTGTCGAGCTCTGAACTCATGACCTATTCCTCGGCTGTGAGTTACCTCACCCATGGTTCCTGCCCTGTTTTTTTATCCTCACGATGGCTTGTGAGGCACTATCCCTCAACGGCCTATGCTCGCCAGGGCCTGGAGTATCAAGCTTTGAAGTCACGACATGTTCCTCGGTTGTGAGTTACCTGACCCACTGTTCCTGACCCTATTTTTATACTTGCAATGGCTCGTGAGGCACTACCCCTCCGCGGCCTGAGCTCGTTAGGACCTAAAGTGTCGAGCTCTGAACTCACGACATGTTGCTCGGCTGTGAGTTACGTTGCCCACAGTTCTTGACCCTGACAAAACTAGGAACCCGCGTGCTGACTCGACGACCTCCTCCTCGAGAGGGATACGACATCTCTCGTCAGGCGCTCACCCCTTAGGCGCTAGGAAGCTACAGGGCCCAATGCGATGAGCCCTAAACTTATCACCCATCCGCGGCATTAATCCACCTCACACATAACCCTCAACACCCATACCTTGCTGCGTAAGATCGTTATAGGGGCCCCTCACATCATGCGTACCATTCTCTTCGATCACCTACTCGAGAGGCTCCACAAGGGACCCGTGGGGCTCAAGGTCACAACATGTAAGATCCTATAGAGGGTGGCATCGCCCAAACAGCCGGGCTCGGAGACATGCACTGGCTTCTCATGGGTCACCACACACAATCCCAAGAACGGCAAGCGGGACCATCGGCTAAAAACACCCGGCGAGGATACTGGCTCCTAACGCCACTTCTGGATATCACCCGATAGGGCGCGGCCTCCGCAAGCCCTCCCTCGCAAGGCCTCACCTCTCAGCACCGGACTACGGGCAACTTCATCGAGAGACGCTCAAGGCCCGGCGGTCGTAGCCAGTTTCACCATGCCAGCTCCATGCCATGAACATCAAAGCTCCGAGAATCACAACGAAAACATGCAAAGGGAAAAGTACATGCAAAGGGCGAATATCCGCTTACTAACATCCATGGCAAGTCTTCCTTACAACCCCGGCAGGGAAACATGATACTAAAAGATGCTACTCTTACACTAGCAATGACCCGCGGCCTCATGGGCAAGGCGCTGAGGACGACACGGACCCAGCCTTGCCTACTCAAGAGTGGTACGCCGGGTAGGAAACCTGGCATAGTAGGGTGTCAAACACCGAGATGGAGCAATCCCTCCTGCTGACATAGCGGAACTGCAGCACGGAACTGCGCCAGATGCGGTGGGCAACGAGGAACTGATTCCAGCCTGTGCAGAGGTACATCTCATCAGGCAGAAGGGTCTCGACACTTACCCACCTCCTCTAGAAGATCCTCCATGTCCCCGAGGGCGAACCGCGAGGGGAGCCTCACCTTGATGAACCAGTGAGAGCCCCTAAGAATAATGACAAAGTCGATCCCCCGGGCAGGCTCATGTTCATCCTCTATCTTAATCACCACGAGAGGGGGACCACGGTGATAGTTACTAGAGGTTTTGGCTCAGCAACAAACCCTCCACTGCGGCCACTCTTGCGAGGACGCCCATGCTCGCGCCTCACCGAAGTCTCCCATCCGACACCCCCGCAGCAAAGGGTGGGGGAACGACGGGACCGGCGCCACGGTCCTTGCGACTTCCTCAGTTGCTCCCACACGGGCGTCCACGCCTGCGCTTCATGGGGTAATCTAGCTCCACCTTAGGAGGAATGAAGGCAAGGGAGCCCTCGCCCTCGAGCATGGCAGCCTCGCTCGTCACGATGATGGGGAGAGAAGGGGATGCCATCGAGGAGAACAGGGTATTTGCGCAAGCGTGCAGTGGGATGGAAAGGGAACATGGGCAAGAAGTGAGGAGTGCACGCATTCACACCATGGAGTAAATGGGGTCAGCCAAAAGGACGCATCACTACCGCAGGCATGGGATATAACTGCAAGGCCCCACGTGCCGTCACATCATGGGAACAACTCCGGGGTAGGGGAGACAGGCCTAAGACCCATCGTTATGAACCCGCAGATGCTTCGAATCTATGGCCAAGACAGAGACATGACAAAACCATGATTAACTGGGCAGGTGTCGGGGCCCACCAACCGTCCTAGGCCGCTTTCCCCTTCGAGTCCATCAAGGTACATGTGCATGCGAAGTGCCCGGGGGCTACTGTCGGGGCCCTAGCAACTAGGGTACCACGTCCCGATGGTAAGCTGTCCCCATCGCCCCAAGGAAACGTGTCATCGCGAGGCTTCAACACGTCCGGTGTCGTTGTATTGGGAACGGCAGTACCTAAGAAGGTTAGATAGAGGTGTGGGGACTAGAAGGAAATCTCTCGATGGCGTCCGCATGCGGGATTGGGTACGAGCAAGTGTAGCGAGACACAGGAAGTACCCAGGTTCGAAGCCCTCATGGTGAGGTAAAACTCCTACCCCTTCCGATCTAACTATGTGTAGAATACAAAGTACAATTGCTCCTTGAGCTGTATGAACTAGCTACCTCTTCAATGCTTAGCCCTTTCTACGAGAGCCTTCCCCCTCCTTATATAGGCAGAGTGGCAATGGTCTTACTGGCCAGGCCGGCTGGGGGGTCCCACAGGAGGGCCCGAGCCAGCTGGTCATCTACAGTATCTGGTAGGGTATGTCATGTTGAAGTACATGTCGTGCGGGTCGTCGTGGATACAGTGAACACCGTGCGAGCCTGTCGTAAGCATCTGGCCACTGTGCCTACGTCACCTGCAAATTCTTTGGTATGGCCTCGTAGTTGTGGATCTTGTCGCTATACTAGGTCATATTGTGCACTGTCTACCACATCGGCATGTCCTCTTGATTGTATTAGGCTATGCCCGCATAGCTAGAACCGTGTCTTCCCGCCCTTCCTGGTTCCGGCTTTCGGCTGGTAGTCAGAAGGAAGTGCCTGCGTCTGGCTGCGATCTGCTAGCCAGACGTGAGCCGACTGTCCTTGTTCTTGTTTGGTTGGGGTACCCGGGGTTCATCCCCCCGACACTAGCCCCCGAGCATGCATGGATTTCTCCCTTAGGTGAAATGTCCACGCGCTCCCTCTTGCGTTTGAAATTTGTGTCCGGCTGTCGTCTGACGGTTACGCAACCCATGACGTCAGTTCTGACATTTGCCACGCACGCATGCACCATAATTGTGCTGCCGTGCGCAGCGTTGCGTCCCATCACACTTCGTGCATGTCGCCTCGGGAACCACCGCTTGCCGTTTCGGTTTCCAGCCAGGATCTTTTGCGCATTTGGTGCCAGCATAGGGGTTCTGGAGCAGTGGCGGAGGTGTGGCGTGGCATGGTGGGTGCCACGCGGCAGCGTAGACGGTTGCCCTCCAATGGGCTTAAATACCTCCCAGGGGAGCAGTTAGCCCCCTCCGTGCGTTGCGTTCGCATTTCCTCCTACGCCCTCTGTGCTTCCTCGATGCCTCTGTGCGCTCGTTGCCGGATATGCTGCACCACTCGTCTAGTATCATCAGCGACACGGGCCACCGTTGCTCAGCACCCACCACTACGGCCGACGAAGAAGTGATGGCGTTGGAGCGCGGAGCCTAGTGTGGGTATTCCGTGATGGATGATCACATCGCCAAGTACCGCGTGATGCGGGTGCTGTCGCCGGAGTCGGAGGTGAAGGTGCGGCTCGCACCGCCGGAGGTGAAGTCGCCACACCCCGAGGAGGGGGAGCGGATGATCTTCCTCTCCCACCTCGCACGCGGCTTCGCCCTGCCGGTGCACCCTTTCTTCTTTACATTCCTCATATTCTTCGATCTTCCCCTCCACCACCTCGGCGCCATCAACATTGGCACTGTCCCGCACTTTGCAGCCGTCTGCGAGTGCGACATCAGGATCTAGCCAGATCTCGAGCTCTTCTGCCGGCTATTCCGCGTCCAGCCGCAGGTCCAGTTCACCTAGGGCCCGCTGGTCGCCTGCGGCGGCACGCCGATCTGCTCCCGCTCGTAGACCGGCCACCCCAAGTTCAAGCTCCAGTACACGGTCTGACTATGGCAGCAGTCGTATTTTACGTCAGCAACGTCACTGAGGTCGACCGGATCAACCTATCGGCTTTCCGGGACATGGAGTCCAGCCAGGAGCATTGGGATGTGAAGATGTATGGTGACAAGGCGGAGACGGACACGATGCGGCACCGGATGCGATCCCTCATCACTGCCGGCCTAACCAGCTTAGACATCACGCTCAGCTAGATGTCCTGGCTAATGAAGCTATTGCAGCAGCGTGCCCACAAGATGTGCTTCTATTCTGGCCGGCTGGACCCCACCCGGTTGTCTCACCGCGATCCTCGCTACCACAACCTTAAGGAGTGGGTGTGGACTATCACGAAGGAGAGGCTGCCGGGGAACAGGAAGTTCGGGCATGCCCCGTACACCCGCGACAACAATGCTCCCCGAGTAAGTTCCTTGATCCGGTTGTAATATTTCATCTTGCGTCTTGTTTGTTTCATCCATCTAGTGCCTCATTCTCCTTTTGTGGGAGAACATCCCCAGCATCATCCGGGAAGAGGGCGAGTCCCCCTCTAGGACTTCACACCCGACCTCCTCGAGCCACGAGCACGCCGGTCTGGCGAGGAGTCAGATGGTGACGTTGACGTCTTCCCCAACCGGAACGACGAGTCATCCCATGACCCCCATGTGCGGGTTGAAGAGGAGGAGGAGGCCACCCTGGCTCCTGAGCCAACCCAGCGCTGAGCGGCGGATGGCGACTCCAGCCGGTCCGGCGCAGGGGTAAGCGGATCCAGCTGGCCCCCGGTGGAGGAGCCGCCCCCAAAAGGATCCGGACCGGTGCCCTGCCCCTGAGCCAGCTTGGCCGCAAGAAGGTGTCACCCCGGTGGTGCAGGGGTAAGGATTTTCCCTTGTCCTCTTGTATTGTGTTTCCTTCCCTTTTCTTCTTGCGTGATTTTTCTTCTTTCCTTTTCTTACTGGCTTTCCCTTCATCTTTGTAGCTCGCTTGTTTCTTTCGGTGCTGCCAGCCCAGCGCGGGCGCCGACTGGCTCGCTGTCCCGCATGCCGCCTACCGCTCTGGCTCCTACTGCCATAGCCACCCCTACTCCGACGTCTAGGGTTCCACGCTGCCGTCTTGTGCGGATCCGGCTACGGGAGCCGGGACCAAAGATGCTCCCCCGGCCACGATGGTCCAGCCGAACACCGTCGCGTCGAGCCCACAGAGTGGATGTGGCTCCTCCTCAGGAGCAGGGAGGGATGCTGCCAGCAAGGAGCTGGTGGTGGTCCAGGAGGACAACTCCGACGGCGAGCCGGGGGAGGATTGGTGCGTGGCGGTCCGCGAGGCAAAGGAGTCGCTAGCCCTCAATGCCATCGATGATGATCCCTCCTCCTCCGCCTCCCTTATGGATCTGGCCGCCACCTTGGAGTTGGCCGTGAAGGAGATCCGGTTGCTCGAAGCTTTGGCTAGGAGCAATGTAACATCCCAAAACATTAATCCAAGCTTATCAAGATCCAAATCCTCAAAATTAGGGTTAACAAAACTTTTCCATTTCAAAATATGAAAGCATTGATGTGTGTGTGCATTTAAATTAGGAGTTGTTTTGAATTGCCATGGTTCTGTGATTCATTACTTGTAAAATGATTCTTAGGTGAAATAAACATCACCTAAATCATTCCCAAACTTTTCCCAAAGAAAAACAACTCAAAATGAATAAATGAAGTGAATGGTCATTTTGGCCCAATTAACTATCATGCCTACTTTGGCTATTCCTAGTACTCAAAACTTAACAG
This sequence comes from Avena eriantha, assembly GCA_910589775.1. Classification (NCBI taxonomy): domain Eukaryota; kingdom Viridiplantae; phylum Streptophyta; class Magnoliopsida; order Poales; family Poaceae; genus Avena; species Avena eriantha. The sequence continues at coordinate 223,350,661 of OU342741.1, forward strand.
AAACATTTGTGGATCTTTACACCCCTTGCTAGTACACATAATGAGGTACCAAGGCCCACTTTATGATCTCCTAGAAACATTCAATCACTATTTTTAAATGGCATTTGAAAATTGAATCTATCTCATATGGGAAGATCCCACTATTTCAAAAAGCATCCAAATGAATTCAATTTTCAAAACCCAAGCACCCACAGAGTCTCAAGCTTAGTACTAGCACACCCATCAAAAAGAATTTTCTTGCGGCCATTTCATCAAACACCTTGTGGACAGATTTCAGACAAAACAAAATTCACTATTTTGAATAGTGTTCTGGCCAAACTTGTCTCCCATTTGACCCACATTTGCTCCCATTGTCCCCTCTTGATCAAACCAGGGCATAATCACCCCATCCCCTACCTCCTAGCAGCATGGCCATGCCAAGCCGAGCCCCACCTCGCCGGCCAACTTGCTCGCCGTCGCAGCCGACCACCTCCCCCTCTCTCTCCATGTCTAGCAGCTAGCCAGAACCACACCGCCGCCCACTGTCCCTTCCCCAAGCTAGGCCCAGCCATGGACCACCGAGAAAACCCCGCGCCTAGTGCCACCGCGCCATGCCAAGCCCGCGCTAGAGCGCCGCACCCGCTACGCGTGCACAAACCGCCGCTCGACCATAGCCTGCGCCCACCGCTTCGCCCCGACCCAGGGAGCATGACGTACACGCCCGTTCGCTGCCCAAAGACTAATAGCCACCGCTCGCCGTGGACACCGCCGCCGCTGCCGCTCAGAGCGCCAGCTCAGCCCGACCGCATACCACCGCCCCTAAGCCCATACTCAAGTCCTAGAGCACCGCCAGGAGGCCGCGCGTCGATCGCCGCTTGCAGCCATGCCACTAGCAGCCCGTAGCCATGTCGCCACCATCGCCTGCCCATCCCTCTCGGTCTCGCCGTCGAGCCTATAAAAGGAGGGTACCACCAGCCATTTGCAGCACACCACTCCACTCCCCTCACCTCACTAATCGTCCCACACATCTAGCCAGAGCACGGGGAGCAGTAGCTCGCCGGAATTGCACCAGAGCAGGCCACCTTTGGAGGAGAAGGGCGCCGCTGATTGCGACCACCCCCGGGGCTGCCTCAACCGTCCCTGAGCTCACCGTCGACCACCAGTTTGTTTGCCCGCCTCGACGTCGTCGCTGGAGCATTCATGTGTGTGTGCATTTAAATTAGGAGTTGTTTTGAATTGCCATGGTTCTATGATTCATTGCTTGTAAAATGATTCTTAGGTGAAATAAACATCACCTAAATCATTCCCAAACTTTTCCCAAAGAAAAACAACACAAAATGAATAAATGAAGTGAATGGTCATTTTGGCCAAATTAACTATCATGCCTACTTTGGCTATTCCTAGTACTCAAAACTTAACAGAAACATTTGTGGATATTTACACTCCTTGCTAGTACACATAACGAGGTACCAAGGCCCACTTTGTGATCTGCTAAAAACATTCAAACACTATTTTTAAATGGCATTTGAAAATTGAATCTATCTCATATGGGAAGATCCCACTATTTCAAAAACAATCCAAATGAACTCAATTTTCAAAACCCAAGCACCCACAGAATCTCAAGCTTAGTACTAGCACACACACCAAAAATCTTTTCAAAATTCAAAAAGAATTTCCTTGTGGCCATTTCATCAAACACCTTGTGGACAGATTTCAAACAAAACAGAATTCACTATTTTGAATAGTGTTCTGGCCAAACTTGTCTCCCATTTGACCCACATTTTCTCCCATTGTCCCCTCTTGATCAAACCAGGGCATAATCACCCAATCCTCTACCTCCTAGCAGCATGGCCATGCCAAGTCGTGCCCACCTCGCCGGCCAACTTGGTCGCCGTCGCAGCAGACCACCTCCCCCTCTCTCTCCATGTCTAGCAGCTAGCCAGCACCTCAACGCTGCCCACTGTCCCTTCCCCAAGCTAGGACTAGCCGTGGAACACCGAGAAAACCCCGCGCCCAGTGCCACCGCGCCATGACGAGCACGCGCCAGAGCGCGGCACCCGGCACGCGTGCACAAACCGCCACTCGACCATAGCTCGCACCCACCGCTTTGCCACGACCTAGGGAGCACGACGGACATGCCCGCTCGCCACCCAACGCCTCACAGCCACCGCTCGCCGTGGACACAGCCGCCTCTACCGCTTAGAGCACCAGCTCATCCTGACCGCATACCACCGCCCCTAAGCCCGCATTCAAGTCCTAGAGCACTGCCAGGAGACCGCACGTCGATCGCCGCACGCAGCCATGCCGCTAGTAGCCCGTAGCCATGTCGCCACCGTCGCCTGCCCATCCCTCTCGGTCTCGCCGTCGAGCCTATAAAAAGAGGGCACCCCCAGCAGTTTGCAGCACACCACTCCACTCCCCTCACCTCACTGATCGTCCCACACATCTAGCTGGAGCACGGGGAGCAGCAGCTCACCGGAATTGCACCAGAGCAGGCCACCTCTGGAGGAGAAGGGCGTCGCTGATTGCGACCACCCCCGGAGCTGCCTCGACCGTCCCTGAGCTCGCCGTCGACCACCAGTTCGTTTGCCCGCCTCGTCGTCGTCGCTGGAGCCATGGTACGGCCCCTATGAACCCCCACCGAGCCGCTAGGGTTAGAGCTCGCCGGCGACAGGTCCATCGTCGACGACAATCCACAGCTGTTGATCCCCACTCTAATCCAACGTCCCACAGTTCCACGTACCGCTTCGCGTGTTATGAGCCACTGACTGGTGGACCCCCTGTTAGTTAAGCCCCATGCTGTGGAGTGACACTGGGCCGGCCTGTTAGCGTTTCCCGCGTGACCCAGTTAGTTTGAAATAGGATTTTCCTATTTATTATAAACTTAGTTCTGTCTCTGGGTTTGAAAATCAATTCAGAGAGATTTACAAATCCAAATTGGATGAAACCAATTTTTCCTAAAAGGTATTGAAATGATCTATCCAATCCCATTGGAATTAATTCAATTAGAGTTATAGATCTCTCCTAGTAAAAATAACAATACATAAGCATTTGCACCTTGCAATATTTTTATAAAATCAACCAAGAAAGATTTTGAGTTGATTCAAACTATCCAAAATCACATTTCACCAGATCTATCTGAATATGTAATAATATTAATGTTTACATGTAGTGAATTTGGACTAGTACCAAAATAATGCTATATAGGCATTTCTAGTCACTTTAAATCATTAAATAATGAACTTAAACCAAAGTAATTATTATCCAACCCTTAACTCACATTCCCACATGTTAGAATATGTGGTGATTACATGTGTCCACATGATCCCATATTTTAAGTGGTGGATATTAAATCTTAGTTAATTTTTCAATGAGTAGAAATTACTTTTCTAAATTAAAAGGAGTGAAACTATTGAGTTAAACTTGTGATGCTTGTGATGATAATAGATCATCAAAGGTGTGCCTTAGAATGCTAACTAGACTAGTTAAGTATTTTGTGGTGATTGTGTACTCCGTATGTATTTATAGACGATAGTACCGACCAAGCTTTCGAGGAGGAGGAGTTCTACCAAGAAGAAGAAGAAGAAAACTTCAACCACTGCACCAACCAAGGCAAGCTATTGTAGCAAACTAGAATTAATCTAGTTAACTTGATCCCATATGCCATAGGCATGCTTGAGTCCTATCACTTTGACTATTAGTTACCCCAAGTCTTATTTACAAGCTTTACTTCCTTTACTTTACCCAAAGTTCTTTACTTGTTTTTGAAGGTAGCATAAAGAGTATAAAACTTGGCCTATTTAGATAAGCCTTAGATGTCATTCTATGGCATGAGATTGAACCCATCTTTCCCACCTTAGTGAACACTCTTAACTTAGTAGTTTAGAGTAGATAAAAAACTTGAGTCACTTTAGATGGGAATACTTGGTGAAAAGGAATTGTGAAAACCTTAGAATGATGAGTCATTCTATTGAAATGTTTTGACCTATGTTGAGAAACACAAATGGTTTATGATGATGAAAATGATGAGGCATGAGCCTTAACCCTTTTATAAAACTGATGGTTGGATTCGGATCCGATACCATTCCAAATTTACCGTACAACCAGACTACCTGAATTGGGTAAGGCTTAGCTGGAAATTTATATGCATTAGTATTAGTTTCCTCGCGGGAGAGGTTTGAGCTGAGGCTACCTCTCTGTGTTGTCCACCTATGTAGTGCCCAAGATGACTGATGGTCATGGTTGGGAGGCCATGCTCATAGGAGAGGTGCTTATACTAGGGTGTGTAAAGGGAAGGTTATGTTTGATTATCTGCATACTTAGTATGATGATTCGGGGTTATCCCCGACAGACGTATCGAATCTTGTGGTGAAAGTGTACCACCTCTGTAGAGTGTCAAACTATTCGAATAGCCGCGTCCACGGTTATGGACAGTTGGAATGGCCATACTGTTTCGTTGTCAGATGTTTTCAAAATGACTTATGAAAGAAATGATGAATCTTGACTTGACCACAACATGGTTGTGTTAGGACAATAACTTCCCCACTTATGTGATTCTAGAACTTTATTTTATCTTTCTTTGCTTCTGAACTCAGCTTAGGTTTCAAACTTAACCTTATAGTTAAACATAGAGTTAACACTTTAACTTAGAACTATAGTACTTGTTAGTGGTAGTATGCGAGTACTTAAAGAGTACTCATGGCTTTTTTCCCTGGCTATTCTCATGGCCAGACTATGAAGGAGACTACCAAGATGATGGCCAGCAGGGCGGCTATGATAACTAGGACTATCTACCTTCGTCAGCATTGCCTATGCCCCTGAAGATGGACCCCACCGCTACGCTTATCTTTTATTTCCGCTGTTGTTGTATTAAGACTAGATCATGAGATCCTTATTTGTGTAAGACCTTATGTATAGTTTGTAATGGATGATGTACTGTGATATCCAATCCGTTATGTCTCGCAAAAATGGTAATCCTGGGATTGTGAGGTATGGCAGAACGGGCATTTGGGATTAAAAATCCGGGTGTTGACAAGTTGGTATCAGAGCCATCCTGACCATAGGAGACCCTAGTTAGAATGGACTTCCAAACAAAAACTTAGTTTCAAAATAAAAGTGAGTATTTATGAAAAACTATCCCTTCTCTTACCCCTGGGAATTCTTTCTTTCTGAAAAATTCATGTTCCTCAAAATACTTACATTACTACTTAAAATTTGACACACTTGATCACTTCACTAACTTCCTCATCCTTAATTCTTGTAGATGGAGACTCAGTTCGGCAAGTTCTACCAGTTGGGAAACGGAGGTCAGCTGATCTTCGAGAGGGATCTGGATTCACTGTCAGATTTACTGGGACGCCCACACCCAGAGTTTCTTGGAGCTCAACTTCCTGGACCCCCAGGAGGAGACTTACAGTGGCTAGTCACCACTGATCTTAGAGGATGTATCGAAGCACCAACTTCTAGGAGATTTCAGTTCTCCGTGAGAGAGAACAACTAGCTAGATGGATTAGCCAGGGCAATGCATGAAGCACTAGCATGTCTATGTGCCCTCAGCGTCAACCAACTCCAAGGAACCCGTTTTGTTCACTATGCAAGACGTGACTTCATGGGAATGCCGATGGAGATGCCAGGTCACCTAGAGTTAAGGCGTCAAGTGGAGAATCTTGACTTCTTGCTGCACGACAGACAACAGGAACTGGACAATGCTAGGGAGTTAGCCAACCAGAACCGTGCCATTACCGACCAAGAGGCCCAGACTTTCGCACTGCTCGTCCAGGATCGCCAGTCTCTTCGCCGCCAGCGTGCGAAGAAGGATCACACCATCGCCCGTCTTCGCAAGAAGGTGGCCAACCTCGAGAAGACCGTCAAGGAGCTGGAAGCTCAGCTTGCCGCAAATGAGGAAGAAGAGGAGGGTGAAGACATCTAGGGGACATGGATCCTTACCTCAGCATCGATGATGACTTTCTAGAGGAGGATGCCGTGGACTTCTACACTGATGATGAGGACTCTGACTTCACCGACGATGAGTAGATGCACTAGAGCACTATCGTAGCATGAGATGTATCGGTCCCACTGTATCGTAGCTTGCTGAATGGTTCTTCAAACCATCTGCTTTCCTTTTATTGTTGTGGTGTGTGTTCTATCGTGTGCTTGTTTGCATGAATGAAAATGATGTTAGTTGAAAAACCTGAGTTTAACTCAACGTCTTAGGTTTGAAACCAAAACCATGAACCTTAGAATTTCCCTCTTACCCCTTTATCTACCTCAATCTTCAGATGACTCGTGGAAACCAAGGAGGGAGCAGCTCGTCGCAAGACCCAATGCTGCAGATCTTGCAGAATCTCATCGCAGACCATGAAGCAAGCAGGGCAGAGCGCCAAGCCAACTTAGAAACACTTCAATAGATCTCCTAGATGGCTCTCAACAACCAAGGGCATGGAAATCAGGATCACCAGGGATCCAAACTCAAAAAAAATTTGAACACTAATCCCCTAATCTTCAACCAATCTCAAAACGCATTAGATGCTGATGACTGGTTATAGACCATGGAAAACAACTTGGAAGTTGCAAGAGTTGATGAAAATGAGAAAGTTCTCTTCGCCACCCACTATCTGGCAGGAGATGCAGGAGCTTGGTGGAATAGTATCCGCAACATGAACCATGGTCAAGTGATGACATGGGAAGCATTCAAGGTCAAGTTCAACCGCACCCACGTGCCGCAAGATCTAGTCAACAGGATGAGAGATGAATTCTGCGAATTGATGCAAGGGAGAATGACTGTGGTAGAATACTGTGACAGGTTCCTATCACTTCCCAGATATGCACCTGATGAGATCAACACGTAGGTGAAGAAGAAGGAGAGATTCCTGAACGGACTGCATAATGAGATGCAGACTGTCCTCGTCAACATCCGTTTCAAGGATCTCGAAGAGCTAGTTGACTCCACCATTCAGATGGAAGGGAAGATTAACCAAGCAAACGACAACCGCAAGCGTCGTATGATGCAGCAATGCGGATCCAGCAGTCACCAGAAGTACCGTCCCAACCCCTCATCGGGATATGCACCAAGGAACAACCGACCCCTAACGTCTCGCCCAAGCTACCCCAACCTAGCGGAGGCAATGGGAAGTCCGGAGGAAACAATCACAACTCCGGCAATGCCAACAATTTCAACCGTGCACCTCCCAAGAACAACAACAACAACGCTGCACCCATAACTGGCAGCAATGCTGTGCCTGTCGCAGTCAAGGACAAGTCCCAGATCACCTGTTTCGAGTGTGGAGTGAAGGGTAACTATTCCAATGAGTGTCCCAAGAAGACTGCCGCCAATGCCAATGTGAATGCCCCAGCTCAGTAGGAGCGTCGTGTTCAACCAGGAAGAAGATTTGCCCCAGGGAACCCTCATAACCGCAACGGTCATCTCTTCCACGTGAACGCCGAAGAAGCCCAGGAAGCGCTAGATGTAGTGCTGGGTATGTTTTCTGTCAACTCAGTTTTAGCAAGAGTGTTGTTTTATTCGGGATCATCGCATTCATTTGTCACCGAAGAATTTGCATGCACTAGTAAGATTCACCCAACCAACCTGAAGCATGTCATGATAGTTCAAATCCCCGGTTCAACAACCAAAGGTAGAAAAATTTGCAAAGTTGTACCTATCAGAATACATAGGATAGATTTTTATGCCAACCTAATTGTACTTGGAACCAAAGGATTGGAAGTAGTACTAGGTATGGACTGGATGTAAAGGCATAAAGGACTGATAGACTGTGCTAAAAAGCCATCACCATGACCAGTAGCTCTGGAGTCATAGTAGAGCATATATATCTGAAACCTTACCCCGTCAATTCAAGTGCAACAAGAGCCTAGCCCTACCCACCATAGACCAAGTCAGAGTAGTCTGTGAATACCCTGACGTATTCCCGGATGAATTGGCAGGTATGCCCCCGTATAGGGATATTGAGTTCATCATCGAACTAATCCCCGGAACCGGACCCATAGCCCAGAGACCCTATAGCATGAACCCCTCAGAGTTAGTGGAACTGAAGAAGCAGTTGGATGCCATGTTAGCAAAAGGCATGATTCAACCAAGTGCATCACCATGGAGATCACCAGTGTTATTCGTCGACAATAAAGATGGAGGCAATCGTTTGTGCACAGATTACAAAAAGTTGAATGACGTCACCATCAAAAACAAGTACCCCTTGCCGAAGATAGAGGATCTATTTGATCAGTTGACTGGAGCCTAGGTATTCTCAAAGATTGATCTTAGGACTAGTTATCACCAACTTAAGATTTGTGTAACGGATATTCCAAAAACCGCCTTTACTACTCGCTATGGTTTATACGAGTATACGGTTATGTCTTTTCGATTAACCAATGCCCCTGCTTATTTCATGAATCTCATGAATAAGATCTTTATGAATTTCCTAGATAAGTTTGTAGTTGTGTTTATCGACGACATCCTTATCTACTCCAAGTCAGAAGAAGAGCATGAGCAACATATGCGAATCATCCTAGAAACCCTCAGATAGCAGCAGTTATATGCCAAGTTCAGCAAGTGTGAGTTTTGGCTGAAAGAAGTGGGATTCCTAGGACATATTGTGTCTGCTGGAGGAGTCTCTGTTGATCTCGCCAGGATCAAAGATGTCGAAGAATGGGAAGCTCCAACCACTCAAACCAAAGTCCGTGCCTTTCTTGGATTAGCGGGATACTACCGCAAGTTCGTAGAAGGATTCTCGAGCATAGCCCGACCCATGACCCAATTGCTGAAGAAGGACAAGAAGTTTGAATGGACAGACAAATGTAAAGCCAGTTTTCAGGAGCCGAAGAAGAGATTGATATCATCCCCAAGAGTGGTCATGCCAGACATCAAGAAGTCGTTTCATGTGTACTGTGATGCATCCAAGATTGGTCTAGGATGTGTTGATGCAAGAAGGCAAAGTCATCGCATATCTGTCTCGACAACTGAAGCAACATGAGCAGAACTATCCGACCCATGATCTTGAGCTAGCAGATGTGGTTCTAGCATTAAAGACATGGCGTCATTATCTGATGGGTAATCGCTGTGAGGTTTACTCAGCTCACAAGAGATTAAAGTATATCTTCACTCGGAAGGAGCTGAATATGAGGCAACTGAGATGGATACAGTTAATCAAGGATTATGACCTTGACATTAACTATCACCCCGGCAATGCCAATGTGGTAGCGGATGCTCTTAGTAGATTGCCGTGTAGGCTAAACACCATGATCAAGGAGAAGCAGCCAAGTTTGTATGAAGAGTTGGAGCAGTTCAGAACTGAACTAGTTAGCAAAGGATTTTTAGCTAGCATTGAACTTCAACCCACTTTGATTAGCCAAATCAAGGAAGCCCAGAAGGGGAATGTAAGTATCGACAGAATCAAACGTCGTATTGGTACAGGAAAGGTATCTGGATTCACGGAAGACGAAGAAGGAGTACTGTGGTACAAGGGACGTATCTGTGTGCCAGCAGATTCGGAGCTGAAGTAAGTTATCATGAAGGAAGCTCATGATACTCTTTATTCTATCCACCCCGGAGGAACGAAGATGTATCAGGATTTGAAGGAGCAATTTTGGTGGCACAAGATGAAGAGAGAAATCGGAAGCAACATCGCCAAGTGTGACATCTGTCAAAGAGTCAAAGTAGAGCATCAGAGGCCTGCAGGACTGTTGCAACCATTGCAGATTCCGGAATGGAAATGGGATTCCGTCGGAATGGACTTTATCACCGGTTTGGCTACTTCTAGTAGGGGAAATGACTCAATCTGGGTTATAGTTGATAGACTGTCCAAGGTAGCCCACTTTATACCTGTCAAGACTACCTACCAGAGTGCAAAACTAGCAGTGCTGTATATTGCTAGGATTGTTAGTCTGCATGGAACCCCCAAGATCATTGTATCAGATCGAGGAACTCAGTTTACCTCAAGATTTTGGCAGAAATTCCAAGAAGGATTGGGAACCAAGTGGAACTTCAGTACCGCTTATCACCTGCAAACTGATGGACAGACTGAGAGAGTCAACCAGATCTTAGAGGATATGCTTAGAGCTTGTGTGTTGGAATACGGATCAAAATGGGAAGACTGCCTGCCTTTCGCAGAATTCTCATATAACAATAGTTACCAAGCTAGTTTGCAGATGGCACCATTTGAATTCATATACGGAAGGAAGTATTGTACCCCTTTGAATTGGTCGCAAGTAGGAGAGAGTCAAATCTTTGGACCCGACATTCTCCGAGAAGCCGACGAGAAGGTTCACAAAGTCCGTGAGCACCTCAAGACCGCCCAATCCAGATAGAAGAGTTATACTGACAAGCGAAGGAGAGACCTGACTTTCAATGTCGGAGATTTTGTGTATCTCAAGGTTTCACCATTGAAGGGAACTGAATGCTTTAGTCTGAAAGGAAAGTTAGCCCAAAGATATATCGAGCCATTCAAGATTCTGAATCGTCGAGGAGAAGTATCGTACCAACTAGAACTACCTGAAGAGATGTCAGCCATCCACAATGTGTTCCATATCTGGTTACTTCCCGAATGTTTGGAAGTGCCCGAGAAGACCGAAGTTTTCAAGAACATCGATCACAGAGCTATGGAGATCAACAATGACCTGACATATCAGGAAGTACCCATCCATATCTTAGAAGAAGCCTACAGAACCACCAGGACCAGGAGCATCAAGTTTCTCAAAATTCAGTGGAGCAACCATACCGAGGAGGAAGCCACTTGGGAGCACGAAGATTACATTAGGACAGAGTTCCCAAATCTCTTTAGTTCGTAGTTTTCTTTGTAAATATCGGGAGAAATTTTGTTTAAGGGGGGAAGGTTTCTAACATCCCAAAACTTTAATCCAAGCTTATCAAGATCCAAATCGTCAAAATTAGGGTTAACAAAAACTTTTCCATTTCAAAATATGAGAGCATTCATGTGTGTGTGCATTTAAATTAGGAGTTGTTTTGAATTGCCATGGTTCTATGATTCATTGCTTGTAAAATGATTCTTAGGTGAAATAAACATCACCTAAATCATTCCCAAACTTTTCCCAAAGAAAAACAACACAAAATGAATAAATGAAGTGAATGGTCACTTTGGCCAAATTAACTATCATGCCTACTTTGGCTATTCCTAGTACTCAAAACTTAACAGAAACATTTGTGGATATTTACACTCCTTGCTAGTACACATAACGAGGTACCAAGGCCCACTTTGTGATCTGCTAAAAACATTCAAACACTATTTTTAAATGGCATTTGAAAATTGAATCTATCTCATATGGGAAGATCCCACTATTTCAAAAACAATCCAAATGAACTCAATTTTCAAAACCCAAGCACCCACAGAATCTCAAGCTTAGTACTAGCACACCCACCAAAAATCTTTTCAAAATTCAAAAAGAATTTCCTTGTGGCCATTTCATCAAACACCTTGTGGACAGATTTCAAACAAAACAAAATTCACTATTTTGAATAGTGTTCTGGCCAAACTTGTCTCCCATTTGACCCACATTTTCTCCCATTGTCCCCTCTTGATCAAACCAGGGCAGAATCACCCAATCCTCTACCTCCTAGCAGCATGGCCATGCCAAGTCGTGCCCACCTCGACGGCCAACTTGGTCGCCGTCGCAGCAGACCACCTCCCCCTCTCTCTCCATGTCTAGCAGCTAGCCAGCACCTCAACGCTGCCCACTGTCCCTTCCCCAAGCTAGGACTAGCCGTGGAACACCGAGAAAACCCCGCGCCTAGTGCCACCGCGCCATGACGAGCACGCGCCAGAGAGCGGCACCCGGCACGCGTGCACAAACCACCACTCGACCACAGCTCGCACCCACCGCTTCGCCACGACCTAGGGAACACGACGGACATGCCCGCTCGCCACCCAACGCCTCACAGCCCCCGCTCGCCGTGGACACAGCCGCCTCTACCGCTTAGAGCACCAGCTCATCCTGACCGCATACCACCGCCCCTAAGCCCGCATTCAAGTCCTAGAGCACCGCCAGGAGACCGCGCGTCGATCGCCGCACGCAGCCATGCCGCTAGTAGCCCGTAGCCATGTGGGCACCGTCGCCTGCCCATCCCTCTCGGTCTCGCCGTCGAGCCTATAAAAAGAGGGCACCCCCAGCAGTTTGCAGCACACCACTCCACTCCCCTCACCTCACTGATCGTCCCACACATCTAGCTGGAGCACGGGGAGCAGCAGCTCACCGGAATTGCACCAGAGCAGGCCACCTCTGGAGGAGAAGGGTGCCGCTGATTGCGACCACCCCCGGAGCTGCCTCGACCGTCCCTGAGCTCGCCGTCGACCACCAGTTCGTTTGCCCGCCTCGTCGTCGTCGCTGGAGCCATGGTACGGCCCCTATGAACCCCCACCGAGCCGCTAGGGTTAGAGCTCGCCGGCGACAGGTCCATCGTCGACGACAATCCACAGCTGTTGATCCCCACTCTAATCCAACGTCCCACAGTGCCACGTACCGCTTCGCGCGTTATGAGCCACTGACTGGTGGACCTCCTGTCAGTTAAGCCCCATGCTGTGGAGTGACACTGGGCCGGCCTGTTAGCGTTTCCCGCGTGACCCAGTTAGTTTGAAATAGGATTTTCCTATTTATTATAAACTTAGTTCTGTCTCTGGGTTTGAAAATCAATTCAGAGAGATTTACAAATCCAAATTGGATGAAACCAATTTTTCCTAAAAGGTATTGAAATGATCTATCCAAGCCCGTTGGAATTAATTCAATTAGAGTTATAGATCTCTCCTAGTAAAAATAACAATACATAAGCATTTGCACCTTGCAATATTTTTATAAAATCAACCAAGAAAGATTTTGAGTTGATTCCAACTCTCCAAAATCACATTTCACCAGATCTATCTGAATATGTAATAATATTAAGGTTTACATGTAGTGAATTTGGACTAGTACCAAAATAATGCTATATAGGCATTTCTAGTCACCTTAAATCATTAAATAATGAACTTAAACCAAAGTAATTATTATCCAACCCTTAACTCACATTCCCACATGTTAGAATATGTGGTGATTACATGTGTCCACATGATCCCATATTTTAAGTGGTGAATATTAAATCTTAGTTAATTTTTCAATGAGTAGAAATTACTTTTCTAAATTAAAAGGAGTGAAACTATTGAATTAAACTTGTGATGCTTGTGATGATAATAGATCATCAAAGGTGTTCCTTAGAATGCTAACTAGACTAGTTAAGTATTGTGTGGTGATTGTGTACTCCGTATGTATTTATAGACGATAGTACCGACCAAGCTTTCGAGGAGGAGGAGTTCTACCAAGAAGAAGAAGAAGAAAACTTCAACCACTGCACCAACCAAGGCAAGCTATTGTAGCAAACTAGAATTAATCTAGTTAACTTGATCCCATATGCCATAGGCATGCTTGAGTCCTATCACTTTGACTATTAGTTACCCCAAGTCTTATTTACAAGCTTTACTTCCTTTACTTTACCCAAAGTTCTTTACTTGTTTTTGAAGGTAGCATAAAGAGTATAAAACTTGGCCTATTTAGATAAGCCTTAGATGTCATTCTATGGCATGAGATTGAACCCATCTTTCCCACCTTAGTGAACACTCTTAACTTAGTAGTTTAGAGTAGATAAAAAACTTGAGTCACTTTAGATGGGAATACTTGGTGAAAAGGAATTGTGAAAACCTTAGAATGATGAGTCATTCTATTGAAATGTTTTGACCTATGTTGAGAAACACAAATGGTTTATGATGATGAAAATGATGAGGCATGAGCCTTAACCCTTTTATAAAACTGATGGTTGGATTCGGATCCGATACCATTCCAAATTTACCGTACAACCAGACTACCTGAATTGGGTAAGGCTTAGCTGGAAATTTATATGCATTAGTATTAGTTTCCTCGCGGGAGAGGTTTGAGCTGAGGCTACCTCTCTGTGTTGTCCACCTATGTAGTGCCCAAGATGACTGATGGTCATGGTTGGGAGGCCATGCTCATAGGAGAGGTGCTTATACTAGGGTGTGTAACGGGAAGGTTATGTTTGATTATCTGCATACTAAGTATGATGATTCGGGGTTATCCCCGACAGACGTATCGAATCTTGTGGTGAAAGTGTACTACCTCTGCAGAGTGTCAAACTATTCGAATAGCCGCGTCAGCGGTTATGGACAGTTGGAATGGCCATACTGTTTCGTTGTGAGATGTTTTCTAATTGACTTATGAAAGAAATGTTGAATCTTGACTTGACCACAATAGGGTTGTGTTAGGACAAAAACTTCCGCACTTATGTGATTCTAGAACTTTATTTTATCTTTCTTTTCTTCTGAACTCAGATTAGGTTTCAAACTTAACCTTATAGTTAAACATAGAGTTAGTACTTTAACTTAGAACTATAGTACTTGTTAGTGGTAGTTTGCGAGTACTTAAAGAGGACTCATGGCTTTTGTCCCTGGCTATTCTCATGGCCAGACTATAAAGGAGACTACCGAGATGATGGCCAGCAAGACGGCTATGATAACTAGGACTATCTGCCTTCGTCAGCATTGCCTGTGCCTTTGAAGATGGACCCCACTGCTACACTTATCTTTTATTTCCGATGCTTGTTCTATTAAGACTGGATCATGAGATCCTTATTTGTGTAAGACCTTATGTATAGTTTGTAATGGATGATGTACTGTGATATCTAATCCGTTATGTCTCGCAAAAATGGTAATCCTGGGATTGCGAGGTATGGCATAACGGGCATCTGGGATTAAAAATCCGGGTGTTGACAAGCAACCGGTCGCTGGAGCAGAATCTTGCCGCCGCGAACGACACTTCCCAGAGTAAGTCCTTTTACTCGGTTTTTCCTTCTCTTTCTCTCCCTTTTTTTGGCTGATAGCCAGTTTCTTGTAGCCATCATGGTATGCGCTCAGCGGAAGATCGACCGCCTGACCAAGGCGAACGATCGCCTGACCAAGTCTAACTCCTCCCTTTGGCTCCAAAACAAGGAGTGGCACTCTAAGACGGACCGGCTGGAGGCCACCATCAAGGAGCGCGACTCCGCCCTCTCCAGCCAGGCCCAGGCCTTTGATCACCTCGATGCCCAGAGCAAAGACTAGGATAAGGCGATCAAACGGCTGGGGGAGCGGGAGAAGACCCTCCTGGACAAGCTGATGCATATCGGCCGTACCGCCAAAGGTAAGCTCTTTTTGCTGACTACTTTTTTTGTCCGGATCCGGTAGCCAGACCTGACTTGCTTTTCTGACAACTTTTTATCTAGACATAGACTTGCTGGCCTACAACCGGCTCTAAGAGAAATGGCCGGGGGAGCAACCAACCTCTCATGGGTTGGTTTCCCTTCTTGGCGAGGATGTCGCTGAGCTACGGAAGGCGACTCACGCGGTCTTTGACTTCCTGTGGCCGTATGCGGTCATGCGGAGATGATCGCCCATCTTGCGATGAAGTTCATGGAGGTGTTGGCTACCATCGACCGGTTGAGGGACTTAGCGGCGCAAGCTGTAGTGGTGATGGCCCTGGCATTTATGTTGTCTTGCTACAAGGACGCACGCATCGAGAAGATCGACGGACGCTCCCGCGCCATCGCCGACCTTGCCGCCATCTACCAGGCTCACCCCGAAATCCGCTTCCGCCATCAAGATTTCCGGCTACTCCGACATCGATGAAGTCCTCACTGACTCGGAGTTCACCGGGACACCGGAGACGGAGGTCGAGCCGAAGCCATAGCTGGAAGGTGGAGATGTCGGAGACAGAACCTCTAGCGCGCCTCCACCGCCTCCCAAAGCAAAGGTTAGCCAAGATTAGCCGCATGGAAAGGGCCCCGCCGCCAAGATTTGATCCCCTGGATGTCAGGTGAATTTTGTAATATTTTATGTCTGTTGTACTTGTCATGTGTGGCAACTTATGGGATCTTTGACTCCTTTTATCTTAATATGTTGCTAGCTTGTTTCCATTTTTTCCTTGTGATCTTCAGAATTTTGACGATTTTCTCTTTTTCCAGTTACATTTGCCCGGCTATCTTCGTCTGGCTAAACTCATTTAGCTGGATGGCTACCAATTCTAGTGGGGGCGCGCCAGCGACCCACTAGTGTAACCCCCAAGATTCAGAGTTCTTGGTGAAGACAAGGACTTCGAATCTTATTCTTCTTTGTTTCCTTTAAACTCTTAGTTTCTTCCGGTTGGACGCCTCTAGCCGGCTAGCCTGACCTTACTTGGACTGGTTAACCACAACGAACAGTGGGGGCACGCCAGCGGAACCACTGGGTGTAGCCCCCGAGAATCAGAGTAGTTTGAAAATATAAGTGCTTTGAATCTTCTCTTCTTTTCTTGCCCTTGCCCTCACCTGGGCCTGAACATCCATCTAAACCCCTTTTAGCCAGTCATAACTACATGATTCCACTGGGAGCGCGTGAGCGCATCTAGTGGGTGTATCCCCTGAAATTCAGAGAGCTTGATGAAGGCAAGGACTTCAAATCTTCTCTCATTTTGATGACCGACTCATTCTAGGTGTGCAAAACAAACGCATATATAGGTTCGTTGTTAATATGTCAGTTGGTTAATGTGTTTCTTATTAGCCGAATAATAGCTTTGACTTTTTCGAAAACTAGCTTGCGCTTCTCTGGACACTTAGTCGTTTTCATGTGTGCTCTGATGTTTATGATGCGTCCTTGTTAGGAAGCCGGGTTGCAGTCTGCAGCCGGAATCGAAGGGAGATGACAATGGCACGGTACTAGAGGCTCAACAGAAAGATAATCCGTACTATTCGATATGTCGTATCTTTTCGCCGTTTTTCATGTGGGATGCCTCGGGCTTTTCCTCTTGCTAGCCGGACAACCGTGTTGCGGTCTGTAGCTGAGACGGAGAGTGGGCCTCTGACACTATCGCACACTACTTAGTCAGTTTATAGAATTAGTAGGCCGAGCCAACTGGCAAGCCCCCGGGTAGGGGTTGCTGGAGCTGGAAAAACTGAACCGAAAAAGAACATATGCAAATTTCTGGCAAGGAGCCCCCGGGTGTCTCCCGGGGTTCCATATTTTTCATTCATAGAGTTTGCGGGATACATACACAGTCAGCCGACTAGGTGTAAAACAGATGGAGTAGGACCGCGTTCCAGGGGCGCTCTGTCTCCTCGTCCGACTTGTCCATCTTGTTCTTGCACGGCTGCTGCGTGTTGGTGAGGTACTAGGAATTTTTGTGCAGTGCCCGGCTGATAATGAAGGGGCCCTCCGAAGGCGACGACAGCTTGTGCGTGCCCTTCATGTCCTCCACCATCCGGAGAACTAGAATGCCCTCACGGAACGCGACGGGTTGAATCCGGCTCGAATGGTAGTGATGCAGGCGTTGCTAGTATATGGTCGATCTAGACAGTGCCAACTCGCGGGCCTCCTCGAGGAGGTCCACATCTTCCTCCCTTGCCTCTTTGTTGGCCTTCTCTTCATAGAGGAGCTTGTTGGGTGAGTCGAACTCCATGTCCGTGGAGAGGACGTCTTCCTAGCCGTAGACGAGGAAGAACAGGGTGAAGCCAGTTGATTTGTTTGGGGTGGTGCGGAGGCTCCACAGCATTGCCGGCAGTTCTTTTATCTAGCATCCGGGTGACCACTACAAAGGCTCGATGAGGCGCGGCTTGATGCCGGCTAGCACTAGGCTGTTTGACCTTTCGACTTGCCCATTGGTCTGCGGGTGTGCGACAGATGCGAGGTCTAGACGGATACCCTTGTTGCTGCAGAACCAGGCGAAGTCCCCCTTGGCGAAGTTCATGCTGTTGGGCCATGCAGAGAAAAACAAAACATTTTCCTAGGCGGTGATCCCAAGATCCAGCTCAGGTAGAAGGCCACGAGGATTACCACTAGGCGCCCAGTTGTGGAATTGATGAAGCACGTCGCTTGATGCAGTGCAGTCCTCACGATCCGTTCCTGTTCCACGCCTCACGATCCATTCCGGTTCCATGATCGTCGAAGTGCTTAACGTACAACACCTCCGCCGGTATCCACACATACGAGGAGGAGCGCCGGCAATGGACTGCTAGGTCCCGTACGGTGGCGATAGGATGGACTGGACTGGAGCTAGGCTTTCCAACACATGGAGTGACCTAACCGTGTGCTCTAAGCACCTGCGCCCCAGCTTATATAGCGAGTGAAAGTGGGCTCCACTCACTTGTGGCCCATTCACTAAAAAGCCTATATTAGCCACTTCAAGTCTCACTTGCTGACTAACTCCATGTCTCTATTTGGGTCCAACCCAAATAGATTTCCTGTTTGGGTCTAACCCAAACTTGCTCCCGCTCTTAAGTGTGTGACCCGACAGGCTCATGGTAACCCGGACACGATTCTGAGTCTCACTCGTGATCGATCAGTTGGTAGCGTCTCCTAGCAGAATGTGCCAACTCCCAAGTACCAAAGAGTCATGACGACATGCCTTTCAATGCGACTTTCGTCTGAGTCCCTTTTGCCTCACGATATACCTTGTCGGACTATAGGCGAATGATCGTCATCCCTTAAATAGTCCGACTCTCTTTCTCGATCCGAGATAAGTGATTCATCCGACTAACTCTTAGTCGGCTGCCTCGGTTAACACTTGATAAGAGAATCATATCTTCCGAGAGGGCCCACAGAATATCTCTCCAGATGAAGGGGCAAAATCCCATCTCGGTTATTCACATCACGCAGCTTGATTCTCAGTCGACCCGAACTCCGCCTTTATAACTGCCAAGTGACGGAACAACGTTTGATAGAACCTAAGTCGGTGATCCTCAACTCGGATTGTGCAATAACCTCAGGTCTAAGGATTCCATTGATTGAGATATGAAAATGACGACTTGTTCGTTGCATCTCAATATGGGTCAGTCCGACTCGCTAAACTCTTTAGCCGAATCCGTGTAAGTCGGAATAGCATCTCCAAGCCCATGACAAGTGGAACCTAGTCATCTGCCGACTTTCACATTGGTCTAAGTTGTGTGTCCAGCACAACCTCAATGCCCAAGGACAATTAGTATGAACAACATGAATATATAGTTCCACAATCAAATCACATATTCGATGATACATATCAATAGTTCATACATGGACCATAACCTTATGAATACATTGGGAATAACATCATACATGATTGCCTCTAGGGCATATTCCCAATAGTCTCCCACTTGCACTAGAGTCAATCATCCGACATCACATGTCTAGGCATCTAATTCCCATAGCTCTCAGGTGCGCCTCATGCTTTGGCTGTGGAAGTGGCTTTGTCAACGGATCCGCAATGTTTGCATCCGTGTGTACCTTGCATAACTTGATATCACCTTGATCCACAAACTGGCGAATAAGGTGGTACCGCATGAGTATATGTTTGTTCTTCTGGTGTTTTCTAGGTTCCTTGGCTTGTGCAATAGCACCATTGTTGTCACAATACACGTCTAACGGATTGGACGAGACCTGAACCACACCAAGATCCTTGAGGAAATTCCTCATCCAAACGGCTTCTTTTGCTGCCTCCGAGGCAGCAATATACTCAGCCTCTATCGTAGACGCAGACACCGTCTCTTCCTTGGAACTCTTCCAGCTCACAGCCCCTCCGTTTATCACAAACACATATCCGGATTGCGAAAGAGAATCATCCGAGTCAGTGAGATAACTCGCATCTGTGTAACCCCTTACACTGAGTTAATCCTCACCTCCATAAACCAGGAACATATCCTTAGTCCTTCTCAAGTACTTGAGGATATTTTTAGCCGCTGCCTAGTGGATTTCTCCAGGGTCAGCCTGGTACCTGCTCACAACACTTAGAGCATAGGAAATATCCGGCCTAGTACAAATCATAGCGTACATCATGCATCCAACTGCAGAAGCATACAGAATCGCACTCATCCGACTTCGTTCATCAGTTGTCGAAGTACACTGGGTCTTGCTAAGTTTCACGCCATGGGACATCGGTAAGAACCCGTTCTTAGATGATTCCATGTTGAACTTCTTCAACAATTTGTCCCAATATGTAATTTGACTCAATCCAATGAGCCGCTTTGATCTATCTCTATAGATCTGGATTCCTAGTATGTAAGTCGCCTCACCCAAGTCTTTCATCGAAAAACTCCTTTCTAATGATTCCTTGGTCTCTTGCAACATCTGGACATCATTTCCAATCAATAATATGTCATCAACATATAAGATCAGAAAGTTTACTTTGCTCCCACTAAACTTCTTGTATAAACAAGAATCATGATCACTCTTGATGAAGCCAAACAATTTGACTACCTCATCAAAGCGAATGTTCCAACTCCGAGATGCTTGCTTCAACCCATAAATGGATTTCTGAAGTTTTCATACCTTGTCAGCATTAGCCGGATCGACAAAACCCTCGGGCTGTATCATATATACGTCCCCGGTTAATTTTCCATTACGGAAAGCCGTTTTGACATCCATCTTCCATATCTCATAGTCGAAATTGGCTGCTATAGCTAACATGATCCGGACTGATTTAAGCATCGCCACGGGAGAGAAAGTCTCATCATAGTCAACTCCTTGAACTTGTCGGAACCCCTTCGCGACAAGCCGTGCTTTATAGACAGAAACATTTTCATCCATATCAGCTTTCTTCTTAAAGACCCATTTGCACTCGACGGGTCTTGCACCGTCTGACAGATCAACCAAGTTACAAACTTGATTTTCATCCATGGACTTTAACTCGGATCTCATGGCTCCAAGCCATTACTCAGAATCATAACCTACCATCGCTTCCGAATAAGTTGCTGGCTCATCACTGTTTAACCCACCATCCCATGGCACGACGCGGGGACGGGAGTTCATTCCCGGATGAGATTTGTCACCATGCCAACCATGCTCGGTCCTGTTGGCCTCCTCCAGAATCCGAGCTCACGGTCGCTGTGGTCGCACACGCACCAGCCATGGCGCCTTCCTCTCCGAACCCCAAAGCCACATCCACCTAGTTTGGCACAACGCCAACAAGGTGAAAATGCATCAAGTTTTCTTCTTGTGATTGTAGGAAAGAATGTATGTACCGTGCTCGTAGCATACTCTAACAATGTACACATATGTTGTTTACTAGATTTTCATTTGAAATTAGTCGCTCCATGATGACGAAACATATAGAACCTAAATGGAATGACGATGACGACCATGTTTTGTACTTTGCATTGCATCAACAAGTGCTCGCTGACGAAGCACGTTACCAAGAGAGTGGAGTTCATCAGCCATTGCCAAAAAATATGTGAACAAATCAATGAGCAATTCAATGCAAATATGCGCAGAAAAGCTATCCATGTCATCAATCATCAATAGGTGGAACATTTTGTGATGCGTTCAAATGCGTACACTATGTATCATTTACTTGAAGTGGTTGTGATGCGTTCAAATGCGTACACTATGTATCATTTACCTTTGTATGTTCTATGCTGCAATTCTGTTGTTATGGGCGTGGAAAGAAAAGCTAGGCTTCACTAAATATTACGCAGTTAGGCCTAACTTAGTCTTACAAAAATAAGCACAGCTTAGTATTTACACAAATAAGCGTAACTAATGATAAGGACAAAGACAAATGGTTCATCGGATCTGCCAATATGAGTAGTAGGTCCTTGGAGCTGGTGGTATCGTAGGAACGAAACATAATGCTAATTTTGGTCGTCTGTCATTCTCCATCAAATCGTACGACCCCACTGATGAGCCAATTGTAGGCCTCCTCCCCCGACGTGGTTTCGGCTCCAGGTCAGATCTGGAGTGTATACATGATAGGCGCGTGAGTGTGCAGCAAACACACAGTCTGCTATAAACTCTGGAAGTGCTGGCACCTCATCAACAACACCAACATGTTCTTCCTAGACACCGGCAGCAGCCTCAGCACGTATTTCGTTAGCTTCACCAGTAGCAGCCTCAGCAGGTATTTTGTTAGCTTCACCAGCAGCATTAGCAAGTATTTCGTCAGCTTCACCAGCAGCAGCATCACCAAGTATTTCGTCAGCTTCACCAGGAGCAGCAGCAGCTAGTTCTTCGGCAGCTCCACCACCACCACCGACGACTTCCTGCAGCCGGCGTTGACATACTTCTCCGGCTGCAGGAAGTCGTCGCGCAAGACTTTCCATTCCATGTCTTGTAGGCATCTAATGAATGTGATTTCCTTGTCGAACACCGCTAAGAGGTCGTACTCCCAGGTATTCCACACCTCCCGCGGTCTATGTGGGAGATGTACCTTCTGGAGGCCAAGTTCTACCATGTTGAACCTGTAAGCGAATTCGGAAATTGGCGGCGACCACACGTTGTTGAATGCAGTAATGCCGAAAACCTCCAAAGATGGCAATGTAAGTCTCAAGAATCTGTAGCCATTTTTTAGAGTCCGAGTACTCCCATCCTGGGATAAAAGGACCAGCCACTCGCCATTGCCACCCACCCAGTGTTGGTCATCTCCCATTGCCGTCTCTTCTTCTTCCTTGATATTCACCACTACTGATTCCGACCACTTATCTAGCAGCATCAGTTTTTCATGAATATTCTGCAGAGTTTGTTGTCAGTTGGTACAATCACCTAGCATGGATTCCATTGCAAATACAATTTGACAATTGGAGCTTCAGATTAAAGTACACAAAATATCGCCTAAATATGAGTGTCTCCTCAAATATTGACTAAATTGTGCCTGTGTCACTACGAAGATACCCAATATATGGAGTAGGAGCAGAGCCCCCCAGAACAAACTCCTGACTATGATCATAAACAGCTCAGGGCATAACAGCCTTATATCGTCTAATCTGTTTGTTTTTATTTTAGGAAACAGAATATCACCTAGCAGCCATTCCATTGCAAATCGAAATTGACAACTCATCTATCACCTAAAGTAAGACTATGTCACTACGAAAATACTAGAATATCAGGTACGAGCAGAGCTTCCGTTGTACGGAATAGTCTTAAATGGTTCAATTTGTTCAAAGCACGCGTGCACACAACACGTTCGATGAAAGGAACATAGGATTCCGATGAGAGTTCAGCACATATGAATCAACGATATGACTGAACCAATAAGCAAGATACTGGAACTTACATGGCCATCGTGGTCGTTTGGCCATTTGCTGGTATCGGGGTAAAGAAGGCCTGGCGTGTCGAACGGTTGTTCGTCCATGTCCCTCATCGTGAAGCGGTAGCTAGGGATGCAATGAGCGAGGCGGCCGACAAAGATGATGTCCAGCCCCGTGGTGATCCTGTGCACATTTGCGGCGCTGAGGTTCGGCCATCCCCAATCCTCGCGGTAGCGGTCTCCTTGGCCATCAGCATCATTGTCGCATGCCTTTCGCTTTAGCCTGCTGCTACCCCAAGCTCTACCCATAGCAGCAAATGGAGTCTGGAATGTGGTAGATTAATGGAGGTGTTGTGATAAGGAGGTGGATGGATTCGAGAGGGGATGGAATCAGGGATGGGGGCAGTTGTTCTAGTAGGCAGTGACCAGGTGAGGAACCACCGCCGCTGCCGGTTCTAGTCCGCGTGGAAGACAAGGAACGGGGGCGTAATTATTGAGGGCACGCACCGAAACCGTCTAGAGGAAGTGAAAAAATAAAACGTAAGAGAGAGAAATGTGCGGCCCGCCTGTCAGTGAGTGGAGGTTGGCACGCACAAACGTGACTACGTTTGACTTGGAGCATGCATGGCAGACCTCAATTCCACCGCATGCAAGTGGCGCAGAACAAATTTTAGGCAGCGCTTGCGTCGACGTGTAAAACCGCCATTTTTCTCCATGTTCACCCTACTACGAATGGTCGTGCACCAATCCAGATATTGGTAAGGGCAGTTCCAATCTTTCACTTATCCCTCTCATTTCCTCCTCCACGGCCTCATCCATTTCCTCCGCCACGGCATCACCCTCTTCCTCCGTATCCTTTCCCTCTTGCCTATAGTCATGGACTTTTCGGACGTCCGAAACAACGGCAGGCAAGCGACTGCGCACTTCGACATAGAAGTACATGGAGGGAAGAAGATCAATGTTGTCTACACAACCGATCCTATGACTGTGAGGATGACTCTGATTAATTACACGAGTTGGCTGTGGTTCGAAGAAAATAGGTTCGTAGGTCTCGACCTCGAGTATAGCCGCGATCACTGTAGGATCACCGGGGTGCAACTCTCCATGAAGGGGCACGTCCTCGTATACTAGCCTTTTTGCGAGAAGGGGGCTGACAAGATCTGGTAGATTTTGCTATCTTTTTGTTCATGAACTGTTTGTTTGCAAAAGTTATTGCTATATTATTTGTCTGAATTCATTTTCATGTAGGTGGGGCGAAAGCATTAGGGATATGCACATTTACTAGTGTTGACATCACGAATGACACTAAACTGCTTGAAAGCCCGACTGTCAACATTAGAATCCCAAAGGAGTGCAGAGTGGACATCCAGGAAATTTACTAGATCCCAGGGACGAAGGGCGGCAGGACGGGATGGCCGCTCTTGCCTCCGAACTCATCGAACCCATGGTATGCTGACATGAAGGGAAAATTGCCGAGATGTTCGTGGAGGCGTTTAGGGCACGATTACTGGGAGGATAAGCTGCTTTCTGAACCTAATCTGAAGTACGCTGCAATTGACGGGTATGTTAGCCACGATCTATACCGCCAGATTGTAAAATATTTTTCCAGGCATTGCATCATTGAACCACCACCAAGGCAGGTTGTTTGCCCCATATGCCGGAGTGTAGATGAATCTACAAGCCGAGGCAAGCGACCGAAGGCATCCTAGTATCGATTGCCTTCTCCAACAGGCTGGGATGTAGACTTTTATTGTGTGATTGTTGTGTTTGTATGGGGCTTGTTATGTTTATGAAAACATGTTATTTCAGAAGTACACTATGTGAGCAATTACGAACTGCTGTGTTTTACCTTTGCCAAACTATAATTTGGGTTTGGTTATGACTGTATCCTTCGCTATAATCTGGGTTTGGTTATGACTTATGACTGTATCACACTTTATGCATGTCAGTCCTCGATTCTGCCGCATGCAAATGGCACAGACAGAATTTGTAGGAATGAATGTTGATCATACAAAAGGGGGGGATGTAATTCTTACAGGTTAAGTAGCTAATAGCACATGGATCATACGAGCTTGGTTCTTACACACAGAATGCTTAGAAAATACATGCGAGATAAAACTAGGAACGAAATACGAAACTAGTAGTGGTAAACAACACACTCACCCCCTGCCAGATCCTATTGAGCATCTCGTAGCAGACATACGCGTCCCTGGCTGTGTACTTTATTGCATCCTAATCCAGGTGCCTCCACTCCCATCGCTCGTGCAAGTGCTTCAGGAACTCGACTTTCATGCCGGCGTACTCGCGGTCGATGATGTCGGCAGCAAGTCTAGCCATGCCGGCTTTCCCCATATCGCCATACGGGTACCTCCACAAACGTTGGAGATCGACTTGATTGACGACATGAACGAGCAGATCCTGCTCTAGCTTCGGAGTGTCGTTCTTGATGTCGACGCTGGCGAAGTAGATCTCTCTCCTGTGTAGGAACTCGCAAAGCTCCAGGCATACTGATTTGGCCCTACATACGTGGTATAGGAGGCAGTGGTTATGCATGGACAGCTGCAAAAGCAACGTCCTCTTCCTATCTCCTGTATACTCGAGGTCAAGCCCGATGATCTTGTACCTGTCCATCAGCTTCTGGAGCCACCGCTCGTACATTGCGATGACGTTGGCGACCTCCGCTAACGCATTTGTGTGGATGACCGTCAGCTTGGTTGTTCCATGGGCGGTGACGGTGTACTCGTCGGTGAAGTCGCTCTCGTCGCCGAACACGCTGTACTCTGCGTCCATGGCAGCAGCTAATGCGGTGGTGGTGGCCTAGAGTCGGTAGCGGTGGCTGGGACTGGGCGTGGCGGTGGAGTGATCTGTTGCGGTGGTATGGCCCAGCCAAGGCGGTGCCTACGACAACGTCGATGGTTCTTGCAGTGGCTACGGCAGCGGCAGAGGGCGGCGAAAGGCATGAGTTGGGGATTTTTGCATAGTGATGTGCTGAGGAGACGGAAGGCGATGCTTAAATTGTGTTTACCAATATTCCGGTCATACCCATATGGAAGCAAGTTTAACTGGGCGAGCACCGTTGGTTTCCAATCCTAGCGATTAAATTCGGCGTCCGTCCCGGTAGGCGATGGGACGTGGCTTTGGCGTGGCAGAGACTTGTCACGTAGACCACCGTCCCGTTGCTGATCCACAGTGGGTACGCGGTGCTGACATGACGTAACGTGATAGGACAGAAGGAAGTGTAGAGCTATTATTCCTAAAAAGTTTAAGAAGTGTAATCATAGACAGGGACCTAGCATCCCTGCACCCCGGGGTAGCCGCTAGCCGATCAGGCATGCCGATTGCGCAAAGCTTGCAATTTCCTTTCTTTAAATTGGTGATTTTGTCCAGAATTTGCCAAATTAAAGCTTGTTTGCCCATGCTTCTATAAGTTTCTTTGTAGGCCACTTGTGTAAGCATGCATGATCAAGCAACTTTGCAACACATGTGTCGGTGGAAAAGCATGAGGTTTCAACGCACCACATAGTTTAGGGATTTAGAATAGCTACATTGTGGAGCTCTAGCCAAATTGCATGGTAAAGTCAAATTCAGCTTTTGTCAGATTTAGCTATAGCAACATTGTGTCTCGTTTGTCCTCACTTTTTACCTCCCGATATTCCGAAGCCCTCACATGCGCTCGGAGGGGGGTGCCGGTTGGTCAACGGCTTGGCCGTTACGTGCGCCCTGACGACTAAATTGGAAGTTTTTTTTTGTTATTTTGCCTTTTTAAGAGTGCCTTTTCCCCTCTCTCGCTAACAATTGTGTTCTTTTTGCCCAAAAAGGTAGGGAATCTAGAGCAGCCTCTCTCTTTATTCATTGTTCCTTTTCCCTTGTTTTTCCCTAATCTGGTAGCAAATCTAGAGCAGCAAAACTAACAAGCACCATAAATAAATTCAGTAAACAGAGCAGATGTAGATAAAGCAGCTAATATAGGTTATATAGTACGGTACTTAGCGAGGTTCAAGAATTAGGCTACTCATCAGCAGCAGTAGCTGACAGGTTCAACACAGACAGGAGAAAAGAAGCTGCTTTACAGTAGCAGCAACAACAATAGCTGATTAGTGGCCCCTCGTGACCTCTTCCAGGAGGCCTCCGCCTCCTCCATCTGGCGCCTCGTCCACTTCTTGCTGCCCAGCCCCTTGACCTTGGGTGCCTTGGGTTTGATCGGGGCATGCGACCCTCCTCGATAGCCACCTTCTGGAGGTTGCGGAGGTGAAGACCGAGTGCCTGGTGCTTGGCTATGCAGCCGTGGACGTTCACGGAGTCTCCACAGGTCCTCACGTCATCGGCATGCTTCACGAGGGAGTTGAAGTCTGTGCCGTGGAGCCTCCTGGTGGGGCAGAAGGGGCACCTGTACACGTCAGCAGCGAAGAAGTTATTGTATTGGCCGGACTTTAGCCTCCTCAGCACATGACGAGTCTTGGTGTCCTTAGACTCGTCGTCGCTGCGGACGTCGCTGCTATCCTCCTGTTGGAAAAAACAGTAGAGTGCAATAAGGACATGATTGAGATACTTTGATTATCGGGATTGATTATTTGCATAGATTGACCGATTGAGATCTCCCGATTATTCCCCAAATCTCAAACCAAATCGAATACTGATCCCAACTACAAACAGGGGATTCATCGAAAATCGAGATCTAACACAAGAGTATTAGGTACTGTAAAATACGAATAGCTGAACCCTAATAACATACGATCTAGCATCCAACGATGGGAACATGGGAAGAACAAGGGAAGAGGAGAAAACCCTGGTGTGGCGCCCCGCTAAAACAACTACTAGAAAACCGCTGTGTTTTTGTGCATTGCATCATCATGACCGGATGCTCATGTCATCATGCCACATTGCATTTGAGCATCGTCGTCATCATGCATGGTTTGTCTCAAAACTATTTTCGAAAAGCCTGGTTTTGTTTTCTAAACGCCCCGGCTTTATTTCAAATTAAAACCGGATCTCCAGATTATTTTGTTTCGTCAACAAACAGATTTCAAACACCCGTTTTAAACAAATAAAATATTTGTATTATTTTTAGGGGAGGCACTGACCGGGCCCAATAGGCCCAACCGGCCACCTACGACCCATCTTACCAAAACCCTAAATCATATCTAGCCAAATCCTAGCCCTAGACTAAA
This sequence comes from Avena eriantha, assembly GCA_910589775.1. Lineage (NCBI taxonomy): Eukaryota > Viridiplantae > Streptophyta > Magnoliopsida > Poales > Poaceae > Avena > Avena eriantha. The sequence continues at coordinate 223,378,809 of OU342741.1, forward strand.
CCTACCCAGACCCAACCCGCCACAACTTTTCCTCCACCCAGCCGCCGCTAGCGTGCACCCTCACCTGAACGCACGCGCGCGCGTCACGCCCAACCACCCCGACCGACACGGTGCACACACCCCACCCACCCTGTCGCAGCGACGTGACCCTACCGTACGCGTCGCCACCACCGAACCCGACCCCGTCTTCCTCTCCCGACGCCACCAACCCCGTGCGATCCCCTCCCTCGCCTCTGCGCCGCTTAGATCTCCCCAGGCCCCGCCGCTGCGGCTTCTCTCGTCCTAGCCGGCCGCACCGAGCTCACCAAGTGCCGCTCTCCGCTCACCCTCGCTGCATCGCCGCTAGCGGAACCCCGCCTCCATGGTCACGTGCGTGCATCGCCCCCGCAGGCCCCTGCTCGTCCGACCTCGCCGGAGTCTGCCGACCTCGGTCCCCGGCAGCACGTGCACCGCGACTGACGTTGGTCCCCCACCTCGTCGCTGGAGCCCCGTCGCGCAGCCGCCCTCCACCATGTCGCATGCACATCCCCGCGAGTACAGCCTCCCCGCATCGTCGCCACTTGCCTGGCAGGCACCGGGCCTTCACGGGAAAACCCCCATTGCCGCCAGCGTTTCCTCTGGCCGCCCTCCGTCGACCATGTGTTGCAGGTGCTGGGCCACGTCGATGCCATCTGGTGCATCCTAGACAGCAAGCACGCCGCGGACGCCTGCCCCCTCTGCGCTCCAGCGTGCACCACCGTCGCGAGGAAGTCCGGGTTCCGCCCGAGCCAGCCGCGCATCACCTCGAGCCCCTGCGCCAGGGTCGCTGGCCTCGAGCGCACTACTCTACCGCAGCTCGTCGCCGACCTCTTTTCTGTGGGCGATGCCTCCTCGAGCATGCCAGGGAGCTCCTCTTCCTACTGCCAAGCTAGACCTGCTCGTGTCCCTTTTCCCAGCTCCTGTTGTTTTTTTGTAGTCTACCAGAGTACATGCACCGGTGATATGAAGATGGTCTGAAGGGATGCCATGGTGTCTTTCTCGGTTACGTTACCTTGGATTGGTGTGTGTGAAGATGTTGAGGATGTTGATCGAGGCACCCCGACAGATGAGAACAACAACTCGGCCAAGATCTCCGAGAAAGTATTCGAAGAATGCCGCCATTGAGTCCAAGTTCGACACCCAGACCCGATGATGCCGTAGACCCCGAGTGCGCCTACACGGATCTGATGACCGAAGGTCTTCTACCTGGACGCCAAGATTGCCACTCGGAACTGAAGATCACGGAACATCGAGGTCCCCTTCATGGACGACAAGACCCCGTCCTCGGATCCGAAGACCGATCCCGGCGTCCGAAGACCAAACCCGAACCCCTTCGGAACCAAGATCGCTGTGTCCCCAATGTGTGACCCCTTTATCCGAGCCCTATTTTCGTTAATTGACATATATATGAATTGTGGCATATCAATTACACATGCTTGCATACATATTTTGCGGGTCCGGGTTGTATAGTCGATTCACCTCATAATTAAATATGGAGGCTATATACGGACTATATTTGTCTCATATCGCCTCCATTTAAATTTGCATAGCGAACCGATGACATGCTTTGCATTGATAAATCAACATTTAAAATGCGGGGTTTCTAAATAACTTGAACCGTGTAATTAATCGACGGGACCCCGGTTCCGCTTAATATTGCCTAGGCGCATCGCATCATTGCCTTGTCATGCATCATATCATAAACATGCCGATTTTCTGCCATAGTATTAAATATTGTATCCGGTGTTTCTTTTCGTGCTTTGGTTCTTTGCGGATTAGGCCGATGAGTTGATGCCAGTATCGACAAGTCCTTCGGATAATGTATCTCTAGCTATCTTTCTAGGCGAGCATTCTCCCCCTTTCTACCTATTTTGCATTTATAGTCTTTATTTCCTCCTGTTGATCTATTGCTATCCGTGTCGCGATGCTTTAGTGTTCCGTACCAGATATATTCCGTGCAGCCGTTATATTGCCATGGACACATCCTATTGCATGTTATTTGATAGATAGTCGGCCTTGCGAGTCGTAGTTGCTTGCTTATGTGTTGCTTCGCGTCTTTGTCGTTCCACCGTTGTCGGCAAGTTGGCACATGACAAATGGTGGAGATGCTTTACGGTGGAGTTGATCATGACTTCAAATACAACTATTAAATTGTTGGGATAACTAATGAAAGAGGCACCGGTGGGCAATATATGCTATTTGGTTTTTATGTCCACTTGTGTCCCGTAGGCCCCGAGTATTTGATACCTGTTCCTTGACTATTCGCACTATCCACATCCGGGAGAGTCTATGAATCCCCCTTAGCCAAAGCTTGGTTCATTTCTTATTTCTTGGGGCCACAAAGTAGTTTCGGGCTTTATTACTATCCTGTACTTATGCCATGCTTTACTGCTTTATTTACGATTGTGCGTGGAGCACCTTTACTGTTTTGGATCGCGGGACAAATTCACGGTATCAACAAGCCCAGTCACAATTCCGGGTTCCCAGTCGTTTACAACCGTTCTCGCGAACCCTGGGTCCATTCCGGAGCCGGCCAACTTCGTTGCGGGTAGCTTAGTGGGGTGGCCCCCTGAAATATTTTACGAATCGTGTGATTGCTTTGTCGTGAAAGCCTCGTTGGGTTTTGATTTGGTTTTTCCGAGGTTGGTCGTGTGTGTGTTGCTATTTGTGCACCCCTGCAGGGTAAATCTTTTTGAAAGCCGTGTCCGCGGTTATGGACGACTTGGAGCACAGTATCTCGATCATAGACAAGCATAACTAAAGTAGTGCTATAAATTTGACTTAATATGTGACTAGTAATCAACTTCACTATAATGGAATGGATAATAAAAGTGCCAATAACTGGTGGAACTGGGGTGTATCGTGTCATGTCATACCTGCCTAGTAAGTATCGCAACTCCAATGGAATGAAATAAAAGTGCCAACAACTGCTGGGTTTGGGATGTCACATGCTAATTGTATCTGACTAGTAAGTACTGCAACTACAACTAAATGGTTAACTAAAACTGCCCACTACTTATGCTATCAGGATGACTCATGCTACCTATATCTGACTAGTAGGTGCTTCAACTATAATGGAATGAATAAAACTGCCGACTGTGTGAGTTCCTCGGTTTGACTTCCTCGTTTGGTCTCGAGGGGGAATACAAGGGTGGGTATGAATGGTGTTAGTATCAGGTGGTTCCGATAAGTCTTTCTTATCTCTCTCTAATAGCCGACAGTTGTACTGAGTCTCTATAGGTTGTTTAGTGCTGCTGCGCTGCCGCTTCAGTCCACCATACCTATGTAGGCAAGAGCCGCCGAATTCTAGCCTCGCCGTGTACTGGCCTCAGTACTGACGCTCCTCTTTTTCCTTTGCCCTTTGTCGGCACCCCTTTTGTTTTAGCAGGTTTAAGTTCGACCTCGTTAGCAGGGTCACCCTTCCGGCTTGGCCTGAGCAGGGTTATGGACGCCATTGGTTATTCTACAAGGCTCTTAGCCCAATTTGCATCTTGTCCGTACTCGAACGCTGTATCGATTTCAAGGTGATTTGGATCTTTGTATTGTATATATGTATTCTTGACTCGTTGAGTCGCTGTTGTATATATATCTGTTCTGTGGGTCCCATCAAGGACTGTTGCGTAATGATATTACTTCGTTTTCCACCCGCACGAAAGTGCCTGGTGGGCGTCCTTGAGTCGTTTCTATGCGAGTTTGGCGGGAAGCGCTAAAACTTTCATAGGGCCGATTCGAGGGTGTTACAGAGTGGTATCAGATCTCAGCAGTTGCGATACCCCACTGGTCCAGCCTGTAGGATAACCTAGCTAACGGCCGATGTAGAGTGTCAAAACTATTTTGCAAAATCGGTTGGATAGAGCTGATTAGATCTGTTTTTACTCCTTGCCCCTATGCTATTCTCCTCTTACCTTTACGGGTTTTGAATCTGTTCTATTATCTTTTCCTCCAGTCCAGGAATTCTCGTGGTTGGGTTCCGTCGTACCTTCAGGGTTTCGCTTCCTCCTTTGGCAACGCTGTTTCTACCTCCGGACTTCATGCTATCTGAGTGATCCTTTATCTCTGGTACCATTCTTTGTTCCTTGTTTGTGCCTTCCGGTGTTTTCCGACGCGACGACATCATCTACGCCAGATCCGATGCGGAGCCTGCATCACTTCTTTGGTCTGCACCTCGATTGTCGAGATCTTCATTCTAATTCCGAGAATGGTTGCACGCTTTTCTACTGTTTGTGCAGAGTAATAGTTTGGGCGCCTGATGGATTGGCCCCCATGCCAACTACTCACTCTATTTGCTCGTGAACATTGAAGTGGATGAGAATGCATCGGTTCTCTCTTTCTACTGAAGTTAGAGGTGGCTTTATTTATGGATACCTTTACCTTCGTCCTTTGTTTCCCGGAGTTTTCTCTCGAAGATCACGGGCAATGACCTCCTGTTAGTGGTGTCGCGAGCATCCACATGAAGCGTGAAGATTCAGGTCGCCGCCCTTCTTCCCGGTACCATGAGGCGGATCTCGAGGGCGAGATCCCTTGTAAGTGGTGTCGAATTGTGGCGCCCCGCTAAAACCAGTACTAGAAAATCGCTGTGTTTTTGTGCATTGCATCATCATGACCGCATGCTCATGTCATCATGCCACATTGAATTTGAGCATCATTGTCATCATGGATGGTTTGTCTCAAAACTATTTTTGAAAATCCTGGTTTTGTTTTCTAAATGTCCCGCCTTTATTTCAAATTAAAACAGGATCTCCAGATTATTTTGTTTCATCTACAAACAGATTTCAAACGCACGTTTTAAACAAATAAAATATTTGTATTATTTTTAGGGGAGGCAGCCGACCGGGCCCCAAAGGCCCAACTGGCCACCTACGACCCATCTTACCAAAACCCTAAATCAGATCTAGCCAAATCCTAGCCCTAGACTAAACCTACCCAGACCCAACCCGCCACACCTTTTCCTCCACCCAGCCACCGCCAGAGCGCACCCTCACCTAATCGCACGCGCGCGCGTCACGCCAAACCACCCCGACCGACACGGTGCACACACCCCACCCCACCCTGTCGCAACGACGTGACCCTCCTGTATGCGTTGCCACCACCGAACCCGACCCCGTCTTCCTCTCCCGATGCTACCAACCCCGTGCGATCCCCTCCCTCGCCTCTGTCCCGCTTCGATCTCCCCAGGCCCCGCCACTGTGGCTCCTCTCGACCTAGCCGGCCGCACCGAGCTCACCAAGTGCCGCTCTCCGCTCACCCTGGCTGCACCGCCGCTAGCGGAACCCCACCTCCGTGGTCACACGCGCGCATCGCCGCCGCAGGCCCCTGCTCGTCTGACCTCGCCGGAGTCTACCGGCCTCGCCCCAGCTTGGTCCCCGGCAGCACGTGCACCGCGACCGCCGTTGGCCCCCACCTCGTCGCCGGAGCCCCGTCGCGCAACCGCCCTCTGCCGTGTCGCCTGCACGTCCCCGCGAGCACAGCCTCCCCGCGTCATCGCCACTTGCCTCGCAGGCACCGAGCCTTCACAGGAAAATCCCCACCACCGCCAGCGTTTCCTCCGGCCGCCCTCCGTCGACCCCGTGTTGCAGGTGCTGGGCCACCTCGATGCCATCTGGTGCATCCTAGACAGCAAGCACACCACCGACGCCCGCCCCCTCTGCGCTCCAGCGTGCACCTCTGTCGCGAGCAAGTCTGGGTGCTGCCCGAGCCCGCCCCGCATCACCTCGAGCCCCTGCGCTAGGGTCGCTGGCCTCGAGCGCCCTACTCTGGCGCAGATCGTCACCGACCTCTTTTCTGTGGGCGATGCCTCCCCGAGCACGCCAGGGAGCTCCTCTTCCTACTGCCAAGCTAGACCTGCTCGCGTGCCTTTTCCTAGCTCCTGTTGTTTTGTTGTAGTGTACCAGAGTACGTGCACCGGCGATATGAAGATGGTCTGAAGGGATGCCGTGGTATCGTTCTCGGTTACGTTACCTTGGCTTGGTGTGTGTGAAGATGTTGAGGATGTTGATCGAGGCACCCCGACAAATGAGAACAACAACTCGGCCAAGATCTCCGAGAAGGTATTCGAAGAACGCCGACATTGAGTCCAAGTTCGACACGCAGACCCGATGATGCCGTAGACCCCGAGTGCGCCTACACGGATCTGATGACCGAAGGTCTTCTAACCGGACGCCAAGATCGCCACTCGGAACTGAAGATCGCGGAACATCGAGGTCCCCTTCATGGACGACAAGACCCCGTCCTCGGATCCGAAGACCGATTCCGGCGTCCGAAGACCAAACCCGAACCCCTTCGGAACCAAGATCGCCGTGTCCCCAATGTGTGACCCCTTTATCCAAGCCTTATTTTTATTAATTGACATATATATGAATTGTGGCATATCAATTGTACATGCTTGCATACATATTTTGCGGGTCCGGGTTGTATAGTCGATTCACCTCATAATTAAATATGGAGGCTATATAGGGACTATATTTGTCTCATATCGCCTCCATTTAAATTTGCATAGCGAACCGATGACATGCTTTGCATTGATAAATCAACATTTAAATTGTGGGGTTTTGTAAATAACTTGAACCGTGTAATCAATCGTCGTGACCCCGGTTCCGCTTAATATTGCCTAGGCGCATCGCATCTTTGCCGTGTCATGCATCATATCATAAACATGTCGATTCTTCTGCTGTTGTATTAAATATTTTATCCGGTGTTTCTTTTAGTGCTTTGGTTCTTCGCGGATTAGGCCGATGAGTTGATGCGAGTATCGACAAGTCCTTCGGATAATGTATCTCCGGCTATCTTTCCAGGCGAGCATTCTCCCCCTTTCTACCTATTTTGCATTTATAGTCTTTATTTTCTCCTATTGATCTATTGCTATCCTTGTCGCGATGCTTTAGTGTTCCATACCAGATATATTCTGTGCAGCCGTTATATTGCCATGGACACATCCTATTGCCTGTTGTTTGATAGATAGTCGGCCTTGCGAGTCGTAGTTGGTTGCTTATGTGTTGCTTCGCGTCTTTGTCGTTCCACCGTTGTCGGCAAGTTAGCACATCACAAATGGTGGAGATGCTTTACGGTGGAGTTGATCATGACTTCAAATACAACTATTAAATTGTTGGGATAACTAATGAAAGAGGAACCGGTGGGCAATATATGCTATTTGGTTTTTATGTCCACTTGTGTCTTGTAGGCCCCGAGTACTTGATACCCGTTCCTTGACTATTCGCACTATCCACATCCAAGAGAGTCTATGAATCCCCCTTAGCCAGAGCTTGATTCATTTCTTATTTCTTGGGGCCACAAAGTAGTCTGGGGCTTTATTACTATCTTGTACTTATGTCATGATTTACTGCTTTATTTACGATTGTGCGTGGAGCACCTGTACTGTTTTGGATTATGGCACGATTTCGCGGTATCGACAAGCCTAGTCACACTTTCGGGTTCCCAGTCGTTTACAACCGTTCTTCCAAACCCTGGGTCCGTTCCGGAGCCGGCTAACTTCGTTGTAGGTAGCTTAGTGGGGTGCCCCCCTGAAATATTTTATGAATCCGGTGATAGCTTTGTCGGGAAAGCCTCGTTGGGTTTTGATTTGGTTTTTCCGAGGTTGATCGTGTGTGTGTTGCTATTTGTGCACCCCTGCTAGGTAAATCTTTCTGAAAGCCGTGTCCGCAGTTATGGACGACTTGGAGCATAGTATCTCGATCATAGACAAGCATAACTAAAGTAGTGCTATAAAATTGACTTAATATGTGACTAGTAATCAACTTCACTATAATGGAATGGATAATAAAAGTGCCAATAACTGGTGGAACTGGGGTGTATCGTGTCATGTTATACCTGCCTAGTAAGTATCGCAACTCCAATGGAATGAAATAAGAGTGCCAACAACTGCTGGGTTTGGGATGTCACATGCTAATTGTATCTGACTAGTAAGTACTGCAACTACAACTAAATGGTTAACTAAAACTGCCCACTACTTATGCTATCAGGATGCCTCATGCTACCTATATTTGACTAGTAAGTGCTTCAACTATAATGGAATGAATAAAACTGCCAACTCTGTGAGTTCCTCGGTTTGACTTCCTCGTTTGGTCTCGAGGAGGAATACCAGGATAGGTATGAATGGTGTTAGTATCAGGTGGTTCCGAATAGGTCTTTCTTATCTCTCTCTAATAGACGATAGTTGTACTGAGTCTCTATAGGTTGTTTAGTGCTGTTGCGCTGCCGCTTCAGTCCACCGTACCTATGTAGGCGAGAGCCGCCGAATTCTAGCCTCGCCGTGTATTGGCCTCAGTACTGACGCTCCTCTTTTTCCTTTGCCTTTGTCGGCACCGCTTTTGTTTTAGCAGGTTTAAGTTTGACGTCGTTAGCAGGGTCACCCTTCCGGCTTGGCCTGGGCAGGGTTATGGACGCCATTGGTTATTCTACAAGGCTCTTAGCCTAATTTGCATCCTGTCGGTAATCGGACGCTGTATCGATTTCAAGGTGATTTGGATCTTTGTATAGTATATCTATATTCTTGAATTGTTGAGTCGTTGTTGTATATATATCTGTTTTGTGGGTCCCATGGAGGACTGTTGCGTAATGATATTACTTTGTTTTCCACCCGCACAAAAGTGCCTGGTCGGCGTCCTTGAATCGTTTCTATGCGGGTTTGGCGGGAAGCGCTAAAACTTGCATAGGGCCGATTCGAGGGTATTACACCTGGTTACCTCCGACCATGGGTCGGCAATTCTGGTGTCGTAGGGGTTCTCCGGCCTTATGTATACAACCTCTTCGTAGGGGTCCCAGCTGAGTGGGATCTGTCCGAGACCGGCAGGGGCCTCCTCGCCGGTGGCTACGGTGGATGTGGGGACTGGGAAGGGGTTCTATACGGAGACGGGGGCTCCTCGCCGGCGGCCTTGGAGGCGTCGATGGCCACCGCGCCGTGCTTCTCCATCGCCAGCGTCGTTGGGGTTTTGTTGGGTGTTTGCAGAAGATGATGGGATAGTGGAGACGGTTGAGTGAGCAAGTGCGTGATGAGTGGGAGTGGGGAGGCCTCTATTAAAGGAGAAGGGAGGCGACGTTTCATTGCACTACCGTGCACCGCGTACGCTACTGCACCGTGCAAGGCCACACGTGTCCGCTACCACCCCGTGGACCGCACACACGTACCGTGAGTCACGTTTTTTTCCCTCGTGTCTCACCCTGGCGATTCAGTTGTACTCAGTTTTTCCCTCGAGCGTAACACTTGCGGTTTGGTTTGATTTTTACATCATTTTCTATTTCCTATTTGAATCCCTTTGTCACTCTTGCCCTTGGTTTTTAAGTTCTACTCAGTATTACCCTTGGTTTCTACGTTCTACTCAGTTTTTCCCTTGGTTCTTAAGTGCTACTTGGTTTTTCCCTCTCTTTGTATCCATCTCTCGCACCTGTCCTCATCTTCGCTGCTACGCTCTGATTGGTCGAGACAGTTGTCACACGGATCATGCCCACCAACCGTTCATCCTCTGTGATCTAGCTGACAGGATAACCCTTATATCTGTTGGGGGCACCCCTCTATCCATGCAAAATAACGAGTATGCCACTGGAACTTTAACTCCATAAACATATGAACTTGAATATAATTTGAAGGGTACGAAAATAGAAATCCCCATAGTTTAAGGGTCTAGATACGGTAAGAGAACTAAATATTATTAGTGGCCGGGCCAGCACAGTGACGGGTTGGTCGGCTAGAAGTTGCTGATTCCTAAGTAAGGGGACACTAGGCCGGTCTTGACATACTCCCTCAGGAATTTGCCATAAGCAGCATGCTTAGCCTTGGTCGCCGACTTGTGTTTACTAGCCGGGCTTTTACCGATGCCAATCGCATGCAGAATCAAGCTAGCAATCCTCGGGTTGACTCCTTTCTTTCAGAAAGGGCACCTGAGATCGCCAAGTCAAGTGCGGAAAGGGATTATCCCGCTCTTGAGCTTCTTCATGACATGGAGGCTCTTGTTGTCCCTGGTCTCCTTGTCAGAGTCCATCTCACTTGAATCCACCTGTAATGTATGGAATACAAACCAAAATGAGCAAAATAAAAATATATATTCCTTCCACCATTCCGAGTTACTATCGATGCAATAACATGTCTATACAGGTTTAGCAGTTCATTACGGCCGTCTCCCTAGCTCGCTCCTAAACTAATGTTGTTTGTGTTCTTGATCACTTATTAATAAATAAATAATGTGGATTCATTCAGAACAGACTAGATCTCTCCATGTACCGGTTCATACATTAGGACTAGATTTCTTATGATGCCAGGATAGATTAACCTCGAGCAGAAAATATGAAACATGTAAAAATAAATGTACCTCTGGGTACATGAGCGGAGCATGTTCGTCGAACTCCATGCCCTAATCGGGGCCTTGTCAGCACCGGCGAGCACATGGCCCCCCAAGGGGTTGAACTGCACGTCCTCCTCGCCTTGTGATGCGTGATGCTCCTCCAGATCTGCCCCGTGAAGCACCACCCCAGCAGCGATGCCCGCACACTCACCCTCATGCATTGGTTTCAGGGAGAAGGTTCGCACAAGTAAGTTCAAGATTGTGGGGTTTTGCTAGATAGGGAAGAGAGAGTAGTGGATGAGTGCGAATGGAGGACCCGATAGGCTGGGATTTTAATGCAGGGACGTTTAGGCCTCCTCGAGGGCCCCGGTAGGCAGCTCTTCCGGCTACGGCTGCCACGTGGAAGGTTCGTGTGGTGGGGGCCTGTCGGAAGTGAGAGTGCAAGCGCGCTGCGTAGTAAAAATGGTATAGCCCGTGGGCCGTGGATGACTAGTTGCCGTGTAGTAGACTTGTAGCCTTTGCAGACTAGATTAAATGTGACTTGATGATGTCTAAGCACTTCTATTCTTGTAGACAATTGTTTGGCCTCCAAGTGTAGAGGTTTGTAGAACAACAACAAGTTTTCCCTTAAGTGGATCACTCAAGGTTTCTCGAACTTAGGGAGGAAGTGGTCAAAGGTATCCCCTCTCAGGCAACCCTGCAATCAAGATAAAAGAAGTCTCTTGTGTCCCCAACACACCCAATACACTTGTCAGGTGTATAGGTGCACTAGTTCGGCAAAGAGACAGTGAAATACAAGTGGTATGGATAATTATAAGTGGTAACGGTGCCAGAAAATAGCTTTGATGGCACGTGGAAAAGACTAAAGGCAATCTGAAATAAAGATGGAAGCAAGCAAACATGTAATAGATCTAGTTGCAAATGGTGTTTCAATGTTTAGAAACAAGGCCTAGGGATCATACTTTCACTAGTGAACACTCTCATATAAATATATTATTTCATGATACTACTCTGAACTACTCTCCGGTTGGACACTATAATCCATGGTAGGGCTATAACAACACACCTGAAAGTAAGCCTTTCCCATCTAGATAACCCCACACTGTCACCTTGAGCACTAGATGGTTCCAACAAACACCACAATTTCATAAAGACATCCAACTCCAAATATAACTCATATCAAGTATTTGTAATCTCTAGCCTAAGTGCCACCATGGTGTGCACACTGTCACTTTCACACACATGAGGAGAGCATAGATCTATTAAAGCACTTGAGTAGCAAGGTAGATCTACTTGATTACAAAGCTCATGGTCACAATAAGATCATGCATAGAGAGAGATGAACACATAGCTACCGGTAGAACCCTTAGCCTCGAGAGAGAACTACTCCCTCCTCATCATGGGAATCAGCAACGATGATGGAGATGGTGGTGGAGATCGATGGAGATGGCTCCAGGGGCACTTCCAAGTCCAGGCAGTGTGCCAGATTAGAGACTTTCAGTCCCCCGAATCTCCTCTTAGGTGGCGGCAGCACTACCGAACTTTTCGTGGCTGGAGGCTTGACGATTTAGGGTTTGTGTATCGGGAGGAATATATAGGCGAAGGGGCAAGGTCGGTTTCCGGCAAGGGGGCCCACACCATGCCCTGGTGTGGCCTAGGGCTGCCCGCGCCAAGGGGTGGTGTGCCGCCCTGTGGCCCCCCTCTGTCTCGTCTTCTGGCTCCATGAGTCTTCTAGTAAAATATCAACTTTGGCTTTTGTCCTGTCCAATTCCGAGAATAATCATTTCTGACTTTTCTGGAACCAAAAACAGAAGAAAACAGGCAACTGGCACTATGGCGTCTTGTTAATAGATTAGTCCAAGAAAGTGTATAAAAACACTCCAAAGTATGGGGAAAACATAAGAAAGTAGATAAAAACCAAGCATGGAACATCAAAAATTATAGATACGTTTGCAACGTATCAACATCCCCAAGCTTAACTCCTTCTCGTCCTCGAGTAGGTAAGTGATAAAAAGAAAGAATAATTTTTGAGGTGACATGCACCATCACAATCTTGATCAAAGTATTTGTAAAACATGGATAGCTGGGATCATAGTACTTCAACATAGGATGAAAGATAAAGTTCTTGCAATAAGACATAGCAACTATGTTGCAACATGAGAAGGCACAAACAAAAGATTCATGAATAACAATGATTTGCAAGACGTTTGTTTGTTTCACATAAAGAAACATAGCATAGGTTCATTCATCTTGTCCCTCATAGAGTAGCAAACATAAATGCATAAGACACCTTCAAAGTTCATAAGAGTGACTAGATACAAATAGTTTAAAACAAGCAATATAAAATTTATGCATCAATCAACAAGTCTTGGGACAATGCACATAGAACTAAGAATGGCCACTATGCTCTCTCAATAGGTGCATAAAGATAGAAGATGGAGTCTCAACATAAAAGTAAAAGAAAGGCCTTCATAGAAGGAAGTAGGGATTCAAGTTTCATAAAGAGCTTCCAAAAATTGTGGTATTTATTAGCTTTCAGCTCTCATTGCCCCTATCATGAGCATCTTAAAGTGATTAAAGTTAAACTGAACAAACTATGGAGTATATGCTTGACGAAGTATAAGTTGGAAATCTCATGTCCCTTGAATATGAGGGCCGCTGCTCATGATACTCAAGTTTAGTCACCGATAAGTTCTTGTCATCGTAAGTACATGCGTATCATAGAGAACCGCCAACGGTGTACCCCTTGCCTAATGATACGAAATAATCCCCATATCAAAATGACAAGGCAAGCTGACAACGAGCATCTCAGCAATCTTCTTATTTACCATGGGAAAAATGGTGCTTTTTTCTCTCTTTCTTCTTTTCTCATATCTCTTTTTTTCTTTTCTTTCTCTTTTTTTATCAATATCTGACTCTTTTTTTATAAGAAGAATGCTTCATAGACAGCTCATTATGGTTATGCTACAGGGTTCCACCATGACAGCATGGATTAGACCAGCGGCCCAGGCGTTTCTCTAACACACATACATAACTCCATGACTTACAAGCGCCCCTTTCATTTCACAGCGACGACATCCATAGACAAAAGAGCATGATATCAACTAGGTACAAAGTACAAGTGCAATGTTGAAAGCGTTCGCCATGACAACATGGTTCTGCTAATCCCCAACATATAAGTGCAAGCATATACAACATAGACGACACAATGGTTCAAGTTTATTAAGGGCAAGAAAAGTAAAGTGTGCCATCAAGTTCGTGAGAGCTTTAATCACTAGTTTTCTCATAACTAGTTTAATTTGGAAGGTAAACAAAAACATTAATATACATGGAAAAGCATATGCTAGTAGGTAGGTATGGTGGACTCTTTGGAATAACTTAGTTTTGTGAGTTGGATGCATGAGTGGAACTCATACTTGGTTGTGGATGTTAGCAAAACACTGGGAGCGACAGTCATGCTACATCAAAGAATACTAAGCATAAATCCAAAACAATATCAAGCATGGACTTTCCTACTCTTTTCTAATCCAAACCAAACTATTTGAAAATCAATGTATGAAAGAGTGGGTCTAACCAATTTATTCAACAATCTAAGAAAATCATGCAAACGAAAAATCAAAATGAAAACGAAAAAGAAGACGCTCCAAGAACAACACAATTGTGCATGAGACAATAAAAATGTAGTGTTTGGAAGAAACCTAGAATTTTTATTGATGAAGAAGGGGATGCCTTGGCCATCCCCAAGCTTTGACGCTTGTAATTCTTGGATATTTCTTCGGGGGGCATGCATGGCATCCCCAAATTTGAGCTTTAGTCCATTATTCATCTCATTACTCATTCCTTCCATACACCTGAGATTTTTCATTCATACAAAAATTCACACAATTTTTATTAGCAACATTAGTGCACTCAAGATAATTAGTCTTTAGGTTCAGTTTCAACACCAATAAAAAACTTCCATTAAAACATAAGCTACTGTAGCACTTCCCTCAAAAATCTCAATTCCCGAAAAGAACTCAAAAAGGAACCAACAAGAAGCAAATGCAAATAATGGCAGAAATCTGTCAAAACAGACCAGCAGGTAAAAACGAATTTTTTCGAAGACCTTCTGTTTCAAATCTAAAAGTGTTGAACTAACGAAAGTTAGATAACAACCTTGGGCAGAAGCAAAAAAATTCACTCCTCAAAACGATGTACATAGATTTTACATGAATTTGTACGGTGAAGCACAAAAATCTGTTTCGGCACAGCAACTTTTGCAATCATTTCTTCTCTCTCATTAGAGGTTACTCTTGGCACAAAAAACAAATAAAAAGGATAAGGAGAGGTTATAACAGAGGTAATAAATTCCAAGACTTAGTTAAAACTTTTAGGTTATCTCCCAATAAGTATTTTTCTTTAACGCCTTTAAGTTAGGCATGATAGTTTGAAAAGATGCTCACATAAGAAATATGAATTGAAGTAAAAGATAGCATCAAGAAGCAAATTGAAATCACATTTAAGTCTAACCCACTTCCTATGCCAAGGAATATTTTAAAGAAACGAGTCATGAAAGCACAAAGCAACCAAAGTAAAGCAAAACAAGTGCAACTTCAAGACTTTCAACATAAAGAGGGGAAACTTAATATTATTGAGATGCATAAAACCATGTTTCCCTCTCTCATAATAACTTTCAGTAGCATCATGAATAAAATTAACAATATAACTATCACATTAAACATTCTTATCATGAGCCACATGCATATAATAATTATTACTCTCTTCATAAGCATAGTCATTCTTATTAATTGTAGTGGGAGCAAATTCAACAAAATAGGTATCATTATTATTCTCATAACCATAATCATCAAATATAGGAGGCATATTATAGTCATAATTAATTTCCTCCTCTATAGTAGGTGAACTGAAAATATCATATTCATCATTATAATCATCATATATTGGAGGTATAGTATCATCAAAGCAAATTTTCTCCTCTAAAGATGGGGGACTAAAAAGATCATTTTCATAAAAACTAGCGTCCCCAAGCTTAGACTTTTCCATGGCATTAGAAATAATGGTGTCCAAATAATTCATATTAACAACATTGCTATTAGCATGCAAATAAAGTTCCATAGGTTTTTTAATTTTCTCTTCAAACACTTCATGTCCTAACTCAAGATAAATAATATAAAGACTCTACTTTTTTGGTTGTTTTCCATTAAGCCTAACTAGTGAAAACAAGAAACAAAAAGACAAAATTGTAGAATCTAAAGGAAATAACTTTGTACCTTTTAGCTTACCTCCTCGGCAACGGCACCAGAAAAAATCTTGATGTCTATGCACTTTTATTCTTGTAGACAGTTGTTGGGCCTCCAAGTTCAGAGGTTTGTAGAACAGCATCATGTTTTCCCTTAAGTGGATCACCCAAGGTTTATCGAACTCAGGGAGGAAGTGTTCAAAGGTATCCCCTCTCAGGAAACCCTGCAATCAAGATACAAGAAGTTTCTCGTGTCCCCAACACATCCAATACACTTGTCAAGTGTATAGGTGCACTAGTTTGGCGAAGAGATAGTGAAATACAAGTGGTATGGATAATTATAAGTGGTAACGGTGCCAGAAAATAGCTGTGATGGCATGTGGAAAATACTAAAGGCAATCTGAAATAAAGATGGAAGCAAGCAAACATGTAACAGATCTAGTTGCAAACGGTGTTTCAATGTTTAGAAACAAGGCCTAGGGATCATACTTTCACTAGTGAACACTCTCATATAAATTTATTATCTTCATGATACTACTCTGAACTACTCTCCGGTTGGACACTCTAATCCATGGTAGGGCTATAACAGCACACCGCAAAGTAAGCCTTTCCCATCAAGGTAACCCCACACTGTCACCTTGAGCACTAGATGGTTCCAACTAACACCACAATTTCATAAAGACAACCAACTCCTAATATAACTCATAACAAGTATTTGTAATCTCTAGCCTAAGTGCCACCATGGTGTGCACGCTGTCACTTTCACACACATGGGGAGAGCAGAGATCTATTAAAGCACTTGAGTAGAAAGGTAGATCTACTTGATTACAAAGCTCATGATCACAATATGATCATGCATAGAGAGGGAGATGAACACACAGCTACCGGTAGAACCCTTAGCATTGAGGAAGAACAAATCCCTCATCATCAAGGGAATCAGCAACGGCGATGGAGATGGTGGTGGAGATCAATGGAGATGGCTCCTGGGGCACTTCCCAGTCTCGACAGGGTGCCGGATCAGACACTTTCTGTCCCCTGAATCTCCTCTTTGGTGGCGGCGGCATAGGAGAACTTTTCGTGGCTGGAGGCTTGACGATTTAGCTTATCTGTATCGGGGGGAATATATAGGCGAATAGGCAAGGTCGGTGGCCGGCCAGGTGGCCCACACAGTGTCCTGGCACGGCCTAGGGCTGCCCGCGCCAAGGGGTGGTGTGGCTGCCCTATGCCCCCCCTCCGTCTCGTCTTCTGGCTTCGTGAGTCGTCCGGTAAAATATCAACTTTGGCTTTTGTCCCGTCCAATTCCAAGAATATTCATTTTCCGACTTTTCTGGAACCAAAAAACAGAAGAAAATAGGCAACTGGCACTGTGGCATCTTGTTAATAGGTTAGTCCAAGAAAGTGTATAAAAATACTCCAAGGTATGGGGAAAACATAAGAAAGTAGATAAAAACCAAGCATGGAACATCAAAAATTATAGATACGTTTGCGACGTATCACATGACCACTCGACGACTTTTTCCATGGACGGCATCATGTTCCATCTTGTAGAAGTCTCGTTGAGGGAGATGTCTGTCCTGTCTCTCGCTATCCAACCACTTATGGATCCACCAATGTCATTGCATGTGTGTTCTTTTCCACAAACCACATGGATCAACCAATGGCATTGCATGTGTGTTCTTTTCACAAACCACACATGGATCAATCAATGGCATTGCATGTGTGTTCTTTTCACAAAGCACACATGGATCAACCAATGGCGTTGCATGTGTGTTCTTTCCACATACCACATATGGATCAACTAGTGTCATTGCATGTGTGTTCTTTCCACAAACCTCATATGGATCAACCACTGTCATTGCATGTGTATTCTTTCCACAAACCACATATGGATCCACTAGAGTCATTTCATGTGTGTTCTTTTCACAAACCACATATGGACCCACTAGAGTTAGTGCATGTGTGTTCTTATACTAAAATCAGCACTAGAGTCATTGCATGTGTGTTCTTTTCACAAACCACATATGGATCCACCAGTGTCATTGCATGTGTGTTCTTTCCATGAACTACATATGGATCCACCATTGTTCATTGCATGTGTGTTCCATCCACTAACCACATATGTATCCAACAGAGTCATTGCATGTGACTTCTTTTTACAAACCACATATGGATCCACCAGTGTTCATTCCATGTGTGTTCTTTCCACAAACCACATATGGATCCGCTAGAGTCATTGCATGTGTGTTCTATTCACAAACCACACATGGATCAACCAGAGTCATTGCATGTGTGTTCTTTTCAATAACCACACATGGACCCGCTTGAGTCATTGCATGTTGTTCTTTCCACAAACCACACATGGATCAACAAATGTCATTGCATGTGGGTTATTGTCACAAACCACATATGGATCAACTAATGTCATTGCATGGGTGTTCTTGTCATGAACCACATATGAATCCACCAGTGTTCATTGCATGTGTGTTCTTTCTACAAACCACATATGGATCCACTAGAGTCATTGCATGTGTGTTCTCTTCACAAACCACATATGGACCCCCTTGAGTCACTGCATGTGTGTTCTTTCCATAAACCACACATGGATTAACCAATTGCATTGCATGTGTGTTATTGTCACAAGCCACATATGGATCAACCAATGTCCTTTCATGTGTGTTCCTGTCATGAACCACATATGGATCCACCAGTGTTCATTCCATGTGTCTTCTTTCCACAAACCACATATGGATCCACTAGAGTCATTGCATGTGTGTTCTTTCCACAAACCACATATGGATCCACCAATATCATTGCATATGTGTTATTTCCACAAACCACACATGGATCAACCAGAGTCATTTCATATGTGTTATTTTCACAAACCACACATTGGCCCACTAGAGTCATTGCATGTTGTTCTTTTCACAAACCACACATGGATCAACCAATGGCATTGCATGTGTGTTCTTTTCACAAACCACATATGGATACACCAGTGTTCAATGCATGTGTGTTCTTTCGACAAACCACATATGGATCCACCAGGGTTCATTGCATGTGTGTTCTTTCCACAAACCACACATGGATCAACCAATGGCATTGCATGTGTGTTCTTTTCACAAACCACACATGGATCAACCAATGGCATTGCATGTGTGTTCTTTTCAAAAACCACACATGGATCCACATAGTCATTGCATGTGGGTTCTTTCCACAAACCACATATGGATCAACCAGTGTCATTGCATGTGTGTTCTTTCCACGAACCACATATGGATCAACCAATGTCATTGCATGTGTGTTCTTTTTACAAACCACATATGGATCCACTAGAGTCATTGCCTGTGTGTGATTTTCACTAACCACATATGGACCCACTAGAGTCATTGCTTGTGTGTTCTTTCCACAAACCACATATGGACCCACTAGAGTCATTTCTTGTGTGTTCTTATACTAAAACCAACACTAGAGTCATTGCATCTGTGTTCTTTTCACAAACCACACATGGATCCACCAGAGTCATTGCATGTGTGTTCTTTCCACATAGCAAACATGGATCCACCAGAGTAATTGCTTGTGTGTTCTTTTCCACAAACCACATATGGATTCACCAATGTCATTGCATGTGTGTTCTTTCCACAAACCATATATGGATCCACTAGAGTCATTGCATGTGTGTTCTTTTAACAAACCACACAAGGATTAACCATTGGCATTGCAATTGTGTTCTTTTAACAACCCACATATGGATCCACCAGTGTTTATTGCATGTGTGTTCTTTCCACAAACCATATATGTATCCACTAGAGTCATTGCATGTGTATTCTTTTCACAAACCACACATGGATCCACTAGTGTCATTTCATGTGTGTTCTTTTCACAAATCACATATGGACCCACTAGAGTCAATGCATGTGTGTTCTTATACTAAAGCCAGCACTAGAGTCAGTGCATGTGTGTTATTTTCACAAACCACACATGGATCCACTAGAGTCATTGCATGTGTGTTCTTTCCACAAATCACATATGGATCCACCAATGTCATTGCATGTGTGTTCTTTCCACAAACCACACATGGATCAACCTATATCATTGCATGTGTGTTCTTTCCACAAACCACATATGGATCCACCAATGTCATTGCATGTGTGTTCTTTTCCACAAACCACATATGGATCCACTAGAGTCATTACAGGTGTGTTGTTTTCACAAACCACACATGGCCCCACTTGAGTCATTGCATGTATCTTCTTTCCACAAACCACACATGGATCAACCAATGTCATTGCATCTGTGTTATTGTCACAAACCACATATGGATCAACCAATGTCATTGCATGTGTGTTCCTATCAAGAACCACATATGAATCCACCAGTGTTCATTGCATGTGTGTTTTTCTACAAACCACATATGATCCACTAGAGTCATTGCATGTGTGTTCTTTTTACAAACCAGATATGGACCCACTTAAATCATTGCATGTGTGTTCTTTCCACAGACCACACATGGATTAACCAATGGCATTGCATCTGTGTTATTGTCAGAAACCACATATGGATCAACCAATGTCCTTGCATGAGTGATCCTATCATGAACCACATATGGATCCACGAGTGTTCATTCCATGTGTGTTCTTTCCACAAACCACATATGGATCCACTAGAGTCATTGCATGTCTGTTCTATTCACAAACCACACATGGACCCACTAGAGTCATTGCATGTGTGTTCATTCTACAAACAACACATGGATCCACAAGAGTCATTGAATATGTGTTATTGTAACAAACCACATATGGATTAACCAATGTCATTGCATGTGTGTTCCTGTCATGAACCACATATGGGTCCACCAGTGGTCATTGCATCTGTGTTCTTTGAACAAACCACATATGTATCCACCAATTTCATTGCATGTGTGATCTTTCCACAAAGCACACATGGATCAACTAGAGTAATTGCATGTGTGTTCATTTCACAAACCACACATGGACCCACTTGAGTCATTACATGTGTGTTCTTTCCACAAACCACACATGGATCAACCAATATCATTGCATGTGTGTTATTGTCACAAACCACATATGGATCAACCAATGTCATTGCATGTGTATTCCGGTCCTAAACCACATATAAATCCACCAGAGTTCATTGCATGTGTGTTCTTTCTACAAACCACATATGGATCCACTAGAGTCATTGCATATGTGTTCTTTTCACAAACCACATATGGACCCACTTGAGTCATTGCATGTGTGTTCTTTCCACAACCCACACATGGATCAACCAGTGTCATTGCATGTGTGTTCTTTTCATAAACCACACATGGACCCACTTAAGTCATTGCATGTGTGTTCTTTTCAAAAACCACACATGGATCCACCAGAGTCATTGCATGTGTGTTCTTTTCACAAACCACGTATGGATCAACCAATCTCATTGCATGTGTGTTCCTGTCATGAACCACATATGGATCCACCAGTGTTCATTGCATATGTGTTCTTTCCACAAACCACATATGTATCCACTAGAGTCATTGCATCTGTGTTCTTTTCCCAAACCACACATGGATCCACTAGAGTCATTGCATGTGTGTTCTTTTCACAAACCACATATGGACCCACCAGAGTCATTGCATGTGTGTTCTTTTCCGCAAAACACATATGTATCCACTAGAGTAATTGTATGTGTGTTATTGTCACAAACCACATATGGATCAACCAATGTCACTGCATGTGTGTTCTTTCCACAAACCACACATGGATCAACCAGAGTCATTGCATGTGTGTCATTTTCACAAACCACACATGGACCCACTTGAGTCATTGCATGTGTGTTCTTTTCAAAACCACACATGGATCAACCAATGGCATTGCATGTGTGTTCTTTTCAAAAACCAAATATAGATCCACCACTGTTCACTACATGTGTGTTCTTTCCACAAACCACATATGGATCTACCAGTGTTCATTGCATGTGTGTTCTTTCCACAAACCACATATGGATCAACCAATGTCCTTGCATGTGTGTTCCTGTCACGAACCGCATATGGATCCACTAGAGTCATTGCATGTGTGTTCTTTCCACAAACCACATATGTATCCACTAGAGTGATTGCATGTGTGTTCTTTTCACAAACCACACATGGATCCACTAGATCCATTGCATGTGTGTTCTTTTCACAAACCACATATGGACCCACCAGAGTAATTGCTTGTGTGTTATTTTCCACAAACCACATATGTATCCACTAGAGTCATTCCTTGTGTGTTCTTTCCATAAACAACACATGGATCCACAAGAGTCATTGCATGTGTGTTCTTTTCACAAACCACGTATGGATCAACCAATGTCATTGCATGTGTCTTCCTGTCATAAACCACATATGGATCCTCTAGTGTTCATTGCATATGTGTTCTTTCCACAAACCACATATGTATCCACTAGAGTCATTGCATGTGTGATCTTTTCACAAACCACACATGGATCCACTAGAGTCATTGCATGTGTGTTCTTTTCACAAACCACATATGGACCCACCAGAGTAATTGCATGTGTGTTCTTTTCCACAAACCACATATGTATCCACTAGAGTCATTTCATGTGTGTTCTTTCCATAAACAACACATGGATCCACCAGACTCATTGCATGTGTGTTCTTTTCACAAACCACGTATGGATCAACCAATGTCATTGCATATGTGTTCCTTTCATGGACCACATATGGATCCACCAGTGTTCATTGCATATGTGTTTTTCCACAAACCACATATGTATCCACTAGAGTCATTGTATGTGTGTTCTTTTCACATACGGCACATGGATCCACTAGAGTCATTGCATGTGTGTTCTTTTCACAAACCACATATGGACCCACCAGAGTAATTGCCTGTGTGTTCTTTTCCGTAAACCACATGTGTATCCACTAGAGTAATTGTATGTGTGTTATTGTCACAAACCACATATGGATCAACCAATGTCATTGCATGTGTGTTCTTTCCACAAACCACACATGGATCAACTAGAGTCATTGCATGTGTGTTCTTTTCGCAAACCACACATCGATCAACAAATAGCATTGCATGTGTCTTATTTCCAGAAACCACACATGGATCAACCAATGTCATTGCAGGTGTGGTCTTTCTACAAACAACATAAGATCGCGTCTTCTAGAAGCCCCCCCACCCTGAAGTATTTGTCTGATCCGATTGTCTCAAACCGTTCGATTGGGACGCATGGACGAATAAGATGGTTCTTCGTAAGAGCGATCCGCGAGTAGGCTGTTCCGCGACATGATTGGCCGCGCTTACATTTTCACTTATATTACTATTATTTCCACTCCCTTATAGCCTACTAGTAATAACATAGAGCTCGTGAGTGAGCATGTCTACTCCGCAGCCCCCTCTCCCCTCATCCACCACATGTCACTATGCCCGGACGATGCCACCGGATTTTCTGCGCCGTGCCTGGACGATATCCGCCAATTCTTGGGTCGCTACCTTCATGCTAAGAAATCATTTTACAAGCTTACATATTACTGCTATTCGTCAATCTAACTGCTAATCTTTTTTTCGACTTTTCGACGCACTTTAGATGTGGAAAATGCTACAGCCCAAGAATCTGGAGATCCTCGCGCGCAACTTTGCAGCGAAATTCCCGCTTGTGTGCTCCCACCCAGGATGCTTTCGCCGTTACTCCTACCACGAGCTCCCGCTCCACGAGCTCGCGTGCCTGCACGGCGCGTGCTCCTGCATGGAGCTGGGCTGCAACTACACCAGCCCGTCGGCAGAGCTTGTCGTCCACCTTGCAGAGGAGCACTTGATCGAGTGATTAGGATCTCGTACAGGCAAGCCCAACTTCTCCAAGAGCAGGTGCCGTTCACTAATTCGGCACGCCACCGGCTAATTTTCCAGGGGGGACGGCTCTCTTTTCGTCCTGACCATCACCGCTAGTGTTTCGGGAACCAGAGTCAGGCCCACCGTCATGTGTGCAGTATGCATCAGGTCGGTCTCGTGTGCCTGGTCCATATACACAGTGCGCATGTGGGATAACGCTTAGCCGCCATCGTCCAATAGCATTCTTATGCTAGCCAAGGCGCCGAGCTGCCCGACGCCACGGGAGGTGGAGTATGCGGACCTAAGGTCAATCCTATGTGTGCCATCTCAGTACCTTGTCGGTGTTGGACCAAACATGCAGATGCATTTCTACATTTGTATCGAGAAGACCGACAGAGAAATGTAGTACTTATGTTGTCGTTACTGTTAGACTTAAGCGATGCTTTTCAGGTGCGTAGAGCATACGTGTTGTGCGAATGTACCCCAGTTGTAGTTTTTTAGTACTCCTTAATAATTCGACGATTTATTGGTCCAATCAGCTTGTTGTTGTCACGTTGCAAAGTCCGCTTGCTCTGGACAGACTAGCAATACCGTTTGCTCCCACCCCCGCATGTCGGTGTCACGTGTTCCGAGGGCCCACCTGTCAGTGTAACGCCCCTTCTCTTCCTTCACCTCGAAGCCACTATCCCAACTTCTCTTCCATCCTGCCACTCCCGTCTTATGGTTGGAATCTGATTTTCGCAGGATTGTTTACATATAATCTACATTGATAATGCAACATGCAAATGGCATAGACACAATTTCTAAAGTGGAAGCACTCACACGCTGCTATTGCACATATTTCTCAATATAGCTCGACAAACCCATTACAATAATTGTACTTGCACTAAACACAACCGAAATTGTAACCATCCTAAACAACATGTAAACCCACATCATAGCACTGTCGTTGGAGTCCACCTCGATTGGTGACACCACCGTGCCCTTCCCAGCGACATCCACTCCCGCCCGTGGCTTGCCCTTTGCCAAGGAGGCAATAATGGCGTTTTGCACAGCTTCATCCTTGTCGTCCTCCACATCAGAATCGACAATGACGAAGGTGACGGGGTTGGCATGGACCGAGCGCCATCGCGCCTAGCGGCTCCTACTCGAGCTCGACGCCGCATCAGTCCTTCTATAGGTAGGAGAGGACAAGCTCGGATATGTAGCGTCGTCGCTCCTCTCAAGAAACCATGGCCAATTGATACTGCGACGTTAGGATCTTGGGGTGGATCTGCCATGGCGAGCCCTACCGGAAGCGGTGGAGTGCATGGATATGCCGGCGCGAGCCATGACAATTTCCTAGGAGGGAGTAAGATTGTGGGTCAGGCGTGTCTGGTTCCTGAGGAAGGACTCCCAGGGATATGTATGCGGGCAAGGTGCCAAAAAATTTCGTCCAATGCGCGCGAGAGGGCCTTTGAACCACGAAGGCGCGAGGTTCTGTTGACAAGTCCACACGCTAGGTCCCCCACCTATTAGCCGAATGTGGACGGTAGGATTCTGCCTAAGTTATTAAGTGGGGATAAATCACGCTTCACCACTCCCTGACATCCAAAGGATCCTCTTTCCTCTGCCCTCGCTCCCCTCGCTCATGGCTCACAACTCATGCAGTTTGTCTCGGGTGGAATCAGGGTCGGCTCAACGCCATCAGGCGGGTGCCCCGATCAGGTACCGGAGGGAACCCTACGATTACTACCCCAATATGTTGTGTTTGTGTGGTGAGAAGATGTCGAGATGGATTTCACGGATAGATGAAAATACTGTAGGAAAATTCATCAACTACAGCATCAAAGCGGTAAGTTTGTACTGTAGGTACAATGGTAAACCGGATCCGGAAAGCATAATGTAATTCTTTTTTTTGTTTCCTTCGATCTACTTCACAGGAAGGGAGGGGGACTGGCTGTGACAAGTTTGTGTGGATCGAAAAGCCACTGATAGGTTTTCACAAAGAGCTTGTTCAGGATATGCGTGATGCTGTGTGGGACAAGAAAGAGGAGATTCATGCGTTGGAGCGAGAGATCCGGGAGCTTCGCCAGGTGCAAGGGAGGCAGGGGTATGGAGGTGGTGAGACAGACGGGCTCAAGATTAGGCCAGATAGTGGAAACAATTTCCTCATTATCTGGGAATTATCTGTTGCATTTGGAGCTTATGTTGCCATGTCGTTGTCCAGCAGCTAAAATAAGTTGCTGCTTCGTGGAGTGTAGCAGCTAGCTTAGACATTGTTTTTCAGCCTAGAAACTTATCATCAGTGTAATGCCAATAGCAAGGATTTATTAAGCGCCTATAAATAATTAAGGTCTGTGCCACTAACACCCCTCGATTTTGGAGACCCCTTAACTTCTCAGCTATCGCGATTGTTCAGATAGCAGTGACACAGTCACAATTTTGGATTCAACTAGTTGCCTCGGCCGTATCCAGTCCTAAAGTCGTGATACATTTTACTCCGAGTACGGGAGGCAGATTGTTTCACCCGACAAGTTCCACGCACACAGCTCTAGAGTTTAACCGAACTACATATATAGGTTCAAGTTCAATACATCATTAGGCTTCGACACTGCTAGCCTTATTTCTCTGCGTGGGTGCCAACTTTCTTCCTCTTGCCTTCATGTCCACTGGCTTCTTCATCTCTTGCCTTCTTCCTCTTCCTGGGTGCCAATTTTCTTACCTTCACATACCCTACATCTCCGGGTCGAGGGAAGTCAGGCCAATTAGCACCAGAATCTTGTCCAGCATCATCACTCCACTCATTTTTGTTTTCTTCCCGTAACAAAATCATTGAGACGGTTGTCTTGTTTCTTACCTTGCGCTTCCTGTAATAAAACAGTACCTAGATTACTACCTTATATCTACAGACTATAAACAATTTTTTGTGTGAATCTACCATCTCATACCTAGGTTTGGGAGCATTAAGGGGACAGCCCGCTGCTCTATGGCCTATAAGATGGCAGGTCTTGCATCTGTTTTTGCCCTTCTTGGTAGCACAGAAAGCCGAACCCTTCTTCTCAAGAAAATTCTTAAACCTATTCACCTAAGGTCTTCCTCTACCCCTTTTTGACTGGCCGACAAAGCTCGAAAGACAGTTGGATTTGAGGCCACTGAGATGGGTCTATACATGGCTCGACGGATCCAGCGTACGCAACTCTGAACTTTTCCATAGAGTAGTAGTATGACAAATACTGATCCAAATGTGGTAGAGTTCTTTTCTTCACCAAGAAGGCCAAGTCGTGGTCGCAAGGTTTCCTGGTATGCTGCCACTCTAAGCAGGTGCATTCTCGCAGCTAGATGTTCCCAACATCCATTTTGCCACTCTTGGACATATCGACCACCTCACAGCTGCTATTGGTTGACGGGATAACCTTAAGATGAGCAAGTCCTCGGCTTCTCTTGTGCAGTTCTTATACAACTTTCGGTAGCATATGTCCTCTAAGTCTCCTACCGATATCTCTCATTATATATAACAGCTTCATGATCATACCATGTATGTTGTCCATCAAGATATGAATAGGACGCACTTTTATGTCCTTCACCCAGTTATTCAGGCATTATGCAAGGTTGTTGTTTATGTAATCAACTTTGATGTCAGGGTTGAATTGACTCCTCTTCCATAGCTGCGAATGATGGATGGCTAAGTACTCTAGAAGTTTAGGGGCTTCCGCAAAAATCTTGCTCATGAAATATTTGCTGCTACTATGTTTGTAAACTCTAGCAGGAGGAAACATGTAATGAAATACGCTGCCTACGTAGTGTGAGTACAAGTTGAGCATCATATGGGCATGACATTCTCTACCTTCAGCTCACGGGAACACCTCCTTCACTGCATTCGTCAGCCCTTTGCATGAATCCGTGGATGTAGTCAATGGATCCATGTGGCCTATTGATCTCCTGAGCTGCCTCATAAACCATACCCAGTTTTCCTCTGTTTCTGTTTCAAACAGCCCGAATACCACTTGGAACATCCTGTTGTGACCATCAAGTGTTGTGGCAGATGGCAGACAGCCTTTCCATTTACTAGTTAGGACAGTGTTTTCTACACTTAGATACGGCCTACATCCGTCCTTGAATCCCTGGATGCAAGGTTTAAGCGCCATGAAAAAAAATTTGAAATATATTTTACCATGTACTGATTCGGTGTCAATCTCCACAACACTCCCCGAACACCTAGCTTGTACCTCTTCCTTGAAGTTGTACATCATCCTGAAGCTATTGGTCCAATCCCCGTGCAAGACACCTAGAGCTTTCTCTTTACCTTTCCAAACCGTGTAATACGGTAGGACAATGTTGTATTTAGAACCGAGGCTAGTCTGAATATTCTTCGCGGTCTCCTTAGGGTTATCCTTTAGTATGGACATAGATTGCATAGCCACCCACTCCGTATCAGCCATTGAGGATTTTAGTTAGCTGCCAATCGGACACATGTGTGGGGGGGTCATTTTGTTCACCTGCAACACAGATTCAAAAGATAAGCGGAGTCGACTAGTTGCCAGAAAGATATCGCACATCAATTGTAGTTATAGAGTGAAAAGAGATAAAGTTCTAATGGTTGCTGCATTCATTCCCCAGTACCCTAATTGCCTTCGACGGAGGTAAGGCTCTTGCTGTGATCCTCCATGGGCAATGTACCTCGGCCCGTCCATTCATCCATGTTAACTTACAAACGGCCTCATACCTCTGGGAAGTGTTCTTCAGTCAATAAACGTCGAACTCCCACTTGATACAAAAATGTCGGAACGATATCCTAAACTCATGCATGCTCCTGAACTCGGTGCCGACCGAAATTATAGGATACTCGTGGTCATGTTTCATTTCTTCTACTTCAACACCCAAATCATCGGCTGGAATGCCAGCCTCATTGTTAAGATCCTCGTCTATTTCATCCCCTCCAGATTCTTGATCTTCTATAGTGCCTTCGTCTTCATCTGATTCAGAATCCTCGCCATCGTCTCTAATGCCGAGTACCAGAAGATTCCAGAGCATGGGTTCGCAAAACTTGAGGACGGTTTCGAGGGGGAGCAGCACACAAGGCAGCGGTCTTGGCAACAACAACGGGGCAGCCTCCTGAAGCCTTAGTTTGCTCAATAGCGGCATGGATTAGGTCAGCAGTAGCCGGATCAACAACACCACGGGGACGACTAGTACTAGCAGATTCCAGAACAGAGTTTTCCACAACGGCAATATGGGGACTCCTACGAGGAGGTTGCCTGACAAAAGCATGTCGTGGACAAGGATCCACATTTTGCTCAAGAACAGCAGCGGTTCGAGTTAGACCACCCTGTCCAATAATAGCTGGGCGACTCCCAGTAGCAGGAGCTTCCTCATCCATTATGTTACAAATCAGCATAACCACGCGAAGCCCAGCATGTTGTTTCATCAACCCAATTAGCTGACTGTCACACGCCATAGGAACCTTGAAGCCTCGTTCATCAACGATGCTGAACCGTGCAGTCTGCTCCGGCCTCATTTCAGCAAGTTCACACACTGCAGCAACCAAACCGGGGATAATGCATAACTGCACAAGCGCTACTTCCATCTTTAGATTGTGAGCTTGTTTCCACGTGCTCTTCCCATCTGCTAATTTAATGTGGTAGCTGCAGATGGTGACCAGAACCGTGTATTTGGGTTCAGCGGATATCCTACTTGACAGAAAATTGGAAACAAAAGATAAGAATTGTTTGTCAGCGTCTTGCTAGCAAACAATTCTATGTTTGATATATATATATGTAATGCCAATAGCCAGCAAGTAGTTATAGGTAGTGCGAATAGCAAAGATAAGAGTAGCTCACCTGCAATTAGCCAGATGTACTTCTTCCTCGGCAAATGGATCTGCCATCCTTCGCGCTGCTCAGCTCGTCGGCGGTAGAGGCGGGCTAGATCATCGCAACGGCTAGCACGACATTCGGCATTAGAGCTCAGTAGCAGCGAGTAGGCGCAACAACTTGGCGCCGGAAGTCAAATGCCTGAAGAGATCATTCTGGTTGGAGAGGGGATTTTGACGCTACCGGTGCTAGGGTTCATGCGAAAGGAGGGAGTGAGTGGATTTGTGAATTTGGTCAATGCACCATGCTCCTTTAGTCTCTCATTTCGCCTACGTGGTTGCCCTGTTGGCGCTCGCATCACTGAAATATTACTGACATGAGGGTCCCGACCGTCTACTTCATGGGGCAGTTTCACGGAATGTTTGGATTTGGTAGGGGTGAGATGAGTTTGCATCGAAATGGCCCCTCTCGGTAGTTGGTGGCCCATCATTTCGAAATGCGGCAATTTCAGGCAACTTAGGTACCGCGGTGCACTCGCCCTGGAACTTTGGTACCGCAGATGAACAGGCCCATGACGTAGCACATCTTTTGGTAGTGGGGGTAGTTCAGCTTGGAGAGGGAGAGGACGTCGCTGAGGTAGTAGACGGTCCTCTGTACCGACTGAGCCTTGCCTTCCTCGGGGCGCTCCAGCACCAGGACGACGCTGACGACCCGGCTGATCAAAGTTGTTAGAATCGTGATTATGAATTGGATCGAAACCTCTATGGTAGGATCATAGATCATAGGATCATAACTTTTAGAATCATGAAATCATAGATTCTACTTAGTAGAATCATAGAATCGATCCACTCAATTTGGGTCGTAAAGTCGTAGAATCGCATGGTATAATTACGATTCTGACAACTTTGCGGCTGATGGCTGCTATGTAGAGCAACATCGGCTCCTTCCTAGCTGGCGTGGCTAGAACCAGCGCTGTGGATAGCATGCGCTTGAGGTCGTGGAAGGTGGCATCGGATTGTGAGGTCCAGGAGAACTTGTCCGTCTTCTTCATCAGCTGGTACAATGGGAGTGCCTTCTCCCCCAGCCGGCTGATGAAATGGCTAAGGGAGGCCAGGCATTCGGTGAACTTCTGGACTCCGAGCAAGCTCTTGGGTGGCTGCATCCTCTCGATGGCTGCAATCTTATCCAGGTTTGCCTCTATTCCTCGTTGCGAAACAAGAAAACCGAGTAGCTAGCCGGATGGGACGTTGAAGATGCACTTCTCTGGGTTCAGTTTCATCTAGTACCGGCAGAGGTTGCCGAACGTTTCCCCCAAGTCGTCAAGGAGGGTGCGCTTCTCCTTCATCTTGATGACAATGTCGTCCACGTAAGCATGCACGTTTCGGCCGATCTATGCGTACAAGCATTTCTACATACAACATTGATAAGTAGCGCCTACATTTTTTAGACCAAAAGGCATGGTTATGTAACAGAAGGCCCCGTACGGGGTGATAAATGACGTCTTAATCTGGTCGGCCGAGTTCAACCGGATCTGATTGTAACCGGAATAACAGTCCGAGAAGGACAACAAGTTGCAGTCGGCCGTGGAATTGATAACCTGATCGATACAGGGCAAAGAGAAAGGGTCTTTTGGGCACGCCTTGTTCAGGCTGGTGTAGTTGATACATATGCGCCAAGTCTTGTTCTTCTTCAACACTAGGACTGGATTGGCTAGCCAGTACGATTCCATGATGAATCCGGCTATGAGGAGCTGGGTGATGTCGTCACCAATGATCATCCTCTTCTCTTCCGTGAACCGGCAGAGGGGCTACTTGTCCGGCTTGGCATCCGGCCGCACATGGAGTGAGTGCTCGGCGAACTCCCTCAGAACAACCGGCATGTCCTTGTGTGACCATGCGAAGATGTCTCGATTCTCACGAAGGAAGTCGACGAGCACGCCTTCCTATTTGCTTTCCAAGCCGGCACCGATGGTGACGAACTTGGTCTGGTTGGTGGGGTCGAGCAGGATCTTCTTTGTCTCCTTGGTCGGCTGGAAATCCGCGTCACCAGTCGGCTCCTGTTAGCCGGCACCTCTTACTGAGCCAACGCCATGTTGCACATGATCTCGCGCTTCTCCTCGGCTATGATGAGGGCTTTAGCTAGCTTGGAGTCGGCCAATGCGCATTCCATCGACTGCATGAAACAACCGGCGATGGTGATCATGCCATTAGGCCCCACAATCTTCGTCTTGAGTTATGCATAGTGGGGGATGGCCATGAACTTGGCGAGGGTGGGACGCCTGAGGAGAGTGTGGTAGGAGCTTGTCAGCTTTACCACCTTGAACCATACCAACTCGTGCCGAAAGTTCTCCTCGATTCTAAAGATGACGTCGAGCCAGATTTTACCCAACGAAGCGCAAGTCGGCCCTGGCAATACACCATGGAATGCTGTGATAGTCGGGCGCAGGTCGCATTACTGGATGCCTAGCTTCTCTAGGGAGGACCGGTAGAGTAGGTTGAGGTTGCTTCCCCCGTCGATGGGGACGCGTGAAAAGCGCCAGGTGCGCTCATTGGACACGATGAGGGGGTATAGCACCATTGTATAGCCCCCGGGATTCGAAAGATGATCCGGCTGTTCCTCTCGGCTCCAGGTGATGGGGGTCTCCGACCAGTTCAGGTACTAGGGGACTGGGGAGACGATGGCACTGACTTCCTTGGAGCGCTTCCTATGACTGTGCTTGTCGTCTGGCTCAGTTTCGAAGATGTGGTAGGCAGCATGCGGATGAGGGTAGCCATTGTTGTTGTTGCCGCTATTGCCATTGTTGCCGGATCCCCTAGCTGGTGGTGGTGGTCCGCCGGGAGGGGGTGGCAGTGGACGGGGTAGGCCTCCTTGGTCCTTCATCTGGCGGGTCCAGCTGCAGTTCCGAGTAGTATGAGTAGCCAGTTTGAAGGGTCCGTTGTGCCATTTGCATGGGCCATCGAATATTTGTTCGAAGGTTAATCGCGGCTTCTGCCTCCTTGCGTCGCTAGCTGGCACATCGGGTGTGCCCTCCACAGCATTAACGTGCCTCGCGTGGTAACGCGGTTTCTGTTGTCTTGCTTGGTGGTCCCCATGGAACCAGTTGTCATTGCCATGCCGCCTGGAGGATCTGGCTTCGCCGCCCGGGTTACTCGGTCGGTCCTGACCTGGCTCGGTGGGAGTCGTTCGGCCATCAGCATTCACTCGGAGGGGCTTCTTCATCGCGGTGTCAGCCGTGGCATACTGGTCCGCAACCATCATGGGCTCTGCCATGGTTTTTGGCTCGTCATATAGTAGCCGGTGGCAAAGCATGGTGCCTTCTCGGCACCCCTCGATGAAGAACCTGGTCGCCTGGCTCTCCAGGATGCCCTCACAAGTGTTGCGTAGCTCGGTCCACTAGGAAATGTACTCGCGGTCGGACTCGTGGTCGCCCTAAATGCATAGGGCCAGATCGCGAGGGCGACCTGGATGCTTGTATGTGTCGTTGAAGTTGCAGACGAACACCTTCTCGAAGTCCGTCCAGGCGTTGATGTTGATGGGCGTGAGGCTGTTGAGCCATGTCCTCGCCGACTCGGTAAGCATGAGGGGGACGTAGCGCACCGCTATGACCTTGTTCCTATGGGCGATCCCAACTCCCGTGGCATAGTCGGTTAACCAGTCCTCCAGCTTGATGTTGTTGTCGTACTTGGGTGTATCCCGTGGCAGGGTAAACTTATCCCGAAACGGTTCATTCTGTATGCGGGGTGCAAAATAAACCGGACCGGTAGAATCTTCTTCCTCCGTGACACCCGCTTGAGCTAGGAGCTCGATGCGGTCACGGGCATCTAGACAGTCTGGGTTGGGTGCTCCGACCCGGCCCGAGAGATGGGAGCCAGCATGTCATGGCGCTCCGGTTTGTGGAGGGGTGGTGGTGGGTTGATGTTCATCGTCTGCTCCTAACACGGCTGACCCTTGTGGCCCGAGACGCGACACCTACTGCGGGAATTCCCGCCGGAGGAGAGGATGCCTGCTGGGCCTCGCGGGGTGCGCCCTTGCTGTAGGCGGGTGGCTTGCTTCCCTTGGAGCTGCTAGGGTCCTCGTGCATCTGCCGGATGGCTTCAGCCTGCTCATCCGTGATCTGGCGAAGCTCCTGCACCCGGGCATGTTGCCGGTCTCGCTCCTCGCCCTCCAGGTTGGGCAGCTCGTCGGCCGCGGCTCGCGCCGCATGCAGGTTCTTGATGGGCGTGAGGTAGGTGGGCCGGACAAGGAGAGGCGGTGGATCCGACTCGCCTCCCTCTCCATCCTTCCGCCTAGCTCACCGCCTTGGCATCGTACCTGTCCTTGCCATCTTGTCTCCTTGGTAGCCGGGGTGTGGCCATGAGCGCGGTCGTACTCGCGCATGGTGATGTCGTGTTTCTTCTTGGCGGCGGCTAGCTCGATGGCCTCCTGCAGGAGGAGCTGTCTCTCCATGGTGAAGTTTGCCTCAGCCTCCTCCGGGTTGTCCCCGAGGGTAACCGGGGTGAGGATCCGGTCGATGGCTTCTTCCATCGGCTCCTTCGGTCGTTGAGGGCCGGATGTTCCAGCCTCGTTGCCCCTGCTCCTAAGGACGGCGAGGCTAGGTGCTGGAGCCGTCCATCATGACCTCAGCGCCACGTGGAGCGACGGAAATGCCGATACTAGGTAGCAGCGACTCTGAGATGGAGATGATATCCCTAAGGAAACTCTCTGGCATGGTGGCAACATAGACGGGAAGGTCGCCGAATAGCAGGATGGAGCCGCCCGCTGGGAGGGTGGATCTGGTGAAACATGACGCATTGTCCATGACGCAGTCAAACTTTCCTAGCGTAAGCAGGAGGCCGGAGGCCACACGCTCACCGGCTGAAGTGCGGGGTCCCGTGCGGAACGCGACTCCGGTCGAAGCCATAGCAGCCCCACGGTGGGCGCCAACTATCGGTGTATTGGGAATGGCAATACCTAAGAAGGTTAGATAGAGGTGTGGGGACTAGCAGGAAAGCTCTTGACGGCATCCGTAGGCGGGATTGTGTACGAGCAAGTGTAGCGAGACACAGGAAGTACCCAGGTTCGGAGCCCTCGTGGTGAGGTAAAACTCCTACTTCTTCCGATCTGACTATGAGTAGAATACAAAGTATAATCACTCCTTGAGCTGTATGAACTAGCTACCTCTTCAATGCTTAGCCCTTGCTACGAGAGCCTTGCCCCCTTATATAGGTAGAGGGGAAACGGTCTCACTGGCCAGGCCGGCTGGTGGGTCCCACAGGCAGGCCCCAGCCGGCTGGTCATCTACAGTATTCGGTAGGCTATGTCATGTCGAAGTACACGTCGTGTGGGTTGTCGTGGATACAATGAATGCCGTGTGAGCATGTCGTCAGCTTCTGGCCACTATGCATGCGTCACCCGCAAAGTCTTCGGTATGGCCTGGTAGTTTTGGGTCTTGTCACTGTACTAGGGCATACCATGCACTGTGCAGCACGTCGTCATGTCCTCTTCATTGTATCCGGCTATGCCCCCGTAGCCAGAACCGTGTCTTGCCTCCATTCCTCGTTCCGGCTTCCCGTTGTTAGCTGGAACGAAGTGCCTGGATCTGGCTACGATCTGTTAGCCGGACGCTAGCCAACTATGCTTGTTCTTGTTTGGTTGGGGTACTCAGGGTGTAAAATCCCTATTTCAGCAATCCTGGTTAGTTGCCCAGAATGCAAAAAATCAGGAGGAACAAAAACTTTTTCTTGCTTAATGCTGAAGTGTTTGCTTGTTGTTTGGATATGCTTATGTATATGAATGTGTATTAGATGATATACTCCTTACCTTAACACCAGTTGACAAAAGCTACTTCCCAAAACTGTCTTGGCCTAATTTCCATATTCTCAAATGTTCTGACATTCCAAAACCTAAGCCAAGATGCTTATGTAACAAAAACTATTTTAGTAGCTTCTATTTACAAAACTATGGAGAGATATATAATTGAATCTCCTTATGTTTTCAAGACATAACTTTCAACTACTCTTACCCCTAGGATCTCCCAAAACCTTTTTGTAAGCCTTTGTATTCCACTCTTGGTATAGATACCAAGGACCTTATCTTGTTCAAACTCCAATCTATTTCAAAAATACCCATCCTTACCTCAATCTAAACTTGGTGGTAACCCTAGTAGTAGATGATTTGTTTGTAAGATGAGTTGCCTTGATCTGTTGTTTGATTTGATTGCTTAGAAGTAGTATGAGCTTCTCTATGAGCTCGTCCAGGTGACAATTTTACATGGTCCCCTAGGGTTTTCCCCATCATGCAGAACTGGTATTTTGCCCAAAATAATTTTTATTATTTCTGGGCATTATTTCCACCAAAATGTGTCTATCCCACTAATTAAATTCCTCTGTGAGATTCACATCTGCAAAATGGATGAAACCAAGTTAATTTGAAAGGTATTCTCTATACCTACCACCTAGACTTTATCTCATGCCAAGGTGAATAGCAGATTATCTGTAGTAAAATTATCAAGAATAGTCCTATTCTAGCTTTAGAAAATTCCCTAGACCAAATCATGAGTCCGATTGACCCAATTCCAATTATCCTGAATGTGG
Source organism: Avena eriantha (assembly GCA_910589775.1). Classification (NCBI taxonomy): domain Eukaryota; kingdom Viridiplantae; phylum Streptophyta; class Magnoliopsida; order Poales; family Poaceae; genus Avena; species Avena eriantha. Next base: position 223,414,557 of record OU342741.1, read on the forward strand.
TACACTAAGGCCTATCCAAATCCAGGAGCCCATGATTTATTGAGCCTTAGATATTTATCTGTGAATTAAACTATTATATGCATGCTTTATTCACCTCTAAATTCACTATAGTAGCTATACAGCTCCAAAAGGGGTGATTCCAATTTCTACAGAAAGATAATCCAAATACCTACACTGTGCCCTTGGAATAAAATTAAAAGCTTCTGTATATTTAATCTGGTGAAAAAGACAAAAACACCAGAGAACTGCATTTGTGAATTTCTTGAGGGAATTCTGTTAATTGTCTTGACCTCATTCCAACTCTTAGTGAACAAGTACATCAAACCCTACTGAACCATCAATGGAAATAAGTTTTGGAGCTCCAAAACTTTTCTGGTGAATTATTTCCTAAAACTAGAGTCTTATCCACTATAATAATCACTATAAATCTTTGGTAGGTGATAAAATAGTGAAACTACTTTTGTTGGTTTAATTTTATCAATAACTATCTGTTGGTATCATGTTTTTACAATGGTATCATACAGAATATGTCTTGGCCCAAAAATCCATCTCCTAGGTAATTTCTAGACTATAAATCCTAAGGGATTTTCTTCCACTTTACAAGACAAGGCCAATCTTATCAAATCCATTCTTCCTAAGACCTAAGGATCTGTGAACTTGTATTTTTCAGTGTTTGCTGTATGTATTGGTGCTTGAATTCCTGGTATTGATTGTGGCTTGGTTTTCTTGCATGTGTTGTCGGGACGACGATAGTTGCGATGAAATCGGAGAGCAGAAGAAGGGTGTTTATTATTGATATTGGTATTCTAGGGTATCTAAAGAAGAAGTCCAGGGACATTTATGACACTGCTGATCACCGGCAAGCCACCTTCTTGCTCATAAGCCTTGTCCTATTATTTTACTTATCCATGTTTTATTTACGGTTTATTAAAAACTGCATTGTTTTACTATATGTTGATATATATATTTATGATAGTGGTTTGGCTCCTCCAAACTATTACCCTGGGTACTACTAAGTACAACCCCCTTGGTGACACCTACTTGCCCCTAGTAGAATAGATGGTGTATATCACCATAACCCTATGGAGACCCCCTATTTAGCCGAAGCAAAGCTCGAGGATGGGAAGACCCCGGAAAAAGTTTTACCAAATGTTTTATGATAAAACCTTTGTGAGGTGGGACCTCCCAAGAGACGTTGAGAAAGAAAAAGGTTTTGTTTTATAAATGCTGGAGGCAAACCGGAGGAAAAAGGTTTACAAAAACGCACCTGGTTCTTTGTAGTTTTGCTAGAACAATTAACCCTGTGCAACCACATTACTCTAGAATGGGACATGGCTGGATTTGATGTTTGTCTATCCTGGTATAAGATGCCTCGCAACAACTACAGGGGATCGGGGATCCCTGGAGGGTGGGCCTTCTCTGATAAAGGTGGGACCTGGAGAAGGAACAAAGGGTCGGCAGGCCTCCACGCGTTACTATGAGCCCCTCATTGAAAGCGCACACTCTCGAGGAGTGGAAAAAGCGCTCCGGTTGGTCCTCGCCCGACGTCCCGGTTTTGAGGGGATTAACACTCATAGGGTAGGTACTTGTATTGGAGTGGGAATCCGGAGAGTCTTGATCGGTTACTCGACCCATGATCGTGGAGATCAGGGTAGTGTACCCGGATGGTGTGGGTAAAGTGTACAACCTCTACAGAGTGTAAGTCTATTCGAATAGCCGTGTCCGCGGTCATGGACGGTTGGGAAGGTTGCTGTAGAGCGGTGCTTGTTTTGTTTTCAAAAAGGATATAGGAAAAGAAATGACTTTTAAATATTTTGACCATGGGATGGTCGGGAAGGATACCTGCTTGACCATGGGATGGTCAGAGAGGTATGGAAGGAGCTTGGTCGGGGGACGACCTGAAAACGGGAACAAATGGGTGACCCAGTCCTAATGTTTTCCAAAACTTTTCAAAATGGTTTCCAAAATGTTTACAAAATTTTTCAACAAAGATATGTAGATGTTTTATCTACAAGAGAAACTATTTAGAAAAGAACCCCTCTTGAAGCCCTCCTTCTACCACAACCATAATGCATATACTCTTGCTATTATCATTAACTTAAGGTGGTTTGCTAGTATATTCAATGTACTCACTGAAATTGTCCCTGGCTATTAACATGGCCATATCTTAAGAAGAAGATGATGATGGCGACTAGGCGAGCTAGGACGTTCTCCCAGTCAGTTGCCTCTAGGTTAAGGCATGGCTTGGGCTCTACGCTTGATGAAGTTCCGCTGCTGATTATTGATGTAGCCATAATGGCATTCCTGTAAGTCTTGTATTTCGGTACATTATTGGATGTTTACTTTGATACTTGTCGGTTATGTGCCACGACTAACTGATCATGGGATCGTGGTTGTATGCATAACAGGGATTCTCGGAGGAATAATACAGGGCCCCACACGGGGGACATCCCCCGACATCCGAAGAGAGACACTGTCGGATGAGCCCTCATGAGGAACCGCCTCGCCAGAGGCTACCCTCCCAAGGGGGAGTATCCATAGGGCCCAACTTCGGGTGCCTAGAGGCATACCCCATGGCTCACCAGAAGATTCACCAAATAGACAGCATGGGCACCATCATCGTGCGCCCCCGGTTCGCCTCGGTAAAGAAAGATCTGGTCCGCCCCCTTTTTTTAATAGTAGAAGGACATATGACAATGTGGCTGGCGTACTGCCTTGACAATTAGGTGCAAAGGAGACAGCGGGCGGTGCCGGACGAATACAAACTGGGAAAGGGAATGTCTCTTTAGTAGTAGATGGAGGAGCACCTAGCGTCCAAGACCTAGTCCACCTAAAAGCAGTAATGTAGACCAGGACCTCGGGGAATGACACTGTGGTAACCCTCCCACCCATGAACCAGGGGAAGAGGCCTAACGCCGCCCTATATAAGGAGCCCTTCCCCCACCTTAAAAGGCATTGATCCTTGATACCTAAAACCCTAGACTTTCATCCCCCATTGTACCCTCGTAAAGCACACGACCAATATAGCCAAGCAAGAGTAGGGGCTTTACCTCCTCACGAGGGTCCCGAAACTGGGTAAAAAAACATGTAGCCTCTCTGTCATGTGCTCGCCTCGCCACCATTGCTGCTTGTCGGATTCCCTTGGAGTTGCATGTTGAACCCCCAAATGAACCAGGGGATCGATGGACCCTAGTTGCTTTGCGGGACAAATCTTTGACAAGTGTGATGCATGGCCCTCACACCAAGCACCAGCCGTTCGAGAGGTTAGGCTTCATGTGTACATTGCTTCTAATCACCTAAGTTTCGGAGACTAGCTATATGTTGGTGGATTGGATTCGTCTACCCGTTTCTAACTGGTTAGCACCAAAACCTACAATCGAATGGGCCGACAAGTTCACCACATATGTGTCCATGTGGTTCATGCCTCGTCTTCTTGGCTCAAGAGCGCCCTGACGATGGCTCTTATTTCTCGAGAACAGATGATGTGAGGCATTGGTTCTTGATACTCATAACTTATAGGTTGGGATGATACAATTTGTTCTAATCCTCTCACTGCTTTTGCAAATTGTTGGTTTCACCTGGCCTTCGTAAATCTTAACATTCAAAATTTTGTCAAACCAAAACTTTGTAAGTTTGAACATGTGCTACTTATGCAGTACATAGTAGTATACATTGCACAACCGGCTCCTCTAACGTTAGGGAAAAGAAAGAACGAAAGTCAGTGTGCTATAGCTTAATTACCTCATTATAATCTATAATTAATTATTATATGTAATTGCTGTAGACATAAAAAGCCGAGACTAAATTTTATTACACCATAATTTGGCTTGTACTTAATAGTAACTCAATACTACATACTACTTCCATACCGGTTTAATAGGATACATACCTACATACTACCTACATCCCAAAGCTTAAGTTTTTCTAAAGACAAGCAATGGAAAGTTTGATGAAACTTTTAGAAAAAACTATGTGTTAGCAAGATAAATCGGTATGGAGGGGGTTAACTAGATTTGCATTATACTCCCTCCATCCCAGAGCTCAAGGCTTTTTTTTGAAAAGTCAATCTACAAAAAGTTTGACCAAACTTTTAGAAAAATTATTAAGAACTACTATGTATGATATTATATAGATACCATGTGAAAATATGTTTCATGATGTTTCAAACAATATGAATTTCATATTGTAAATATTAATATTTTTCGCTAAAAACTTGGTCAAACTTCATGTAGTTTGACTTTTGAAACAAATATAAGCCTTAAGCTCTAGGATGGAGATAGTACAAATGAATTTTATGACATTTAGGCCTTAATTATATTGTTTGGAAGAAGGAAAGTTAGGGTCCTATAGCTTCTCTAACTTTTCTGCTATAAGTTAGAGGATTTGTATAACTTGTTTCTTGCCAAAGATCGAGGTAAATATAGTTTTAGTCCCACTTCTCGCATCCGGGTACAAATTAGTCCTATATATTGCAAAGTGTTTAAAATCAATCCCGAAACATGCATCCCTAGTGCTAATCAGTCCATTTCAAAGAAATTTTAGCATATTTGACCAAATTTGTACACGTTTAGCTGTCCTCAACGCGTGTTTTTGCGATTGAGATAGTAAAATAGTACCAGCCTGTAAGTGGGGTCCTTCCACAACTTCTATTGCTTTTGAAAGTTCATGTCGAATTTTCGTGTAGATTGATGTCGTTTTAGTTGGCTGAACAATGTACTTTGCAATGCTCAAGTTAACTAAAACTGCACATGTTTGCATTTCACTCAATATGGCATCGTCAGTTTCCAGTTAGCTAAAATCATACCAAATTTGATTCTTTTCTTATACACTTCATAATCCATATGTATCAACTTTTTTATATGTGACAATTCAACTTGAGCATTGTGAAGTATGTTGGATTGGCACATAGACATACGATGTTCGCATATCATGTCAAATTACCAAGATTTTAAATTCAGCGCATGGTCTTTTCTGTAAACAATGATGCCTTGCGTGGGCCCACGAATTACCCTGGTCTCGCTTTTCTTATCTTATCTTACATCTTACAATTATATATTGTACGAAGAACTTCGAACAATGGCCATTGGATCAAGATTGTCAAATCCCAACAGTGCTAGCAGTTATATCTTCTTTTCCATTATGGGATCTAGAAGATTCTATTCATAGTATTTAACACAATGAAATTTATGCACGTTGGGCCCCCCATCAGCTTTCGCCGTTATGTCGCTGCCGTCGTGGTTGCCATGTAAGCTTGCAGTGTTCGCACATGCATCCTTTACGCGTCTTCTTCTTCTTCTGGGGCGGCAATCTGTGTTCGCGGCCATGGCGTGGATCTAGGACTTGGACGAACCTGCTCGGCCCAGCTCTCCTCCCCATCCCGAGTCAGAGCTCGCCCTCACCATGGCCGCACCCATGGCACGGCGCGGGGACGGTAATTCATTCCTGGGTGAGATCTATCACCATGCCGACCATGCTAGGTCCTGTTGGCCTCCTCCAGAATCCAAGCTCGTTGTCGCTGTGGTTGCACACGCACCAGCCACGGTGCCTTCCTCTCCGAACCCCAAAGCCACATCCACCCAGTTTGGCACAACGCCAACAAGGTGAAAATGCATCAAGTTTTCTTCTTGTGATTGTAGAAAAACATGTATGTACCGTGGCCGTAGCATACTCTAACAATGTACACATATGTTGTTTACTAGATTTTCATTTGAAATTAGTAGCTCCGTGATGACGAAACATAGGAATGACAATGATGACCATGTTATGTACTTTGCATTGCATCGACAAGTGCTCGCTAACGAAGCATGTTACCAAGAGAGTGGAGTTCATCAGCCATTGCCAAAAAATATGTGAACAAATCAATGAGCGATTCAATGCAAATACACGCAGAAAAGCTAGATCCATGTCATCAATCATCAATAGGTGGCACATTCTAGTGATGCATTCAAATGCGTACACCACGTATCATTTACTTGAAGTGGTTGTTATCCTGAGCAAAAATGCCTAGTATGCCCATTACCTTTGTATGTTCTATGCTGCAATTCTATTGTTATGGGAATGGAAAGAAAAGCTGGGCTTCACTGAATATTACACAGTTAGGCCTAACTTAGTCTTACACAAATAAGCACATCTTAGTCTTTACACAAATAAGCACAACTTAGCCTTTACACAAATAAGCGTAACTAATGATAAAGATAAAGACAAATGGTTCATCGGATCTACCAGTATGAGCACTAGGTCCCTGGAGCTTGTGGTATCGTCAGAACGAATCAAAATGCTGCGTTTGGCCGTCTATCATTCTCCATCAAATTGTACAACCCCACTGATGAGCCAATTGTAGGCTCCCCCCCCGACCTGGATTCGGCTCCAGGTCAGATCTGGAGTGTCAACATGATAGGTGCGTGAGTGTGCAGGAAACACACAGTCTGCTATAAACACTGGAAGTGCTGGTACCTCAGCAACAACACCAGCATGTTCTTCCTGGACTCCGGCAGCAGCCTCAACAGGTATTTTGTCAGCTTCACCAGCAGCAGCCTCAGTAGGTATTTCTTCAGCTTGACCAGCAGCAGCATTAGCAAGTATTTCGTTAGCTTCACCAGTAGTAGCATCACCAAGTATTTCGTCAGCTTCACCAGGAGCAGCAACAGCTAGTTCTTCATCAACTCCACCACCACCACCACCACGAGCAACATCAGGAGGCAGGGCTGCCTGAGCAATTACAGGTTCAACAACTCCAGGGGCTCTGACAAAGAAAGGGTAGTTGATCCCAAGAAACATAGATTGTCCCTTCAAATTGTCGACTCTACTCCAGACTTGCTCTACTGGGTCTTTGGATGGGAATGCGGACCTCGAGAAAACGTGACACTGCAGCGATGGGTATGAAGAAAGTTGTGTCCCCATATGTTCTATTGTATCACCAATGCTATTTAGTGCTCCCATGATATGAATCCACATGAGTTCAACATCCTATCTTGTGTCGCCTCCGAGAGGTGCCAGGAGCCTGCGTCGTGTCCCAAGTTCAGCATCTGCTACTACATCTTCGATGACCGGAGCGGGAATGATGTGCGGGGCTGCGTGGGTACCTGCGTGTTACTTACAGTGAGTAAGCAGAATTTTGAATGGGATTTACATGCTATATGACACCATGACTCACCCCAAATGGACGGATCCCAAACACGCACGTCGCTGCTAGGTTCAGTGACCGCATAAATGCATTGCGGTTTGTACGAATGGAAGCTGGAGGTGAAGACGGCGTCGACATACTTCTCCGTCCACAGGAAGTCGTCGCGCAAGACTGTCCATTCCTTGTCTTCTGGGCATCTAATGAATGTGATTGCCTTGTTGAACACCGCTAAGAGGAGAATATCATTTTGTGGCACGAAAGTTGGGGCGCCCAGGTAACACAGTACCCAAGTTCCGTGGAATCTGCCGCGATGACTATAGTTGGTGTGCCAAATACTCAGAGGGTCTTTTTCGGCACGAATTAAACTTTACGTTTTAATACAAAAAATCAGGCTAACGGCCATCAAGTTGGGCCCCACTGTCAGTTCTCGCTGTTATGTTGGTCTCATCGCTTAGGTGTTAATTGGGCTTGCAGCGTTGGCGCCTTCATCCATTACGCATCTTCTTCTTCCCTGGAGCGGCAATCTGTGGGGCGTCGCAGCCATGGAGCAAAGCTGGGATGTGGACGAACCTACTCGTCCAAGATCTCCTCCCTGTAGGCTTGCAGCGTTGGTGCCTGCATCCATTACGCGTCATCTTCTTCTTCACCGGAGCGGAAATCTGTGGTCGCGGCCATGGCGCAGAGCTGGGACGTGATGAACCTGCTCGGCCCCTCTCTCCTCCCCATCCCAAGTCGGAACTCGCCCTCACCATGGATGCACCCATGGCACAGTGCGGGGACGAGAATTGGTTCCCAGTGAGATCTATCACCATGTCGACCATGCTCGGTTCTGTTTTCCTCCTCTAGAATCCGAGCTTGACGTTGCCGTGGTTGCACCCGCACCAATTCTTCAACCTCTGTCGAGGTCTCTTTGGTATCTCAAGTTCTGTCATGTTGGAACTGTAAGAGAATTCAGAGCTGGGCGGCGGCACCCCATTGTTGAACCTGCAAGGAATTTGTTGAAGACTGCATGCCGCTCCAAGGTGTTCGGCTGATGCCTTTGGCTCCTGCCAACGTCCACCGCCAATGTGAGATCATTTAGTTACTTCAATACAAAATTTCGACCAATTTAACGTGTTGATGTATTCCTTGACAATTATAATATAATCGAGCACTAGAAATATTTTGTAGTGTGCATGAGCATGATCAGTAATATAATTGAACACTAGAAAATTTAAGGCACTCCATATAAAGGATTAGATTAATATAGAAGGTTCACCAGAGACACCACAGATATATTGTCTTACATGCCACACACAGGTAATAATTAACTAAAACAAAATAAAAGCATGGGCGGCAGCAGGAGGCCGGGACACGGAGACGCCTAACAGGGCAGGGGCATATTAGCAGGAGGCAGCGACAACCTAGTAGATGGGACACAAGCCAGTCCTGACATACTCCCGGAGGAATTTTCCGAAGGCTGCGTGCCGTGCCAAGGTAATCGGCCTATGGCTTATACCTCCGCCTCTAGCAACGCCCACCGCGTGCTGGATCATGTTGTCGAGGTCCACATTGATTGTTCTATCACAAAATGGGCAAAAAAGTCCCCCCTATGGTGGAAACGGATTAGCCCACACCGTAACCGCCTCAGCACGTAGCGGCTCTTGTTGTCCATGGATACCTTGCTCTCGTCCACTTCATCGTCATCCTCCTGTTGATTTTTAAGAACATTACTTAGAACTCATACATATGATTGAATTTTATTAATACTCAAGAATTGACAACATGTATATGTAAGGCAATATATCTGTGGATATCAAAGATAAAGCATCTCAGCACTAGTTTGATCGGTTCATATATCATTTCATCTCAACACAGCGACAAATAATTGCATCAGAGGGTATGTAGAACAAAGATTACGGCCTCATAAGTTTCTTCATGGACGGCGTGAGTGAACCAAGTAACAATTGCACAACCTATATTGTTCTTGTACATCTCCCCAGGTTCACTAACTCATCCCTGAAAAAATCTGACACCAATGTGTCTGCCTCTCTTTTGGGACAAATATGAATCATTGGCCACAATAAAAATGGAAATATAATCGTACAAAACAATATTCAGGGATATACATAGTCAGGTACAAAAACAAGCCTAAATATTGTAATTATAAATAAAAAACCGAACAATTGATCTTCAGGTACATGTTAAAAATACTTATGACCAAAACCATTCATATACATATGCATCATACCAATCATTAAAAGATCAGAAACAACTCAAGGATCACATATGTAGTTCCATATGAGAATAAATCTAGGGCCTCATAATTTGTTTCAAAGATGGAGTTGGCGAACCAAAGTACCAACATCACAACCTATATTGTTTGGGTGCATTGCTGCCTCAGGTTCACCAACCCATCCCTAAAACACGACACCATCATATGTGTCTCCCCTTGAAATATTTTGGGGAAAATTTCAATCATCGGCCTCGGTGACAAACTGAAATGTAATTCTTATACACTATGAATGCATGGAATAGATAATTCAAATATCATAGTTCTATGAATGTAGAATAAAGATTGTAGCCTCATAAGTTTCTTCAGGGATGGCATAAGCGAACCAAGTAACAATTGCACAGCTTATATTGATCTTGTACATGGCCCCAGTTATGCTAACTCATCCCTGAAAAAATCTGACACCAATGTGTTTGCCTCTCATTGGGGCAAATTTGAATCATTGGCCGGAATAAGAAATTGAAATATAATCGTACAAAACAATATTCAGGGATATACATATGAATCATACGACGCATTCATAGATCAGAAATAATACAAAGGTTATACATATAGGTTCCATATGAGAAAAAAATTAGGGCCTCATTTTTTTCAGAGATGGAGTCGGAGAACCAAAATACCAACAACATAACCTATATTGTTTATGTGCATTGCTGCCTCAGGTTCACTAACCATCCCTAAGAACACGACACCATAGATGCCCTTGCACTATTTTGGGGCAAAATTGAAACATTGGGATCAGTAAGGAATAGAAATGTAATGTTATAGGCATGTTATGTATCGAAATCAACACTCAACTAGCAAACTCAACTAGATGGCAGATGAGCAGATTGGGGTTTTGTGACTAGACGGGATGGAGTTTTGTGACTAGATGGCAGATGCATCAATCGACCGATCGAACCATATATATACTACCCTACTTCAAGAGCAAAAGAATCTGTACACGATTGAGCAAATCCTATGTATGAATAGTGAAATCTGCGGTTGCGACTAGAGAAGCTAACAATATAGTACCTCGGACTCCTCATCAGGGACCTCCTCCTCGAACTCGTCATTCTCCACGATTTCGTCGAAGATTTCTTGGACGGCGATGGGGTCGTTGATGTAGAGCACCGGATTGCCTCCGCCTACCACCTGCCCCCCATCCAGATCTGCCGCTGGCACCACGACCTTGTCGGCCACAATGTTGTCGGCCACCTGCTGCTCGGTGGTGATGGCTACTGGCTAGACGGATGAGCTCAAACCCTCGACGACGCGGCGACGAGAGGCGTTCGTGCCGGAGAAGACGCCTCCGCCTGCTTGGCAATGACCGATCCATCTGCTACTGCGCCTTCAACTGGCTTCAGCTCTGGCTCATATCCACGCGTACGCTTCATGGCACACCTAGGGAAGGAGGTAGTGCAAGCGAGGGAGCTGCGACATGCGTGGTAGGTGCAGATTGCGGTCTTGGGACTAGACAAACTAGGGGAAAATGACACGAGCACATGGAAGAAGAAGGTCGAGGGGGGTTATAAACACTAGACCGTTTGTAGTCCTCGAGTGGACACGTGTTGTGGGCGGGGGTGGGGGCTACCACGATCTCCACCTTTTTTCGGGTTCCCTTTTTTCTTTGAAACAGCCACGATCTCCACTTTAGAGGTTCATTGAAAACACGCTCATGGCAGACCTCGATTCCACTGCATGTAAGTGGCGGGGAACTAATTTCTAGCAACGTTATATCAACTCGAGGGGGGCCCTTGACTCATGGAAGTTACTAGCGGTAGGGCCCAGTTGGAAGTGAGATTGAGAGCGCTGCGTCAAAATAGGATGTCTTATTAAAATCAAGTGGCAATAAATTGCAGTGTCCCATCGACAACCGTGCACTCGATGACCCTGTTGCCCTGTGCATGTGTTGTAGTAGCAGTAGTAGCCTTTGCAGACTAGATTAAACGTGACATGACCACTCGAAAACTTTTTCCTTGGACGGCATCGTGTTCCTTCTTATAGAGGGAGACGTCAAGATGGTAGCTCGTTAACTGGCAGTTTGAAAGAGTGCCATTTTCCTATCTCGCTAAACAGATATGCATCATTTTGCCCAAATTGGTAGAAAATCTAGAAAAGAGTCTCTCTTCGATAATTCGTTCCCTTTTGGACCTCTTTTTTGCCTCTTATTAGGTAGCAAATCTAGAGTAGCAAATCACACCAGGCAAAATACATCCATTCATAAAACAAAACAAATGTTGATATAGTTGTGCGCAGCTAAATAGGACATAGCGATAGAAAGTAGGTTGCTTAACGAGGTTTGATGCATTCAGTCAGAAATAGCATGCAAGCAAAATATAGAAAATCAAAAGAAGCTACTTAGCAGTAGCAGCCGCCGCAGCAGCAGATACATTCAAGGACACATCCAACCCGTCGTTCATGCGCCCGCTCCTCCGCCTCCTCCCTCCGGCACTTCCTCCACTTCTTGTTGCCCAGTCCCTTGATCTTGGGAGCCTTGGGCCTGATTGGAGGCATGCGACCCTCTTTGATGGCCACCCGCTGGAGGTTTGGGAGGTGAATGCCGAGTGCCTGGTGTTCAGCGATGTAGGCGTTGATGTTCATGGTCTCGCTCTCGCTCCCTTTGTGTATGCCGGAGCCCTGGGCCTCGGCATGCTTCAGTAAGGAGTTGAAGTCGGTGCCGGCGAGACTCACCCAGCAGAAGGGGCAGTGCCAGGGGCCACCCCTGAAGAAGGCATCGTACTGGCCGACCCGTAGCCTCCTCAGCACCTGACGAGTCTTGGTGTGCATGGACTCGTCATCGCTGCAGACGTTGTTGCCAGAAACCTATTGGAAGAAAAGGAAAATGGGGGAGTAGATGATGTAAGAAGATCGAGCAATCGAAATGCAAACAAGCGAATCCTAATAAACCAAGATCTAGCATCCAACGATGGGAACGGTAGAAGAACGAGGGGAGGGGAGCAAACCCTAGTTACCTCCGACCATGGGTCGTCGCTGCCGGTGTTGTAGGGGTTCAGTGGAGCGATGTACTTACCTGGATCGTAGGTTCCAAAGAAGTGCTTGATATGCTTGTGACCGGTGGGGTCCTCCTCGCCTGCGAGGGCTCCTCTTTGGCGGCTACGTCGGTAGCAGGGACGGGGGCCTGGACGGGAATGGCGCCTGTCATCGATGCCTTGACTGGGGCCTGGACGGGGACGGCGACTGCTTTCAACACATCCCGGGGGACCGGCGAGGAGACGGGGGCCTCGCTAGCGGCTACGTCGGTAGTGGGAGAGGGGCCTGGACGGGAACGGTGGCTGCCATCGATGGCTCGACTGGGGCCTGGACAGGGATGGCGGCTGCTTTCAACACGTCGAGGGGGACCGGAGAGGAGATGGGGGCCTCCTCGCTGGCGGCCTCAGAGGTGACGATGGCCACCGTATCCTCCTCCACCATCGCTGGCACGAACGGGGTATTCTCGGGAGTTTGCAGATGCTGGTGGGACAGTGGAGAGGGTTGCGTGGGGAGAGTGAGCGAGAGTGAGAGTGGGTATGTGGAGAGGGGTTGTATAGTTAAGGTGGATGGAAGCTAGGCACATTTCGTTTCACCACTGTGCAACGTGCCGTGTAGTCTACTGCACCGTGCATCGCGACACGTGCACGGTACGTCACGTTTTTTCCTAGGCCATGCATGGCAATTCTATATTGAGCTGCATGCACAGGGAGCATACACAATTTCTATGTACGAAGTTTGACACAGTCCTAAAATTGGCGTTAGTTAAAAGTGGAAATGTAGAGGGGAACGTAGGTGGCTGTACGGCAAGATTTGTGGGGTTGTGCTAGATCGGGTAGAGGGATGTGTTGATGACTGCGAGTGACTCGATGAAGGCGGAGGCGTTAGGTCTCGTCGAGCTCAGCTCTTTGGCCTCCGGCTAGAGCATGCAAGTTTCTTACAGTGGGGCCCGGTTGGAAGTGAGATGGAGAGCCGCTGCATAAAAAATGGGATATGTCTTATTAAAATCAAGTGGCATTAAATTGCAGCTGTCCATCGACGACCGTGCACTCGATGACACATGTGTTTTGGCATAGTAGTAGTAGTAGTAGGCTTTTCATACTTGATTAAACATGACAGGACCGCTCGATGACATTTTCCATGGACGGCATCGTGTTCCTTCTTGTAGAAGTCACGCTGAGGAGGACGTCCGTGCTGTCTCACGCTGTATTGTGAAGGGCACGACGTGTGCAACGATCATCATTGGAACGCACAGAATCAACGGTTGGTGCGCACGATCCGCGTGACAACTATCACAACCAATCAGGGAGTAGCAGACAAGGTGAGCACAGGTTTGGGCTTCTATGAAACATAGAGAGAGGGGGCAAAACTAAGTAGTATCAAAAAACCAAGGGCAAGAGTAGTATAAAAATGGAAAGTGAGTGTCTTGTACATTGAAATATATCATGGCATACATCAAATTATGCCAAGATAGATCCACTAGAGTTCATTGGATGTGTGTTCTTCTCATAAACCACATGGACACACTAGAGTTCATTGCATGTGTGTTATTGTCATTGATGAGGGTTTAACTCGTCAATGCCCATTGTTATGGACTTCGGTTTTGGAGAAGGAGGGAGCGCTGGAGGCATCAATCGGCTAGCAAACAAGCACTCAGGGAGAGTCGAAGATTTACCCAGGTTCAGGCCTCGTAGAGGTCCCTACTCCTACTTGTCTGCTCTTGGAATTAATGAAGGAATTGACGATTACAATGGTGCGCAGATGCAATCTGGCGAGGGTTGTGGAAACTAGGATTGCATGTGTCCTCCTTGCCGCCCCCTCCTAGCCTTATATAGATAGGCTGGGTCTCGGGTAGCAAGTCGAGTCGGTTACAAGTTAGGATTTTCCCTTTGAACTTTCTATCTTTAGCTTCTTCTTATCTCGCAAGTAAAACGAGAGTCCGTGGGTCACTCGAGTTCTCCATCTGGGACTTGGCAACGCCGTGGGCTTCCGCTATATGCAGGACGTATACACCAAACTCGAGTACCTGTAGGGCATACCCATGTCAGTAGCCCCCGAGTGTCCAGTGGAATCGCAAATTTGACTGGAGACTTTAAGAAGCCTTTCGAGTGCATGACTGAGCATTTCTTCGATTGTTCTCATTCGTGTCATAGGGATTGTTGATATACGTGCCTAATTTAACCGATGCATCGGTGTCAGTTAACTGCCTTAGGGCAACACAACGTAATCTACTCAAACTTGAGTCCGCGGACTCAAATTCGGAAAAATGCTGGCGTAATTCGACTCAGGCCGCGGAGGTCTTACAGGAGTCGAATTCTAGTGTATGGATGTGTGCACTCGACGCGTCCATCAAGGCATGTTCATCGTACCTGCAGGCACGGATATATTTCTGGTAGTGCACCGCAAATGCGTTGCTAGGCCTTATCTAGGTCTTATCTTCACGCTGCAAGCGCGGCATCCGAATTTTTGTCATCGCGGAGATGCTACGGGTGGCCCAGGAGACGTAGTATCTTTTTAGGGAAAGTATGAGGCGGAGTCGCCATAGCATTCGAGTGTGGATGTTATGAACACACAGTACAATGTACAAATAATCATAGGGTTCGCGACCAGCGCTCCCTATGCAAGTAGCCCCCGAGTGCCTTGTTGAGTTTAGGACTCAGGCAAGGACTAAAAGAAAACCTTTGCAACTGTTGTCGTCTTTTGTTGCTTGTTTTAGTTGAATTTGCTTCTGGTGCTCCCTATGGGAGTAAACCATGAACCGTAACTGAATCGTATACTCGAATGGTTGGGTATGCTTTCAATGTCCATATTCCTGCATAAAAAGAAAAAATCGTAGGGTGCGCGACCAGGGGTCCCTACGGGAGTAGCCCCCGAGTTCTTGGTGGAGTCGAAGACTCGAGCAAGGACTAAAGCAGTCAAAATCTTCAGTTGTAGATGCTGATGACGTCAGTGCCGATGATATGGTGACTTTAGTTGCCCGCGTGAGCGGTTTTAACGGGACGTGACGAGCGGTGGGTCCCACTTTCTGACTTCAATTTGACCGGGCATGTGTAATCTTCCGTTTTAACTACGTCTCCTCGATTTCCGCGCGTAATGGAGCTAGTGGGGGACGGTTCATGTTTTGGCCTCTTCACGTGTCGACCGCGATGGGCGCCAGACGTCCAATAGGGTTTTTGCTGGCCGTTGGATTGCATCCGCAAGGGGGTTAAATAGCAACACAGATGTGGTAATTTCCCATCTACTCTGTTCTCTGCCTTTCCTTCCATCGCCATTGCCATTGTTCTCTGCTTCCTATAGCTCATCTTCCTCGTGGCGCTGGACCAGCTCTGCATGTTCTCGAGCTACTTTCTTCGCTCGCACCACCATCGCAAGATGGGGAAGAAGGGAGGTGCCGCTACTGGGTCTGCCGCCGCCACCCGTCATCGCCAAGAAGAAGGGTGGCTCTGCCGCCGTGGGTACCAGCGCTGCTGGCGCCGGCAAGAAGAGGGTTGCGGGCACCCGCGTCACCAATGGCGCGTGGCGTGCATCCATCATGAAGGCTTCTGAGCTCCATCTTCTGCGTCAAGATGGAGATCTTCCGCGTGCCGAAGAAGATTTGCGAGTGCCTGGCGACGAGGTAACCCCGCGTCCTCCGTCCGGTTTTGGGGTGATGTTCCTCGCGTTCATCATCCATGGTCTGTCTTTGCCCCTGCATCCCTTGGTCAGGGGCCTTCTTTTGTTTCAATGGGCTCCACCTTCATCAGCTGTCCCCAAACTCCATTTTCCATATCGCTTGCTACATTACACTTTGTGAATGCTGGCTCGGAATTGAGCCACATTTTGGCCTATTTAAGAGGATTTTTAAGCTGAAGCGCAAGTCAGCATCTGGCTCCTTAGTCTACGACGTAGGAGGCTGCGGGATCCATGTTGATTCCTCCGCCACATATTTTGATATCAAGATCATGGCATCCGTCCAAGGGTGGAGGGACAAGTGGTTCTACGTCCGCGACCAGCAAGCCGACGGAGAGCTCTACGGACACGCGCCCTTCGATCCTACGACACCGTGCAAGAGGAGGCGCTCCTAGAAGAATGTAGTGATGCCCTGTGAATCCGAGGAAACAGAAATGCTATATAAGCGCTTCCCCGACCTCGAGAATCGCATGGGTAAAGAAGAGGGAGGCGCCGCCCTTATTCGCACATGGTTGTGCCTTCGCGTCCAGCCTCTGCAGGCCAGAATCCACCCCATGTTCAAATGGGCTGGTGTGAACGATGCCACTCACGTATCTGCCGATGGCCTTTCAGCGAGTGAAGTAGATAGGAGGATCCGACTGGTGACAAAGTACACCGCCAAGGAGGTTCTCCCAGGCGAGCGAGTCATGCCTCCCTTCGACTCCTCTAACCCTCCACCTAAGGTTTGATTGTGCTATGAAGTAGCTATCTTTGTCGATTGCTGTTAATTTCTTATTGTATATTACATTGTCTTCTGAATGCAGGATTGGAAGGTGACTCCCAGTATGCCCCCTCTTCCTGAGGGGGTTATTCCTCGCAAAGCATTAGAAGAGGATGAGTCCGAGTCGACCGTCCCACTTGAAGAGGAGGAGGGAGCCCTGAGTTCAGTGGTCCGGATGCTCGCCATGCGCCATTGGTGATGCGGGTGCCCGTCTGCATCGACTCCAGAAGGCCCATGTATTGGTGCATAGGAGCCAATTCCCGCTGTTTCTGTGAGTTCCATGGCGCCACCAGCTCACAAGAAGATGCGGCTGCCCAAGGAATCATCGGAATCGGAGGAGCAAACCTTCGATTTTGACAAATTTGACTGGTAAATTTACAAGTTTCATCTTGGCTCCTTTTGGATTTCGCTTTGTAGTCAAGCGGCGTCGTCGTCTTCTGGCGACGTCCAATTTGTCAAAGAATCCAGAGCTGTAGTCTCCAAAGTCAATAAAGTGACTGCACGATCTCCCTCTCCTCCATTGGCGGCCCACTCCGAGCACAACTCGTTGAGTTCTCCACATGTTGGGGATCACCAGATGGTTGCCCGGACGACTGCGCAGCAGTCATCTTTGGAGTCTCTGGAGGGGAATGTAAGTGTGACTTTATTGCGCAGTCCAATTTGAAATTCATGCTATCTGCTAATCCTATGTTTTCTTCTGATGTAGGTCATTGTGAAGGAAGCAGCTCATTTGGCGGAGCAGGTCCTTGCGATGGGTCGACAGCATGCATTGCTGGACAATCGTCATCGCGTCGTTGACGGTTAGTATCTCCCTTTTATCTGTTCTGGTGGAATTGATTTATTCGACTGATGCTCCGTCTTGTATTTCTTGTTTGCAGCTGAGCACAACGAACTTCTTCATGATGTGGCTTCTCTCAAAAATACGCTTTCCGCGACGGTGAAGAGTCGCGACGAGACCATCACCGCGCTGAATGAGTCGCGGAAACGCGAAGAGGATTTGCGCCCCTCCATCGTTGAGAGGGAAAAGGTGTTCGAAGAACAACTCTTCTCGATTGCCAAGTCTCTCTCAGGTATTCTTTCATCTGGATTTCCATCGTTTCTTTTCTTTCGACTTTGTTACGTTGCTGACAATTTGCTCTGTGTAGACGCGAGCGGACTGAGCTTTGATGCTCAGGCGCTTTGTCGTGATGATGCTTTGGCAGGTGCTGTCTCGGCAGTTGAAAACCGCAGCGCTTCCCTTCAGGGGACGCTTATTAAGGCCAAGGTTGTGCTTGAGAACATGGAAGACCTGATGGAGTCCCTCTCCGGAGGCATTCCCGTGGATTTCAGGAACTTGCAGCGTGTAGTTGGTGCTTCCATGGCACTCGTGATGGTTAAAGCCCATGGCGTGGAGGTGGATCCTGCTGCAGTCTCGAAGGCGATGCCCGTCGGTGCAGATGGTCAATAGGTAGTTTTTGTTCCTTCTGCAACTGTCTGCGGCAAGTACAGGCCGCAACTCATCCACATAGTCACTAAGTATTCCGAGGAGCTGCAGCGAGCCAAGAAGGCGGCGAAGTCGGTGGTATCAGGGGCTGGCAGGAAGTCCGTAGCATCTGAGACTACCACGGAGTCGATGAGGCCCCCGAAGCCAAAGTCCAAGTCGAAGAAGCAGGCTGCTCCCTAGTAATTTGTGTTGTAATAGTTAGTAGTTTGACTCCTTTTGGTTGAAAACATGACGTTAGCCGAGTGTCTCTGTGGATACTTTTGTTGTGTTTGAATGCACTTGAGCTTTTATCCATGTGTTTTGCTTGGCCCCTTATTCGTTCTTGATTGGCTTCTGATAGGGTACATCGAGTGGTCCTTCGAGTGATGCTCGGGATTTGCCATCCACTGGTGAGGCCTTGGCGCAGTCGCATTCAAGGGTGAATGAGTTGTCCCTGCTCTCGCGACTACGCGATCGCGTTAAGCAACTCGAGTGTCATCAGATTGAGGACAAGTACGCCATGAGGGGGTCCTCGAGGCGTGCGGAAGAGAGGGGTGTGAGACGTACGTTGTCCCGGGACGGTTAGCACACAAGTTACCCAGGTTCAAATCTGTCGGCATTGGACGGATCCTACTCCTGCTAGCAATCCAGTAATATGTCAGAGCCGGAATGTGGGTTACAATGGTTTCGCCTGTGCGAGTTGAGGGTCCAAAGTATTGGGTTGTGCCCTAAAGGCTCTCCCTAGGATGGCTTATATAGATATCCGGCCTAGTGTTTACAGGAGAGATCTATTCGGCTACGACTAAGAGTCGGTTACAGAGTACATCTTGAACTAAAAGTAACATTATGGACCTAAGTCGGTAAGTCTTTTGGGCCTTCCCGTAGCCGGATTGGACTCCGTCTTTCTCCCTGACTAGGCCGCCCGTGAAGCAAAGCTCTAACCCGAATTGGGCCACCCTGGTCAGTGAGGAACTGTGAGGATACCCGGAAAGTATATCCCCAACAGCAGCCCCCGGAGGCGTCCAAGATCCAAAGTCGGATTCATCATCGTCTAGCTTGATCTTCGGCTTGCAGAATCTTGAAGGGTTCCTGAAACTTCACAACAAAAAATACGATCCGGTTCTTAAAATAAGTCGGACCTATCAACAGGTTACTCGGATTTTCCAGGTCGATTTCAAACTAAGCCGGAACTTGGTTTCTAACGCCACCTGACACAAGTCACGGTCAAGTCACGTCATCTAACAGGCATGCCGTCAGCACGACCATTGGTGGGTCCGCGGTTCGCGGAACCGAGGCACCGTTTCAATGCATGCATGGAGATCGAGGTGACGCAATCATCGCGTGGGTCCTTCGCAGTTCCTTCCACGACGCGTGGTGGTTAGACTGTAGCATTTGCATGAATCTTGGCGCAGTTAGGTGGATATAAGGGGTTAGGATTTTCTCCTTCTCCTTCCACCAGTCTTTGCCTTTTCCTTTCCTCCCAATCTTCCTGTGCGCATAGAGCTCCCCATTCCTCCCCCACAGAACTCCCGGCGCCGCCCCTTTTAGGTCATCTTCTCACCGGAGAAATGGCTTCATCTTCTTCCTCCGGCTTGGCGGCAGCGGCGGCGGCGGCGACGGCGGAAGCGGTAGTAGAGAAAGAGAGCTCCAGCAGGATCTGGATTCCCTGCGCACTCAACGAGGAGGGCGTCAAGAACATGGATAAAGAGGGGCTTCTCGCCGACGGCAACTGGCGGAGCGGCTTTGAGGAAATCGTCCCCAACCCGCGCGACGGCGAGCGGGTCCACTTCGGCACCCACCTCGATAGAGGTTTGTCGTTTCCTCCCTTGGAGTTCTTCTCCGAGGTGATTGCTCATTACGGAGTTCAACTCCATAATCTTCCTCCCAACTCTCTTTTAGAGATGAGCGCATATGCTTCGTTGTGTGAGGGCTTTCTCGGCATTAGGCCGAGTTTGACTCTTTTCCGGTACTATTTTCATGTCTGGAGAAACTCCATTACTGCCGGTGTTCCTTACATCACCGGCACTATTAGTTTTTCGCTTAGATGCGAGCGCGCATATCCAAAAAATTCTAGCTAGTGACTCGGTCAAACAATGGCCAGCCACATTTTTCTATCATAAGGATATTCCGGCTCCCGGCAAAGCCACTACTTTGCCGGCTTTTGTTGACAGAGCTGCCAAGGCCCAACCTTCTTGGGACGAGGCTGCTCTGGCTCTTTCCAACGATCTGATCCTCGCTAAGAAGCGGATCGAATATTTGATCAAACACAAGGGTCTGGAGGGATCCGACTTGGTCCAATGCTGGGTCTCACGCCGGATCCAGCCCCTTCAGTACCACGAGGATCGATTGATGCACTCCATCACGTCATCCAAGAAAGATTCCCTCTGCATCAGCCCCAAAGCCTACACCACGCAGGGCTATATAAGCCAGATTAAATGGCTGATCAAGGAGCGGATCGAGAGGAGAATCCCGGAGGTTTCTCTGGATATGCACACGGCAGAAAACCCCGTGGTGCCGGTAAGTTTCTAAAGTACACCTTTTATGTGTTTAAATCTTTGAGTTACATTCCAATGCTGATATGTTTTCTTATTTTCAGCTCGCTGACCTCCCTGAGTCAGAATTTGCTCTGCTCGAAGGATATCCTCCCGAGTTCTCTCAGGAGACAGAAGTGGTCCCGTTGCCGGACCTTGCGCTCAAGAAGCGCAAAGCTCCGACAGTGGCTGTCGGCACAGAGGAGGTGCCTGTTGTGAAGAGGTAACTTTCAATCACAATTTCTGCCTTTGTAATTTACTCGCATTTCTTTCTGAGATGTAATGTTTCCGACTTTATTACATTCTCAGAGAAAAACCGCTCGTCAAGGGCAAAGGGAAAGGGATTCCTTCGAAGCCGCTATGGCAAACGAAGCTTACCATAGCTTCTCCTGTCGTGGCTCCTCCGACTCCTGCTCCTCAACCTTCCACAACGCCGGTGATCTCCCCGGTCGTTGCAGAAGATCTGGCTCCTTCATCGGAGCCTGCGAACCTTGAGTCGCATACTAACGTCACCATGGGTGAGTCAGATTTAGATTAGGGTGAACCCTCTTTGGGTAATGATCCCTCGGCAAAAATCTTCGCCGAAAACCTTATCAGCAATCCAGGACTTGCCAAGTTTGGCCTGTCTCGGAAATCTCGTGAAGAAATCCAGCGGCTCGCCAAGCAATGCTTGGAGAAAAGTACTTTATATAGCCCTGCGTGGTATAACTGGAAAAAACATGAGTTGGAATTCCGACTTACCATATCCTACTTCATGCTTGGGGCTGATGTTTATTTCACCTAAGAATCAATTTACAAACAATGGATCCCAGAACCATGGCAATTCAAATCAACTCCTAATTTAAATGCACACACACATGAATGCTTCATATTTTTAATTGGAAAAGTTTTGGGATGTTACACTCACACATGAACATCATGTAAGTTGGAATTCCAACTCACGATTTCCTTTATTGTATTTTATATCATATCCTCTAGCCCCCAAGCATGAAGTAGGATATATAATCTGGGTTTATGCTTCATTAGGATGCCAAAGAACGAACTAGTGTAGCCCCCAAGGCTCGTGCTGATATTTAGCAAAAATATTAGCCCGAGTCTTAAGTAGCTTTCTGACTTTGGGTATTCTGACTTACAGAAAGTATGTTGGATTGAGGACAAGTAACTCCATGAGGGGGTCCTCGAGGCGTGCGGAAGTGAGGGGTGTGAGACGTACAGTGTTCCGGTACGGTGAGCACACAAGTTTACCCAGGTTCGAATCCGTCGGCTTTGGATGGATCCTACTCCTGCTAGCAATCCAGTAATACGGCAGAGCCGGAATATGGGTTACAATGGTTTCGCCTGTGCGAGTTGAGGGTCCAAAGTATTGGGTTGTGCCCTAAAGGCTCTCCCTACGACGGCTTATATAGATATCCGGCCTAGGGTTTACAGGAGAGATCTATCCGGCTACGACTAAGAGTCGGTTACAGAGTACATCTTGAACTACAAGTAACATTATGGGCCTAAGTCGGTAAGTCTTCTGGGCCTTCCCGTAGCCGGATTGGAATCCATCTTTCTCCCTGACTGGGCCGCCCGTGAAGCAAAGCTCTAACCCGAAGTGGGCCACCCTGGTCAGTGAGGAACTTTGAGGATACCCGGAAAGTATATCCCCAACATAGAGCATGATTTGCCCATCCTTCGTGGTAACGTAGATGTATGGAAGTCGAGGGCGGAGAAGGCTACTGCCCGAGAACAGTATTTATTGGAGGAGTTGACGCAGCTGGGCGATTAGTTCAAGTGTTAGCTTTCTGCCCTCTTATCTTTCCTCGTAGTCAAGCGCGGTAGTTCCTTGTCTTCATACTTTTCCTTTTTTTGCTTGGTGTAGTTGTCAGTGCTAGTCATCTTCAGGATGAAAAGGACAGAATTGCCATTCGCATGAACGACATGACCTAGGAACAGCTTCAGGCGAGTGGATATTTCTAGGTTGATCACGATCGTGTGGTCGCGCTTGCGACCCTGCAGGATCGTGTTGCTCGAGTACTCCACTTCCTCAAGAAGGCGTAGTCGTGTCTGAGAAATATCTATCAGACGATGTTTCCGCTAGACGTCGTCCCTTCGATCATGTTGGCTCTTCTGGCTAAGTTTCATGATTTGAGCGCGGTTCGCGAGTGCGTGCGACAACAGCTCTTGGCTAGTGCAAAGGCTGCCTTATCGTTGGTGCGACTTCATAGGCCTGATGTTGATGTTGCAGCTATTGTTGCTAGGCCACCGGCAGGTTCATCCAGGAATATGGTTCCACATTACCGGGCGGTAGATCACTGAGCAGAGGAAATTGTCGACTTCTTTGAGGAGCAGACAAACGTTCTTTTGCTGCAGCAGTGGCTTAACATGTATCCTGCACAAAAGTGTACCAGCATTGTAAAGTTTGTATGTATACGTAATGTAATTGTTGTTATATTGATATGTAAAAAGCTTGCTAGCTTATATGTTATTCGAGTGTGTTGCACTTTGCGATTCCTTTTCATTAGCCTGACATGTTTTATCTCAGCGCCTAGCCAACCTGTTAGTTGCGTTGCTGCTGGGTTGGTTTTGGTCAAGGGTTCGATTAATGCGTTAGCTACTCAGGATATCGCGACCAGTTTGTGGAACAGGTGTATAAAGGGTGGCGCAACCCCCGAGTGGAAATGTTGCCAGAAATTGAACGAAAACATAGAGTTTCGGGGCACTTAGCTTTATTTATTCACAGAATCGTATGAGGTACAATTTGTGGCTAAGTAGCCTGGCTGAAAAGCCTTATTTGTAATGTAAAAGGAGAGAAACATGACTAGGGGTAGAAGCGCCGCAGCTACGCGACGTTCCAGGTGTTGGAGTATGTGACTCCTGTCTCAAAACATTTAAGGCGATATGTGCCACCTAGGATTACTTCTGTAATCACGTAAGGTCCTTCCCACGGGGACTCGAACTTGAGATGCCCTTGTTGCTTCAGTCACAGGACCAGGTCTCCTTCGATGAAATACCTGGGGCGTAACCTTCTGCCATGGTAGTTGCGGAGGTTTTGCTGATAGGTCGTTGATCTCTCCGCTGCGATTTCTCTTGCTTCGTCGAGGAGGTCGACGGAGTCTTCGAGTGCAAGAGTTGACTCCTTCTCGCTGTAGGCGACCACCCGCGGGGCTTTGAAGCATACTTCAGCGGGTAGCACCGCTTCGGCACCGTGCACCATGAAAAATGGGGTGTACCCCGTGGTGCTATTGGGAGTTGTGCGTAGCCTCTAGAGTACGGATTGCAGTTCATCCGGCCAGCATCCCGCAGCTTGCTCGAGTGGCCAGAGGAGTCGCTTCTTGATTCCATCACAGACGAGGCTGTGGGCCTTTTCGACTTGACCATTGGTCTAAGGATGAGCTACGGAGGCGTAGCTTATGTTGATTCCCAGATTTTTGCAGAAACCCTGGAACTCCTTAGAGGTGAAGTTCCTTCAATTGTCCGTGATGATGCTATGTGGCACTCTAAAGCGATAGACAATGGACTCGAAGAATTTGACGGCACTGTTTCCTGACTGGTTTGTCACCGGCATGTCCTCTATCCATTTGGTGAACTTGTCGACTGTGAGCAGGAGGTAGACATAGCCCCCACACGAGGATATTGGAAGCTTGCCGACCATGTTGAGTCCCCATTGTGTGAAGGGCCAGGCCAATGGTATTGGCCAGAGTTCCGTGCCAGGTGCGTGCGGTTTGTCCGCGAATCACTGACAAGCGTGGCATCTTTGGACGATTTCCTTGGCGTCGCGCATGGCCGTGGGCCAGTAGAATCCAGCTCGTAGAGCTTTGGCGATGAGGGCATGACTGTCGGCTTGGTGCCCGCAAGTCCCTTCATGTATGTCAAGGAGGACAGCCCATCCGTCCGCGTTGGAGACGCACCGTTGGAGTACTCCTGTGATGATGCGCTTGTATAGTTCGCCGTTGATAACAGTGAACGCCTTGGATCGTCGCGCGATGTGTCGTGTGTCTGTCGGATCGTCCAACAGCCTCTTGCTAAGAAGGTATGTGATGTATGGTTTAGTCCAAGATGGCTCGATCATCATGACACCCATTGGACCTTCGAGTCCTGTGTCAAGCTCCAGGTCATCGAGTGCCATTAGCTCATTGGGTGGTGCAGCCCTTGAGTCCTTTGTTGCACTTGTTTCCTTCTCTGTGGCCTTCGACTTGATGGAGCGTTTGCAGATATGCTCGAAAAATACCCCAGGTGGTATGGGGGCGCACGTAGAGCCGATGTTGGCGAGTGCGTCCGCCTCTTTGTTGCTTTTGTGGCCTACGTGTCGTAGTTCGCAACCGTCGAAATCCCCTTCGAGTGTGTCGTAGAGGTCGCGGTAGGCGATCATGTTGTCGTTCAGTGTGTCACACTCGTGCATTGTTTGGTTGACCACCAGTTTGGAGTCGCCGTAAATGATGAGCCTCTTGGCGCCGTAGGCTTTCACCATCTGCATCCCGTGCAGCAGGGCCTCATATTCAGCTTCACTGTTGGTGGCCGTGAACTGCATTCGCAGAATGTATTTCAGGTTCGCTCCTTGGGGCGATGTCAGTATGACACCTGCGCCAGCTCCGTCCTTTCGTTTGGACCCGTCGAAGTGCATTGTCTAGAGATAGGACATATCTGGCTTTCTGGGGAGCTGGTTCTCCATCCAGTGCACAAAGAAATTAGGGAGGACTTGCGACTTGATCGCGTCGCGCTTCTCGTATGTGATGTCTCGTGGAGACAGCTCAATTCACCAAAGCACGACTTTTCTGGTGGCGTCGGGATTATTGAGAATATGTCCAAGTGGGGCGTCGTTGACTACCACAATTGGGTGCTCTTGGAAGTAGTGGCGCGGTCGCCTGGCTATCATGAAGACGCCATATGCCAGCTTCTGGTAGTGTGGGTACTGCTGCTTTGTTGGCGTGAGTACCTCGCTGAGGTAGTAGACTGGGCGTTGCACCCCGTTGACTTTGTTTTCTTCGGCGCGTTCTACCACGAGCACTGTGCTGACCACCTGGTTGATGGCGGAGATGTACAATAGTAGTGGTTCTTTTTCACGCGGCGTCACCAATACTAGCGAGGTGGAAAGTAGGCGCTTGAGATCTTCGAATGCTTCTTGTGCCTCGTCGGTCCATTCGAACTGGTGAGCTTTGCGGAGAAGTTGGTAGAAGGGCAATTCCTTTTCACCCATTTGACTGATAAATCGACTAAGCGCCGCGATTCCCCCAGCGAGCTGCTGAACGCCTCTTACATTCTTCGGCTTCTCCATGGCCAATATGGCTTTTATTTTCTTCGGGTTTGCCTCGATCCCCCTCACAGAGATGAGATACCCGACTAATTGCCCAGATGGCACGCCGAAGGCGCATTTTTCCGGATTGAGCTTGATCCGGTAGCGGTCGAGGTTGGCGAAGGTCTCGCGGATATCATCGATTAGCGAGGATTCCTCCTTGGTCTTGATGACGATGTCATCAACATAGACTTGTATATTGCGACCAAGTTGGCTCTTGAGGCAGGCATGCATGCACCGCTGATAGGTGGCTCCTGCGTTTTTGAGCCCGAAGGGCATTGTGTTATAACAGAACACACCAAAAGGTGTTGTAAACACCGTCTTCTCTTGATCTTCCTGCCTTCATTCGAATCTGATTGTAGCCTGACTAGGCGTCGAGGAAGCAGAGTCGTTCACATCCCGCGGTGGAGTCGATAATTTGGTCGATTCGTGGTAGCGGGAAGTGATCTTTTGTGAAGTGCTTATTCAAGGAGGTGAAGTCCACGCACATCCGCAGGATATCCGTGTCTTTTTGGGCACCAGCACTGTATTAGCGAGCCAAGTTCTTTCCTTGATCTCGTGTATGAATTTTGCGTCGAGGAGTCTATTGATCTCCATCCCGACTGCTTTTGCTCGTGGTTCAGATAGCCAACGGATTGTTTGCTTGACTGGCTTGGCGTCTGGATCCACGTTAAGTGCGTGCTCTATGAATTCCCTAGGAACTCCTGGCATGTCCACAGGACACCAGGCGAAGATTTCCGAGTGCTCACGGAGGAGTTCGACGAGCGTGAGTTCCTATGTGGAACTCAAGTTGTTTGCGATGAGGGCCGTCTTGGTCGGGTCCGTTGGGTGGACCTGGATTTTCTTCGTGTTTACGGACGAGTTGAAGGACAGGTCGGGTGAGCTTCGCCTTCTTAGGGGAGACATATTGTTATCCCTCGACTCCTTCAATCTTGCGAGTTCTTCCTGCATGCCGCGGGACTTGGAGATTCTGTTGAATTCCCTGTCGCAACTATCGGACCTCTCGAAACTCCCATTGATTGTGATGACGCTGTTTGGACCTGGCATTTTCATCTGCAGGTAGGCGTAGTGCGGTACTACCATGAACCTAGAGAACACGACGCGTCCAAGGATGCAGTGATACTATGAAGGCCAGTCGACGACTTCAAAGTCGATGCGCTCGCACCGAAAGTTTTTCGGCATGCCGAAGATGACGTCGAGGTTGATTTTGCCCAGGGGATATATGCCCTTGCCTAGGATGATGCCGTGGAATGTCGTGTCTGAGACCTCCAGGCATGTCAGAGGCATCCTCATTGCATGCAAGGTACTTGCGAACATGAGGTTGATGCCGCTTCTGCCATCCATGAATACACGACTCATGTCGAAGCCTCCGATCTGCGCCTCGAGTACGAGGGGACAATGGCCTGGACGAGGGACTTGGCGCTGATGGTAACGCTTGTCGAAGGTGATGCAGGAGTCGCTTCCACTGAGGTACTCAGTCGTGGGTGGTGGGGAGTGTGTCGCCAAGTTGACCTGGCGAGTCATGGCTTTCTGCACCCAATTTGAGGGGCGTCCCTTTTGGATCATCATGTTGCCTATGTCCCGTGGGTACGGTTCGCCTCTGTGATATTGTACGGCGCACCCGCGGGTGGTGGTGGTCCAGGTGGCGGTGGAGGATCTCCATGTGCCACAGCGCCTGGGGCGGCCCCATAGCCCCTGTTGACCACATTGCGATTCATCCAAGCCAGGCCCTCATGGAGTTTGAGGAACTCGCAGCAGTACTTGAGGAGGTGGCTGGACTTATTTTTGCCATCATGCTTGTTGATGTAGAAGTGCACGGTGCACGGACCTGACAGTTTGTCCTCGATGGTTGTTGCGGGTGCCTCTTCGCGAGTGCGGCGCTGCCATACCTGCGTGGTTTTCCCAGAGTCGCGGTATACACCGCTGCGATAGCCACTGTTGTGGCCGTCATTGCGTTTATCGGTGTAGCCGGCTGCGACCATGTTGATGTCATCTCAGTCGTCGTAGGTGCGCATTCACCGCTTGCCTCGGCTGTCGCCTCTGCGCCCGAGATCTTCATCGTCGTCGGAGTAGGGGTGGTTTCTCAGCGAATCTTCTCCATCGGCCCATTGATTCGTGATCTCCATCAGGTGGTCGATTGTTTGGGGCTTTGAGCGGTCCAGCGCCTCTCTGAGCTCCATGCGGCGAACACCGTCGTTGAATGCATCGATTGTGTAGCCTTCTGAGATGTTTTCCATGGAATTTTTGATGATGGACCACCTCTGGATGTATGAGCGTAATAATTCGCCTGACCTTTGCTTGAAGTTCGTCAGCTCTTCGATTGATGTGAGCCTTTTGTAAGTGCCCTTGAAATTGCGGACAAAGCTGTAGGCCAGCTCTTCCCAACTACGAATGGATCCGCGCGGGAGATTATTGAACCATGCGCGGGCGGCGCCCTGCAGCTGCAGCTGCAGGCATTGCATGGACGTGCTTCGACTCCTGCCATGTAGCTTAACCTAGGAGAAGTGGTCCTACAACCAGATCTTCGGGTCTTGTAGGCCGTCGAACTTTGAGTTTTCTGACGGGGGTTTGAATCCTTTAGGCATTGATACGTCCATTTTGCATCACTATTCTATGTCTTAATTCACTATTATTCATTGATATATTTCGTATTGAGAGGTGATACTTATGTTATTTCATCTATTTTTGCATGGTTGATGACTTTTGGAGCATGGCAAGCTGCAGTCAGGATTCTGATGGAAAAGGTGCTGTTTGGAGGCAAGTTTGCAAAGATCAGAAAATCCAGGAAAATATATGGAAAATTCTATTTTTCCAGAAGACTCAGGATGCCAGAAGATGTAGTGAAGGTGGGCCACAGGGGGCCCACACCACCCCATGGCGCGGGCAGGACTAGGCCGCGCCCGGGAGTGGTGTGGCCACCCTGGCCCACTCCAGCCTCCCTCCTCTGGCGTATATCATCCCCACGAAACCCTAAGACTCAGGGAGGGACCACAGAAAGATTTCGCCGCCTCTGCGGGGCGGAAAACACCGAGAGAGAAAGATCTCTCCGGCAGACAGATTTCTGCCGGGGGAATTCCTTCCCGGAGAGGGGAGATTGTCGCCATCAACACCACCATCAAGTTGGACTTCATCGGGATCATCATCATCACCACCATCATCACCATCAGCATCCTCATCACCATCTTCATATTGCTGTAACAATTGGTTGAATCTTGCTATAGTTCATAGGGGAAACTTTCCCGGTGTTGATTACTCTTTGTAGTTGATGCTATTGAGTGAAACATTGAATTATTGTTTATGTTCAGATTGTTATACATCATTATTCCATCTCTGATCATGATCCATATGATGTCTTGTGAGTAGTTCGTTTTGTTCTTGAGGACATGGGAGAAGTCTTGTCGTTAGTAGTGGAGTTGCGTTGAGAAAGATTCAATAGATTGTTATTTAAGTTGTGGTGTACTTCTTCTAGTGGTGTCATGTGAATGTTGACTACATGACACTTCACCTATATGGGCCTAGGGGAATGCATTGTGTATTTGGCTACTAATCGTAGGGGTTCCCGGAGTGATAGAAACCTGAACCCCCATTAGGAAACCATTGCACAAGGGACGTAAGGGTCTTAGAGTTTAAAGTTGTGGTTAGGTTTCTACCTTAATTACTTTCTTGTACTTACGGATGTTTACAAGGGGTATAATCACAAGTATGTATTTAGTCTTGGATGGGGCGGTACATTAGCACAGGTTCACCCACACAACACTTAGCAAGCTAGAGAAGATTAATCGACTATATGAAGCGAAAGCACTTAACAGTCTTCCGATGTGTCCTCGAGAACGTTTGGTCATCTATAGAAATACAACCGGCTTGTCCTTTGCTGCATAAAGGATTGGGCCACTTGCTGCATTTATTCCTACTGTCTTTTATTTACTCGTACTTTGTTTACTTGCTTTATCGAAAACCCCTAAAAATCTGTTTGCTAAGTATCTGCAGAGAATTCCTGATCCATACCACTAGCCAGCACCTTCTGCTCCTCGTTGGGTTCGACACTCTTACTTATCAAAAATACTACGATACACCCCCTATACTTGTGGGTCATCGAGACTATTTTCTGGCGGCGTTGCCGAGGAGTGAAGCGCTATTGGAGAGTGGAACTGGTAAAGGAAACTTCTACTGTGAGTATTGTTTACTTCTGCTAGTTTCTTTATTTTTGTTATGGATAATTCGCTGAGTTTCTTATTTGGTAATGCTACTACCACTGCTAAGGTAGTATATAAGCCACCACCTGCTGAGAAAGATGTTTTCAAACTACCTACAAGAATTATTGATCGTGTTATGGATAACTACTATGTTGGGGATGGAACTGTCCATCTCGGTGATCATTTATTCTTTATACATGAATTATGCGGGTTGTTCAAGTGTGCAGGTATTACTACAGATCAAGTTAAGAAGAAATTATTCTCATTATCACTGAAAGGAAGAGCGGAGGAATGGTATAAGCTGCTAAAGAATGGTCAAGCTCTGGAATGGGAGGAAATAGTGCATCTCTTTTATTCAAAGTTTTATCCTCCTAGTGAGATTCATAAAGATTGGAATCAAATATACAACTTTTGGCCTCTTGATGGAGAGAGTACAGCCCAAGCTTGGGGGAGATTGAAGTTACTAATGCTCAAATGTCCCATTCATGATCTCCCAACAATATTATTATCAATGACTTTTATGCAAGGCTTTCTCTTCATGACAAGGGTTTATTGGATGCTTCTTGTGCTGGATCATTCACTCGTATGGAAGAAGAAATTAAATGGGATCTTTTAGACCGTATTCAAGACAATGGTGAAGCTTGGGAGAATGAGAAAGGTAGAAAGTCAGGTATAAACTATGATTATGAATGCATTGAAACTTTTATGGGAACTGATGACTTTCAAAATATTAGTAATATTTATGGTCTTGATTTGCAAGTTATTACGAATTGTTTTAGAGCTGTTGCCTCCTATATCGAAATTGCAAAAAGGGGATGGAACAAATACCATGCACCTTACAAAGATATTGTTGACTATGCTTCTATTAGAAGTGCTGATTATTGCATTATTGATCCCATCTTACCTGAACCTTATATCGAGAAGATTCCCTTCCTTGAAAAGGTAAAGGACAATCCTATGATAACTAATGTAATCACCAAAAGTGAAAAAAGAACTGTAAAACCTGACGAACAAATAAACATTGAACCTGTGGTAGCAATTGTGAAAGACCTTGTCACTAAAAGCGTAGAAGATGGGCACATAGTTTTTTGTGAGGACGCTTCTAATATTGTTTCACATCCAAATAGAACCAAAAAGGCTAGTGTTCCTGTGCTTTCTGTTAGAATTGGTGATCATTGCTATTATGGTTTATGTCATATTGGTGCAAGTTCTAGTGATATTCCTTATGAGCTTTACAGAGAAATTATGCATGAAATCAGCCCTTGCGAGTTCGAAGAGATTGATGTGGTTATTCACCTTGCTAATAGAGATACCATCTCTCCAATTGGTATTGTACGAGATGTGGAAGTTCTTTGTGGTAAGATTAAGTACCCTACTGATTTTCTAGTACTTGGTTTGGCTGCTAGTAAAACCTACCCTATCATTTTTGGTAGACCTTTCTTGAGTACTTGTGGAGCTATTATTGATTGCAAGAGGGAGAAAATCTTGACTAAGTTTGATGGGGAATCTTACGAGTTTAATTTTTCGAAATTTGCTAAAGAACCTTGCGAAAATGAAACCCATAGTGAAGAGTTTAGGGTGAACAACTTGCTTCTATTTCTCTTGCTCCTAACAATGCTTTGCAGCAATTTATGGAAGATCATGAAAGTGAAATCTTCATGGAAGAAAGGAATGAGATTGACAAAATTCTCCATGATCAACCTATGATGCTTAAGCACGACTTGCCTATAGAAGACTTGGGTACCACGATGCCACCTAAAACGGATCCGGTTTTCGATCTAAAACCTCTCCCTAATGATCTTAAATATGCTTTTATTGATGATAAAAGATATATCTTGTTATTATTAGCGCTAAACTTTCAGGGGAGGAAGAAGAAAGATTATTGGAGGTTTTGAGGAAACACCGAGGAGCTATGGGCTATACTCTGGATGATTTAAAAGGGATTTCACCCACTATATGTCAGCATTCTATCAACATAGAACTAGATGCGATGCCAGTAGCGGAGCACCAACGACGTTTAAATCCTAAGATGAAGGAAGTGGTAAGGAATGAGGTATTGAAACTCCTTGATGCTGGTATTATTTACCCTATTGCTGATAGTGAATGGGTTAGTCATGTTCATTGTGTTCCTAAAAAGGGAGGTATTACCGTTGTCCCTAATGATAATGAGGAGCTTATTCCTCAAAGAATAGTGGTAGGCTATAGGATGTGCATCGATTTTAGGAAAGTCAATAGAGTTACTAAGAAATATCACTACCTGCTTCCTTTTATTGATCAAATGTTGGAAAGGTTGTCTAAAAAGACCCATTTTTGTTTTCTTGATGGTTATTCTGGTTTCTCTCAAATTGCTGTTAAACAACAAGATCAAGAAAAAACTACTTTTACTTGCCCTTATGGAACTTATGCTCATAGACGTATGCCTTTTGGTTTATGTAATGCTCCTGCTACTTTCCAAAGGTGCATGTCTGCTATCTTTCATGGTTTTTGTGAAGAGATTGTAGAAGTGTTCATGGATGACTTTTCTGTTTATGGAACTTCTTTCGATAATTATCTGCACAACCTTGATAAAGTTTTGCAGAGATGTGAAGAAACTAATCTTGTTCTCAATTGGGAGAAATTCCACTTCATGGTTAGTGAAGGGATTGTTCTTGGGCATAACGTTTTTGAGAGAGGCATTGAAGTTGATAGAGCTAAGGTTGAAGCAATTGAGAAGATGCCATGTCCAAGAGACATCAAAGGTATTCGTAGTATCCTTGGTCATGCTGGTTTCTATAGGAGGTTTATTAAAGACTTCTCTAGGATATCAAAACCTCTCACTAATCTTCTTCAAAAAGATGTACCTTTTGTTTTTGATGATGATTGTAGGGAGGCTTTTGAAACTCTTAAGAAGGCTTTAACTACGACCCCTATTGTTCAACCACCTGATTGGAGTTTACCCTTTGAAATAATGTGTGATGCTAGTGATTTTGCTGTAGGGGCTGTCCTTGGGAATCGTATTGATAAAAAGTTAAACGTTATTCATTATGCTAGTAAGACTCTAGATGCTGCTCAAAGGAATTATGCCACTACTGAAAAGGAATTCCTAGTTGTTGTTTTTGCCCGTGATAAGTTTAGGCCCTATATTGTGGACTCAAAAGTAACCATTCATACTGATCATGCTGCTATTAAATATCTTATGATGAAGAAGGACGCTAAGCCTAGACTTATTAGATGGGTACTGCTCTTACAAGAGTTTGATCTACACATAGTAGACAGGAAGGGTGCTGAAAACCCTGTAGCTGATAATTTATCTCGTTTGGAAAACATCTCTTTTGATCCTATGCCTGTAAATGATAGTTTCCCAACTAAACAGTTAGCCACAGTAGGGGTGAGCTTGCAAGGAAGCCCTTGGTATGCTGATTATGCTAACTTTATTTTCTCCAAGTATTTGCCTCCAACTTTTACAGCTCAGCAAAGAAGAAAGTTCTTTTATGATTTGAGGCATTATTTTTGGGATGACCCACACTTATACAAAGAAGGGGTTGATGGTATTATGCGAAGATGTGTTCCAGAGTATGAACAAAAAGAAATATTGCTTAAATGTCATGGGAGCGCCTATGGAGGACATCATGCAGGAGATAGAACTGCACAAAAGGTACTACAATCAGTTTTCTACTGGCCTACCCTTTTTGAAGATGCAAGAAAATTTGTTTTATCTCGTGATGAATGTCAGCGTGTTGGTAACATTTCTAGATGCAATGAAATGCCTATGAACTACTCTCTAGTTATTGAACCTTTTGATTGTTGGGGATTTGACTTTATGGGTCCTTTCCCTCCTTCGAAAGGCTATACTCATATTCTTGTTGTCGTAGATTATGTTACTAAGTGGGCAGAAGCCATTCCTACGAAAAGTGCTGACGGGGAAACCTCTCTAAAAATGCTTAGGGACGTTATCTTTCCTAGGTTTGGAGTGCCTAGGTATCTCATGACCGATGGGGGTTCTCATTTCATTCATGGAGGTTTTAGAAAGACCCTCGCTAAGTATGATGTTAATCATAGAATTGCTTCAGCTTATCACCCCCAAACAAGCGGACAAGTGGAGTTATCAAATAGAGAAATTAAATCTATCTTGCAAAATACTGTTAATAGGTCTATAAAAAACTAGGCTAAGAAGTTGAATGATGCTTTATGGGCTTATAGAACGGCTTAAAAAAATCCTATGGGAATGTCTCCTTATAAAATCATTTATGGGAAAGCTTGCCACCTACCCTTAAATTAGAACACAAAGCTTACTGGGCAGTGAAAGATCTAAATAGAGAATGTAAGCTCGCTTGTGAGAAAAGATTATTTGACTTAAGTTCTTTAGATGAATGGAGGAGTGAAGCCTATGAGAATGCTAGGCTCTTTAAGGAAAAAGTTAAAAGATGGCACGACAAGCGAATACTTAAGAGAGAGTTTCATGTTGGTGAGAAAGTTCTATTGTATAGGTCTCGTCTCAGATTTTTTGCAGGTAAGCTACTATCAAAATGGGAAGGACCTTTTATTATTGAAGAAGTATACCGTTCAGGAGCAATAAAAATTTCCTCTCTAAAAGATAATACTACACAAGTAGTGAATGGACAGCGACTCAAACACTATATTGCTGGAGATTCTTACAATGAAGATGTTGATGCTTTTCAAGTTATAACTCTAGAGAAATTCATTGAGGACCAAATTCAGAGACCTACAGAGTCCATTTCCAACGAGGTAATAGTTCTGGTAAGAAAAGTTCTGCGAAAATACAATCCAACTATATTTTTGCAGTTTTCAGTCAATAAGGAAAGTTACGAAGCGAAAAAGAGACGAAAACAGAGCCAGGGTGGCCCACACCACCCCATGGCGCGGGCCCACCCCTGGCCACGCCACTAGGTGGTGCGGCCACCCAGGACTCCACCTCCGACCCGTTTTCTCCAATACCTTCCTTTGGATATGAAACTTCGTAATATATAACCCCCCGGATCCCCCGATGTTCGTATATCGTGTTTTCATCATGTTTTTGTTTCGATCTGTTTCTGCCAGGTAGAATCCCAGATTTGGAGCCACAATGTCTTCCGCCGGATCATCCAAGGGAAATTCTTTTGAGGATATCATCAACCCATACATGAGAGAATTGAAGATTCATCCCTAGGAGTTGTTGCTTGAAGGTGGGGAGGTCTGGATTAAGGAGGTTCAAGGCCCTAAAGGTGAAGGAAGTCTGGAGGACAGGATGGAAGCACTGGAGCAAGAAGTCTTTAGGTACAGGAAGATGGCGGAACGAGAAGTGGACATCATCCATAAGATTTGTTCCGAACTCATCGTCGAGGACCAAAAGGAGACTGCTGAACTCAAGGACGAAATCCTTTCACTCCGCCAAACAACCAAGGAACTACAAGCCCAGTTCTATGACGTTCAAAATCAAAATTGTGAATATGAGGCTAGATTTAAACGCATAAGTGCTGCTGCATGTTTCAGGATGTTGGAAACCACGATGTCCTTTGTTGATGGGAAGCCTTTAACTTGGAAGACGGACGAAGATGAGAAGAGACCACCACCACCGAAGGAGTAATTCGTCATCAGGTTTGGCATCCCCTTGGTTTGTTCCAAGCTTGGGGGAGTGCCGCGGTATCATATCACTATCTTCTATCTTTTTACCTTATTAGTAGAGTCGTGTCATGAATAGAGGAGTTATTTTGTAGTATGGTGTGCATTATGGAAGTGTCCCCTCTCTCATTAGATATGTATCCCTTGGTGTGAGTTTCCATTATCGAATATTAATGAGAAGTTCTATCATTCACTCTTTTGCATAGCTTATGTTAGTTTTCAATTCGTGGTTATATGATTGATCTTGTTGTTAGTATTGGTAGCACTTTGGCAAACCTGGCTCGGTCAGTAGCAACACCTTTTTGAGAGTTGAAAAGAAAAGATAGAAGTACTCTAGAGAAAAAATAATTTCATCATTTTCTTTCTTGATTTGCTCATAAGTCTAGTATTCTCTAGTTAAGATCTCTTGTGCTTCCAAGGAAGATTGCATGTTTGTTTTTATCATTTGTATGTTTGGTTGTTTCCTTCAACTCTTGTACTTGCTACTCAGCTTTGCTAGCCAAAAACCTGTACTGAGAGGGTATTCTTCTCGTGCAACCACCTCCTTTAAACCAAAACCTTTGCCATTTGTGTCCACCATACCTACCTAGTAGCATTATTGCTATTACAAGTAAATTCTTGTTTTGTCTACCTCCCAAATTAAACTTATTATGTGAAAAATTAGTGATTAAAGCTCTCATGAACTTGATGGCACACTTTATTTTCCGCACTTAATAAACCTGAACCATTGTGAACTCTCCATGAAAGTTATATGCTTGCAAATTATAGGCTGGGGATTAGTAGAACCATGCTGTCACGGGGAACGCTTTCAACACTTGTAAATATATACCCAGTTGATACCTTGCTCTTTTGTTTGCGGATGTCGTCGGTGTGAGATAAAAGGGGAGCTTGTAAGTCCATGGAGTTATGCATGTGTGTTAGAGAAACGCCTAGGCCGCTGGTCTAATCCAAACCTACAGCGTAACCATAATGATATCTATGAAGCATTCTTCTTATAAAAAAGGAGAGAGATAGCTATTGAGAAAAAGAAAAGAGAAAAAAAAAGATACTATGAAAAGAGGAAAGATAGAAAAAAGCACCATTTTCCCATGGTAAATAAGAAGATTGCTGAGATACTCATTGTTTGCTTGCCTTGTCATTTTGATATGGGGATTCTTCTATATCATCGGGCAAGGGGTACCCCGTTGGCGGTTCTCAATGATACGCACATACTTACGATGACAAGAACTTACTAGTAACTAAAGTTGAGTAGCATGAGGAGCGGCCCTCGTACTCAAGGGACTTGGGATTTTCAGTTTATAGTCTGTCAAGCATATAACTCATATTGGACCTCACTTTCACCTTAATCACCTAAAGATGCCTATGATAGGGGCAATGAGAGCTGAAAGCCAGTAAGTATGATAATTTTTGGGAGCTCTTTATGAGACTTGCAATCCCTGCTTCCCTCTTCGAAGGGCCTATCTTTTACTTTGTAGTTGAGTCAGTAAACCTATTCCCCTCTATCTCAGCAAGTATTTTGACTTGATGTGTTTCATTCATTCATATGATGATTTATGCATTCATGTTTCTTATGTTCCTTGTTTTGCACGTTGCTCTTATCTTGATGTTTACTACTTTGAAAGCTTTCATTGATAATTCAGCTATTTGTGAACTCCAATAAATTATCAACTATTCTTCGACCAAGAGCTAAGTTTGCCATTACCAATTCTGATTCACTTTATGTATCTTTATTGTGTTTCCTTTACTCATTGCAAGATTGAGTTATATAATAGTGAGTTGTCTTCTATTATGATCTATGTATTTGATTTATGTGATGCTTCTTGTCCGTATTCTTTTATCGACTCTTCACTCCATAAACCTGAGATCATGTTTATTGAGCTCAGTTTCGATTGGGGACAAGCGAAGTCTAAGCTTGGGGGGAGTTGATACGTCCATTTTGCATCACTATTCTATGTCTTAATTCACTATTATTCATTGATATATTTCGTATTGAGAGGTGATACTTATGTTATTTCATCTATTTTTGCATGGTCGATGACTTTTGGAGCATGGACCGCTGCAGTCAGGATTCTGATGGAAAAGGTGATGTTTGGAGGCAAAATTCGCGAAGATCAGAAAATCCGAGAAAATATATGGAAAATTCTATTTTTCCAAAGACTCAGGATGCCAGAAGATGGAGTGAAGGTGGGCCACAGGGGGCCCACACCACCCCATGGCGCGGGCACGCCTAGGCCGCGCCTGGGAGTGGTGTGGCTGCCCTGGCCCACTCCAGCCTCTCTCCTCTGGCGTATATCATCCCCACGAAACCCTAAGACTCAGGGAGGGACCCCAGAAAGATTCGGCCGCCTCTGCGGGGCGGAAAACACCGAGAGAGAAAGATCTCTCCGGCAGACAGATTTCTACCGGGGGAATTCCTTCCCAGAGAGGGGAGATTGTCGCCATGAACACCACCATCAAGTTGGACTTCATCGGGATCATCACCATCATCATCATCATCACCACCACCATCAGCACCCTCATCACCATCTTCATATTGCTGTAACAATTGGTTGAATCTTGCTATAGTTCATAGGGGAAACTTTCCCGGTGTTGATTACTCTTTGTAGTTGATGCTATTGAGTGAACCATTGAATTATTGTTTATGTTCAGATTGTTATACATCATTAATCCATCTCTGATCATGATCCATATGATGTCTTGTGAGTAGTTCGTTTTGTTCTTGAGGACATGGGAGAAGTCTTGTTGTTAGTAGTGGAGTTGCATTGAGAAAGATTCAATAGATTGTTATTTAAGTTGTGGTGTACTTCTTCTAGTGGTGTCATGTGAACGTCGACTACATGACACTTCACCTATATGGGCCTAGGGGAATGCATTGTGTATTTGGCTACTAATCGTAGGGGTTGCCAGAGTGACAGAAACCTGAACCCCCGTTAGGAAACCATTGCACAAGGGACGTAAGGGTCTTAGAGTTTAAAGCCGTGGTTAGGTTTCTACCTTAATTACTTTATTGTACTTACGGATGTTTGCAAGGACTATAATCACAAGTATGTATTTAGTCTTGGATGGCGCGGTACATTAGCACAAGTTCACCAACACAACACTTAGCAAGCTAGAGAAGATAAATCGACTATATGAAGCGAAAGCACATGACAGTCGTCCCATGTGTCCTCGAGAACGTTTGGTCATCTATATAAATACAACCGGCTTGTCCTTTGCTGCATAAAGGATTGGGCCACTTGCTGCATTTATTCCTACTGTCTTTTATTTACTCGTACTTTGTTTACTTGCTTTATCTAAAACCCCTAAAAATCTATTTCCTAAGTATTTGCAGAGAATTCCTGATCCAGACTACTAGCCAGCACCTTCTACTCCTCGTTCGGTTCGACACTCTTACTTATCGAAAATACTGTGATACACCGCCTATACTTGTGGGTCATCAGGCATTCGCCTCTACCTAATGTATCTGCTGAAGCATCTGGCACCGCAAAGTTCAGTCCCATCCTCTTCTGAATTAGTCGAACGGGCGCGTCGTGCCCTTGACTTGTCAATTTTGCACTACGTGAGTTCATCGTGCACATCGTAGTCGTGGTCGTGTCGCTGTGAGCAGCAACGTCGAGGCAGATCGTGACTATCGTCGCTGGACGAGGGTGAAGAATAGCGTTTTGCCAGTGTCGTGCCTTTCTTTGGCTCTGGCGTCGGTGCTTTGTCGAGGGCGGCCTCGATTAGCCCCAAGCCCGCGATCGTAGATCGGTGCATGGAGGCTCGGGGATCTCTAGCCGGCGGCTGGTTGTTGAGGAGGTACATGGTGGCCGCTGTCATCGCAACTTGCAGCGTCTTTGGGACCATGTTACCCCGTGTATCAACTGTCATAGAGCTGAAGCCGAGGACCTTTACAGCTTCTATGCGTTCTTGCTCGGTGAGATGGGCCATTCGAGATTGCCTCTTGTTTGCGACATACTCTTTGCCTTTAGAGGAGGACCCTCCATGGGAGGAGATCCCGGCTCCCCAGAGGATCGACTCGTCTGCCTCCTTTTTACGCGCCTCGAGTTGCGTGATTGTATGTAGCTGGCGCTTGTATTCCTCCTTTAGGAGCCAATGGTAGCCCATTAGAAGTTCTTGCGAGGAGCCGCTGGGAAAAGGGTTGCCTCGCAAAGCCTCTCGGCAACGGGCCCACTCGTTGTCGTTGAGCCTAATCACGACACGCTCACCAGTGTGTTCGTTCACCATGGTCGGAGGTTCGACTGCTCCCCCGTTGTTGACGGGCGCGCCATTACCACCGTTGGTGGGGCCACCATTGGTGGGGCCACCGTTGGGCGGTCTTCCATTAGGCGTGCCGCCATTATGCGGGTCAAGCCTGGTGCCACTGTTTACGTGATTGGCACTAGTTTCGCTGGCGTTGATGATGGCGCACATGAAGTGGTTGGGGAAGCTATTACTCCTGCAACTTTCGGATCTGGATCCGTAGACTCCATCCTCCGTCGCTAGGTCACCTAGATCGGATCCGTGACTGATGTCGCTGTCCGTGCTCTCAGCTGTTGCTGAGGTGTTGAGCTCATTGAGGGTGCCTATTGGTGGCGGGAACCATGATGGTGGAGCAATCGCGAGTTCTGTTGTCTGGTCAGGCATGCGAAGCATGCCTATCTGACCAACCTGGAAATGGAAGCTCCTAATCGCCAAGATGATTCTGTCGCCCACGGACTCGAAAGACGGGCGAGTGCCCGGCGTGTGGACGGTGAAGTCGAACACGTGGAAGAGCTGGCGAATCTCCATTGTTGCAGAGTTGTAGATCTCGGTTGATGGGGCCGAACAAGCCGCGACATCAGCACTCCCAATTCCCACAGACGGCACCAATTAACGAGGGTTTAACTCGTCAATGCCCATTCTTATGGACTTGGGTTTTAGAGAAGGAGGGAGCACTAGAGGCATCAATTGGCTAGAAAACAAGCACTCAGGGAGAGTCGAAGATTTACCCAGGTTCAGGCCTCGTAGAGATCCCCACTCTTGCTTTTCTGCTCTTGGAATTAATGAAGGAATCGAAGATTACAATGGTGCGCAGATGCAATCTGGCAAGGGTTGTGGAAACTAGGGTTGCATGTGT
Organism: Avena eriantha; assembly: GCA_910589775.1. NCBI lineage: Eukaryota > Viridiplantae > Streptophyta > Magnoliopsida > Poales > Poaceae > Avena > Avena eriantha. The sequence goes on from OU342741.1 coordinate 223,455,505, forward strand.
CCTCCTCGCCGCCCCTCCTAGCCTTTATATAGATAGGCTGGGTCTCAGATAGCAAGTCGAGTCGGTTACAAGTTAGGGTTTTCCCTTTGAACTTTCTATCTTTAGCTTCTTCTTATCTCGCAAGTAAAACGAGAGTCCTTGGGTCACTCGAGTTCTCCATCTAGGCCTTGGCAACGCCATGGGATTCCGCTATATGCAGGCCATATACACCAAACTCGAGTACCTGTAGGGTATACCCATGTCAGTCATAAACCACATGGATCCACCGGTGTCATCGCATGTGTGATCTTTTCATAAACCACATGTACAAACCACATAAGGATCCGCCGGTGTCATTCGATGTGTGTTCTTTTCATGAACCACACCCAGTGTCATTGGATGTGTGTTCTTCTCACACACCACACATGGATCCACCAGTGTCATTGCATGTCTGTTCTTTTCATGGACCACACATGGATCCACCCAGTGTGATTTCACGTTAGTTCTTCTCACAAACCACATAAGGATCCACTAGTGTCATTACATGTCTGTTCTTTTCATGAACCACACCCAGTGTCATTGCATGTCTGTTCTTCTCACAAACCACACATGGATCCACCAATGTCATTGGATGTGTGTTCTTTTCATGAACCACACACAATGTCATTGGATGTCTGTTCTTCTCACAAACCACATAAGGATACACTAGTGTCATTGGATGTGTGTTCTTCTCATAAAGCACACCCAGTGTCATTGGATGTGTGTTCTTCTCACAAACCACACATGGATCCACCAGTATCATTGCATGTGTGTTCTTTTCATGAACCACAAATAGAGTCATCGCATGTCTGTTCTTCTCACAAACCACATATGGATCCACCAGTGTCATTGCATGTGTGTTCTTCTCATAAACCACAGCTAGAGTCATCGCATGTCTGTTCTTCTCACAAACGACATAAGGACCCACCGGTATCATTGGATGTGTGTTCTATTCATGAACCACACGCAGTGTCATTCGCTGTGTGTTCTTCTCACAAACCACACATGGATCCACCAGTGTCATTGCATTCTTGTTCTTTTCAGGAACCACACATGGATTCACCCAGTGTGATTGCATGTCAGCTCTTCTAACAAACCAAACATGGATCCATCAGTATCATTGCATGCATGTTCTTTTCATGAACCACACCTGATGTCATTGGATGTATGTTCTTCTCACAAACCACATAGGGATACACCAGTGTCATTACATGTTTGTTCTTCTCATGAACCACATCTAGAGTCATCGCATTTCTGTTCTTCTCACAAACCGCATAGGGATACACCAGTATCATTGCAAGTCTGTTCTTCTCATGAACCACATCTAGAGTCATTACATGTCTGTTCTTCTCACAAACCACATAAGGATCCACAAGTGTCATTGGATGTGTGTTCTTTTCATGAACCACACACAGTGCCATTGGATGTTTGTTCTTTTCATAAACCACATAAGGATCCACCAGTGTCATTGGATGTGTGTTCTTTTCATGAACCACACCAGTGTCATTGCATGTGTGTTCTCCTCACAAACCACACATGGATCCACCAGTGTCATTGGATGTGTGTTCTTTTCATGAACCACACATGGATCCACCGAGTGTGATTGCATGTAAGTTCTTCTCACAAACCACATAAGGATCCACCAGTGTCATTGCATGTCTGTTCTTTTCATGAACCACACCCAGTGTCATTGCATGTTTGTTGCTCTAAAAAAACCACATAAGGATACCCCAGTGCCATTGCATGTGTGTTCTTCTAAAAAACCACACATGGATCCACCAGTGTCATTGGATGTGTGTTCTTTTCATGAACCACACCTAGTGTCATTGCATGTTTGTTCTTCTCACAAACCACATGAAGATCCACCAGTCTCATTGGATGTGTGTTATTTTCATGAACCACACCCAATGTCATTGGATGTCTATTCTTCTCACAAACCACATAAGGATTTCTTCTCATGAACCACACCGAGTGTCATTGGATGTGTGTTCTTCTCACAAACCACACATGGATCCACTAGTGGCATTGCATGCATGTCAGTTCTTCTCACAAACCACACATGGATCCATCAGTATCATTGCATGCCTGTTATTTTCATGAACCACACCTAATGTCCTTGCATGTCTGTTCTTCTCATAAACCACATAGGGATACACCAGTGTCATTGCATGTCTGTTCTTCTCATGAACCACATCCAGAGTCATCGCAGGTCTGTTCTTCTCACAAACCACATAGGGATACACCAGTGTCATTGCATGTCTGTTCTTCTCACAAACAACATAAGGATCCATAAGTGTCATTAGATGTGTGTTCTTTTCATGAACCACACACGGTGTCATTGGATGTTTGTTCTTTTCATAAACCACATAAGGATCCACCAGTGTCATTAGATGTGTGTTCATTTCATGAACCACACCAGTGTCATTGCATGTGTGTTATTCTCACAAACCACACATGGATCCACTAGTGTTATTGGATGTGTGTTCTTTTAATGAACCACACATGGATCCACCTAGTGTGATTGCATGTCATTTCTTCTCACAAACCACATAAGGATCCACAAGTGTCATTGCATGTCTGTTCTTTTCATGAACCACACCCAGTGTCATTGCATGTCTATTCCTATAAACAGACCAGATAAGGATACACCAGTGTCATTGGATGTGTGTTCTTCTAAACAAACCACACATGGATCCACGAGTGTCATTGGATGTGTGGTCTTTTCATGAACCACACCCAGTGTCATTGCATGTATGTTCTTCTCACAAACCACATACGGATCCACCAGTGTCATTGGATGTCTGTTCCTCTAAGAAAACCACATAAGGATACACTATTGTCATTGCATGTGTGTTCTCCTAAACAAACCACACATGGATCCACTAGTGTCATTAGATGTGTGTTCTTTTCATGAACCACACCCAGTGTCATTCCATGTATGTTCTTCTCACAAACCACATAAGGATCCACCAGTCTCATTGGGTGTGTATTCTTTTCATGAACCACACCCAGTGTCATTGGATGTCTATTGTTCTGACAAACCACATAAGGATTTCTTCCCATGAACCATGATACATTTCAAATGTATCTATAATTTTTGATGTTCCATGATTGGTTTTATCCACTTTCTTGTGTTTTGTTCCAACTTTGGAGTACTTTTCATATGATTTATTGGACTAACCTATTAACAAGAGACTCAGTGCCAGCTGCCTGTTTTCTACTGTTTTTGGTTCCAAGAAAGTCAAAAAATGAATATTCTCGGAATTGGACGGGACAAAAGTCAAAGTGCCTATTTTTTCAGAAGGGATCAAGTGCCAGAATACGAGACGGAGAGGGACCAGGGGGCCACCACACCACCTGGCCGTGCGGCCCAGCCTGGCCCGCGCCAGGGGGTGGTGAGGCTAGCCCTGGCACCCCCTCGGCCTCCCCTTCCGCCTATATATTTCCCTTGGGACGAAAACCCTAAATACCCGATCAAAAATCCACGAAAGAGTATGTAGCCACCGTCATCTCCATCCCTAGATCGGGAGGGATCTGAAGCTCTTCCCGGCACCCTGCCGGAGAGGGGAATTCACCCTGGAGGCCTTCTTCATCACCATGCAAGCCTCCGGTGTGATGCGTGAGTAGTTCATCCTTGGACTACGGATCCATGTAGTAGCTAGATGGCTGGTTTCTCCTCCTTTGTGCTTTCATGTTTAGATCTTGTGAACTCCGTTCATGATCAAGATCATCTATTTGTAATTCATACATGTTGTGTTTGCGGGGATCCGATGGATATTGAGATGCTATTTCATATTGATTATTGATTCTATCATGTCTTTGTTATTTGAGATCTTGCATGCTTTCCGTTGTTAGTAGGTATCTGGGACAAGTAGATGCTAGCAACTCCAAGAGTTAGTATTTATGCTCGATAGTGGGTTCATGCCTCTGGTAATCTAGGGAAGTGATAGAAATCTCTAAGGTACTAGACGTGTTGTTGCTACTATGGTGAAAACAACAATCTTTTGTTCATAGAACAATCATATTGTTTACTTTACACACAGTTCGTAAAGCAATAATCTGTTGCTTGCAACTTAATAGTGGAGGGGGTTCGAATGATAACCTGAAGGCGTATTATTAGTCATAGATGCAGTTGGATGGCGGTCTATGTATTATGTTGTAATGCCCAATCAAGTATCAGAGGAGTCAAGATGATTAGTATATGCATGTATTGCTTTCTCGGTGTTTGTCAATTGCCCCGCTGTAATTTGTTCACCCAGCATGTTATCTATCTTAAGGAGAGCCACCTCTAGTGAACTATGGATCCCGTTCCTTTTTCTTTACATACAATCTACAATCTTTTACTGCTTTGTGTTTACTTTCTGCAAACTTTTACTTATTTCCATTCGATACGTTTAATCCTTTGTTTTCCGCAAAACACGGTGAGATTGACAACCTCATCCCAAGTTGGGGACAAAGTTCTGTGGTTGTGTTGTGCAGGTCTCCACGTTGCTACTAGCACCGGTAGTGCGCCCTGCCAAAGCTAAGCTAGTAACACCTTTGGGGTGTTTCCTTGATCCTACTAGTTCAATTAAACCTTGCTTTCATTACTGAGGGAATCTTGCTGCTGTGCTCATCGTACCTTCCTCTTGGGGTTCCCAACGAGCTCTACATCAACCACGAGCCATCAACACTTTTCTAGGTGTCGTGCATTGAGCCATCAAGCTTTTTTCTGGCGCCGTTGCCGGGGAACGAAGAAGAAGAAACTCCCACGTCAAATACACGCCATTAAAGATTTTTCTGGCGCCGTTGCCAGGGAGTCAAGGACATCTTCACAAGGGGAGTCCCTCATAACCAACATCTTTACTTTGTTGTTTTTGTTTTGCTTAGTTTCTTTTTGCTTTGTTTGCTTGTTTTGTTCTTCAAAAATCCAAAAAAAATAGTTTTACAAGTTTGCTTTCTTATTTGAAAACACAAAAATACTCTTGAAAACACTTGTGTGACTTCACTATCACCAACAACAATGATTTTATGAGCACACTTATTGCTCCATCTGTGGCTGACAATACTTTCTTTGAGATAAAACCTGCTTTGCTCAATATTGTTATGAGAGAGCAATTTTCTGGTATTGGTAATGAAGATGCTGCTTCCCATCTAAATAACTTTGTTGAACTTTGTGAGATGCAAAAGCATAGGGATATAGATGTTGATATTATTAAGCTGAAATTGTTTCCTTTCTCTTTGAGAGGAAAAGCTAAAGAATGGTTGAATTCCTTAACTAGGAATAGTATTGATTCTTGGACTAAATGCAAAGATTCTTTTATTGGAAATACTATCCTCCTGCTAAGATTATATCCATGAGAAGTGAAATAATGAAGTTTAAACAACTTGATAATGAGCATGTTGCTCAAGCTTGGGAAAGAATGAAATCTTTGGTAAAGAATTGTCCCACTCATGGACTGACTGCTTGGATGATCATCCAAACTTTTTATGCAGGATTGAACTATTCTTCAAGGAACCTATTGGATTCAGCTGCTGGAGGTACCTTTATGACCATCACTTTGGGTGCTGCAACAAAACTTTTGGACAATATGATGGTTAATTCTTCTGAATGGAATACTGAGAGAGCTCCACAAGGTAAGAAGGTAAATTCTGTTGAGGAAACCTCCTCCTTGAGTGATAAGATTGATATTATTATGTCTATGCTTGTTAATGGGAAAGCCCATATTGATCCAAATAATGTTCCTTTAGCCTCTTTGGTTGCTCGAGAAGAACAAGTTGATGTGAACTTCATAAGAAATAACAACTTTGGCAATAATGCTTATAGGAACAATTTTGGTAACAACAATTATAAGCAATATCCTCCCAACAATGGTAATGCTTATGGAAATTCTTACAACAATAATAAGAGTGCTCCCTCTGAACTTGAAGTTATGCTTAAAGAGTTTATTAGTAAACAAACTGCTTTCAATAAAAATATTGAGGAAAAACTCTCTAATGCTGAAAGAAATATAGCATCTTTGGCTGAAGCTCAATCTACTTTGAATAAAATGGCTGCTAAACCTGAAACTAATGAGAATCCCTTTGCAGCTACTAATGCCACACAAGTAAGAATTGATGAAAATGTTAGACTGTTAGCTGAATTACATGCTAAGTGGGAAAGAGAAGATGAAATTGTTAGAAACATTAGTGTTTCTACTATCACCACCACTAGTGTTGAGGCTAGTAATAGTTCTACTACTTTAGATGATAAAGTTTATTTTGATCTTGATGGTTGCAATATCTCTGAGGTTATTAAGTTCCTACAAAATCTTGCTAAAAGTCCTAATGCTAGTGCTATGAACATCGCTTTTACAAAACACATTACTGATGCTCTCATAAAGATTAAAGAAGAAAAGATGAAACATAAAGCTTCTATTCATATAAATCAAGAAGATGGTTGGGAACCCAACATTAATATGAAAGTGAATGACTTTGATTTCAAAGCTTTGTGTGATCTTGATAGTAGTGTTTCTATTATGCCTAGAAGGATTTATGATATGCTTGATTTGCCTCCTCTTGAAGATTGTTATTTGAATGTCCCACTTGATGCTAATGCTAAAAAGAAACTCATGGGGAGTCTTAATGATGTTCTTATTATGGTTAACGATTCCTGTGTCCCCGTTGATTTCTATGTTTTGGATGTTGAATACAATGCTTTTTTTCCTATTACTTTGGGAAGACCTTTTCTTAGAACTGTTGGTGCCATCATGGATATGAAAGAAGGCACCATTAAATATCAACTCCCACTCAAGAAATGTATAGAACACTTCCCTAAAAGAGAGAAAAGATTTTTTTGCTTCTCCTATGAAAAAAAAAATTGGTCTTAATGCTTCTTCATTTGAGAACACTTGATTCTTTCTTTGCTTCTTATGCCTAACTTAAAGGCGTTAAAGAAAAGTACTTATTGGGAGATAACCCAAGAATTTTAGATGAGTCTTGGAAGTTATTACCTCTTTAATAAGCTCTCCTTATCCTTTTTATTTGCTTTTTGTGCCAAGAGTAACCTCTAATGAGAGAGAAGTAATGATTGGGAAAGTTCCTGTCCCAAAACAGATTTTCTGTGCTTCACTGTAAAAATTCGTGACAGAGCTCTGTATGTCGGATTGACCTGTAATTTTTGGTGCTTCTGCCCCAGGTTGTTATCTAACTTTCGTTAGTTCAACACTTTTTTGATTTGAGCAACAGAAGGTCTTCTAAAAAATTCGTCTCTACCTGCTGGTCTGTTTTGACAGATTTCTGCCATTTTCTGCATTTGCTTCTTGTTGGTTCCTTCTTGATTTCTTTTGGGGAATTGAGATTTTTGAGGGAAGTGCTACAGTATCTAGTGTTCTAATGCAAGTTTATTTGGTGTTAGAACTGAACCTTGAGACTTATTTATCTGAAGTGCACTAAAGTTGCTAATGAGATTGTGTGAAGTTTTGTATGAAGGAAAAAATTTAGGTGTATGGAAGGAATGAGTAATGAGATGAAGGATGGACTAAAGATCAAGCTTGGGGATGCCACGCGTGTCACCCCAAGAATATCCAAGAAGTACAATCGTCAAAGTTTGGGGATGCCCAAGGCATTGTTGGAGATATGCCCAAGAGGCAATAATAAAAGTGGTTATTATTATATCTTTGTGTTTATGATGAATGTTTACATCCCATGCTATAATTGTATTATTAGGAAACACTAATACATGTGTGTTTTGTAGACATAAGAGAGTCCCTAGTAAGCCTCTTGTTGAACTAGCTTGTTGATTAATTGATGATCATGGTTTCCTGATCATGGACATTGGATGTGATTAATAACAAGGTTATATCATTAGGAGAATGATGTGATGGACACACACCCGTAGTAAGCGTAGCATAAGATCAAGTCATTAAGTATGTATTGCTATAAGTTTTTAAATGCATAGTAACCTAATCCTTCGACCATGAGGTTGTGTTAATCACCATCACCGGATGGGTACTTTGATGACATCAAACACCGCTTCGTAACTGGGTGGTTATAAAGGTGTCATTGGGTATTCTGAAAGTATGTGTTGAAGCGCATGGACCAAGATTGGGATTTGTCCATCCATATGACGGATAGATATGCTCTGGGCCCTCTCGGTGGAATGTCATCTAGTTAGCTTGCAAGCATGTGACTGGGTCACAAGGGATGACATAACATGGAACAAGTAAAGAGTACTTATCAGTAACGAGGTAGAACTAGGTATGGAGATACCGACGATCAAACTTCGGATAAGTATAGTATCGCGAGACAAAGGGAATTGGTTTCGTATGTAAATGGTTCTATCGATCACGAAGTCATCGTTGAGTATGTGGGAGCCATTATGGATCTCCAGGTCCCGTTGATGGTTATTGATAGGAGATGTGTCTCTGTCATGTCTACATATTCACGAACCGTAGGGTGACACACTTAAGGTTCGAAGTTGTTTTAAGTAGATATGGAATGTGCATTGGAGACCGAATGTTGTTCGGATTCTCGAATTGGATCCGGGACATCACGAGGAGTTCCGGAATTGTCCGGAGAATAAGATTCATATATTGGGGATCATTTTCTGAGTTAGGAAATGTTCCAGAGTATTTGTATGAGGATTATAGAAGGTTTTGGAATGTTCCGGAAGGTTCTGGAAGAATTCTTGGAGTTTGCTTGAAAACCAAGAAAGGGATCAAGGAGTCCTTGTGGGGCAAGACAAGGAGTCGTGGGGGAGGAGGACTCCTGCCCCCCTCCCCAATCCGCCGGCCAAGGAGGGAGGGGAGTCCTACTAGGACTCCCCCTCCCAAGGCGCCCTCCCTCCTTTAAATAGAGGGGTGGAGGCGCCACCCCCTGGCCCCCTCCACCACTAAAAACCTTAGCCGCCTCTCTCCTCCTCCTCTCTTCTGCTCAGGCTTAGGCGAAGCCCTGCAGAATTCTCTACTCCACCACCACCACGCCGTCGTGCAGCTGGGATTCCGTGGAGAAGATCTACTACCTCCGCTGCCGGAACGCGGCGCTGGAAGGATCGTCCACTCGATCTTGAGATCGGCAAGTGATCGACTACATCAACCACGAGATCCAATCTCGTAACGCTTTCGGATCTACAAGGGTTAGTACAGATCTATCTCGTTGCACATGTCTAATAGATTAGATCTTGGCTTTTATCTAGATTAGATCTGGGTTTTGTTCGTTCTTGCGGTAGAAATTTTTTGTTTTCCATGCTACGAACCCATCAGTGGTATCAGAGCCGTATCTTTGCGTAGAGCTATTGCACGAGTAGAACACAATGGTTTTGTGGGCGTTGGTGCTCGTGCCATCTTTTGCTTTGTGTATTTTGCATCTTGCGGTATGGTGGGATGAAGCGGCTCGGGCTAACCTTACATGCCATCGCACATGAGACATGCTCCACGCTTGACGTGTAACTTGCTTTGCACAAGTGGCTTTGCGGGTGTCTGTCTCTCTCACCATAGTATATATCCAATTTACACCTTGCACTTGATAGCACTTGTATCAACGTTGTGGTTCAGTTTCGAAGGTAAGATCCGTTCTTATTCGAAAGCCCCAAACCACGTAAAACATGCAAAGAAAATTAGAGGCGTCTAACTTGTTTTTGCAGGGGTTTTGTGATGTGATATGGCCATCATGTGATTATGATTGTATTTGATGTATGCAATGATCCTTGTTGCAATATGGCAACCGGCAGGAGCCTAATGGTTGTCTTTAATTCTGTTAAGACCTGCATGTCTATTCATCTTGTAATAGCTTTATTCCAAGTAGTTGTAATAGTTTCTAGTGATGATGGACAACCATGAAGCGGCGCCACTGACGTTGACGCAATGCTGGTGATGATGGAGATCATGTTCGTGTTTTGGAGATGGAGATCAAAGGCGCAAGAAGAAAGGGCCATATCATATAACACTAATTATGAATTGCCTATGATGTTAATCCTTTATGCATCTTGTATTGCTTAGATCACGACGGTAGCATTATAAGATGATCCCTCTCACTAAATATCAAGTAATAAAGTGTTCACCCTTAGTTGGCACTGTTGCTAAGACTCGTCGTTTCGAAGCATCTCGTGATGATCGGATGTGGTAGATTCTACGTGTGCATACAACGGGTGCAAGCCAGATTTGCACATGCGAAAACTAAGATTATCTTGACGAGCCTAGCATGTACAGACATGGTCTCGGAACACGAAATACCGAAAGGTAGAGCATGAGTCATATAAATGATATGATGAACATGAAGATTGTTCGCCGATGAAACTACATCTTCTCTCGTGAAGATCGGACTTGGTGTAGTGGACTTGGTTCGTGTAATCACTAAGACAATGTGAGGGATGTTGTTTTGAGTGGGAGTTCACCTAGTTAATTTAAGAATTAAATTTGAACTCAATTTATCATAAACTTAGTCTAAACTACTTGCAAATTTGTTGTAGATTATGGCGACCCCCTCCATCAATTTCAATGCGTTCCTAGAGAAAGAAAAACTTAAGAACAATGGAAGCAATTTCACAGACTGGTTCCGTGGACTGAAGATCGTCCTCAGGGCTGGTCAGTTGACCTATGTGCTCGAAGCACCACTAGGTGACCCACCTGTAGAAGATGCCACCGATGACGTAAAGAATGTTTACGCCACTCGGAAAAATCATTACTCCATAGTTCAGTGTGCCATCCTGTACGGTTTAGAAGCGGAGCTCCAGAAGCGTTTTGAGCACAACGACCCATTCGAGATCATTAAGGAACTCAGGCTAATTTTTGAGACTCATGCGGCCATGGAGAGCTATGAGGCCTCCGAAAAGTTCTTTAACTGTAAGATGGAAGAGGGAAGCTCCGTTAGCGACCACGTGCTCACCATGTCTGGGTACGCAAACAAGCTCCAAGATTTGGGGATATCGATTCCTAATGAGTTAGGGATTCACCGTCTCCTCCAATCACTGCCACCGAGTTATAAGAACTTTGTGATGAACTACAATATGCACTTCATGAACAAGACGTTGCCTGAACTATCGCCCATGCTGAAAACTACTGAAGTGGAGATCAAGAAGGAGCACCAAGTGTTGATGGTCAATAAGACCACCAATTTCAAGAGACAGGGCAAGCCTAAGAACAAGGGCAACTTCAAGAAGGACGGCAAGAAAGCTGTCGCACCTGCAAAGAAGCCCAAGGGTGGTCCCAAGCCTGAAACTGAGTGCTTCTACTGCAAGGGTGCTGGTCACTAGAAGCGTAACTGCCCCAAGTACCTGGCGGATCTGAAGAACGGCAACATCAAGAAGAAAGGTATATTTGATATATATGTTATTGATGTGTATCTTACTAGTAATCGTAGTAGTGCTTGGGTATTTGATACTGGTTGGGTTGCTCATATTTGTAACTCGAAACAGGAGCTGCGGAATAAACGAAGACTGGCGAGAGACGAGGTGACGATGCGTGTTGGAAATGGCTCCATGGTTGATGTGATCGCCGTCGGCACGCTCCCTCTACATCTACCTTCGGGATTAGTTTTAAATTTGAATAATTGTTATTTGGTGCCTGCGTTAAGCATGAACATTATATCTGGATCTTGTTTACTGCGAGACGGTTACTCTTTTAAGTCCGAGAATAAAGGTTGTTCGATTTATATGAGTAATATCTTTTATGGTAATGCACCTGAGATGAATGGTTTATTCTTACTAAATCTCGATAGTAGTGATACACATGTTCACAACATAGATGCTAAACGAATAAAATTGAATGATAATTCTACATACATGTGGCACTGTCGTCTTGGTCACATTGGAGTGAAGCATATGAAGCAACTCCATTCTGATGGACTTCTTGAATCACTTGATTTTGAATCACTTGAAAGATGCGAAGCATGTCTAATGGGAAAAATGACTAAGACTCCATTCTCTGGAATAATGGAGCGAGCTACAGACTTATTGGAAATAATACATACCGATGTGTGCGGTCCAATGAGTGTAGCATCGCGTGGTGGATATCGTTATGTTCTTACTTTCACAGATGACTTAAGTAGATATGGGTATGTCTCATTTATGAACAATAAGTCCGAAACTTTCGAGAAGTTTAAGGAATTTCAAAGTGAAGTGGAAAATCATCGTAACAAGAAGATTAAGTTTCTGCATTCTGACCGCGGAGGCGAATATCTAAGTTATGAGTTTGGCATGCATTTAAAGAAATGTGGAATACTTTCGCAGTTGACACCGCCGGGAACACCACAGCATAATGGTGTGTCCGAACGTCGTAATCGAACTCTCTTAGATATGGTTCGGTCCATGATGTCTCTTACAGATTTACTGCTATCGTTTTGGGGATATGCATTAGAGACAGTCGCATTCACTTTAAATAGGGCACCATCTAAATCCGTTGAAACGACACCGTACGAATTGTGGTTTGGTAAGAAACCTAAGTTGTCATTCCTTAAAGTTTGGGGTTGCGAAGCATATGTAAAGAAGTTTTACAAGTTTGTTATTTGTGGTTTGGTAAGAAACCTTAGTTTCTTTTTGCTTGTTTTGTTCTTCATAAATCCAAAAAAATAGTTTTACAAGTTTGCTTTCTTATTTGAAAACCCAAAAAATGACTACTATTGAAAATACTAAGTTGTGTGACTTCACTAGCACCAACAACAATGATTTTATGAGCACACATATTGCTCCACCTGTGGCTGAAAATACTTTCTTTGAGATAAAACCTGCTTTGCTCAATCTTGTTATGAGAGAGCAATTTTCTGGTATTGGTAATGAAGATGCTGCTTCCCATCTAAATAACTTTGTTGAACTTTGTGAGATGCAAAAGCATAGGGATATAGATGGTGATATTATTAAGCTGAAATTGTTTCCTTTCTCTTTGAGAGGAAAAGCTAAAGAATGGTTGAATTCCTTAACTAGGAATAGTATTAATTCTTGGACTAAATGCAAAGATGCTTTTATTGGAAATACTATCCTTCTGCTACGATTATATCCATGAGAAGTGAAATAATGAAGTTTAAACAACTTGATAATGAGCATGTTGCTCAATCTTGGGAAAGAATGAAATCTTTGGTAAAGAATTGTCCCACTCATTGACTGACTGCTTGGATGATCATCCAAACTTTTTATGCAGGATTGAACTATTCTTCAGGGAACCTATTGGATTCAGCTGCTGGAGGTACCTTTATGACCATCACTTTGGGTGCTGCAACAAAGCTTTTGGACAATATGATGGTCAATTATTCTGAATGGCATACTGAGAGAGCTCCACAAGGTAAGAAGGTAAATTCTGTTGAGGAAACCTCCTCCTTGAGTTATAAGATTGATATTATTATGTCTATGCTTGTTAATGGGAAAGCCCATATTGATCCAAATAATGTTCCTTTAGCCTCTTTGGTTGCTCAAGAAGAGCAAGTTGATGTGAACTTCATAAGAAATAACAACTTTGGCAATAATGCTTATAGGAACAATTTTGGTAACAACAATTATAAGCCATATCCTCCCAACAATGGTAATGCTTATGGAAATTCTTACAACAATAATAAGAGTGCTCCCTCTGAATTTGAAGATATGCTTAAAGAGTTTATTAGTAAACAAACTGCTTTCAATAAAACTATTGAGGAAAAACTCTCTAATGCTGAAAGAAATATAGCATCTTTGGGTGAAGCTCAATCTACTTTGAATAAAATGGTTGCTAAACCTGAAACTAATGAGAATCCCTTTGCAGCTACTAATGCCACACAAGTAAGAATTGATGAAAATGTTAGACTATTAGCTGAATTACATGCTAAGTGGGAAAGAGAAGATGAAATTACTAGAAACATTAGTGTTTCTACTATCACTACCACTAGTGTTGATGCTAGTAATAGTTCTACTACTTTAGATGATAAAGTTTATTTTGATCTTGATGGTTGCAATATCTCTGAGGTTATTAAGTTCCTACAAAAGCTTGCTAAAAGTCCTAATGCTAGTGCTATGAACATGGCTTTTACAAAACACATTACTGATGCTCTCATAAAGATTAAAGAAGAAAAGATGAAACATAAAGCTTTTATTCCTATAAATCAAGAAGATGGTTGGGAACCCATCATTAATATGAAAGTGAATGACTTTGATTTCAAAGCTTTGTGTGATCTTGATAGTAGTGTTTCTATTATGCCTAGAAGGATTTATGATATGCTTGATTTGCCTCCTCTTGAAAATTGTTATTTGAATGTCCCACTTGATGCTAATGCTAAAAAGAAACTCATAGGGAGTCTTAATGATGTTCTTATTATGGTTAACGATTCCTATGTCCCCGTTGATTTCTATGTTTTGGATGTTGAGTACAATGCTTCTTGTCCTATTACTTTGGGAAGACCTTTTCTTAGAACTGTTGGTGCCATCATGGATATGAAAGAAGGCACCATTAAATATCAACTCCCACTAAAGAAGGTATAGAACACTTCCCTAAAAAGAGAGAAAATATTTCTTTTGCTTCTCCTATGAAATCAAAATTTGGTCTTAATGCTTCTTCATTTGAGAACACTTGATTCTTTCTTTGCTTCTTATGCCTAACTTAAAGGCGTTAAAGAAAAGTACTTGTTGGGAGATAACCCAAGAATTTTAGATGAGTCTTGGAAGTTATTACCTCTGTAATAAGCTCTCCTTATCCTTTTTATTTGATTTTTGTGCCAAGAGTAACCTCTAATGACAGAGAAGTAATGATTGGGAAAGTTGCTGTCCCGAAACAGATTTCTGTGCTTCACCGTAAAAATTCGTGAGAGATCTCTATATGTCGGATTGACCTGTAATTTTTTGTGCTTCTGCCCCAGGTTGTTATCTAACTTTCGTTAGTTCAACACTTTTTTGATTTGACCAACAGAAGGTCTTCTAAAAAAATCGTCTCTACTTGCTAGTTTGTTTTGACAGATTTCTGCCATTTTGTGCATTTGCTTCTTGTTGGTTCCTTCTTGAGTTCTTTTGGGGAATTGAGATTTTTGAGGGAAGTGTTCTAATGGAAGTTTATTTGGTGTTAGAACTGAACCTTGAGACTTATTTATCTTAAGTGCACTAATGTTGCTAATGAGATTGTGTGAAGTTTTGTATGAAGGAAAAATTTCAGGTGTATGGAAGGAATGAGTAATGAGATGAAGGATGGACTAAAGATCAAGCTTGGGGATGCCACGCGTGTCACCCCAAGAAATATCCAAGAAGTACAAGTGTCAAAGCTTGGGGATGCCCAAGGCATCCCCTTCTTCATCAATAAAAATTCCAGGTTTCTTCCAAACTCTTCATTTTTATTGTTTCATGCACAGTTGTGTTTTTCTTGGAGCGTCTTCTTTTTCATTTTCGTTTTGGTTTTAGTTTTCTTTGGTTTGCGTAGTTTGCTGAATAAATTGGTTGGACCCCCACTTTCATACTTTGGTTTGCATTTAGTTTGGTTTGGTTTGGAAAAGAGTAGGAAAGTTCATGCTTATGTGGTGAAAAGAGCTTGTTTTTGACTGTGGCCTATGCTTTGTCATGCCATGCTTGATATTGTTTTGGCTTTATGCTTAGTATTCTTTGTTGTAGCATGACTTGTTATAAACGATTGAGATTGCTTAATGTGCCTTGGATGAATCATGCGTTGTTTTAGCATATTAAAGCATAGTATAGTGGTATTCTCCTTTGATGCTTTATTTGGGTTGACTTGGCGCATCCTCACACCGTGTTATGACTACCACAAGTCACCATAGCCTTTATGATCCTTTAATTTTCAACTTGTAGTATCACTTTATGCTTTGATCAATGATGTTTTGTCGCTCTGCATGATTATGGCCATTATTGCTCTCTTAGTTTGTCGCTCCCAGTCTTTTGCTAGCCTCCACAACAAGTATGAGTTCCACTCATGCATCCAACTCCCTAAACCAAGTTATTCCAAAGAGTCCACCATACCTACCTATTAGCTTATGCTATTCCAAGTATATTCATGATTTTGTTTACCTTCCACTTGTTATGAGAAAACTAGTGATTAAAGCTCTCACGAACTTGATGGCACACTTTACTTTCCTTGCCCTTAATAAACTTGAACCATTGTGTCTTCTATGTTGTATATTCTTGCACTTATTTGTCGGGAATTAGCAGAACCATCCTTTCATGGGGAACGCTTTCAACATTGCAGTTGGTACTTGTACCTAGTTGATATCATGCTCTTTTGTATATGGATGTCGTCGGTGTGAAATGAAAGGGGAGCTTGTAAGTCCATGGAGTTATGTATATGTGATAGAGAAACGCTTGGGCCGCTGGTCTAATCCATGCTGACATGGTGGAAACCTGCAGCGTAAGCATAATGAGCTGTCTATGAAGAATTCTTATAAAAAAAGAGTCCTATATTGAGAAAAAAAAAAGAGAAAAGAAAAGAAAAAAAGAGATACTATGAAAAGAGGAAAGAGAGAAAAAGCACCATATTCCCATGGTAAATAAGAAGAATGCTGAGATGCTCGTTGTCTGCTTGCCTTGTCATTTTGATATGGGGATTCTTCCGTATCATTGGGCAAGGGGTACCCTGTTGGTGGTTCTAATTGATACACATGTACTTACGATGACAAGAACTTACCGGTGACTAAACTTGAGTAGCATGAGGAGCGACCCTCGTATACAAGGGACATGAGATCTCTGACTTATACTTCGTCAAGCATGTACACCATAGTTTGTTCGCTTTAACCTTAATCACTTCAAGATGCTTATGATAGGGGCAATGAGAGCTGAAAGCTATAAGTACCATAATTTTTGGAAGCTATTTATGAGACTTGAATCCCTACTTCCTTTTACAAAAGGCTTTTCTTCCACCATTATATTGAGTCTCCACCTTCTATCTTTATGCACCTACTTTCAGAGCATAGTGGCCATTCTTAGTTCTATGTGCATTGTCGCAAGACTAGTTGATTTATGCATAACTTGTTATTGCTTGTTTGAAACTATTGTATCTAGTCACTCGTATGAACTTTGAAGGTGTCATATGCATTTATATTTGCTACTCTATTGAGGGACAAGCTGAAAACTAGTATGCTATGTTTTCTTTATGTGAAACAAACAAACGTCTTGCAAAGCATTGTTATTCATGAATATGTTGCATCATAGTTACTTTGCTTATTGCTAGAACTTTGTCTTTCATGTTATGATTGAAGTACTATGATCCCAGCTTTGAATGTTTTGCAAATACTTTGATCAAGTCTTTGATGGTGCATGTCACCTCAAAAATTATTCTTTATTTTTATCACTTACCTACTCGAGGACGAGCAAGAGTTAAGCTTAGGGATGTTGATACATTGCAAATGTATCTATAATTTTTGATGTTCCATGCTTGGTTTTATCCGCTTTCTTGTGTTTTGTTCCAACTTTGGAGTACTTTTTATATGATTTCTTGGACTAACCTATTAACAAGAGCCACAGTGCCAGCTGCCTGTTTTCTGCTGTTTTTGGTTCCAAGAAAGTCAGAAAATGAATATTCTCAAAATTGGACGGGACAAAAGCCAAAGTGCCTATTTTTCCGGAAGGGATCAAGTGCCAGAATACAAGATGGAGAGGGACCAGGGGGCCACCACACCACCTGGCCACGCCTGGCCTGCGCCTGGCCCGCGCCAGGGGGTGGTGAGGCCAGCCCTGGCACCCCCTCGACCTCCCTTCCGCCTATATATTTCCCTCGGGACAAAAACCCTAAGTACCCGATCAAAAATCCACAAAAGAGTCTGTAGCCGCCGTCATCTCCATCCCTAGATCGGGAGGGATCTGAAGCTCTTCCCGGCACCCTGTCGGAGAGGGGAATTCACCCTGGAGGCCTTCTTCATGACCATGCAAGCCTCCGATGTGATGTGTGAGTAGTTCATCCTTGGACTACGGATCCATGTAGTAGCTAGATGGCTGGTTTCTCCTCCTTTGTGCTTTCATGTTTAGATCTTGTGAGCTCCGTTCATGATCAAGATCATCTATTTGTAATTCATACATGTTGTGTTTGCAGCGATCCGATGGATATTGAGATGCTATTTCAGATTGATTATTGATTCTATCATGTCTTTGTTATTTGAGATCTTGCATGCTTTCCGTTTTAGTAGCTATCTTGGCCAAGTAGATGCTAGCAACTCCAAGAGTTAGTATTTATGCTCGATAGTGGGTTCATGCCTCTGGTAATCTGGGGAAGTGACAGAAATATCTAAGGTACTAGATGTGCTGTTTCTACTAGGGAGAAAACAACAATCTTTGTTCATAGAAGAATCGTATTGTTTACTTTACACGCAGTTCGTAAAGCAATAATCTGTTGCTTGCAACTTAATACTGGAGGGGGTTCGGATGATAACCTGAAGGTGGATTATTAGTCATAGATGCAGTTGGATGGCGGTCTATGTATTATGTTGTAATGCCCAAATCAAGTCTCAGAGGAGTCAAGATGATTAGTATATGCATGTATTGCTTTCTCCGTGTTTGTCAATTGCCCCGCTGTAGTTTGTTCACCCAGCATGTTATCTATCTTAAGGAGAGCCACCTCTAGTGAACTGTGGACCCCGGTCCTTTTTCTTTACATACAATCTACAATCTATTACTGCTTTGTGTTTACTTTCTGCAAACTTTTACTTCTTTCCATTCGATACGTTTAATCCTTTGTTTTCCGCAAAACACGATGCGATTGATAACATCATCGCAAGTTGGGGACAAAGTTCTGTGGTTGTGTTGTGAAGGTCTCCACGTTGCTACTAGCACCTGTAGTGCGCCCTGCCAAAGCTCAGCTAGTAACACCTTTGGGGTGTTTCCTTGCTCCTACTGGTTCGATTAAACCTTGGTTTCATAACTGAGGGAAACTTGTTGCTGTGCTCATCATACCTTCCTCTTGGGGTTCCCAACGAGCTCTACATCAACCACGAGCCATCAACACTTTTCTGGGCGCCATGCATTGAGCCATCCAACCACACCCAGTGTCATTGGATGTGTGTTCTTCTCACAAACCACACATGGATCCACAAGTCGCATTGTATGTGTGTTCTTTTCATGAACCACAGCTAGAGTCATCACATGTCTGTTCTTTTCACAAACCACATATGGATACACTAGTGTCATTGCATGTGTGTTCTTCTCATGAACCACAGCTAGAGTCATCGCATGTCTGTTCTTCTCACAAACCACATATTAACCCACCGGTGTCATTGGATGTGTGTTCTTTTCATGAACCACACCCAGTGTCGTTGCATGTGTGTTCTTCTCACAAACCACACATGGATCCACCAGTGTCATTGGATGTCTGTTGTTTTCATGAACCACACATGGATCCACCCGGTGTGATTGCATGTCAGTTCTTCTCACAAACCACATAAGGATCCACTAGTGTCATTGCATGTCTGTTCTTTTCATGAACCACACCCAGTGTCATTGCATGTCTATTCCTCTAAACAGACCACATAAGTATACACCAGTCGGGCTGAAGCGGCAGCGCAGCGACACTAAACAACGTATAGAGACTCAATAAAACTGGCGTCTATAAGAGAGGGATAAGAAAGACCTATACGGATCCAACCTGATGGTAACAGCAAACATACCCATCCTGGTATTTTCCCCACGAGACCAAACGAGGAAGTTGGACCAAGGAACTCACACAGTTGGCAATTTTACTGATTCCGTTATAGTTGCTGCGCTTACTAATTAGATATAGATAGCATGAGTCATCCTGAAGCAGGAGTAGTGGGCCGTTTTAATTACCATTCCATTGTAGTTGGAACGAGTTACTAGTTAGAGATAATTGTCCTGAGGAATCCCAAAACCCAACAGTTGTTGGCACTTTTATCACATTCCATTGGAGTTGCAATACTTACTAGGCAGGTATAGTATGACACAGATCACCACAAATCCACCAGTTGTTGGCATTTTTAATTTACATTCTGTTGTATTTGAATCTGATTACTAGTCACATATTAAGTCAAATTTATAGCACTACTTTAGTTATGTTTGTCTATGATCAAGATACTGTGGTCCAAGTCGTCCATAACTGCGGACACGGCTTTCAGAAAGTTTTACCCTGCAGGGGTGCACAAATAGCAACACACACTCGATCAACCTCGGAAAAACCAACTCAAAACCCAACGAGGCTTCCACGACAAAGCAATCACAGGATTCATAAAATATTTCAGGGGGCCACCCCACTAAGCTACCCGCAACGAAGTTGGCCGGCTCCGAAACGGACCCAGGGTTTGTGACAATGGCTGTAAACGACTGGGAACCCGAAAGTGTGACTGGGCTTGTCGATACCGCGAAAACATTCCACGATCCAAAACAGTACAGGTGCTCCACGCAGAATATTAATAAAGCCCCAAACTACTTGTGGCCCCAAGAAATAGAAATGAATCAAGCTCTGGCTCAGGGGGGTCCATAAGGCCTCCCGGATGTGGATAGTGCGAAAAATCAAGGAACATGTATCAAGTACTCGGGGTCCTACGGGACACAAGTGAGCATGGAAGAACCAAATGACATCTATTGCCCATCGATGCCTCTACATTAGTTATATCTAGCAATTTTAATAGTTTTATTTAAAGTCATGATCATCTCCACCATAAACATCTGCCAGCATTCCAACAACTGTGGTACTTGACAACACGAGATCACACCTGAGCAAGCAGCTACGACTCGCAAGGCCAGCTATCTACCAAACACAGGTAATAGGAGGTGTCCAAGGCAATATAGAGGCTGCTCGGGATATAACTAGTATGGAACACTAAAGCATCGCGACATGGATAGCAATAGATCAACAGGAGGAAATAAAGACTATAAATGCAAAATAGGTAGAAGGGGAAGAGATGCTCGCCTGGGAAAACACTGCCGAAGGATCATTATCCGAAGGACTTGTCGATACTCGCAGCCACTCAACGGCCTAATCTGTGAAGAAGCAAACACTAAAAGAAACACCAGATGCACTATTTAATACTACGACAAAAGATCCGGCATGATGTATGTATGATGTATGGCATGGCAAGGATGTGGTGCAACTAGACAAAATTAAGCAGAACCAGGGTCCCGACAATTAATTAAAAGGTTCAAGTTATTTAGCTACCCGCAATTTAAATGTTGTCTTAACAAGACAAAACATGGTATCGGTTCACTACACAAATTTAAATGGAGACAATATAAGACTAAAATAGCCCGCATATAGTCGCCATATTTATTTTAGGTGAATCACCTAAATACCCCCAAACAACAACGATATGTATGCGAGATGAATGATTTAAATGCAACAAGTTATATAGTATAGAAGATAGAGATAAGGTCAGTGTCTCACGTCTCAGATTAGACAGATAAAGAGGCAGCCTACAGATTAGAATTGGAAGCAACAAAGGTAGCCGATGTCGCCGAAGTGATTGTGTTGCCACCGTTGTTATTTCAAAGTTGGAATTAGACACAGTAAGGAGAAACCGCGGCGAGTCTCCTGTAGGAATTCTATCAAACAGGTTATCAGCAAGACACAAAATAAACTGAATCATAGACACTTCTGTTCGCTGATGGCCTGGACTACCTGGTACACAATACATGGACATGTTCGCCTAGCTGTTGTCGGCTGCGGGGAGTGGGGCAGCTGCCCGGGCATTGACACCATGGAGCATCAAGATGAGGTTGTGGAGCAGGGGACAAGGGTGCATGAGCCAGGACAATCTGGAACTTGGCCTGGCTGCCGTGCGGTGCTAAGGAGCAAGTGGCGAGGCTGCTTTGCGTGGTGGAACGTGCACACCCAGGAACAGAAGATGGCGGTGGTCGCATGCGGCACCTGTGCGCGGGCCTTGAGGCTGGAGGATGGACGACTTCTGCCGTGTGAGAAGAGGCAAAGGGCAGGCCGGGTGTGCGCGCGCATGACCAAGCTTGCTGCAGCACACGCGCGAAGGGCCAAGGTAGCGGTCACCTGCTCTGTTAGCTAGTTGCATCAATGCAACCTGATGATGGAGAAGCAGATTAAAATAACAGGAGGGGATGGTGGCATGTGGAGATGATTTTGGTGGAGATCGATTGGAGCAAGAGGTTGGATCAGATTGTTAGCTCAGGAATTAAAACAAGGAGGCCACGATGGGATCTAGGGCTACTCTTGCAAATGAATTGGAATTTGAGATCTCGCCTATGGACAGGAACGACCATGACCAGATCGAGGCTAGCTGCTGTCTCCCGCGGGCAAAAGAAATGGCGAACGGCGGCACAGAGGATTCTTGAGTAGGCAATTTTGGACAGATGTATATCTCAGGTTTGGGGCTAGGGTTTGGGAAGGAGAACGAAGGGGATTGGACTATTTATCTAGTCCAAAGTAGACTAGATGGGACTAGTTTTGGGTAAAATTTTAGACGGCCTTTTAGCCTAATTTTATTTTTAGTCAAATAAGAAAATCATTTGCGGTCACATAATGGACTAAAAATATTATTTTATTTTAGTTTGAAAATACGAAAAGGGAAACAGATTTGATAAAACCATAGGGATATTTTAGTAAAACCAAAATATGTTTTTAGCAAAATATTTTGTGGTTAAAAGTGCACGCAAAATATGCATGATGACATGGGCATGCAGTCATGATGATTCATAGAAGAGAAACAACAAGCGATTTTCTAGTAGTTTTTTTATCGGGGTGCTACATAGTGTCATTGGATGTGTGTTCTTCTCATGAACCCCACCTAGTGTCATTGGATGTGTGTCCTTCTCACAAACCACAGATGGATCCACAAGTGTCATTGCATGTGTGTTCTTTTAATGAACCACAGCTAAAGTCATCGCATGTCTGTTCTTCTCACAAACCACATAAGGATCCACTAGTGTCATTGGATGTGTGTTCTTTTCATGAACCACACACAGTGTCATTGGATGTCTGTTCTTTTCATAAACCACATAACGATCCACTAGTGTCATTGGATGTGTGTTGTTTTCATGAACCACACATAGTGTCATTGCATGTGTGTTCTTCTCACAAACCACATATGGATCCACCAATGTCATTGGATGTGTGTTCTTTTCAAGAACCACACATGGATCCAACCTGTGTGATTGCATGTCAGTTCTTCTCACAAACCACATAGGATCCACCAGTGTCAGTGCATGTATGTTCTTTTCATGAACCACACCCAATGTCATTGCATGTCTGCTCCTCTAAACACGCCACATAAGGATACACCAGTGTCATTGCATGTGGTCATTGCATGTCAGTTCTTCTCACAAACCACATAAGGATCCAACAGTGTCATTGCATGTCTGTTCTTTACATGAACCACACCCAGTGTCATTGCATGTTTGTTCTTCTCACAAACCACCTAGGGATACACCAGTGTCATTGCATGTCAGTTCTTCTCATTAACCACATCCAGAGTCATCGCATGTCTGTTCTTATCACAAACCCCGTAAGGATACACCAATGTCATTGCATGTATGTTCTTCTCATGAACCACATCTAGAGTCATTACATGTCTGTTTTCTCATGAACCACATAAGGATCCACCAGTGTCATTGGATGTGTGTTCTTTTCATGAACCACACACAGTGTCATTGGATGTATGTTCTTTTCATAAACCACATAAGGATGCACCAGTGTCCTTGGATGTGTGTTCTTTTAATGAGCCACACCTAGTGTCATTGCATGTCTGTTCTTCTCACAAACCACATCAGGATCCACCAGTCTCATTGGATGTGTGTTCTTTTCATGAACCACACCTAGTGTCATTGGATGTCTATTCTTCTCACAAACCACATAAGGATTTCTTCTCATGAACCACACCCAGTGTCATTGGATGTGTGTTCTTCTCACAAACCGCACATGGATGCACTAGTGGCATTGCATGCATGTTCTTTTCATGAACCACACATGGATCCACCAATGTCATTGGATGTGTGTTCTTTTCAAGAACCACACATGGATCCAACCTGTGTGATTGCATGTCAATTGTACTCACAAACCACATAAGGATCCACCAGTGTCATTGCATGTATGTTCTTTTCATGAACGACACCCAGTGTCATTGCATGTATGTTCCTCTAAACAAACCACATAAGGATACACCAGTGTTATTGCATGTGTGTTCTTCTCACAAACCACATAAGGATCCACCAGTGTCATTGCATGTCTGTTCTTTTCATGAACCACACCCAGTGTCATTGCATGTTTGTTCTTCTCACAAACCACATAAGTATCCACCAGTCTCATTGGATGTGTGTTCTTTCCATGAACCACACCCAGTGTCATTGGATGTCTATTCTTCTCACAAACCACATAAGGATTTCTTCCCATGAACCACACCCAGTCTCATTGGATGTGTGTTCTTCTCACAAACCACACATGGATCCACTAGTGGCATTGCATGTCTGTTCTTTTTACAAACCACATATGGATACACTAGTGTTATTGCATGTGGGCTCTTCTCATAAAGCACAGCTAGAGGCATCGCCTGTCTGTTCTTCTCACAAACCACATAAGGACCCACCAGTGTCATTGGATGTGTGTTCTTTTCATGAACCACACCCAGTGTCGTTGCATGTGTGTTCTTCTCACAAACCACACATGGATCCACCAGTGTCATTGGATGTGTGTTGTTTTCATGAACCACACCTAGATCCACCCGGCGTGATTGCATGTCAGTTCTGCTCACAAACCACATAAGGATCCACCAGTGTCATTGCATGTCTGTTGTTTTCATGAACCACACCCAGTGTCATTTCATGTCTATTCCTCTAAACAGACCAGATAAGGATACACCAGTGTCATTGGATGTGTGTTCTTCTAAACAAACCACACATGGATCCACGAGTGTCATTGGATGTGTGGTCTTTTCATGAACCACACCCAGTGTCATTGCATGTATGTTCTTCTCACAAACCACATACGGATCCACCAGTGTCATTGGATGTGTGTTCTTTTCATGCACCACACACAATATCATTGGATGTTTGTTCTTCTCAGAAACCACATAAGGATCCACCAGTGTCATTGGATGTGTATTCTTCTCATGAACCCCACCCAGTGTCATTGGATGTGTGTCCTTCTCACAAACCACACATGGATCCACAAGTGTCATTGCATGTGTGTTCTTTTAATGAACCACAGCAAAAATCATCACAATGCTGTTCTTCTCACAAACCACATAAGGATCCACCAGTGTCATTGGATGTGTGTTCTTTTCATGAACCACACAAACTGTCATTGGATGTTTGTTCTTTTCATAAACCACATAAGGATCCACTACTGTCATTGGATGTGTGTTATTTTCATGAACCACACCCAGTGTCATTGCATGTGTGTTCTTCTCACAAACCACACATGGATCCACCAGTGTCATTGGATGTGTGTTCTTTTAAAGAACCACACATGGATCCACCCAGTGTGATTGCATGTCAGTTCTTCTCACAAACCACATAAGGACCCACTAGTGTCATTGCATGTATGTTCTTTTCATGAACCACACCCAATGTCATTGCATGTCTGTTCCTCTAAACAAACCACATAAGGATACACCAATGTCATTGCATGTGGTCATTGCATGTTAGTTCTTCTCAGAAACCACATAAGGATCCACCAGTGTCATTGCATGTCTGTTCTTTTCATGAACCACACCCAGTGTCATTGCATGTTTGTTCTTCTCACAAACCACATAAGTATCCACCAGTCTCATTGGATGTGTGTTCTTTCCATGAACCACACCCAGTGTCATTGGATGTCTATTCTTCTCACAAACCACATAAGGATTTCTTCCCATGAACCACACCCAGTCTCATTGGATGTGTGTCCTTCTCACAAACCACACATGGATCCACTAGTGGCATTGCATGTGTGATCTTTTCATGAACCACAACTAGAGTCATCGCATGTCTGTTGTTTTTACAAACCACATATGGATACACTAGTGTCATTGCATGTGTGCTCTTCTCATGAAGCACAGCTAGAGTCATCGCCTGTCTGTTCTTCTCACAAACCACATAAGGACCCACCAGTGTCATTGGATGTGTGTTCTTTTCATGAACCACACCCAGTGTCGTTGCATGTGTGTTCTTCTCACAAACCACACATGGATCCACGAGTGTCATTGGATGTGTGTTGTTTTCATGAACCACACCTGGATCCACCCGGCGTGATTGCATGTCAGTTCTGCTCATAAAGCACATAAGAATCCACCAGTGTCATTGCATGTCTGTTCTTTTCATGAACCACACCCAGTGTCATTGAATGTCTATTCCTCTAAACAAACCAGATAAGGATACACCAGTGTCATTGGATGTGTGTTCTTCTAAACAAACCGCACATGGATCCACGAGTGTCATTGGATGTGTGGTCTTTTCATGAACCACACCCAGTGTCATTGCATGTATGTTCTTCTCACAAACCGCATACGGATCCACCAGTGTCATTGGATGTGTGTTCTTTTCATGCACCACACACAGTATCATTGGATGTTTGTTCTTCTCATAAACCACATAAGGATCCACCAGTGTCATTGGATGTG